>OZ010787.1:642913444-643561044 GCA_963932465.1 Maratus speciosus | reverse complement strand
GTATGTCATTTTAGGAAAGTTTCCCCTACGTCACTATTATCAAAACGATACTGCAAAAACATTTGTTTAACCCTTTATGTACTGAATTATGAATTCATGAAAAATTGATCTTCTAAAGCATTTTTCCGTGAATCTTTAAAATCACATTAGTAGATTTACATAATCATTTAATAAATTTTAGAAGTATTTTAGAAGAATTGAAGGATTTAGAAGGGTTAATTAAATTTGAATTAATAGTGATTTTGTGCAATATTGATAACCCCACTCAAATCTTTTATTTTAAATATTTTTCTTCGTATTTTGTAGAATTAGGAAATGTACAAATATACTCACATGTTCTTACAATAGAAATATACAAATATAATATAATAAATAGAAATATACAAATATAATATAATAAATAGAAATATACAAATATAATGTTCGAATTGAAAATCTCCCCCCCCCCCCCCCCCCAAACACGAAGAAAGCTGAAAAGATGCAAAGGCAAGAGAAATCATCCTTTTAAAAATATTTTTGTTTTGTGTAATCCATAATGATTTTGGAACAAGATAAAGTAATACATCATTCTAAACTGTATTACTACTAATCGATGTATTAAATGAATTTTATAACAAATTTTAATGGTAGTTGTAAGTACGTCTGTACATAAAGGGTTAAAATTGTTACATTTTGGAATTTATTTCAATATTGGCTTAAAATCTTGTTGCGATATTGAAATGTTTGCATGCAGAATATTTCGTTCATATAAGTTTAGAAATGTCTCTACAAACAGAATAAACTACTTTGATGTCTATTTTCGTAAAATTCATTTTGAAACACGAAATTATTATTAATGATAAATAATATTTAATTAATCCGATTAAACACAATGGCGCTCTACTGTAAATAGAAATAATTTGAGTAATGCATTTTAAAATTGTCGATTTATTACACGAAAATGCAACCGAAATCAATAAAAAATTCCCTTTATACTTCCAAGCAATCTTTACAGACATGCACTACGGTAAAGGCACCATCCATATTCAATTCAGCCGGAAATAAATTCTAAACTGAATTATGGTTTGGTTTTTTGTATTAATGAATGTAATATTTTTTATTTCCGTATTATTTTTCACTGCTATCGAGTCTACGATTACGGTAAAAAGTTATGCTCAAGCGTTGTAAAGAAGGAAATTAATTGAATTCAATCATTTTTTTTAAATCTTATTCTCTATTGTGATGAATTAAATTCGCGTGTTTATGTGTGCCCTGTATATACTAGTAAAATCCTGGAATGAAAGAAGAAAAAAAAACAAGCAGTAAAAAAACCAGTATGTTATTACACCGCTTAATTGTCTCAAAGAGAGGTGAGCGGTACCATTCGACTGGGAATTTGTTTACTTTTTGAATATTAATGCGATTATTTAAATAGGGGTTGTCCATATATAAAAAAATGTTTGTTAAAAACTTGAGTTTAACAAAATCATCAACTTTTGACGGTATATCTGGGTTCCTTATTGGATTAAGGAAGCTTGGAAATAAGTTTAGTTTATATACTTTTATTCAAATATTTCTTTAAATTCACACTATAATTATTAATTTACATCTTGCCAATAAAATCACCCGGTTGAATTTCCATTTTTAATGAGATACAATATTTAGACCCAAACATATTTCACGCATTTTTTCGATTCAAAACACACATTTCTAAGTTTAAATGTTATAATACTTTCAACATGTAAATGCTATAGTTATAGATCACATGAATCGCGTTACCATTCGCTGCCATGTCAAAAGAAATATGAGTGAACTATGCCAGCCAGGATATCGTCCGGGTAGCTCAGCAAGAAGAGCATTAGCACGACAAGCCAAGGACCCAAGTTTGGGTCTTGGATCGAACATTTTTCGTTCTGTTTGAATAAACCTCAACTATGCTACTCCAACCTTGTAGAAGAGATATTTCTAATTTTGAAAGTAATAAAACAACTTTAAAAATTATGAATATGGTCTTTATTAATTTTTACACAAACGAAACATAATCGTCATATACATGAGTGTGTGAGTTTACAGATCATTGAAGTTGTTAGTTTTTGAGATACAGATGAATTCCACTTTCCAACTATCTGAAGGGATTGTCTCTTGTTAAAAAAAGCATTGTTAAAACAGAACATCTTGTTAAAACAGAAAGTAATAGGAACATTTTAATGCAATATTCTTTTATTAAAACTGGGTTTATTTTATATTTAGAAATGTTGTACAATTTTTCTGGTATCGAACTATATGTTCCAGGTACATTTCATTTTAGGATCTTAATTTTATTTTGCGTAATTTATGGATAAACACCTAACACATTTTTACTTCATTCAATCTTTACAAAAAAATGCATTGGATTCGTGAAAAAATTCGACTTCCAGCTTTCGACGGATTTATACGTTTTAGAAGGTCCTGAAGGTGAAATCATTGTCTGTGAGTCTGCCTGCGTGTCTGCCTGTATGTGATAAAAATTTTGTGGACGCTCTAGCTCAGGAAATAATTCACGGAATTTAATCAAACTTCAGATTTAGTTACACCTTTACATAAATTGGTTCTGCTTAGGTTTTCGTGTAAATCTCATTACAGATGGCGTTGCTGTGTTGCATTTTTCAGGATTTCCGCGATAGCAATATCTCAAGAACAAATGTGCGGAATTTCATCAAAGTTCATATTTGATTAAATCTTGGCATAAATAGATCCTTATTGGGTTTAAGTGAATACCGCCCACTAGGTCTCGTTTCTGTGCTCTGTTTTTCACGATTTCCGCAAAGTTATAACTCAAGAACGAATAGACTGTCATTTAATTTTGGCAGCAAATGATTTGATTTATATAGAAAAGTTTCGTGACAGGCCAGAACGTATTAGTTTTTTATAATTCTGTGAAGATAATGAAATATAGTTTAAACTATTATTTTCGGACGTATGATTATAAAATGAAAAATGCACGAATAGCAACTTCTGATTTATTTTACTAAAAAGATGCTGAAATACATAAAAACGTTTTTAGAACATACAAACCGTCAAATGATGTTAAAAACCAAGAGCTTCCAACTGTTATGAAACATCCATCACCAGGGGATGATGGTGGCTGTTTTATATATTTTCCTCTGGTGATGACTGTTTTATAACAGTCAAAAGAGCTTGGGCTGTAGCATCATTTTACGGTTTTTATATTCTATTTTAGCACCTTTTTAGTAAAGTAAATCAGAAATTTCAATTCTTACATTTTTCACTCTATGAAGATTTAAGAAAAAATATATAAACCATGCCTTTTTACGAGCTGCTTTGGTCCAATGAACTGAAATATTGTATCAAAAGTAATGTTACTATTTAAAAATTTAAAGTTAGTACAATGTTTGGTAAGTGGAAGACTTACCAAAGATTGTACGATTTATTACCACAATTATTTTAAAAACTGCCACAATTATTAACTTACCACAATTATTTTAAAAACTGCATTCATAATAGGAAAGTAGGCACATTTCCTTGTTGAGCAGTACGCCAGGCATCTCTCTGCGACACATTGGAAATGAAATAGCATAGCATGGCGCATCTTTGTTTAGGATTGCACATAATAGTATTTCAGTATATGTTTAGAATAAATTTTTTACCCTGAAATGTTTTTCAAAGAAACTGCATCGAAAAATACTGAATGTCATAAAAATTATTAACATTATTTTATTACTTTAAAACGAAATAATTTTAATATCTGCGACTCATCATTCATAATATATCTCAGTATTTTTAAAAACAGAATATTTAAAGTAGTTGCCTTTACTTTTGTGAATAAATTTTTTTGTTAAAAAAAATCAAATAATTTTTTTGTAAAAAATTTTGTGAAATAATAAACAGAACACATCAGATTCAGGAATTCTTTTAACCATTTTATTGTATGATTTTAATGTGTTTAATGTTTAAATATTAAATACTATTTCCTGCAAGATTCTGACAGTTTATTCTTCTTTAAAAAAAAGAACTGATTTTATTCAGAATAAAGAGCTTTATACTCTCGTAAAAAAAGCTTAAATTGTTAAGTTTGATTTAATGCAAAGACTACGACAGACCTTGCCTAGTACCGTTAGAAATGAACGAAAAGATTATGCAGACATCATATATAAAATAAAGAAATAACTGCGTATAATAACTGCTGTTATAAGATAACGAAATGCTGACATTTTTTTTTTTTTTTTTTTTTAAAGACATCACAATCTTTGCTTAAGAAGGAATTTAATGATTTTTTCTGTTCTACTCTTGATTCTCACTTACATTTCATTGGATTATTGTAGTTTGAGTATATAAAATGAATGTTTAAAATAAAAATCGCTTTCATTAAAAACATTTAAATAATTATTTAGATTTTCAGAAGTTACGAGTTGAATAAATTGGTGTTTAGGGTTCCGTACTTAAAAAGTAAAAACGGAACCATAATAAGATCACTCCTGTGTCTGTCTGTCACAGACATTTTACTGAGATACTATGAAATGTGGAAAGTTCAAATTGGGGGAAGTAATAAAGACTATTGACCCACATATTTTCAGATTATTAAACATTCACGAATATATTTAGTGGAAAATGTAGTGGGGGCTAATTAAGTTACTTGAAAAAAAAAACTTTTCTTTGAATATCGTGTGGGGTATTGTGTGGATTTTAATTATTAAATTTTCAGAAATATCGTCGAAAATGTAGTGAAAAATATGTCCCCCCCCCCTCCATCTATTTCCGAATCTACTGAAAGTAAAATTATGAAAAAATTAGAGGTAGTAGACATTAATTTAAACCTTGCAGGAAAATTATAGTGATTACTCTAGGTCAGATACTTTTTGAGAAAGGCACATTTTTCCGTTATACACAAATTTCGATTTGCGGCCATTCAGCAAATGTGTTCAGGAGCGCTGGAGGTACCTATTGTAGCAGAAGTATAACAGCATTGTTGATAATGATTTTCGAAAGAAAAAATCGTCTGTAATTAGCCGATATACTAACCCTTAAAGACACGGACGGTTTGACCATACATAAAAACAGGGGTTGCGTACTATATGTACCATCGGCTTTGAAAGCCTAGATAACAACTTTAATGATATATTTGTGTAATGCAATGCCCAGCAGCAGTATAAAAGCAATAAAATTCAAATTGTTAAAAACACACTAATTACTAATTTAATTAGATTTAATCACATAAATACTATGGGATTCGTGACTAGTTTGCATCGAAATTCAAATTGTTAAAAACACACTAATTACTAATTTAATTAGATTTAATCACATAAATACTATGGGATTCGTGACTAGTTTGCATCGAGTGGATCGCTCAGTACCCTCCCATTTCTTTAAAAGTTAATTAAAGACCTACTGGAAAAACGGAGCACGGCCTAAGGCGTTGTTACAACTTTGCGGCCTCCTTTCGAAGCGCGCCTAGCACAATGCTAAGTTTAAACTTTGAACAAGTGTTTTGTTTTAGCTACACTGTAAAAAAAAAAAAAAAAGATTATTACTACGCTGAATTTAGTTTTATGAAATGCGAAATGAAATTTAAATCTGCACAACTTTTTTTGTCAGTACCGAATTAAGTTCATAAAAAAACAACAAAAAAAGATACAGAGCTATACAGAATAGCAATATTAGGTATTATTTAGGCTTCATATCTCTTTGAACTTTTATGTTATACTCATTCACACTTTTCTAGTATATACAGCTATACCCAACCCTATGTTGTATAGTTTTTGACAAAGTCTTATTATTCTTTTAGCAACGATTTTTTAAATAATACAGTTAATAATTCATATTTTTATTATACGGAACCCTCTGAGCGCGAGTAATACTCGCACTTGATCGTTTATTGTTTGATGCATTTTCTAAAAGATGCTATATGTTTGTCTAAAAACAGTCGAATTCGCTTTAGTTGCAAAATTACACTTTTCAAAACCCCGTTTCTTATTTTTAACGATAAACTGTCAAATCAATTTTGTTTAAATTAATTTATCCTTTAATAATGTCATTAAAGATGAACTATAAGATTATGCAGAAACATCATAAATGGAAATACCTGCATAACTGCCAATAAAAATAACGAAATACTGACACTTTCTTTTTAAAAGATTTCATAATCTTTCCTTGAAGATGAATTTAAAGTTTCTTAGTTTTACTCGTACTTTCCATTTAAAATAAATCGGATTATTGTAATTCGAGTTTTTTAAATAAATGTATAAAACTTGCGTCTGATTAAAAAAAGGGGGCAAAATGATTAAAGAAGTACATGTTATGTTAAATTTTCTCAAAATATATTTTATTTTATGGGTAAAGTGTTATGAGGTATCATATAATAAAGCTAAAATTATAAAGTTATAGTTAATCTTGAAGTTATGTGCCATTATTTATTAATGTTTAATATTTTAAAATTTAGTAATTTAACTAGTATTAAGATTTTTTAAATAAAATGTTAATACATTTTCCTCAGAGAGTTTTGTACTACCTGTTAACATGTTAAACGAATGCCATCAATAATAAAATAAACCAATAGTATTTACAACAAAATGCTTTCACTTCAATCTTCTTAAAATTTAAGGGATCCGGGGATCAAAATGTAAAAAAAATCCACTTTTTTGTTTTTCTTTTGTTAATAAATTACTAAAGTTAAATAAATTATATAAAGCAACCCGCTTATTTTTACAATGTTTACATAAGCAGATTAAAAAAAATTAGTGTTACACTATTAGACTTGTCCCATACGTATCTAAAAATTAAATCCGTTTATCTTAGAATGAAACTTTTTTTATAATTTGTCGTGTTTAAAAGGATATACCTAAACTTTCTTGCAACAAGTGAAATTTTGTACAGAATTTTGCTTTTACTAAATCGTTTGCTTTTAATAAACAGCATATTATACTTGTAATAAATCGTTTGCTTTTAATAAATAGCATGTTATGCTTATAATAAAACGTCTGTTATCAAATCGTTTGCTTTTAATAAATAGCAGTTATGCTTTTAATAAATCGTTTGTTTTTCATAAATAACATGTTATGGTTTTAATAAATCGTTTGCTTTTAATAAATCGTCAATTAATAAATCGTTTGCTTTCAATAAATCGTCTGTTAATAAATAGTTTCTTTTAATAAATCGTCAATTAATAAATCGTTTGCTTTCAATAAATCGTCTGTTAATAAATAGTTTGCTTTTAATAAATCGCATATTATGCTTTTAATGAATCGTCTGTTAATAAATAGTTTGCTTTTAATAAATCGCATTTTATGCTTTTAATGAATCGGTTGTTAATAAATAGTTTGCTTTTAATAAATCGCACTTTGGACTTTTAAATTGCATGTGAAAATTTTGAAAATATATTCTTCAAATTAAAAATCGTCCTCGAAAATCCTTTTTTTTTTCATTTTTTATTTAATATAAATTTTGTAAGTAATATGTTGTATAAATCATTAAGCCAATTTAACAAGAAACATTTTCTGCACACAACAGTGACAAAAGCAATGAAATCGGCAGAATGTTTCATGACGTATATCAAAAATTTAAAAAGTTTAAAATTTGAAAGCATTTTTTTTTACATTTTCAAAACCTTTTTATGTGAAAATTAATTTTTATAGAAAGATATATTTCAGGAAAAAAATTAATTGAAAAATGCCCATTTCAAATTAAATTTTGACCGAAAATGTTTTCACTTCAATCTTCTCAAAATTTAAGGGTGTCAGGAGATCGGAATTCTAAAAAAATGAACCTTTTTGTTTTTCTTTTGTTAATAAATTGTTCAAATTAAATAAATTATAACAAACCAAACAGCGTATGTCAACGATGGTTAAATCAGGAGACATAACAATATTTGTGTTGTACTATTAGACTTTCCCCACCTGTAACTAAAACTGTAAATCCTTCTTATCTTCTTATCTTAGAATGGATTTTTTTTTTTAATTTGTCGTGTTTAAAAGGATATACATAAACTTTTATACAAGATATGAAATTTTTTAGAGAGTTTTGCATTTAATAAATCGTCTGTTAATAAATCGATTGCTTTTAAGAAATCGCATGTTATGCTTTTAAGAAATCGTTTCTGGGTTTTTTTAATTTCATGTAAAAATTTTGAATTTACATTCCTCAAATCACTCTCAAAAATCCTCTCTTTTAATTATTTTTTATTTATTATAAATTTTGTAAGTAATATGTTTTATAAATCATTAAAACAATTAACACATATTAGACAATTGCACCATAAAATATAATAAATAAACACACAATCTTGCTAAATGGTGCACAAAATACGAACTTTAATAAACTAACATTTAAAATCTACGTTTCGAGCTGTTTCTACAGCCGTCTTCAGGAAAATATGATGGTAAAATTGCTCAAAGTTCAGAAACGAAAGCTTCCTGTGCAAGAGACCAATGTGCAATAACCCTTTTAAAGGTAAAATTAGAGAATCAGTTGAAATCATTGCACGTGAGGATAAACCTTGTAACGATAATTTATCCTATAATATCCCCAAAATCTGGCATAATATCACAAAGTCATAATTCCATATCTAATTACAATATTTCAGCTTATGTTATGTGTGCAACTTGTGTTATGTTGCCAAAAACTTGAATGAAACCTCAGTTGAACGTGGTTATCTCCCTCATGTGTAGATTCGTAAATCGACCTTTTGATTAATTTGATCTCAGTTCATTAATAATTACTTATTTTCACTGGATGGCAACACTACATTTTTGTATTCAAATCATTGTCAAGTTTCGACTAATTCTCTCTTGCACAGGAAGCTTTCGTCTCTGAACTTTGAGCCATTTTACCATCATATTTTCTTGAAGACGGCTGTAGAAACAGCTCGAAACGTCGATCTTAAATGTTAGTTTATTAAAGTTCGCATTTTGCGCACCATTTAGCAAGATTGTTTGTTTAGTTATCCTTAAACAAATTGAAGATCTTAGTAGAACATGTTATGATACATTTTCTCAAAAACTGTTTTATTTTATTGATGAAAGCGTTTTGAGGTATTATATCATATGGTAAAACTAAAATACCAAAATTCTACTAAGAGAAGATTCCACTTATAATAAAAGATTATATAAGAATCTACTTATTATAGAATTCTACTTATTGAAGATATGAGACAGTATCATTTAATATTTAATATTTTTATTTTTAATCATTTAAGTGGGGAAAATACAGTAGCGCCCAAAAGTATTTTGACAACCTTATATTCTCTCTTATTTTATTTAATATAAAAATGTAAAAGAAAATATATTCCCTATAATTGAGAACACTATGACTGCAGTTATTCAAATGTATCAAGTTTCAACTTGTTTGTTTACATTCTGCTCCACCGAAGAAATATGACTCCTCCTTAGCTCAAAAGTATTTTGACAATTAGTTTGCATTTAATTGTTGAAGGTGTCAGTGGCGCTATAGCTTCGATCAGTGTTTATATCGACTTATTGTGATTATTTTTAAATGCAGAAATGAAAAAACATTTAAGTGATTCTAGAAAAGCCTCTGTAAATGCACTTAAGAAAGGTAGACTGCAAGCAGAGTTAGCTCGTTTTTTTAACGGGTCTAGGCAACTTGTTATTACATGGAATAAAGTTTTAATAAACAAAAATACATCGAAAATAAGCCTCAAAGTGACCATCCGAAAAAAAACAACTTCCAATGTTGACTGTATTATAAAAATGATATCTACAAGTGATTGCCGTAAGTCCATTGTAATAATAAAAAGTTAATTGAAAGAAAATTACGGCATAGAAATACAAGTTTCATCAGTCAAACGATGCCTAAACCTCTATCGTTTACATGGCAGAAGATCAGAAAAAACACGTTTGTTATCTACTAAGAATAGGAAGCTTATAGTTGCATTTCTAAAACGGCATAACCCTTTCAGGATCAAAGCAATTCCATTGCTAAAGTGTTGAAATTAATGATTGACACCGGAATTTTGGTTTAAAAAAATTCGGTTTATTATGTATATGAAATATAGCTTTTTCTTATTTAAAAATAAATTTGTTTTCAAATTCCGGTGTTAGTCATTAAATTGAACACTTTAGCAATGGAATTGTTTTGCCCCCGAAAGGGTTATGCCGTTTTACAAATGCAACTCTAGCCTTCATATTCTTAGTAGATAACAAACGTGTTTTTGCTGGTCTTCTGCCATGTAAACCATAGAGGTTTAGGCGTCGTTTGACTGACGAAACGTGTATTTCTATGCCGTAATTTTCTTTCAGTTCATTTTTTATTATTACAGCGGATTTATGACAATCACTTGTAGATATCATTTTTATAATACAGTCAACATTGCAAGTTGTTTTTTTTTTCGGATGGCCACTTTGAGGCTTATTTTCGATGTATTTCTGTTTATTAAAAACTTTATTCCATGTAATAACAAGTTGCCTGGACCCGTTAAAAGAACGAACTAATTCTGCTTGCAGCCTACCTTTCTCAAGTGCATTTACAGCTTCTTCTCTAGAATCACTTCAATATTTTTTACATTTCGGCATTTAAAAATAATCACAATAAGTCGATATAAACACTAATCGAAGCTATAGTGACACTGACACCTTCAACAATTAAATGCAAACTAATTGTCAAAATACTTTAGAGCTAAGGAGGAGTCATATTTCTTCGGAGGCGCCGAATGTAGTATGTCAAGTTGAAACTTGATACATTTGAATAACTGCAGTCATAGTGTTCTCAATTATAGGGAATATATTTTCTTTTACATTTTTATATTAAATAAAATAAGAGATAATATAAATGGTCAAAATATTTTTGAGCGCTACTGTAACTTCTAATATTTAATAATTACATATTAATATTATTTTCTAAGAGAGTTTAGTATTACCTATTAACATTCAAACATATGCTACTAAGAAGTAATTAAATAAATAACTAGATTACAACAAAAAACTTTCACTTCCATTTTCTCGAATTCTAATTTTTGTTACATAACATTTTCTTCCACACAGGACTTCAATTAGCAACAAACCTTTTCTGCTCACAACAGTGACAAAAGCAATGAAATCGAAAGAGTGTTTCATGACGTAGATAAAAATTAAAACAAATTTAATTTTAAAATTTAATTTTTTTAAACAATTTCAAAATTTTCAAAACCTTTTTACCTGAAAATTAATCTTTATAGAAAGGCACCTTTCAGGGAAAAAATCTTTAGAAAACCCCATAAGTAAAGAATATAAAATTTTGACACCGGGATCCCTTTAATTTTTCTTCCATAGCATTTTCTTCCTCTAAGCTCTTTAATTATTTAGAATTCCACAAGTGAAGATTTGAATAAATTTACTTTTGTTTGATGTGCATTCCAAATGATGCTGTATGTATTTTTAAAAGCAGACTAATTGGCTTTCGTTCCGAAATTACACTTTTCAAAAACGCTGTTTTTTTCCCTTTTAAGAATGACTTTCGAAATAATTTCGTTAGTAAGAATTGCCTTTTGTTTCTCCAAAACGTTTAATTACAGAAGATCTAATTAAATCTGAGATTGTCTTTGCAACATGCGACCGTATCCGCTGGGAATTGTTTACAGCTACAGCACGTATCGACTTCCCTTTTACCTTGTAATGACTTATCCCTGTAGAGTAACATGTGGAGTGTGGATTGAAGTTTAATCAGACTTTCATCGTACGAGTAAAAGTTAATGTGATTGAAAGAATTTTTCGAATTAAACGAAGATTAAACTGATAAAGTTTTATTTTATCTATACTATCTCTTTCATTTATTGTAATACTTTTCACAGGCTTATAATATGCAATCCGTGCAATAATTGCATTAAAAGAAATATGAAAGCGTAGGTATGTTTGATTTTGATTTTCGTGGTAATTAATAAAATGAAACAAGAACTTTGAAAATTATATTAAATCAAACTTAAGTAACATAGATTATAATGTGCCTGAACGTTTACCAAGATGTAGGTTTCGTTAACAATAAACAATACGATGAATATACTCGTTAAATA
Source organism: Maratus speciosus (assembly GCA_963932465.1). Classification (NCBI taxonomy): domain Eukaryota; kingdom Metazoa; phylum Arthropoda; class Arachnida; order Araneae; family Salticidae; genus Maratus; species Maratus speciosus. The sequence goes on along the minus strand of OZ010787.1, from coordinate 643,549,070 downwards.
AAAGTTTGAACAACTTTTTAAACTTAAGTTAATATTACGTACAGTACAAAAAAAATTAATAAATAAAATCGGAATGCTGGCCATCATTTTAGAAGTAGAGTTATGACCTGAAGACTTAAAGTTTGCAAAATGAAATTGTTTCACTAATGTTAGGTAGATTTCGTATGAAATACTACCAATTACATTCTCCGATATGTTGGAATTTCAGAAAAAAATTTTGCAAATCTACCTCGATCATGACCCCTGGAACCTAAAATCACCCCCAGTAAATACTTTATTTATCTATCTACTATATCATTTTTTTATGGACACGATGACTTCCATAATTCTGCACAAATCTTTTCCAAACTGATACATAAAATCAAGGGTCATAAAATCTCGGTCAAGTTCGTGAATGGGCAAAATCGGACCAAGGGGTGGAAATAGGAAGGGGTTTTGTGGAAAACGAAAAACCCCATAACTTCTTAATTTTTATACACATCAAATCAGATTAATTTTTTTATTACTTCTAAAAATAGGGCCAAAATTTTGTGTATCACAGACTTTTGATCAACTTAAAAATGGGCTCAAGGGGCGCAAAAAATAGGGATTTTGTGCGAAAAAAACTATAACTTCGTCAATTCTCAAGATATCAAATAATATCTTGATATCAAATAGATATCAAATAGAATCAAGTTTTTATTACTTCAAAAAAAGGGCCAAAAATTTATGTATGACATATTTTTGATAAAATTAAAAATGGGTTCAAGGGGCAAAAAGAAAATAAAAATAGTGGTTTAGGGAGAAAAAAAATCGTAACTTCATCAATTCTCAAAATATAAAATCCAATGAAATTTATTATATATCTTCTTAATATTATCTACAACTTTTATACTGAGAAGCTTTTGATAGGGCCAATTATTACAGCAAAAACAAATAAAAAATATATAGAGGTTGAAGAAAAAATATCGTATTACTCAAATCCAAACTGCTTATTTTCTGACTCATTTTTAAATTCATTTATGCTTTCAAGCGCAATCCAGTTGGTAGGTTCTCTTACTCAGAAACTATATAATGTGTCGTAAACATCGATTTTCAGATAGAGGTAGAATATATTTCAAAAAATGATGCCAAAGTGGTCATTTTGAACCGAATTTCTCGAAGCGATTGTTAAGAAAATAATACTGAGAAAATAATTGTTTATAAATCAAGTTCTAATTAAATGAACGAAAAATAAATACTAGGCCGCTTATAAATCTCTTAAAAAAACACGTCAGAAGTTTTATGTTTTTCTTTTTAAAAATGAATCTGAAAATGTGTCAGAAAATTTCGAGTTGTTGAGCATGGAAAGTATTTTTTGAATACTGCCTTAACATGATTCTGATAAAAGCAGCTCTTATATAAAAATGAAATTAAAAACTCGTGAAAAGCGGCTAGATAAAATTTTTAAAGTGTGTTTATCTCTAATCATGATTTAGTTTTTGTTGGTGAAATTAGTACTTAACTTCGAAATCTACCTGCGCCTGTAAGCCGAGCCAGCAGGGATTTTTTCTTATTCATAAGTTTCTATATCATTGTTATAGTTTAATTGCAATAAAGAACGGTCTACATATTTATATTGCATGAATTTTGGAAACGTCAATACGAAACATCAGTATGCACAAACTCAGCACAGCAAGTAAGGAAAAGTTATTTGCACTAGAAACGGATGCAATAAGAAAATTATGCAGAATTACAAGATTACAGAGAGTACGAAACGCAGGAATAGATATAAAATAATATTTTTATATGATATGATATATATTTATAGATGATAATATTTATAGATGATAAAACTCCAAATGAAAATCCTCCAAAATATCAAATAAAATATTTAATTTGGTTTGGACATGCGAAAAGAATGTATAAAAAATGACTACCAAAATTTTTATGGACTTCAATTCAAACTAGTACAGATAAAGATCTAGAAAAATTTTGTGGTGTTAAGACTTGGAATGCGTTAAAATGCAAGGCATTGGAAGAGATGAGATTACTGTGCATTGAAGCACAACAACCTTGCGATTTTTGAAATTTTAGCTTTTTTCCTTGTTTTCTTACATCACCGAGCGATATTTTCACATATGTGAAAGTATTCCGTTTACAATGTCTTAAACTAATACAGTATATTTCGTATTTTCAATAAAGCTTGTGAGAAATTCGTACAGATATTTTTTAATCTTTCGAGAATTTTTTTTAACGACTTTCAGAATGTTTTCGCGTTTACAGGCGATTTTTCAACATTAGTAAAACTGAATTCGCTTCCAAAATTTTAGCCTAATACAGTAAATTTTATCTTCCTCAATTTTTGGATTTTCAGCGAATTTTGTTTTTTGTTTTTTTAGCATTTTTTTACGTTCCGCTGAGATTTTTTGACATTCGTGAAAGAATCATGGTTACGATATTTTACCACACTATAGTAAATTTTGTACTCAGCGATTTTTAAATTGTTAGCTAATTTTAATGCACCTTTTCCCTTTTTTGCGTTCCGTGGCAATTTTTCGATATTCATAAAAGGAATTCTGTTTCAAACATTTAAGCTAAAAAAAATTAATTTTCCCGCCGCAATTTTTGACTTTTTAGGAATTCTAATGTAATTTTTACATTTTTTAACGTTCTGCGGTGTCTTTTTTTTTTACATTTGTGAAAGAATTTCCATTACAATACTTTAGTCTACTATAGTAAATTTTACTGCCTGCAATGCTTAAATTTTTAGCGATTTTTAGCCTTTTTAGGGTTCTGTACTTAAAAATAAAAAACGGATTCATTATAAGGTCATTCCTGTGTCTGTCTGTTCGTCTGTCACAGCCATTTTACTCGTAAATTATATAACGTGTGAAGTTCAAATTGGCTGAAATAAAAAAGGCCTTTGACCCACATATTTATAGATTATTAACCATTCACTAATATATTTAAGAAAAATGTAGAGGGAATAATTAAGATATGTGAAAAAGAAAATATTTCCTTTGTATATTGTGTAGAGTATCGTGTGAAAGCACTATCGCCGAACTCAGTAACGCCGAACTCAAACATACATTTATTTTAATTTTAGGTATTATATTTTCAGACATCGTTGAAAATGTAATGCAAAAATATGTCCCCTCCCCCATCTGTTTCCGAATCTACTGAAACTAAAGTTATGAAAAAATTAGGTTGTTTATGACTTCCGATTATCTACACGAGGGATAGGCCCAAAGGGGGGGGGGGGTGCCCTCCGTGGCGGTCTTTCTAAGGGAACCTAACCCGTATATACGCAAGGGAATCCAATGATCGAAGAAAACCCCGGAAAACTCTGAACGATTAGGCCTACGGGCACGATTGGGTTTCTAACACAGCACCTTTCGCCTACCAGCGATTACCCTAGTTCACATAGTTTTTTTAGAAGATTGCATTTTTCCGTTACACACAAATTTCGATTTGCGGGCTTTCAAAAAACGACTTGAGGGGCGCTGGATGTACCTATCGTCGCAGAAGTATAAAAGGATTGTTGATAATGATTTTCGAAAAAAAAATGTAAGTAATTAACCAAGATATTAATCCTTAAAGACACAGACGGTTTGGACATACATAAAGATACCGGCGGCATACTTCTATGCACCATCGCTCTGAAAAAAATGGGTTCTGAAAATTAACTAAAATGTATTCAATTTAAAATACGTCACACACTCAAATTAGCTCCAATCCAAATGAGTTCAAAATTAAGAAAAACATGTATTCATTTTTTATTTCATGGATGTCCAAAAATATGAACAGTTATGTACCGCTCCTCTGAAGCCCTCGTTTACAACAGGTTAAAGTAAATATTTGCTAACATTTATTTCACGCTTAAAATTATTAACAATAAACTATGGAAGGTCGAAATTTCAAATTGGGGGAGGTACAAAAGACTATTGCCCACATATTTACAGATTATTAAACACAAATATATTTAGGAAAAATGTAGAGGGGCTAATTAAGTTTCTTGGAAAAAAGAATCTTATATTATAATACGAGCAAAAAATGTGAGTATATGTGTGTGTGAGTGTGTGTATATGTAAATTTTATCTTAAAAACGGCTCTAACGATTTTAACTAAATTATGTATTTTACCATTTTCGTGCACGAGAAGACCTTGGGCTAGATCACAGTTTCGAGAAAATTCGATTAGTGGGTCATTTTGGGTCATAATGGATCAGGGTCAAGCTAATTATATCTAAAAAACAACTCAAACGATTTTAACTAAATTTTATATCCAACCGTTTTTGGCCACGAGAAAACTATTTGGCTAGGTCCCATGTTCGAGAAATTTAGATAAGTGGGTCATATTTGGGTCACTGCGGGTCAAGCCAATTTTATCTAAAAAACGGCTCTAACGAATTTGACCAAATTTTGTATTCTATCGGTGTGGATTACGAGAAGACCATTGGGTTAAGTCACATGTTAGAGAAAATTCGATTAGTGGGTCATTTCTGGGTCACTGTAGATCAAGCTAATTTTATCTAGAAAACGGTTCTAACGATTTTGACGAAATTTTGTATTCTATCGTTTTCGGGTACAAGAATACCATTGGGCTAGGTCGCATGTTCCAGAATATTCGATTAGTGGGTCATTTTGGGTCACAATGGATCAGGGTGAAGCTAACTGTATCTAAAAAAATTGCTCAAACAATTTTAACAAAATTTTGTATTATACTGTTTCCAGGCACGAGAAGATATTTGGAATAGGCCACATGTTCGAGAAATTTCGATTAGTGGGACATTTTTTTGGTCACTACGGGTCAAACTAATTTTGTCTAGAAAACGGCCCTAACGATTGTCATTAAATTTTGTATTCAATTGTTTTCGGGATCGATAAGACCATTGGGTTAGTTCGCATGTTCGAGAAAATTCGATTAATGGGTCATTTTGGGTCACTATTGGTCCGGGTCAAGCTAATTATATCCATAAAACGGCTCAAATGATATTGACAAAATGTTGTATTATACCGTTTTGGGGAACGAGAAAATAATTGGGCTAGATCATATATTCGAGAAATTGCGATTAATGGGTCATTTTTGGGTCACTACGAGTCAAGGTAATTTTATCTAGAAATCGGCTTTAAAGATTTTGACTAAGTTTTGTATTAGATCGTTTTCGATCTTGAGAAGACCACTGAGCTGGATCACATGTTCAAGAAAATTAGGTTAGTAGGTCAATTTGGGAACACTGCGGGTCAATGTAATTTTATCTAAAAAACGCTTCCAACGATTTTGACCAAATTTTGTATTCTATCGTTTTCGGGCTCAAGAATAGTTTTTGGCTAGGTCGCATGTTCAAGAAAATTCGATTAAAGGGTCACAACGGGTCAGGGTCAAATTAATTATATCTAAAAAACATCTCAAACAGTTTTGACAAAATTTTGTATTATACCTTTTCCGGTCACAAGATCATTGGGCTGGATTACATGTCTGAGAAATTTCGATTAGTGGGTCCTTTTTGGGTCACTATGGTTTAAGCTAATTTTGTCTGGAAAACGGCTCTAACGATTTTGATTAAAGTTTGTATTCTTTCGTTTTCGAGCTCGAGAGAACGATTGGGTTAAGTTGCATGTTTGAGAAAATTCGATTAGTGGGTCATTTCGGGTCACAATGTGTCAAGGTCAAGTTAATAGTCACTAAAAAGTCTCAAACAATTTTGACAAAATTTTGTATTATGCTGTTTTCGCGCACGAGAAGGTCATTGGGCTAGGTCACATGTTCGAAAACTTTTAATTAGTGGGTCATTTTGGGGTCACTACGGGTATAATTTTATCTAAAAAATGACTCTAACGATTTTGACTGAATTTTGTATTTTACTGTTTTCGGTCTTGAGAAGACCACTCGGCTGAGTAACTTGTTCGAGAAAATTAGATTAGTGGGTCATTTTGGAATTACTGCTGGTCAAGCTAATTTTACCTCTAAAACGGCTTTAATGATTTTGAATAAATTTTGTGAGTTGAACACAAAGCTAATTTTATTGCTAATGTTACACAAAGCTAATAAACAAAGAAAAGACAAGCGGAGATAACCGAGCATCCCACTTGTAATTTCTTTATATATTGTGTTCTTTATGTATCGTGTGAAAGCTTTCATAAAGCTGAACTCAAAAATACATTTCTTTTAATTTTAGGTATTATTTTTTCGGGGATATCGTCGAAAATGAAGTACAAAAATATGTCCATCTCCCTCTATTTCCGAATCGACAGAGATTCAAATTATGAAATAATTAAAGGTAGTAGACATTAATAGAAAACTTGCAGGAAAACTATAGCGATAACCCTGGGTCACATAGGTTTTGAGAAAATCGCATTTTTCCGTTACGCACAAATTTCGATTTGCGGGCATTCAGCAAAGGTGTTGAGGAGCGCTGGAGGTACCTATAGTAACAGAAGTATAAAACCATTGTTGATAATGATTTTTGAAAACAAAATCGTTGGTAATTAGCCTATATATTAACCCTTAAAGACACAGACGGTTTGGACAATCATAATGATAGGGGCGGCGTATGCAATGTACCATCGGTTTTTGGAGCCTAGATAATAACTTTTAAAGATATATTTGTGTAATGCAATGCTCAGTTGCAGTAGAAAAGCAATAAACGTCAAATTGTTAAAAACAGACTAATTTAATTAGAATTAATCAAATAATTACTATGGGATTCTCCATTAGTTTACATTGAGTGGCCCTCTCAATATCCCACCCGTGTCTTTAAAGGTTAATTAAAAACCTATCTAGAAAAACACGGCACGATCCAAGGCGGCATTGAAACTTTGCGACTTCCTTCCGAAGCGCGTTTAGCACAATGCCAAGTTTAAACCTTGAGCAAGGGTTTTGTTTTATGTACACTGTTAAAAGAAAAGTTCATTACTATGCTGAATTTGGGTTTATGAAATGTCAAATGAAGTTTAAATATACACTGCTTTTATTGTCAGCACCGAATTAAGTTCATCATAAACATATTAGGATAATATTAAAAAAAGTTATACAGAGTAGCAATATTTGATGTTATTTAGGCTTCACTTCTCTCTGAACTTCCATGGTATATCCACTTATACTGTTCTAGTATATACAGCTATACTCAACCTTACGTTGTATAGTTTTTTACAAAGTGTTATTACTCTTTTAGCAACGAGTCTTTTGTAATAATACAGTTACTAATTAATATATTTATTGTACGGACACCACTGTGCGCGAATAATACTCGCACTTGACCGTTTATTTCGCGCATATTATTTATTAGCATAAATTTTTTGGTAATCTTAAAAGGAATTCGGCTTCATACTTTTAATCTAATGCAGTAAATTTTGTTCTCCGCTATTTTTTAATTTTTAGCGATTTTTAGTGACTTTGCGCGTTCCGCGACGATGTTTTGACATTCGTGAAAATAATACACTTTCAACCTTTCAGTCTAATAAGGCAAATTTTGTCCTCTGCGACTTTTGAAGCTTTTGAACATTTTAGTGCGATTTTTCAATGTGGTTTTCAGCATTTTTTGACATTCGTAAAATGAATCCCGGATCAAAAATTTAGTCTAAAGTAGTACATTTGGTCTTCTGCGATTTTCAACGCAATTTTTATAGTTTTTCGCTTTTCGCGTGTATTTTTTAAATTCGTGAAAGAATTCCGGTTACAATGTTTTAGCTCACTACATTAAATTTTGTCCTCTGCGATTTTTGAATTTTATCAATTTTTCTGTGCATTTTTTAGCAATTTTAGCAATTTTTGGCGCGTTCCTTTCTGTTTTATTCGCGACAGTTTTTATACCATTAGTAATAAAAAATACCAGTTTTTAACGTTTTAGCACGATATGGTAAATTTTGTCCGCTCTTCAATAAAGTTTACTCCGAATTCAAGCAGCAATTAAAAAAAAATGAGAATATTTTATGTGATTTTTATAATTTCTTGGCGTTTTGCGCCAATTTTTTCGCATTAGTAAAATGAAATAGGTTTCGAACTTTTAATATGTTGTTTCTCTCACGATTTTCAATGCAATTTTAGCATTAAAAAAAAAAATTAGCGTATCACGTCGATTTTTGAATTCGTGAAAAAATTCCGGTTATAGTGTTTTAGTCGACTGTACTGAATTTTGTCCTGTGCGAGTTTTGTAATTTTAGCAAATTTTTATGAGATTTTTTGCTAATATCTTTTCAAGTAACAAAAAAAAAATTCGATTTTAATCTTCAGCACATTTTTGTATAATTTATCCACTTTTCAATAAAAGTTATCCGGAAGTCATTCAGCGATTTTTTAATTTTTCGTAATATTTTATGCGATTTTTATGAGTTTTTTTAGCGTTTCGCAGCAATTTTGTCACATTCGTAAAAGAAATCCTGTTTTAGTCCTTTAGCTTAGTCTAATAAATTTTGTCCTCTCCGAATTTTGGACTAAATTTTCTTTAAATACTTCTTTTGTGTTAATTAGAAATGAAGCTATAGGCAGCGTTCGGATTTTCTCCATATGGGAGCATACATAGAATTATTTAATAAATAATGCGCAGTTGGAAATACAGGCATTCCTCGACTTACGTATTATGCGACTTACATAAATTTGCAGTTACGTAATAAATCTCAAAAATTACATTTATAAACAAACTTGCGAGTTGATATTCATTTGCGTACATTTGATAATTATTTTATAAATAAAATATGCAGATAAAAACGACAACCAGAATATATTTTTATATATTAACGAGAGTTATATTTTTATTGGGATATACAATCAAATCTTTAATAAAATAAACTCAAATCTGACTAAAAAATTTGGGGTTCAAAACCATATTAATTACGTTAGCTGAATTCAAACCAGAACGAAAGCTAATTTTAAAATTTCGATGAAGAGGATACGAGAGTTTTTTTTTTTCTTCCAGCTTCACCTGTTCGTTTAATGTAGATTGAGAGTTATTTAAATCAATTCATGAATGCTAAATTTATAAATCTCGCATTCCATAAGAGATTTTTTATTCGAAAAGTGTTCTTTCCTTTTGTTTTTATATTTTTTTCGTTTTTTTTTTTGTTTTTTTTTTGTTTTTTTTTTTTTTTTTTACAGTTTATATCCGAGTAAATACTGCTGCATGATGCTTTATTCATAAAATAATACTGTACTAAATTCTCAGTCCTTCAAAATTAGCATCGTCCTTATCATTAATATCCATATTATATATATATAATAAATATTGCAGTTCCTAACAAAATTTTACCTAATCAATTTAGCTTTTCGACTTACGTAAAATTCTAGTTACGTAAAAGTTTGCGGAACGCATTACTTACGTATGTCGAAGAATGCCTGTGGTATATATTATATGACTGAGCGTACATATTATATAAAACATGCGCTTCAAAGTCCCAATATTCAAAAGCAAAATATTCCTTTAAAATATCACGGTTAGTTGAACGCAATGAAGTTGTTTCTAGTATTATTCCAACTCTTCAGCACGTAACGAGCTCCGCAAATTTTAAACATAGGAAGTGTCCAATGAACCTCCAAATTTCTTCCACTCAATTAACTGCTTAATTAACTCTAATCACTCGCTTTATTCATAATCTATCACAATCTTTTTAAAAAAGAATAAGAGGTCTCGTAAATATTAAGCAATTAATCATCTATTTTAACAATTAAGCCTCACACAGTATATACAGTCTTTCAAAGCCACTCTAATACAAGCTCTTATACAGTATAGGAAATTATCAAGTTGTTAAAGATATTTAGGAAGTTCATTAGAACCGTTGTTTTGAGAGCCTGACGTAAATGTAATATAGTTGAATCCACTATATTTTAAGTCGGTTATCTGAATATCCCTATGAATATGTTATACTAGGTGTATGGCATCTCGATGTGTTGAATTTACAGTGCATAAGATCTTCCGATTTCTCAATGGAAAAAATATCCAACATTTTCGTTCATGTAGAAAAACTTCAAACATTTGTTTGATTAAATACTAAATTCCAAGTAAGAAAAATCATATATACAATGTAGGTTAAACAGATATTGAGAAAATTCCATTTTGCAGATCACATGATTTTTAATGCACACCTTTGTCAAAACAATATTGTTCTTTTAAAATTTGGTTTCTAATTTCAAAGCTGATGAAATAAAAATGACGTCACTTTGATAAATTAAAAATACATATATTTCAGCATTTTGATATAAAGTAAATGATTTACAAGAAAAAAAAATATATGTCATTTTTATCCAATAAACTATGTGAAACGTTTTAACCGTCATCTTTCAAAATAATTAATTGTAATCCGTATATGATTTTTCTTTAAATTGGGGTTAATAATTATCCACCTAAATGCAAGGAATCTAAATTTTTCTACTTGACTGAATGTAAAGATGAAAAAAATCTACGATATAATAATTTCCAAAAATCAATATGTCGGCAGAAGATTTTTTATTTCTGTAGAAGAAATTGATTCATGAAGCTGGAATATGTGAAAATACGTTTTTGTTTCTTCAAAGTTTCTTGGAAAATTTAACTTCATAGAACTCTCTTTTTTTTTACCATCTTCCAATTTAAAATTATCCCTATCTTCAGTTTTAATGAGAAAATGACGTCGGAATAATTTAATAATCCACATCGATTCCTCTTTTCCCTTTTTTAATTCACAAAAATGGAGTCATTTAGTTGCTACCATTCTAGAAATGTCAGTAAACATTTTAAAACATTAATATCTCGGAAACTAATTCAACTTTTGCATTTATGAGACTTCATGTGATATCTACAGATCCATAGCTGGTGTTAATTTCATCGTTCAAATTTCGATATTCCAGAAGGAGTCTTTGTGAAATACACACAGGCAGATTTTAATATAATAGATTCCAGTTATTTCAAAACAATCCATGTAGCTTTCATGTTAGATAACTTCGGTTAACAGAATAAATTATCTCACGAAGCTCGTACATAGGAATATAAACTCTGCGACAACAAACTTTGCGTTCAAGGAATAAATTTTATCCCCCGGATATTTTTCTAGATATTTGCGTTCAGGGAATACATTTTATCGCCTGAATATTAGGTGCTTTCTTTACAAAAAGCTACCTATTGCAGCCGTTCGGAGGAAAGCGATTTCAAAAAATTTTGGCATATTTTCATCGATCATGACCCCCAGACCCCGAAACCACCCTCCGTTCAGAATTGATATATATATATATATATATATATGACCTATGTCACACTGTAACTCTCGTATTTATGAACCGATTTCGATGTAATTCGGTGTGTACGTAGTACATACCAATGTCTCGACCAAGTTCGTTGGCCAGCTTCATCCGTCATCTTGTTTAGCCATTTAAAAAAAGCCATCTTGGTAGCCATTTAAAATTTTAAGAAACATTTAAATTTGAAATGTGGTGCCAAAAAATTGAAAATTGATAAAATATTTTTTTCTTAAGTGTTTGACCTTGATAAAAAGATTCGGGAGCAGTTTTTGTTTCGTCTATATCTTAAAAAATGGCTGAGTTATAGCATTTTGAATTTCTAGCGTGGCTGACATTTTGAAACGTCCTGATTTTGCCACGTGATAACAGACGTATTTATGAACCGATTTGGATGTACCTTGGTGTGTACATAGTACATACAAATAACTCAACCTAGTTCGTTAATCAGCTTCATCCGCCATCTTGTTTCAAAATGGTTGCCATTTAAAATAATTTTAAAAATTTTAAATTTAAAATGAGATACCAAAAAATTGGAAAATGTAAAAGATTTTTTAGTATATGTTTGACCTTAATACAAAAATTCCGGAACAGGTTTTGTTTCGTCTATATCTAAAAATATGGCTGATTTATAACATTTTGAATTTCTATTGTGGCTGACATTTTAAAACGCCCTGATTTTTGTCACGCGATAACAGGCGTATTTATGAACCGATTTGAATGTAACTTGCTCTGTACATAGTACATACCAATGTCTCGACCGAGTTTGTTGGCCAGTTTCATTCGCCATCGTGTTTCAAAAGGGTTGCCATTTTTAAAAAAAATGTAATTTAAAATTTAAAATGATGTATTAAAAAATTGGAAAATGAAAAAGATTTTTTTTTTATGTGTTTGGCCTTGATACAAAGATTCTGGAGCAGTTTTTGTTTCTGAAAATTTGTTCTTTTGCTTATATCTTAAAAAGTGGTTGAATTATAGCACTTTGAATTTCTATCATGGCTAACACTTTGAAACGATCTTGTATTTGTCACGCGATACCACACGTATTCGCCTATTTCGATGGAAGAAGACATGTGGATAGTATGCATCAATATCTCGACCAAGTTCGCTGTCCAGCTTCATCAGCCATCTTGTTTCAAAATGGCGGTCATTAAATTAAAAAAAAATTATATTTAAAGTGAGGTGCAAAAAAATTAGAAATTGAAAAAGGTTTCTTTCTTAAGTATTTGACCTTGATATAAGGATTCAGGAGCATTTTTTGTTTGTCTTTATCTTAAAAAATGGCTCAGATATAGCAGTTTCAATTTCTAACGTGGGTGACATTTTGAAAAATCTGATTTTTTTGCCTGCGACAGCACTCGTATATATCAACCGATTCCGATGTGAGTGAGCATGTGCGCAGCAATTACTAAGGTCTCGACCAAGTTCACGGGTTAGACTCATCAACCATGTTGCCTTAAAATGGCAGGCACTTTAAAAAATCGCCGAATTTGGCAGCTAAATATAAGTTACTTTAAATAAAAGCAGCTTGGATAAAGCTGACTAATTTCGCGAAATTCTCATTCATAATGATTTAGTATTGATAAAAATTTGTATTGAATCTCCTACATTCGGTTTCCACTTAATTGAGCTTCGTGTGTTTGAATAATATAAGTTGGCTTTTTAAAAATAAGGAATATGAAAGCTACCTCTTCCTCCCGGCACTGGCCGGAAGGACTTTTTTAAATTTTAGTAAGTAACTCACTAATGCTAAGAGATTCGGTAAAACTGTTAAGATGAAAATCAATTCCTTATATTAGTTCTATCAACTGTATAAAAAATATCATGAAATAGCAACAGAATGAAGTATGTATTTATACCTAACATTAAAATAAGAATTGTCGTTTATTGTAACAAAATGTATTATATATTTTTTTTCTTAAAAAAAAAATATTTATAACTTTTTTTTTAAGACCAGCATTTGGTAGATATAATAAAACGAAGCAACATTAGTAAATAAATAAATAGAAATGCTTAATTCATCTTTAAAAAGTTAAATTTAAACTTACACTATGTGCAAAACTACTTAAAAGATGAGACAATATTTTAAAAAGATGTTAAATTACTTTAATATCTTAGTACTTTCAACTATAAAAACATAGTCTTCGTCAGAGAAATATAAGAAATACTACTGTTATTAACGTCTAATTTTCAAAATTCACGTAAATGGTGATGAAAGGAGTGAAAGTGGAAGTCAATTTTTAGAACAAGAAAACATTGGGAAAATAAAACACGGATATAGGGGAGTGGAATATTACTCGTATTATGATTTTTTAAGCAAACTGAGCCAAATTCTGGGTATATTGTAGGATAAAAATATATCCCTTAAAGAATTATCATGATTTAATTATCCGCGAATCAATAGAAATTATTACTAAAGAAAATAGTGTTTGTAATGACGTTTTATCCAACAATATACACAGAATTTGGCCCAGTTTGCTTAAAGAATCATAAAACGAGTAAAATTCCACTTCCCTATATCCGTGTTTTATTTTCCCACTGTTTTTCGGATCTAAAAATTGACTTCCACTTTCACTCCTTTCGTCCTTATCTACGTGAAATTTGGATATTAGACGTTAATAACAGTAGTATTTCTTATATTTCTCTGACGAAGACTGTGTTTTTATAGTTGAAAGTACTAAGATATTAAAGTAATTTAACATATTTTTTAAGTATTGTCTCATCTTTTAAGTAGTTTTTTTGCACATAGTGTAATTTTAAATTTAGAAGTAACATTTATCTTAAAATATTTTTTTATATCTTATCGTTAATGGGTTTTTAATTAAAGTTGAAACTATTTATAGGGTAAAATTTAATCTTTTAAAAGAAAATTTGGGTCAAAAATAAATTGTGTATTACACCCTTCCAGAAGCACATCCTCAAACTTTCACAATTGTTTTTAAATATACGGATTGGTATTAATTAGACAGCATGATTTGTTCCAAATTTAATTATTTAAATAAAAAACTCTTTTCTTTAGATGCATTCGTAATTATATAAATAAGTAACACCTATAGCCTTCATCTTGTCCGTCTGTCTGTCCGTCTGTGCGCATATAACAGAGAAAAAATGACGTCCAACCGAATGGGTTGAAATTTTTAATATATAATAATTACAGAATTTCGTCGAGTCGCTTCAAACTTTATGAAAATCGAATCAAAACTTAAAAATATATAAATAAAAGTTTTCTTCATTCTATTAAAAGCTATCATATGTAATTAATTCAATGATATCTCGTAATAGGTAATGATTCTAGGTGCCACGGTGGTGATGTCCTATTTATGATGGAGTCCTATTATCCGTATTACCACCTTGAATTTAAAATACAAGGTGGCCATAATTAAACTCACAGTACTCAGAGTGTTCTGCAGCGCGATCTAATTGAGAGAATGACGCCAAATTTTCTAAGAAGATTAAACAAGACGGGGGACGAAGCATTTCGCGAAAAAAATAAAATAGTTCCAAAAGTCACCGCTAGGGGAAAATGTGGCGCTGTGTAACAGAAAAGAAAGTTTTAAACAAGCAGAAACAATATTGAAATAAAATTACCTTTTATTTAGCACATTTGGCGATTTTAGTATTGATTCTGCATTTTTTTAAACTCTCTTTTCTGTTACACAGCGCCACATATTCCCCTAGCGGTGACTTTTGGAACTATTTTTTCGCGGAATCCTTCGTCCCCCGTCTTGTTTAATCTTGTTACAAAATTTGGCGTCATTCTCTCAATTAGATCGCGCTACAAAACACTCTGAGTACTGTCAGTTTCACCTTGTATATAATCGTAATAAATTTTGTACTCATGCATTTTTGCATAAGAGTGCAAACGGCTATTGCACCAAGATCTGAATATTTATAAAACTTGTTATAGTACAAACGTACCTCATTTACCACGCTTGACGTACAACTTCCGACTTGTTTATTTTCAAAAAGTATATAAGTTGGAAATGCAGAAGCTCTGTTGAAATAAAAAATCACTTAAGATTTCTATGTTATCTTTCCTCGATATAATGTTAAGTTGTAAGGGCAATTATTAATACAAAATACAAAGTGGACACAAATTAGTTGTACAAATTTGTAACTGAATGATTTGCGAAATATTAGTTGTAAGCATCAGTTTAGTGACAAATTTTTAGTATTTTACCATGCACTTGCGGATATACTTCTTATCTCAGTGCTAAAATCTGTGTTTAGACCCATGAGAGGTTGTTATTCCATGACCAACAGGAACATTAATTCTTTAACCTTTAGAGTTTAGTATGTGGTATTATTTTTAAAAGCTTTACATTTTTTTATGAAATATATCAAAATTCATTAAAATTATATGTGGTTAAAATTTTAATTTTCTTTTTACTGATTTTAAAAAAGAATTTTTATTTGCACAAAAATATAAATATATATTTAAAAAAAAAATAGTAGAAAAAGTTATAAAAAATACGTAAATCACAAAAGTAAGATTTTATATTTTGAACCACCTTATATGAAATCTTTTCTTTTCATCATTATACAAATAGGAAAACTGTAAAACAGCAATTCAATAAGCTCTCAGTATTTTAGCTGCAATTATAGGTAGGAGCGTTTCAGTAGGTAGAATAAATATTTAAAATAAAGTTTTACGATAAAATAACATATTTTTAACTGTTTGTAAAAAATATTCTATATTAAAAAAAAGGTGCATATAATCTTTGGAATTAAAAAGTAGTGAGGCACCACTATTACAGATTAGAGATTTTCTATTTGATATTAAACCCAAAGAATTTGTAATCACCTTTTTGATTCGTAGAATTTTTCTGCGATTTTAAGTCGAAATATTCTTTCAATTATTATGGTACATTTGTACACAGCCTGCTATTGCTAATGGTTGTTTGAAAATATAGTTTAATGAGATTTTTAAATCTATGTAATTTTATTTTAGAACTAACTGCGTTGCAATTCGTTGCGTTTCATTTGTATTTTACAAGATCAATCGAATTTTTCGTGAAAAATATTTACCAATTAAGTTTTTAAATTAAAATGTATAAGTCAAAAGATAAAAAAATGTAATTATTATCATATATCATTAATGAGACAATTCAATCGGGTAAATGTTGTTACATCAGCTCTTTCTCGAGTTTTTAAGCATTGAATAATTGGTTGATTGATTGATTCTACCAGTTTTCTGTACCAGACAAACAGAGAGCCACACAAAAGTTATACGTCATCTAAATAGCAGAGTGAACTTATAAATAGGTTTTTTTTTTTGTTTTTTTTTGGAAATTCACAGGCAGATACTTCAAATTTATTTGTGTGTATAGATTATACTTATTTACACTGCAAATAGATGCATTTTAAATTCAGACAAAAATGTGTCTGAAAAGGTAATTAAGATACTTATGTGTTAGTTTCTGAAACTATAGATATAAAAGATGTCTTAATTTAATACACATGAGTGTCTTAGTATGATCATGGTATAAACAAACTGAGAAAAATGTCTGAATAGCGATGGTGTGTCTAAAATTAAGATATTTTGATATTTTCGGAGCAGCCACAGAGGGTGCTATCTTAATTTGTGCATGCGTTTAGGCGCGTTTCTTTCTAACTTGATGCTTCTTGTAATTCAAACTGAATGTTTCTTTTTATGTCTATGTTCTCCGCGTACATTTGAATTAATAACACTGATAAACGAGAAATTTTTTCTTGGAAAATTTTAACAGATTTAAGTAACCATACCCTTGAGAATTTAGGAAATATTCACAAAATGGTGAAGTTGGTTTCCTTTTCAGAGATATCTGTGGTTAAAAATATCTAATTATGTTATTTTATTGCCTTTTAAAGTACTTAGTTTCTACACTTTAATGACCTTGAAAGTGAACAAATATCTGCCACTTATGCTACATCTAGGCGCCAATAAGATGTGTTTCGTCCATGTGAAAAAATGCAGCACAGCAGCGCTACCTGTTGGGCAATTTACATCAAAACATTATCAGCACCAATTCATATGAAGGACTATTTTAACTTTATATACTTTTGACAGAGGAAAAAGAAAGCAGAAATAGATATATATAGAGATAGAATAATACAGAGTTCGTGCACATTTCTTTAAATAAAAATCAATGACTTTTAAGGACTTTAAAGGACCAAGATAAAAAAATGTAAGGACCTACAAATTAAATAATCTAATAAATTATAATATGTATTTTTTAAATAAAGAGTTTCCGTTTTGTAAATACAAGTTTTAAATATTCAAATGGCTCGGAAGGGGGGATTTCAGCGTGTGGTAGTAGAAATTTAGAAAATCTAAAAATAACAAATGCAACAGACGAAAAAACTAGTCGGATGTGCCAATCCCAAAACTTTCTTCTATCCCATACATGTTAATAACTATATAATTCATTATCAGAGAGCCGATATTAATTGGCAATCTATGCCCATCATGAGGATTCTAAAGATATGAAATTCCGTGCATAAGTTCTTGAGATATGATTATCACTAAAATAGTGTAAATCCTGCAAAATGCAGCATAGCAGAGCCACCTGTTGGGTGATTTACATTAAAACCTAATCAGCAACAACTTGTGTTAACCTCTGACTGAATCTGAAGCTTGATGAAAATCCGTACATTAGTTTTTGAGATAGAGCTATTTCGAAAATCGGGAAAATGCGCACAGCAGCGCCATCTATTGGGCGATTAACACCAAAACCTTATCAGGAACAACTTATGACAATGTCTAACTGAATATGAAGTTTGATGAAAATTCGTGCATTTGTTCTTAAGATAGAGAGTGTTGCGGAAATCGTGAAAAATTCAGCATAGCAGCGTCATCTATTTGGCGATTTACACCAAAACATAATCAGACCTTATATTTATCAAGATATACCTGAATCTGAAGTTTGATGGCTTTCATTCAAGGACATTGCGCATAATTTCTTAGGGAATAACAAAGCTACAGATTACAAGTGTATAGTTCAAAATATGGTAAATAATTTTAAAAAGCTAAATTGTCACACGTCATTAAACCTTCATTTCTTGCACTCTCATACTGACTTTTCCCCAGAGCAATTAGCGACGAGCATGGTGTACGATTTCACCAACAAATTTCTGCTATGAAGTCTCGTTATAGATCGCAATGGAATGCAGCAATTCTTGCCGATTACTGTTGGTTCATGAAGAGAGAAGATACTGAAAAATTATAAACGCAAAAATAGGGACTAATGTACTCAAATTAATGCACTTAAATTGTGTTCTTCTGCGTAAAATGTGTGTAAAATATGTGGAAAATGCATATAAACAGTGTACATGTATACTGCTGGTAAATTTAACAGTTATGTATTATTATTATGCATTATTGTACGATCCCCTTAACTGTGATATATCGCAAAAACCTACAAATACATACCCTTCGTTTAAAAAAAATAAGAACCAAGTAAAACTTTCTAATATCATTTTTATTTACTCAAGAGCGATTTAAATTTGAGAAAAAAATAAAAAGTCAATTTTTGTTTATCAGTATAATTTACTTTTGGTTTTATTCGTTTTTTTGCAGAATGTGAAGTTTTGGATTTTAATTCTTATCACCTTAGTGTTAATTCGTATTAATTTTATCTCACCAGGTAAATAGAACTTTTGTCCCGCTGGTTATGTTTCGAGGATGAAATTTTTTCCTTGTGTTACCATAATTAGAAGTACATATTAAACAATTTTTTTAAAATATGCAAGATTTCCTCCCTCTTATTCATTGTGGCAGTTTTTCAAATCTGAAATAGAGGAGTTTTCTTTACTGACTGTGACAACGTTTCATGTAAGTCTCATAGTTCTGTTGGCATTTTATTTCTAGTCTATTGCGAAAATAAATTGTATGAAATGCAATTTATTTTGGAATCTGCTTCCAAAAAAGCACTAATTCCCTATATATATATATATATATAACCATTATATAATTACAATTCATCATCTATATCCATTTAATAAAATAAAATTAAAAAATTTAGCATCAACACTGAAGTTACAAAAAAAAAAAAGAAAGAAAAAAGAAAAAGAAAAAAAGAAAAAAGAAAAAACGAAAAGAGAAATGGAAACTATTACTTGTAACACAAAATCAAGTACAATACCACTAATTCACCAGCATATTGTGGACGATTAATCCATTTAAAACATATGAAAAGCCATCAAATTTGATGCAGTAAACATTTAAGGACATGTAAGGACAAATAACCAGCGAAATAATGTTGATCCTTTAAAAGACGTATAATAAACAAATACATCAATTGGATGGATGTATCAGGAAGCTCATATTGCATTTCACTTCATCAGGGGTACATTAAATACAAATATAAGCAATACATAGTCGATTTCTGTAAAAGAATCCAGCTATAAGCTAAAAATTGAATTCCTTTATGTACCCAATCGACTATAATCCAAAAAGTAAAAATTTACCATGCCATATAAATTAAATGAAATAAATAATCAATCAATGCAAGATCCGAAATAATGAACAACGTGCACAAAATTGGAATATGTAAATTAAAAACTTACAATGTAAGAGAATTTCTATGACCATATGAAAATCGCAAACATGTATCCCTTTTAAGACAGCGAAAATCCCACCTAATTAAATGGTCACACTTAAAAGCGTATCCATACGGTTTCGAATCATCATACCTTGCAGATAATATGAACACTATTATAAATATAATAATTATAAATAACGTAAATTATCTAAATATTAAAAATTATTTTATATGCTAACTGAAGGATCCTTAAGTAAATTATTACTAAAAATGACAAAAAGAAGTTGCTGTTTAAAATAAACAGGTAGTAAATAAGATAAATATGTATACTTCCATTCATTTAATTATTATATTTGTAATCTAACTTTAATAATTGCATTCTTCATTTAAAATTGTATTAAAGTTAATTCTGAAAAGATTCTGAAATTTAAGTTCCAGATAATACTATCATATGATGTAAAAGCAAATGATCTGAAAGCAAATTTTATTTGCATTGTATATATTATTTATATGCCATAATATATATATATATACTAGAACATAAGCCCCGTTAAAAATAACGGAATGCTGATCCGCGTTTAATTTAGATAACACTTTATGAAAACAAAAGCATGAAGATTTTATTATGGAAGGTTTGTATTGTAGGAAAGTACATTTAAAAAATGACAAACGGTTTCTACAAATACAAATGATGAGGATATGTTCTTTACTCAATAATCAATTTCTGAAATAGTTCAACGATAATAAAGGCTCCGATTCTAATTTTTAGAAATAAGAAATGAAAAGATCAGTGACAATTACGTCATAGTGACAGAATCATATCAAATTTATCCTTACATTTATTAATATATTAATGTAAAAATAAATTTCAAACTAAGCATAATGTCACTTGCGCAAACTCCTCAAACATACTTTATGTATGTACATTTATGCTTAACCACCAGTGACACCAACTTATATGGGCCCATGAGGCTCAATCCCACTCAATAATTTGCTCTTAGCTTACCCGATTTCCATTTTTAGCTCACAGGGTATCAAAGCCTGAGAGCTTATTTGCCCGCCGGTTCTGTATGTACGTGTGTACGTACGTATGTACGTAACGCGATAACTCTTGATAGAAACATCCCATTTGCTTCAAATTTTTTTTCTAGTTTCATTCTGATAAGGTGCTTCCCTGATTAGTTTTGGGGATTCATTGGTTAAGGATAAAGGGAGAAAAGGGGGGCTAGTCCCTCCCTTAATTTAGAAAAATGGGTTTTTCATGCAGAATTATTCGATTTGCACCAAATTTGGTATACCGGTTTATTATGTTAAGGAGCTTCCTTGATTAGTTTTGGGGGTTCATTGGTTAAGGATAAAGGGGGAAAAGGAGGGTTAGTCCACCCCCCTTAATTCAGATAAATGGTTTTTTCATGCAGAATGATTCGATTTTCTGCGAATTCGGTATACCGGTTTATTATGTTAAAAATCTTCCCTGATTAATTTTGAGGGTTCATTTGTTAAGGATAAAGGGGGGAAAGGGGGGCTAGTTCACCCCCTTAATTTAGATAAACGGGTTTTTCCTGCAGAATTACTCGATTTGCTCCAAATTTGGTATACCGGTTTATTATGTTAAGGAGCTTCCCTGATTCGTTTTGGGGATTCATTGGTAAGGATAAAGGGGAAAAGGGGGCTAGTCCACCCCCCTTAATTTAGTTAAATGGGGTTTTTTGCAGTGTTTATGTGTAAAAGTGCAGTGTTTATGTGTTAAGTGTTTATGTGTAACCTTTTCAACAAAAATGAAAAATGGTAACAACGATTTTAGGACAATAACGAATGTCCAACAAAAGAATTTTGTTCCTTTCCAGCAAAATCTAAAACGACGCTTTTGATATTGACACCAAAATACATATGATAAAACAATCAAATAATTCTTACCTATGAAAACATATATTAGTCATTTTTAATCTAAACTTTAATCATACCTATGGTCAACAGGAGAATAATGAATAATAATTTCTAACGGTAAAAACAAAAGCAACGAAATATAGGGTTGAATTGACAGTGGCGTCACAGTACGTGGTTCTGTTTGAGCCGAATGTAACATCAGGGTTGCCTTTTCGGCGTCCCCTTTATATAATCTTTCTAGCTACTTATCCGCACTTCTTAAACCTCTTACTTTAAACTCCAATTACAGTCTTAATTCACCTTACAAATTTCTTGATGATTTACAGAGTTTTGTATTCCCTATCGGTTACATCATGGCTTCTCTCGATGTTGTTTCGCTGTTTACTTCAATCCCTTTTGATCTTGTCTGTAAAGTTATTAAAGATATCTGGCCTATTCCTACACACCCTACTGATTTTAATGTCGAAGAGATTGTTGAATTGGTTAAGTTTTGTTTGACCTCAAACTGTTTTGTATTTAATAACTGCTTTTATAGTCAAATTTCTGGTACCGCTATGGGATACCCCCTCTCTGTTGTAATTGCTGAACTTGTAATGCAGAATATTGAAAATATTATTCAGGCATTACTTCATCTAGTTTTAATTAAAAAACTGTTAATTACCATTAGTCCAGGCAATAGGGAATTTTACCTAGCAAAATTAATGGTAGTACTGAAAATCAACTTTCAAGATGTTTTATGGGTCGCTGAATTCGAATTTTTAACTTCCCATCAAAATTTCCCCCCGGCAACCCCCCAAATTTTGGTAAAATGCCCCTTAAAAAAGGTTTTTATTAAAAAAATTAATGTTTTTATTGTTTCAGGGAAAAAGTATCTAGAAATTCTGAAAGTAGACAAAATTTGCAACAAATTAGATACATAACATTATGACTTAGGATGAAGGGGTATGGGGGGTCTGCCTCGGAACATGCGCGCGGTGCTGCGTGAACTAAGTTGCGCAATTCCACTTAACCACTCAAACGTTTACATTCGCCCTCCCATCTCCCGTCCGACCTTTCTCTATAAGGTTTACTTTAAGTTTTTTGGGTCGCTGAATCCGAATTTTTAACTTCCCCCCAAAATTGAACGCCCCCCCCCCCAAATAGTTGTTTTTAACTTAAATTTCTTATTGTTTTAGGGGAAAGGCATTACGAATTTCAGAAACTAGACTAAATTTGCAACAAATAGGATATATGACATTATGACGTAGGATGAACGGGGAGGGGGAGAGCTGCCTCTGAACATGCACTGCGGCGCTACGTGCACTAAGTTATGAAGTCCAGGCAATAGGGGATTTTACCTGGCAAAATTAATACTAGTTCTGGATTTCGACTCACTTTATGTTTTTTTGGGGTCTCTGAATCCGAATTTGTAACTTCCCACCAAAATTTCACCCGGCAACCCCCCAAAAAATTTTGAAAAAATTTGGTTTTTGAGAAAAGCGCGCGGGGAATATTCCAAGGCAGCCCCCTCTCTCCCCGTTTATCCTACGTCATAATGTCATCTATCCTATTTCTTGCAAATTTTGTCTACTTTCTGAATTTCGTAATGCTTTTCCCCTAAAACAATAAGAAATTTAAGTTAAAAAATACTATTTTGGGGGTTTTCGGGGGGGGGGGAATTTTGGGGGAATTTAAATATTCGGATTCAGCGACCCAAAAAACTTAAAGTAAACCTTATAGAGAAAATTCGGAGGGGAGATGGGAGGGCGAATGTGAAAGTGCGAGTGGTTAAGTGGAATTGGACTACTTAGTCCACGCAGCACCGCGGCGCATGTTCCGAGGCAGATCCCCCCTTCCCCTTCATCCTAAGTCATAATGTCATATATCTAGTTTGTTGCAAATTTTGTCTACTTTCAGAATTTCTAGATACTTTTTCCCTAAAACAATAAAAAAAAAATGTGGGAAGTTACAAATTCGGATTCAGCGACCCAAAAAACATAAAGTAAGCTGATTTCCAGAACTACCATTAATCTTGCTAGGTAAAATTCCCTATTGCCTGGACTATCTGTGATTGCCGAAAAATAAGAGATAAAAAATGGTCGCTATTCAGAGTTTTCAAGTAACGGAAATTCAGACGCAATAAAGTGTCTGAAAAAAAAGACTTTTAAAGCGTCTCATTTTCGAACCATCCATTTCAGACACATAAGTGTCAAATTTCTGACATTTCAGTTTATAGTGTAAGCATTTTTTTATGTACTCCTACATGAATGGCATACATATTTTCGAGTCTCTGATTAAAAAAGAAAACAAGTTAGCATAAAATCTTTTACTTTAGTGAATATTTTATTTTCTAAAAAAGCGAAACAATTCATTAAAAATTCTGAAGACTGTCAGTTGTTGAATTATGTAGTGTAACAAAACTTAAGCTCTATTTATAAAGAAAATTAGAATTCGGGACAAATAGGCTAAGAAAAAGATTAATTTCTAGAACAAAGTCTTTTCTCTTTAGGCAATTTTTAATTTCACGATCCCCTGTCTCAAACTCTGTTCTTAATTATCTCTTTATTCCCATAGCCACAGACATTTGGGGAGAATGCTGCATTTGAATTTCGAATTATGAATTTGCAATACACTTCTGGCAACATTCCAGTTAAGTTTGACGTCTTCTAGGAAACATTTGTTTTCATACCGTCTTTAATTACTTCAACTTCACTTGCTACAGGACTACTTTCTCGACTGAAAATTAGTCTTTAGTTTTACTGCGGAAAGTAATATATATATATATATATATATATTTATATGTATATATATATATATATTTATATACAGGGTGGTTATAATTAAACTTCCCTATAAACAGCATCCTACAGCGCAAACGGGTGAGCGGAATGCAATGAAATTTGGTATATAGACTATACACGAGATGCGCTCACGGAATTTTGAAAAAAAAAAGTTCCAAAATGTCCACTAGATGGCGCTTTTTCCGGAAAAAACATTAAATTTAACACAATAAACGACCAAAATGGAATACAAAAACAATATTAACAATCCAGAACAAGAATTGTGAGTAATAAAATGTAAAACCGGCTGTTTTGGTCATATAGTGTGTTAAATTTAATGTTTATTGCGGAAAAAGCGCCATCTGGTGGACATTATGGAACAAATTTTTTTTTTGAAATTCCGTGAGCGCATCTCGTGTATAGTCTATATACCAAATTTCATTGCATTCCGATCACCCGTTAGCGCTGTAGGATGCTGTTTATAGGGGAAGTTTAATTATAACCACCCTGTATATACATGTATATATATAAGACCTTTGAACCAAAATTTATCTGAAAATTTTATATAACAATATTAATCAAATTTCTAAATCATGGCATGCAATAATATTACACATTAATTGTTATGCTAAAACATACATCAAAGTAAATCTTATTGGCAAATAGCACACACTCGGAAATCTCAAACTGCTGACACCCTAAACATTTTAATATATATGGATGATACCAAACAAAATTGAAATAAAAAGAAATTCATCACAAATGGAACAAAATTTTCCCAATTCATCTCTATAAAATGATAAATTGTGAATTACACAGAGAATTGAGAGATACACAGAACGAAAGAATGTATCCCTTTTATTTTTGATATATGTTTATGTTAGAAGTATAAGAAGTTATAAAATATTATGACTAATATGTGTTTCAATTCACTTAATACTCGAAAAAATATTTTTTATTTACAATTTGCCTTACTATTTTCATAATTTATCTCTTTATTACACACAGATGGAAAGAATACATCTTTTTTATATTTCGACATATGTTTATGTTGAAGAGAGAGAGTTATGAGAAGTTATAAAATATTAAAACAAATATGTGATTCAATTCACTTATACTAGAAAAAATGTTTTTTATTTGCTATTTGTTTTACTATTTTTACAATTCATCTGTTTATACCACACATATCAAAAGAATGCATCCTTTCTTATATTTTGATATATTTCTTTATGTTAAGAGTATAAGAAGTTATGAAATATTAACACAATGCACTGAAAATAAAATCTGTAATTCTACAGATGTATATCTACAGAAATATGTATGGGTCAATCCATTTTAAGTGGTCAAGAAAATCATCAATTCGTTGCTTGACCACTTTTAAAAAATCTGAAATTTTTTGCACAACAACCCTAACATGATGGAAGTTCAAAATGACTATTATTTTTATTTTATTAATTTTTGTTTGTGCATGGCGGTCATCTTTGTTTCATCGTCTGCAGCAATTTTCTCAAAAGAAGGGTTTACGGAATTGTAAATAATCCATCGTTTATTTATCCAATTCAGCTGCGGATTAAAGCAATTTGTACAGAATACATTGGGCTAAAAATTTGGTAATGGAGCAGTTTCCGAAACTAACTGCTTATTGGTAAAATTTAAGCATAAAGGTTCAGTTTTTTTTCCAAAATTTGTCCGTTTACAAGAGGAAATTTTTCTAGCAAGGAATACTGTCAACATGACATATTTTTTTTTACAAATAGGCCGAAAGTACTTGTACTCACACGCCGAGTTCCAGATCTGGGACTTGCTTTCTCTACGCTAAAAAAAAATCCCAAAATTTTCAAAAATGTCAAAAATCGCACTTTTCAGGCTTTGATATCTCTGGTGGGGCACGAGATAAAAATCTTAAATTTGTTTTTATAAGAGTATTGTATGGTAGTGTTATGCACAAGAAATTTCAGGATGGAGATTTGACTACAAACTGAGATATGGCAAGGGCAACATGTCAAAACAATACTGCCAAACTATTGTTTTGTTCTAGTCACAGCTAAGTATCTATCTCAGAGTATCATTTAAATTTATTTTTTAGATTATCTTTAAATAATAGTAACAGAAAATAAAGCCTTTTGCAATTAAATAAAAAAATAATTATGCCTAAGGCCTACATTTTGTATGGTTTCAGTAATTTTTGTTGTAAGTAATTTTAGTAACTAAAAGAAACCTCTGCCCCCTTACTTTAAAGTATTTTTATACAAGACCTGAGACAAAAAACAACATAGGGAAAGAGAAAAGCTGTTAATGTTGTCATACTTGTTGAGACATGATCAAACGTGTCAAAACACATTCTTGGTTGTTGGTTCAAAAACCACAATTTTGATCTTTCTCAAAATTTTATTTGTAGGAACCAAGTCATGTCATCTCTTGATAACTTGATTGAAGATCTTGGCCCTGCTGGCTCATAGAAATATACTTTGAAATCACTATGTGCAAGTTTCAATTCATTAATAATTTCTAGCTTACTTCTTATGCAAAAATGTGATTTTTCTGCAGTATAAATTTTGAAAAGGCTTTGGGTATCTTTACTTTCTGAAAATTACTTGAGGCTGATGCATGGTAACATCGCACAATGTTTCATTTACAGGAACATATTTATGGTAAGAACAAATTTCAGGGACTGGCAAACAGCATTAAAATTGCGGTTTTTAAACCACCAAGCAGGAATGGGTTTTGACACGTTTGATCATGTCTCAACAAGTATGCCAACATTAACAGCTTTTCTCTTTCCCTATTCTGTTTTTGTCTCAGGTTTTATATATATATATGTAAAAGTGCTGAGGTTTCTTTTAGTTACTAAAATTACAACAAAAATTACTGAAACCATACAAAATGTAGGCCTTAGGCATAATTATTTTTAAAATTAATTGCAAAAGGCTTTATTTTCTGTTACTATTATTTAAAAATAATCTAAAAAATAAATTTAAATGATACTCTGAGATAGATACTTAGCTGTGACTAGAACAAAACAATAGTTCGGCAGTATTGTTTTGACATGTTGCCCTTGCCATATCTCAGGTTGTAGTCAAATCTCCATCCTGAAATTTTTTGTGCATAACACTACCATACAATACTTTTATAAAAACAAATTTCAGATTTTTATCTCGTGCCCCACCAGAGATGTCAAAGCCTGAAAAGTGCGATTTTTGTAATTTTTGAAAAATTTGGGATTTTTTTTAGCGAAGAGAAAGCAAGTCCCAGATCTGGAACTCGGCGTGTGAGTACAAGTACTTTCGGCCTATTTGTAAAAAAAAAAATTATGTCACGTTGACAGCATTCCTTGCTAGAAAAATTTTCTCTTGTAAACGGACAAATTTTGGAAAAAAACTGAAACTTTATGCTTAAATTTTTCCAATAAGTAGTTAGTTTCGGAAACTACTCCATTACCAAATTTTTAGCCCAATGTATTCTGTACAAATTGCTTTAATCCGCACTTGAATTGGATAAATAAAGGATGAATTATTTACAATTCCGTAAACCCTTCTTGTCAGAAAATTGCTGCAGACGATGAAACAAAGATGGCCGCCATGCACAAACAAAAATTAATAAAATTAAAATAATAGTCATTTTGAACTTCCATCATGTTACGGTTGTTGTACAAAAAATTTCAGATTTTTTAAAAATGGTCGAGCAACCTGTGCTGGACCACTTGAAATGGATTGATCCGTATGCTTACTCAAATTTTATCTGTACACTGTACAAAAAAGATGTAAATCAACAAAACTAGTTTTTGTAAAGCTACAGAAATCTATAATTTTACAAAAGAACCTACTAAAATTGGAGTAATCTTACTAAAATCTTATCTGTAACCCGGGTTGCAGACACGTAAAAAGCTCTAGGCATCCCAGTTTCCTAAAAACTTCTTAGTAGACTTACAGATTTTTTTTTAATTTACGGTGCAAAAGCGTATCTCTTACATGAATTTTTGTTGCTGCCGTTACATACGATGTTCTAGGAATCCCAGTTTCCTAGAAAATTTTTTGTAACTTTACAGATTTTCTTTTACAGTGTATGTATCTACAGTCACTTATACTTGAAAAAATCTTTTTTATTTGCAACATGTTTTACTAATTTCACATTTATCTCTTTTTCCCAAACAGATGGAAAGAATGAATTTTTTTTATATAGGGGAGGGTAGTACACAGTGAGACGAAAATTATTATTACTTAACGAATGTCAACGATTTTTGTTCTTTTAAAAACAAATTTGCTACATCTTTAAGCTACACAAATACGCTACACATTAATGTATAAATGGTTTTAAAAAAGTTATTTATAAAAGCAAAGAAGCAGCATAACGGAGTATCGAAAATTGTCTCACTGTGTACCACAATTGGTACACAGTGAGACAATGTATATATTTTCATAAATCATACATTTTTATACTCTATCAATAATTTTCTGCAGTTTATGACTTCTAATTAATATTTCTAGAGTAAAATAATTTTAAAATATGAACCTCGGGTGGACAATGGCAGACATTGGGCTACCTTCATGCAAATTGTCAGCCTCTTACGTTTAGTAGATTTCACTAGCCATCACACGCCCCTATACACACACAGATAGAGGGAGAGAAAAAACCTTTCTTTTATTAATAAATAACTTTTTTTACGTCAGAACCGCATAATAGATAGACAATGAGGCTCGTCTCACTGTGCACCACAACTGTGTGTCTCATTGTGTACTTTCGTTATGTTGTAACAAAATGGATGCCATATCTGTTTCATCATCAGTTTCATAGCTTTGAATGCTTGTGTCGTTTTGTCGACATAGTCTATTATTAGATATAGCTAGGTTTGGTTAAGTAAATATATGCCATAATGAAAGAAATAAACTTTAAAATGGACGTTTATGTAACTTTAACCCCTGTAAAATAAATAATTACTTACTATTTTGTTGGACAAGTAACTGAAGTGCCGAAACTACATCCACGTGTTGCCTAAGATGAGGTGGTTTAGTGTGAGGTCCAGCTAGGATAAAAAGTTATAACTACACTGTAAAAAAAAAATTTGTAAAGTTACTAAAATTTTTCTAGGAAACTGGGATTCCAGGAACTTTTTATGTAACGGCAACAAGAAAAATTCCTGTAACAGATGCTGTTACAGAAATTTTTGCTGTTGCCGTTACATAAAAAGTTCCTGGAATCCCAGTTTCCGAGAAATATGTTAGTAACTTTACAGATTTTTTTTTTACAGTGTATATGTCAAAATGGCTGCTGTCTCACTGTGTACTCCCCTACCCTATATTGCTTATGTTAGGAGTATAAGAAGTTATAAAACCTTAAAAAATATATATTATCTCAATTCCCTTATATTTGAAAAAATCTTTTTCATTTGCTATTTGTTTTACTATTTTCGCAATTCATCTCTTTATTTAACACAGATAGAAAGAATGCATCTTTTTTATATTTTGATATATGTTTATATTAAGAGTATAAGAAGTTATAAAACATTAAAACAAATATGTGTTTCACATCACTTATACTCGAAAAATCATTTTTATTTTCTATTTGCTTTACTATTTTCAGAATTGATCTCTTTATTCTATACAGATTTAAAGAATACATCTTTTATATTTTAATACATATGTTTATGTTAGGAGTATAAGAAGTTATAAAACACTAACACAATATGTATCTCAAGTCACTTATACTTGAAAAAAATCTTTTTTATTTGCAATATGTGTTACTAATTTTACAATTTAACACTTTATTCCACACATATCGAAATAATGTATTTATTTTTTATATAGGTTTATGTTATGAGTATAAGAAATAATAAGTCATTTAAAAAATATATGTATCTCAATTCCCTTATATTTGAAAAAAATCTTTTTCCTTTAATATTTGTTTTACTAACTTCACGATTTATCTCTTTATTCCACACAGCACGAAATTATTTATCGATTTTGATCTATGTTTATTTTAGGGGTATAGGAAGTTTTAAAACATTAAAACAAATACGTATTTCAATTCACCTATACTGGAAAAAATCATTTTTATTTGCTATTTGTTTTACTAGTTTCAAAATTTATCTCTGTATTCCACACAGATAGAAAGAATCTACCTTTTTTTATTTTAATTATGTTTATGTTAGGAGTATATCAAGTTATAAAACATTAGCACAATATGTATCTCAAGTCAGTTATACTTGAAAAAATCTTTTTTATTTGCAATATGTTTTACTAATTTCACAATTTATTTCTTTTTTCCACAGATTGAAAGAATGTATATATATATATATTTAAATTTTTGATATAGGTTTATGTTAAGAGTATAAGAAGTTATAAAACATTTAAAATATATGAATCTCAAATCCCTTATATTTTTAACAATATTTTTCATTTGCTACCTGTTTTACTAACTTCACAATTATCTTATTGATTTTGATCCATTTGAAGGGCATAGGAAGTTATAAAACATTAAAACAAATATGTATTTCAATTCACCTACACTGTAAAAAAAAATCTGTAAAGTTACTAAAGTTTTTCTAGGAAACTGGGATCCCTAGAACTTTTATGTAACGGCAACAACAAAAATTCCTGTAAGAGAGTTTGTTACAGGAATTTTTCTTGTTGTTGTTGTTACATGAAAAGTTCTAGGAATCCCGGTTTCCTAGAAAAACTTTAGTAAGTTTACAGATTTTTTTTACAGTGTATACGGGAAAAAAATCATTCTCATTTGCTATTTGTTTTACTAGTTTCACAATTTAACTCTCTATTCCACACAGATAGAAAGAATGTATCTTTTGTATTGTGATATATAGTTATGTTATGGTATATGGAGTTGTAAAACATTAAAACAAATTTAATAACACAATTCACTCATACGCGAACAAATCCTTTTTATTTGCTATTTGTTTAACTGATTTTAACAATTTATTTCTTTATTCCACACAGATCAGATAAATTTATCTATTTGATTTTGATACTGGTTTATGTTAGGACATAAGGATGTATAAAACAATAAAATAAAATTATTTCTTCAATTCTCTAATGCTGGAAAAAAACATTTATAAGATAAATAATACATATTTACAGCAGTATTTTATAGATTTTTATATATTTAAATAAATATACATTTAAGTAAAATCAATGAATGAATAATATTTCTGCCGTGTCATTAGATAACTTGTTTTACTTTACTTTTGTTAATATTTCTGTGGAAAATTCATTTTTTTTTCTTTTATAACATAGAGAGTTTTTAAACAAATTTAACACCACTTTCCGAAAATATGAAAAAAAAAGATCAGTAGAAACAATATATTGCAACTAAAACATTAATATATTGAATATTTGACGAGATATGGACATTTGGGTGAAATAATTTTCAACTGCATATGCGTGAAAGATTCCAAAATTTTCATTTGATATCAAGTCATTTTTAATACCTACTATATACTACACTGATGTCTAAAAATTAACGGCAGTAACTGGACGCGTTCGATTGTACACGGTTTGTTGAATATCTACTGAAATTCTTTACGTATTGTCCTTGAACTTCAAGGATGTAAAGAACCTGATTTATTTCCTATTTTTCAATGAAGATTTAGTCGCGGGAATAGTTAGAGGACCATCAAGAAATTTAATAATAAAATAATGTTTGCAATCATCCGTGTAGCAGAAAAGGCTCAAAATGGTCTGTCACTGTAGCAAATAACATTTGTGTGCATTTTTGTAAGCATAGAACGCATATTCATGAAGGTGTTAATATTTCTGTGAAAAAATTCAAATGTTTTTTGTTTATAGCATACAGGGTTTTTAAACAAATTCAACATCACTTTCCGGAAATGTGAAACAAGTGGGTAAGTGTGATCACAGATCGCACAGAGGGTTTCGTTTAATATTCCTTTCAAAACACTTTATCCTTTTGGAAAATCTGTTAGTTCCACATTCGCAACCAGGGGGCGCACGCTATTCTAAACAAAAATCGTTTTACAAACTATCAGTAGATATATTAGTCGAGGGGATCGGGCCCATAGCACCCGAGATAGGTAGCCGCCCCTGGCGGTAAAAATTGGAGCCAAAATATAAACGGCTATGGTGCATAATATGAAAGCGTGGTCAAAGGAGTGTCGGCAAATGTTAGAAAAGCGCACCTCAGGTGAAAAGTGTGGAGGTTAGAAAAATTGCTAAAATTACAGAAGTTAGAGCCCGGAGGGGTAAATAATATAAGACTTTTTGAAAATTTTATGATTTTTCGTGTGATCGCAAGTGTTCTGCTATAAGTATGCAAAATTTCACATCTCCAACTTACTTAGGGGCTGAGTTAGAAAAATTGCTTAAAATACACAAGTTAGAGCCCAGAGGGATAAATATAAGTCTTTTCAAAATTTTATGATTTGTCGTTCGATGCGAGGTGCTCAGCTATAAGAATCCAAAATTTCAAGTCTCCAACATATATGGTTTCTGAGAACGGGCTCTGTGACAGACAGACAGAGGAGTGAACGAATAGGGTTTCGTCAGAAGAACGAAACCCTAAAAAAATCATTAGAAACAATGTACTGGAATTAAAACATGAATACATTGAACATTTGATGAGATACGGACATGTGTATGAAATAATTTTTAACTGCACATGCCTGAAGGATCCCTAAATTTTTATTTGATAATTTCTCAGTCTGCTATTTAGGGCAACTTATATAAAAAGTCCTGTCAAATATTGTGAAAACTCAGAAAGACGCAGTGAGCTGATTGGAAAATTGTGCAAAATCTTTGATAACTAAGCTACTAATAAAATCATAAGGCGAAACGCAATTTTTAACCTTGATTCAACATAAAATATAAATGTGAACTTTAAAAAGTCCACAGTTTTTCTTAAAAGGCGACTAAAGTAATGAAAAAGGTGTTACAAGTTTAAAATATACATTTTATTTAAAACTTCTTAGTACTTTCGTGCTTTCCAAGCTCATCATCAGAGAATATATATATATATATATATATATATATAATATTAATAATTAATTAAAATATTCCCTGATGATGATCTTGGAAAGCTTGAAAGTACTAAGAAGTTTTAAATAAAATGTGTATTTTAAACTTGTAACATCTTTTTCATTACATTAGTCGCATTTTAAGTAAAACTCTGGACTTTTTACAGTTCACGTTATATATTTTAACAAATACATTTTTAGAAAGTAACCCACTATATTGTTCCTATCTTTACTGAAAAATATGAAGTCAACATGTTCTTTACATGCTGGAAGTTTAAGGACAACTCGGCAAGAACTTCAGTCGATATTCGACAAATCGTGCACACTCAACGCCTCCTAGATAGGAAAGAAAGCAATGACACGTTTTCGAGGCAAACGGAAAAGACAGGCTACCGCAGTTCATCCTACGTATCTTTTTTTACAGACCGCTACATTGACGTGATGCTCTTTTCGTTCACTTGGATTGGTGCATTCCAGTGCATTCTCCAGTGGTCTGTAAGAAAAGATACGTGGAATGCACCGCGCTAGCCTGTCTTTTTCGTTAGCCTAGCACGCCTTGTTGTGACGTCACGAAACGTTTTGTTGTGCACCATGACGCCAGCGGTAGCCCTGTATACAATCAAAAGCATCCGATCACTGTCCCTTAGCCCTTAAATGCATAGTGATGCATATGGGGCAGTCTCACAATCTTTTGACTTTTGGGGGAAAAATCTTACAAAATTAAACTTGCTAAAATAACATTTTGATCTGAAAGACGAATGCCTTATTGATTCAAAATAAAGAAAAAATGGTCGGAAAATTTTTATTTAACTGAGGTTTAAGTTAAACTTGCGAGTTTAATTTTCCTTACCATTTTACCCCTATAACTTTTTATTTTCTTCTAAATTTTTACTTGAAAGATACAAGAAAAAACTTGAAAAAAATTCTGTGGCTGCATCTGAAATGATTTTCTGTATAATTTTAGAAGAGGGATGATAAGGAATCTAAAAACCAGGGACAGAGTTTGAAAAATAATAATAACCCTAAAAATGTGTGCAGGTTAATTTTTAGCTACATATTTATATAAAACAATAGTTCCAGTTTCAGAAAAAAATGACATCGAATTATTTTTATTGAAACAATTTTATCCAGACAGCTCCAAACTTAAAAATCAGCATCAGGGACACGGGACGGTATAAGAGTTTTCCAGGTGTTTGGACCCCCAACATCGTCCAAAACCTATTTATCTCGTTAATATTGTTCTGCAATCATGCAATGGGATATTCCCCAGTATATGAAATAAAAAAAAACACAAAAAGTGCATTAAAATAAAAATTATTATACAGGGACATGAAAGTCAAAAGATTGTGAGAATGCCCCACATCTGCATCAATTTTTATTTAACTCTTAGCAGACACTATATTTATCCCTAGTAGCAAAATGTATATGGCCCTTGAATGGCCGCTTATCGAATTCCAATGACACGATAAGTGGCCGATTATCGCATTCTCATCGGAGAGGGATGAATTTCATCGGCAATTACTCAGAAATGTCTCATCGGCCTGAGATCTATGGATGATCGTTATCTGATGAATTTTAGAAAAATATATGATGAAACACCGAGGAGTACGATTTGATAGCGATGAACTTGCGATGACTTTTAGATGAGTTATCAAGCAAATTCTGATTAGAAAGCGATGAATTATAGATTGGTTGGTTGGGTGTATAAATGAAAGCGATTTCAGAATATTTATTTTCGAAATATACATACATTAAAATTTTAAGCGTCAAAAATGTAAATACATTCTTTTAATTTCTATTAGCTTTACTACAATCGTTTGAAACAAAATATTTAAACAAAATTATCCAAATTGTATTTTTATTTTTTGAAGGAGGGGGAGGGGTGAGCTGAGTTAGAAAGAGTTCCATATTTTTTTATTTCTTAACAAATACTACTCTTTCATTTAAATAATCCTATTAAATTCTATTATTTAACCTCTTCCTAAAGCCTTTTATTTTAAATCAATTAAGTTTGCTTGTTTTCAACAAACTGATTTAAAAAAAAAATCAAATGCATTTTTTAAATATTAATATTCGACTAACAATTACCACTCTTATTGTTTATCATTATGTTTGATAGAAATATTTTAAAAGAATTTTATTAATTCTAAATTATTGTTCTGCTTTGATAAGTTTTTGCCCCTTAAATTTTTCATTATAAAATATGAAAGGTTATTCCTTTCATTTTATTAGACTTTAAAAGACGAAAAATGCAATTGGGCCTTTTTCTACCAAGGTACATGAATAATTCAGTAAGTTATACTATTGTATAAACACTCATAACTCAAAAGAGTATATATTTTTAATTAAGCATATTTATTGGAAAGGGGGGGGGGGGATTCAGGTGTCTAATTAGGTAGAATTTCGGTCTGTTCAGAGATCCTTGACAAGAGGCGTACAAAAGCAAAGGGCATCATACCCTCCTCGTTTAAATAAAGACCATTTTTTATCACACGAACTGTCCAAACACATACCCATATTTGGCAATAAACCGTTTTTCCCAAAAATAAATACTTTGAACCAGAAAAATTATTTAATTAAATGTGCCTTGCCTCTATTTAGTAGTGATTTGAAATATACTTTATTTCATTAAATAAATTTCTGGTTTAAAGTTTTTTTCTTCTTTCACTACGTGGGAAGGTGGTAATAAGTATACTTATTACAATTTCTTTGTTAAATATTTGATAATTCATATCTGTAAAGTGCAAAAAAATAAAACTCTTGAAGAAGCACACTGTAATAACAGATTATATTTCTAAAACAAATGTATGAATTAGGTTCAGCTTTGCAAGTCCCATTTTTAAGTCAAATCAATTTCATTTAACCCCTTGAGAGGCAAGTGATTGCGTTCCTGTAATGTTGAATTCACACCGGGATCTTTGAAAAATTCCGTTTCAAAATAAAGAAAAGCAATTTTACAAGTTTTTTCCATCAAAGTTACAAAAATAAAATTTATTTAAAAGTTTCCGGTGCAAATCTCGATTAAACTTAGGTGGGATAAAATATATCCCATCGTCCCTCAAGGGGTTAATATTCACAACTTTCACACCTACGGTTAATTTCTTTTCTATTAGTCTTATGTCATGCTGATACTTCACGATTGTATTGTCTGTGAAAACCCTAACTGTAGGGAAGGTAGGGTATTTCCCCCTCTGAAATATTTGTATCTTAATATGATTTAAGAAAAATTGACAGAAAAACTATTTAAATTAATATTTTACTAATTATTGATCAATCTAATTGTCAAAGTATTTGAAAATAACTTTTTGAGACTTTCTGATAATTTTTTTCTTACAACACTGCTGTTATGATTTTTTTCATTCAAAACATTTACATAAATTTATATTTATTATGGAATTGGGCTTCATTAACCCCTTGAGCTCTGATGGTAGAATTTTCTACCACTTAATTTTAATTAAAAAATGTCACAATGACACCGGAATATTCGACCAAATTTATTTGAAAAAGGTTTAATGCCTTTTTTCATGTATTTCGTAAACCGAATTTTTTCTTAGAAAGATACTGGTGCCAATGTGACAGTTGGAATTTTGAAGAAATTTACCCGCCAGAGCTCAAAGGGTTAAGCAGCACAGGATCAACATTCTCTGGAAGTGTAGGAAAAAATATTTTTAACACCTAGACTTATGCATCCCCATAGGTCACAATAGTTGAATGCGGACAAATCCACACAAAGTGGAATAAGCAAAGGCTTTAATGCTCGTGATATTTAAAATGTTTAACATTTAACTGATTTTGTTTATTAATCCATAAATTTCTGATTGAAACAAAATTTAAAATACTATTGTAGTAGTTATACAGTCAAACCTCGTTAACATAAATCTCAAGGCAAATTAAAAGTTTTTTTCCCATGTTATCATCAATAGTTTATATTATTATTAATAAAACCGTTGTATTAATTTTGACAGGCATTGTAGGAAAAATTCATATTAAAAGTACACCAGGTTAATTCTGTACATGTTAATGAGGTTTGAATGTACTTTTTGTTGTTTAATAGCAACAGCCATCTCCTGTTACTTTCTGTTTAGATATTAGGGTAGATAACTGAAAAAAATACATTATCTTAATTAGTTTTTTTTTTTTCAGTTTTATATCTCTATGCCTATATAAAATATCACATTAATGTTAGCTATTTTATCTTATTGTTTCTAAACTTGAAGTGTTGTTTTAAGAATCTACATATACTATCTGCATTTTTTAATTACTAAATGAATAAAA
Source organism: Maratus speciosus (assembly GCA_963932465.1). NCBI lineage: Eukaryota > Metazoa > Arthropoda > Arachnida > Araneae > Salticidae > Maratus > Maratus speciosus. The sequence continues at coordinate 643,511,484 of OZ010787.1, read as the reverse complement.
TACCCTAATTTCTAGTGCATAATCTGCTGAGAAATTTTAATAAATAAGATTTATGTTATTTCTATTTTTTACATATTATGCAACATATTTAAATAAACTTTATTGGTCTAAAACTTATTTGATTGGCTGCAAACTATGTACATCTGAAATTAGCGTACACAAAAAGTACTTAAATTCTGTTCAATTAACTTACTCATTTAATATAAATGTATTATTTGAAAGTTTTATTAAGGTTAAACAATGACAGAAAAAAAAAAAAAAAAAAAAAATGTTGTTGCTTCTTCCTGTAACCCTTCGTATAAATCGAAACAAAAATCTTCCAAGTTAAAAAAGTTTCTGAAGCAATTAATTGTCACAGATGACTCAAATGTTGCTTTGTACATTCACATCCCATAAAAAGTAGAAATAATAAAATATTTATTGAATATTCATGCATAAGAATTTAATGAGGACACCAGTTTCAAAACTCCTTATCTAAAAGTTAAAAAATAGAGTTTTCTCTGTCATTCCATTCTACTGGTACTGGTGGACATGAATCTGGAAAACAATACCATCTGCAAAACACTAGCTTTATTGTGTATTTCTGGCATTGTAAAATCTTGGTTTACAATGAAAACCAATGGACGCGATCAGAGGTTTTTCACGATTTCCCAAAATTTGATTTACTGGATAAGGCAAATTTTGAAACTCACATACTCAAATATAGCTAATAATTTCCAAATCAAACATGAATTAACTCATTTGATATAAATTTAAGATTTATTTATTTTTAAATAACACATAACATACACATCAAAAGAAATTCAAAGTAAGATTAAATATATAAGTGCATCAATTACACTGTTTTTATTTATAAATAATGTTCCAACAGGAACAAACAAAAACTAATGCATTTAAAATAACTTTGGAAAAAAAATTCTCAAGAGAAATTGATCTTTATTTTGTATCTGGAGAATTACATGAAGTATCTTGTTTTAGAAGTGTTCTGGTCAAAGTATCAAACTGTACGGAATGGCACCTTCTCTTAAGCGTAGGTAACATATTCCATTTTCTGCAGTATAGAGGGGGATCTCATGAATGTCAGCAGATGTAAAATGCAGTTCACAAAGCTAGACAAAAAGAGAACAAAATAGTAAATTTTTATGCATAATCATGTGTATGTATATACATATAAAAGTGTGGTTTATTTCAGTTAGCTTTATTAAGTACACTTGTAGTATTTTATTTCCATGGGAGAGATATGGGGTCATTCTAAAAAAAAAAAAAAAAAAAAAGTCCATTTTGAAATTTTTAAGAAAGAAAAAATATCTTTTGAGATGGTTGAATACTAATTCAAAAATAGAAACTGAAGGTGGATTTATGATTTTGGCCCCAGCTTAGCATTTTTTTTTTTTATTTATCTTGGATTTTTTGGGTCTGCACAATTTGAAATAATTGTAAAAATTTTGGTCTGTGCAGACCTTTAATGCCTACTGTTATTTAACATCTGTTAATTTTTCTATATACAAGCTAAAATTAACAAAGATAAAACTTTCCAATAGCAACCTGCAAATTTACAAAGAAAAAAAAATTAAGACTTCATATACAAAATTACACTTTGTTTCTACAAACAGTTTCAGCGTTATTAACCATTTTACAAAGAAGCAAGATGGAGATTTTCTCCATATTGAAACCTGGCACTTATATCAATATACCCTACAGATTTCACCCAAAATATTATTTCAAACAACAACAACAAAAAAAAACAGCTTTTTGCTATGAAGAAAAGGTGGTTTTATGATTTCATTGGATTTTCTATAATTTTCTTTAAAGGCAGTATACCATTCATTGTGTCGAAAAGTAGGTCAATTTCTTTTCTTTTTTTACATAGAAAGAATAAAGTAACATAAAAACTGAATTTACCCAGTTATTATTCATAGTTTGTAGTATAACAGATATTTTTATTATACAACAACAACTATTACAACTGATAGAGATATTGTCAGTTGCATATACAACATTTTTAGCTTGACATGTAAAATATACAGTTTAAATGGATCAACCAATCACGTTTTTTCTTTTTGGAAATAGCAGAATATTTTGTTGTAATAATAATATATTCTTTGAGCTACACTGCAGTTAGAGAAAAAAGGTTGGAAAAGATGACACTTTTTTTCTAAAAACAATTTCCCCCCCCGCCCCCCCCCCCCACACACACCAAAAAATTAAATTTCAATGAGCTCCTGTAAAATTTGTAAAAATTTTACACCACCATTGTTATTTTATGTCACACAGACCTTTCGATTCGAGACAGATTGCAGACAGTTTGAAGCGAAAATTTTACATTTTTGGCTTTATTTTCAGTCACACAGATTAAAATTTTACAATATCTGTTTTATTTCAGGCCCCATGTGCAGAAACCAAACAAACAAACAAACAAAATCTACAATTTTGTATAATTTTATTCTTGCAAACCCGAGGAGAAAAAAAATGGCCAAATTTTCACAATTTGTGTTATAAAATTTAAAATATATTTCAAAATCAATATTTCTAAGTGGAAATAATGCCTTTCAGAGAAACACTTGAAAAACCTAGCCCCCCACCCCACCCCCAAATTGGCATTTATCTTTGCATTTTCTAAAACTTTAATTCAATCAAGAATTGATTAATTAAAAATATTCTTTAATTAATTAAAAATCAAATAAATTACTTTTAATAAACTCTTGTTAAAATTATGTTCATTATTTTACTTAGATTAAATAATGATATAGTTGTGAAAGCATGAGAGAATTTGAAAAAAAAACGACAGTGGATTTTTTCAAGTAGGCCTGCTCGCAAACCTTCCAATTGATAAGAATAAGTGATTTAAGATAATACTATGTCCAGTAATACTATTATGTAGAAAAGTATTACTCATCCTTGTTGAAATTATGACTTTAAAAGGGATAAAATATATTGAAGGGTTTCGGTAATTTTTGCTTTTTACAATTCTCCCTGAAAATTTTAATAATGAATTTTTCATATCTGTACCATGTTTGAAAATTATCCGACCAATGTTGTAAACCGCATTTCAAAATTTCCAACTCATTTTTCATCAACTCATTTCCAACTCAACCAAAATTAGGTGTCCTTTTTTAATGACACCACCCTCGAAAGGGTTAAACGCTATATATGAAAACATAAGTTTTGGCTACTCCCCTTTTACCAATTTTTCTGTAGCTGTCATATTAGCATCTTTTTGTTTTCTATGGACTCTTAAAATATTATTTTTCATGTTTTCTCCAATGCTGAAGCTGGCATTACTTGCAATAAATCCATTTTTCTATACTAACTGCTTTAAACAATGCTTTCACATTTTTTCCAATATCGAAGTTAGTCGTCACTAGCAACAAATCTACTTTTTCCTATTTTCTACTAAGCCATCTGCTTTAATCTATGTTTTCTCTTTCTGCCAATGCTGAAACCAGCCATCAACTGCATCAAATCCACTTTTCTCCCATTTTCTCTGCTAAATCATCTGCTTTTTGTCACATGAGTAGACCACTGACTCTTGCATCTTTTTTGCCGATTGTTTGAAAACAAAAATGTCATCATCTTTTTCACTTCAGTTTGTAATATTCTGTATTACCATTCTTTTCTTTTTTTTTATTAAAAAACTTTCGATTTTTAAAGATTTTGCACATAAGAGGTTGAATAATTTTTAATTGAACTGCAGCATTGTGTTCGCTCATTTGAGGTAAAATATAACAATGTAAAATCTAATTTTTTTTTTAATACTTAAATCCATTTGCTTTTTATTCATAGTAGCCGTTGCCATTGACTTTCAAAGACAATTGAACAATATACAACTTACCACAACTGGTTGTCTGATATAGGTCAAAACTGGGAAATTTCATTAGCGGCCACTGGCTGGTAGAACTAGTTTTTTAAGTGGCCACTTTTTTATTAAAATATACTAAACAGTAAAATTTCTATAAATATTCATCTAAAACTGAACAGCCCAAATAAATATGTTAATGTAAATATATTGGAACCCAAAAAAGCAGAATCCTTGATGAAATGCAAGAAAATTTTATTCTCTCCTTGTAAAAAAGTGACTGGAAGGTGGCCGCTGATAGACAATTTTTCACTGGCCACTTTTTCTCATTTACTGGAACTTGTGGCCGGTGGCTAGTGCTAATTTTGACCTTTATTGTCTGACTAGAACTTTATTTGATAACGAAATAAATGGTTACGTGACGCTGCTAGCAGGTACATAATTTTTGTTCCCATTCCGAGGTTTACTGAAGCTTTGCCCTTGCAGCAGCTGTTGCGAGCTACTCACCTACATTCCTTAATTGACTGCATATTCCCATGCCATGCATGCATCTGCAACGTGATCACAAAAAATTCATAGGGATAAATTGCTACATTTTTTCTTATTTAGAATTCATGCCTTGAAAGGGCTTTTTAACAGAACTTCGCTTGTAACTGCTGCTGAAAAGGCAATACCATTAAACAAAGTATTTATCACACAGAGCGATGCTTTTAGCATGAATTGTTAGGTCGGGACATGATGATTTTGATAACACTAACAGGCTGATATTACACATAATCACATTAAGCAGCATCTGCTGCAAAAAGTAGTTTCTTTAGCATAAACATAATTATAATTACCCTTAGATTTCTCTTAAAAATCACGATGCAAGGAAACACTGTTTGCATTCTCAGAGAGTGGTCTCATAGGAATTTCAAGAACATCCTAAGGATAAAAAAAAAAATTAATATAAAAAAAAAAAAATGTATTGCATTTCATTAAAGTACCGAGACACAAAAAAAAAGCAATTGCATAAAATTTCTGGATTTCTTGATGTTTTTCAGGTGCAACGCTAAAAGTTAAGAATCATAAAATAGAATTCTTTTTTTAAAGATAAGGAATTTTAACGTACAAATAGTATTGACTCTAGGCTAATTTGGAAGGGCATAAAAAAGCACAGTGGACCTTTTCAAACTACGTTATGCACCCAGTGGTCCTTACTGCTCTTTTGGATGCACCCTTTTTATTTAATTTCATTGCAAAGTACGTCAATCGGCTGCAATAAAAAAATTTGAATTTCACTAATTGGCTGAGGGGAAAAAAATAGCAAAATTCATCGAATATGGGAAGGGAATGCGAAATTTATCAATTGGTCATAGAGAAGGGGAAAAATCGAGAAATTTGTCAACTCCATGCAAGAATATAACTGCAAAATCAATTAATTGTGATCGATTGATGGGGAAAAAATATCAAATTGTCTATCCACCTCAGAATAAAAAAATCATGCAATTTTTCAATGCAACAGAGGAAAAACAGAGTAATTTTGTGAATCAGTCAGAAGACGAAATGGCAGGATTTATAAATCGGTCGAAAAATTTGATAATTGGTCAAGACAGGGCTTGAAATTAAATTTTTCTTAGGAAGAGAGTCTCCCTCCTAACATTTATAAATGGAGGTGGAGTTGAGCTGTTTAAGGGAGGAAGGGGGGGGGGAGGGAAAAAATCTTTAAAATTCACTGATATTTTACATGCTATTTAAAGTAATACATAACACGGACATGACAAAATACCATTGAAGCAATTTAAATCAACAATTCAGAATAATTAGTATGCAAAATTTTTTTAATAAGGAAGAAAATCAAGCTGTTATACAGTCTATTATTCAACTTTCAATCAAATGTCATGAGTTCTTACAATGGGGTTGTTAAATGTAGTTCAGAAATTAGTTTTTATTCGATTTTGTGCCCTGAATTTCCTTTCAGAAGGTAAAATTGTGACAGACAGCACAAGCTCAACATTTATAACTTTGGAAATTATTGAAAACGTATGATTATGCTCGCTTTAAAAAATTTCAGGAAACTTTGCAATATTTAACGTGCCTCCATTTTTAACTACTTGCATGAACAATGTATATTCGCTGATGGCATCATGAATATCATATTCAGAATGAAATTGTTTTATTATATCCTTAACGAAATTATAGTCAAAACAGGACTCCCTCGCATTTTCTTTGATTAACAAACTGACTGTTAAAAAAACAGAATTTCGTCCAATCTATGGCAAAAAGTAACCGTTAAATTTGCAGTTGATTCAGAATAAAAAAAAAAAAAATCAAAATCTGAAATTTACAACAAATTTTCTGAAAGGTTACAGCAGATAGGTGAGGGGGGGAAGGGAGAGCAATCAATCCTCTTCTGGAGCTAATTACTTTTGTTGCAAGTTGAGTAAACTTTGTTTTTGGTTCGGGTCGATTTCAGGCTGAGCATACATTCCTGCAAGTTGGGTTCAGGTTAAAACCAATTTTTCAAAAGTTAGTTCAGTCTATTATTTCAGATTAACCCCTAGGGGTCGAGCGATCGGTATATGTGCCACTTAAGGTACTCAGAATCCTTCATTATTCTCACCAGTTATTTTTTAATGTAAAATTTACCTTATTTAATCAGAGCATTTTCGCGATTCAACTAAAGAAAATTTTCTGTTTTTAAAAACCGGTGGTAAAAGATTAAAATTAAGCCTCAAAGGGCTCTCATCACCAAGGGGTGAAAAACTATACCTATAATAATAAACAAATATTTGTATGTGTGTGTGTGTGCTGTTTTCTAAAGAAACCGCAACTTTTTTCTGCGAACCATTCACAAAATTTGCGTTTTTTCGACGATGACCTTTGATGAAATTTGTATTTTTTAAGAGGACCTTTGACTACTAAATTCAAGTTTTTGGCATCCTACGAAGAAATTTGAGTTTTCGACATTCTTCGAAGAAATTTGAGTTTTCGACATCCTTCGAAGAAATTTGAGTTTTCGACATCCTTCGAAGAAATTTGAGTTTTCGACATCCTTCGAAGAAATTTGAGTTTTCGACATCCTTCGAAGAAATTTGAGTTTTCCACATCCTTCGAAGAAATTTGAGTTTTCGACATCCTTCGAAGAAATTTGAGTTTTCCACATCCTTCGAAGAAATTTGAGTTTTCGACATCCTTCGAAGAAATTTGAGTTTTCGACATCCTTCGAAGAAATTTGAGTTTTCGACATCCTTCGAAGAAATTTGAGTTTTCGACATCCTTCGAAGAAATTTGAGTTTTCGACATCATTCGAAGAAATTTGAGTTTTCGACATCATTCGAAGAAATTTGAGTTTTCCACATCCTTCGAAGAAATTTGAGTTTTCGACATCCTTCGAAGAAATTTGAGTTTTCGACATCCTTCGAAGAAATTTGAGTTTTCGACATCCTTCGAAGAAATTTGAGTTTTCGACATCCTTCGAAGAAATTTGAGTTTTCGACATCATTCGAAGAAATTTGAGTTTTCGACATACTTCGAAGAGATTTGAGTTTTCGACATCCTTCGAAGAAATTTGAGTTTTCGACATCCTTCGAAGAAATTTGAGTTTTCGACATCCTTCGAAGAAATTTGAGTTTTCGACATCCTTCGAAGAAATTTGAGTTTTCGACATCCTTCGAAGAAATTTGAGTTTTCGACATCATTCGAAGAAATTTGAGTTTTCGACATCATTCGAAGAAATTTGAGTTTTCGACATACTTCGAAGAGATTTGAGTTTTCGGCATACTTCGAAGAGATTTGAGTTTCCGCGATCCTTCGAAGAGATTTGAGTTTCCGCGATCCTTCGAAGAGATTTGAGTTTCCGCGATCCTTCGAAGAGATTTGAGTTTCCGACATCCTTCGAAGACATTTGAGTTTTCGACATCCTTCGAAGAAATTTGAGTTTTCGACATCCTTCGAAGAAATTTGAGTTTTCGACATCCTTCGAAGAAATCTGAGTTTTCGACATCCTTCGAAGAAATCTGAGTTTTCGACATCCTTCGAAGAAATCTGAGTTTTCGACATCCTTCGAAGAAATCTGAGTTTTCGACATCCTTCGAAGAAATCTGAGTTTTCGACATCCTTCGAAGAAATCTGAGTTTTCGACATCCATCGAAGAAATTTGAGTTTTCGACATCCTTCGAAGAAATTTGAGTTTTCAGCATACTTTGAAGAGATTTGAGTTTCCGCGATCCTTCGAAGGAATTTGAGTTTCCTCGATCCTCTGACAAAATTTGATTTTTTGCAATCCTTTGACAAAATTTGAGTTTTCGCGATCTTTAGACAAAATTTAAGTTTTCGCAATCCTTTAATGAGATTCATGTTTTTTCTGTGATTCTTTGATGAAATTTGTGTTTTATTCATGATGCTTTGATTAAAATGTTTTTTCTGCGAACAACTGACAAAATCAATTTTTTTGGTGACCATTTGTCACTTTTTCAGTTATATATTTTTTATGTCTGAATTTCCAGACTGATGACTGATTTTTCATAATTTTTTGAACTTAATGCCTTAAATTTTCTAAAAATTCGGATAAGAATCACCCCCCCCCCACCCGAATTCATTAATTGGCCATGAAAAATAACACAAAACTTGTCAATCAATCTTGGGGGAAAACCCCACAAAATTTGTTGATCGGTCAAGGGAAAAAAAATTTAATTTCAACAACCTTTCATAGTAAAAAACTTGCAAATGTATCAACAATCGGTTGCGCAAAAATATCACTAATTTGCACTCATTTTTTAAATAATTTTTAGCATTTTTCTGTTGTTCAGGGGGGGGGGGTGTCATTATCCACCTTCTTGGATCAGGGCTGAAACTAGCCTTTTTTGCACCCGGGGCAAACATGGATTTTGACGCACCTTCCCCCCTCTTCTGCAAAGTATATTTACGAAGAGAATTTTACTAATTTTGTTTTTTTATCAGACTTATTTTAAAATTTAAAATATGAAATCATAAAATATGTAATACTGAACTACGTAATTTACAATGGCAGATCCCAGGGTGGGGTGATGGCCAACAAAAATATTCTAAATAAACCTTGATCTCCTTCTTGGTGCGTTTCCAAACAAAAATCAATAAATTGCACGTTTTAGCAGTTTGTCTCCCAGATTTCCAAACTCTTGGAGACACCACGCAAAAGTGTGCCTTTTAAGATGGCGACAATCAAAATAAAGCAAAAATACATATTTTAAAACACAGAAAATACACAAATGTTGAAAAAAAAATCATACATGAACTGTTCGTTAATAATTTTACTACCTGTACAAGAAAAATGTAGTACACACACCTACTTTTAAATACAAAACAACCCTTTTTCAGTTTAAAAAGCATATATAATATTAAGCTTTGACAGAAATTAATCATTTTTTTCCCTTTAATACATAATTAAATAACATTAAAATTCAAAAAGAATTTAAAATTATTTCATTTTTTAAATAATGTTTAGCATTATTCTGTTGTTCAGGTGATAGGGGGGGGGGACATGCTCATGATCCACCTCTTGGATCCACCATTGTTTACCAGGCATAAAAAAAATGCAGTACCTGCTACCGTTCTGCTACTGAGTTGCAGAGTACCCAAATGAAACTGCACTTTGATCCCCTTCTTGGTGCATTTCCAAAAAAATCGCCAAATTGGCCCGTTTTTGTGTTTTGTCTCCTAGAATCAAAAACTCTAGGAGACATCATGCAAAAGCATGCATTTAAAGATGGCAACAATAAAAATAAAGCAAAAATACATATTGTAAAACACAGAAAATACACAAATTTTGAAAAAAAAATCATACATTATCCGCTCGTTAATAATTTTACTACCTGTACAAGAAAAATATAGTACACACACCTACTTTTAAATACAAAACAACCCTTTTTCAGTTTAAAAAGTATATATAATATTAAGCTTTGACAGAAATTAATCATTTTTTCCCTTTAATACATAATTAAATAACATTAAAATTCAAAAAGAATTTAAAATTTCATTTTTTAAATAATGTTTAGCATTATTCTGTTGTTCAGGTGATGGTGGTGGTGGTGGGGTGGGGGAGGGGGGGGTGTCATGCTCATTACCGACCTCTTGGATCCACCATTGTTTACCAGGCATAAAAAAAAAATGCAGTACCTTCTACCGTTCTGCTACTGAGTGGCAGAGTACCCAAATGAAACTGCACTTTGATCCCCTTCTCGGTGCGTTTCCAAAAAAATCGCCAAATTGGCCCGTTTTTGCGTTTTGTCTCTTAGAATCCCAAACTCTAGGAGACATCATGCAAAAGCATGCATTTAAAGATGGCAACAATAAAAATAAAGCAAAAATACATATTTTAAAACACAGAAAATACACAAATTTTGAAAAAAAAAAAAAATCCTACATTATCCGCCTGGTAATCATTTTATTTTCTGTACAAGAAAAATGTATACACACCTACTTTTAAATACAAAACAACACTTTTTTAGTTAAAAAATATATACAGTAGACTCCCTCAAATCCGCACAGCTTGGGACCAGAGGTTGTGCGGATTTTATAATTTTGCAGATTTCTGGTTATTGTTTTGTTTACATTTTTTAAACAGTAATTTGAATGTAGCTAATGATGTAATCGAAATTATATGAATGCTTGCAATATAGCAAAATATTAAAATAGTAAAGTATTAAACTAAAACAATAAACAGTAAGATAATTTTAAAAATGATTAATATTTTTAAATAAAAATAAAGTTAAATTATTAAAAATTAAATAATTAATGTATAATTAAATATGCATAATAAAGATGAATTATTGAATGAAACTTTCCTCTTAAAGGTACCATGTTAATAATTTCACATAAAAATCATAAAGTAAGGAAGTTGTATTTAAGGTTTAGTCAGATTTAATATGCAAAAAAGTTTGATTGATACATATATATATTTAGTAAAAAGATTGTGATTATTACCAATGATATTGGCAATATCTTGATTTTTACCAGAAATAAATTTATACTTATTTCATGAAAAACCATGAGTTCAGTCATATTATCTATAATTACATATTAAAATACATGCAGAATAATTATATAAAACTAAAAAATTCTGTAATTGTGTTCTGGCATCTGAACTAAAACTTTCATTGTTTACATCTGTAATGATGTGTGGATTTTAGGTTTGCAGATTTGAGGGAGTCTACTGTATATATTAAGCTTTGACTGCAATTAATCATTTTTTTCCCCTTTAATACATAGTAATTAAATAACATTAAAATTCAAAAAGAATATAAAATATATTTCATTTTTTAAATAATTTTTAGCATTTTTCTATTGTTCAAGGGGGGGGGGATTACCCCCCCTCTTGGATCAGGGCCGAAACTAGCCTTTTTTGCACCCGGGGCAAACATGGATTTTGCCCCCCCCCCTCTTCTGCAAAGTATATTTAGAAAGAGAATTTTACTAATTTTCTAATATTAGACTTACTTTAAAATTTAAAATATGTAATACTGAACTACGTAATCTACAATGGCAGATACAAGGGGGAGATGACTGGCGTCAGAGGGGGGGGGGGCATGAACACCAACAAAAATATTCTACTTTAATCCCCTTCTTGGTGTGTTTAAAAAAAAAAATCCCCAAATTGGCATGTTTTTGCGTTTTGTCTCCCAGATTTTCAAACTCTAGGAGACACCACATAAAAGTATGCATTTTAAGATGGCGACAATCAAAATAAAGCAAAATTACATATTTTAAAACACAGAAAATACACAAATTTTGAAAAAAAAAAAAATCATTAACCGCCCTGTAATAATTTTATTTTCTGTACAAGAAAAATGTACAGTTTGTACTACAAACACCTACTTTTAAATACAAAACAACCCCTTTTCAGTTTAAAAAAAATATATATATATTAAGCTTTGACTTGACAGCAATTAATCCTTTTTTTCTTTTAATACATAATTAAATAACATTAAAATTCAAAACTAGTTAAAAATATATTTCATTTTTTAAATAATTTTTTGCATTTTTCTGTTGTTCAGGGGGGGTGTCATTATCCCTCCCTCTTGGATCCGCCATTGTTTACCAGGCATAAAAAAATGCAGTGCCTGGTGCCGTTCTGCTACTGAGTTAGAGTACCCAAATTAAACTGCACTTTGATCCCCTTCTTGGTGTTTTCCCAAAAAAATCACCAAATTGGCACGTTTTTGCGTTTTGTCTCCCAGAATTTCCAAACTCTAGGAGACATCACGCAAAAACGTTCACTTTAAGATGGCGACAATAAAAACAGCGTTCGAAATCCTTGGTGGTCCGCTGGTCCGAGACCACCAAAAATTCAATCGGACCACTAATTTGAAAAATTTAATGGTCCGCAGGACCAGTAACTTCCCCTCCCCCCCCCTCTCTGAAAGGTAAACATAAACTTTCCTGTCCCTGAGAAAACTGCAATCAAATACCAATCGCATAATTTTATTTAAAACAATAAATTTTAAAAAATAGCATTAAACCTTAGTCAGTTGAAATTAGTGGTACTTTGGTTGAGTAGCGGAGTACCGAGTAGTTGTGTAATAAGAAAAAAACACTGATGTGCACATAATGTGAGCTTGTGTGTACATATATATATATACACCTGTGTGTACATACATATAATATACATATATAGTATATATAAATTAACTAATTAAATTTGAAATTTATTTGTGCACTTTTTAAAGACAATTTTTGACAATTCAAAACGGTAGCAAAAAAAGAGAATTGACACATAACAAGTACAATTATTAACCGATATAAAATTAAAACATTCTTCAACCCTCAATTTATTCTGATACCTGAAATCTGTTTATGAAAAATAAAAATGTTTGTTGGTTACTGTAAGAATTCATTGAATAATGCAAAACATGTCATATTTATTTTGTAACTGTACCTTATTTTCTTTTGATTAAAAATAAAAAGAGAAAAATAAAAAGAAGGGTACAAAAAGAGATACAGACTTTCTTAACAGAAGACTTATGTAAAACTGACGCTCCACTTGTATGGTAGGGGGGAGGGAGGATTTCAGATTATGTGCAGCCTTGCAAAAAAATTCTTAGTGCACCTTCAACCACTGTTTATTCTGAACGTGTATTTTCAGAGGCAGGATAAATTTACAGTAGTAAAAGAAATGCCCTGTTTACTGGCGTTTGGTGTTTTTGCACCATAATTTGAAATATAATAAATTTAATTATTAATTTTTTAATTGCATTTTCAGTTTCTTTATCCAAAATAAGTCTTTTCTGTTTTCCTATATATTTAAAAAAAACTTATTTTTATTTGTATAAATGTGAAACTAAATTTTAATCTGGAATTATTTTATGAGGGATTTTGTTCTTAACTTTTTCTATATTTTGTAGACATATTGTTAAATACAGAGTAAATAATTTTATGAATTATTGCATACATAATTGCATACATACATTGATATTCGAATAACTTTTTACAGATCAGTTATAAGTTCATATGCTTAAAAAATGAAATTCTTACAACTACTCGGCCAAAATTTCACCGAGTACCGAGTACTCGGCAAATTGGCCGAGTACCGAGTATTTACCGAGTACTCGGTACGGCTCTAGTTGAAAGAGATAATCTGAAATGAAATATTTAATTAATAATTTTATAGTTTTTCTTTATGTACTGTTTAATTTTTAACAAATTATTATTTTACATTTTATTATGATGAAAATTTTGGATAACTGCAAAGGAAGTTTCACCCTAGGAAGGGAGAGGGTCACTCAAAGGGTTAAAGGGACGTAATAGAATTTTATGTAGCAGGCTAGTGATGATTACAGCGGACCAGTAAATTCTTATGCTTACTGGTCCTTGGGACCAGTGACTTTTTTATATGAATTCTACCGCTGAAAAATAAAGCAAAAATACATATTTTAAAACACAGGAAATACAAAAATTTAAAAAAAAAATCACACATTATGAGTTTTGTAATAATTTTACTTTCTGTACAAGAAAAATGTACACACGCCTACTTTTAACAATTTCGAGGGCGGCGTCCTTAAAAAAGGACACCTAAATTTAATTCCAAAACTGACAAATGGCACCAAGAATATTTAATTAAAATCTTCCTATTATAATGTACGCGAAAATAAGCAAGTTCGTATTTTCTAATAAATTTGTTTATAAATTCCGGTGTCAGTCCATTATCGCATCGGTTTATGAACAGAATTACTCTGCACCGGTAAAGGTTATATACTACAAAACAACCATTTTTTAGTTTAAAAAGTATATATATATTAAGCTTTGACAGCAATTAATCATTTTTTCCCTTTAATACTTAATAAAATAACATTAAAATTTTTAAAAAATTAAAAATTATTTCATTTTTTAAATAAATTTTAGCATTTTTATTTTGTTCAGGGGGAGGGGGGTCATCATCCCCTCTTGGATCAGGAACGAAACTAGACTTTTTTGCACCGGGTGCAAACATGTAACGGGCGGGGCACCCCCCCCCCCCTCTTCTGCAAAGTATATTTACAAAGATAATTTTACTAATTTTCTAATATCCAATTTATTTTAAAATAAAAAATATGAAATCATAAAATATGTAATACTGAACTACGTAATCTAGAATGGCGGATCCAAGGGGGAGGTGACAGAGGTCATGACACCCCCCACCCTTGAAAACCAACAAAAATATTTTAACTAAACTTTGATCCCCCCCCTTCTTGGTGCATTTCCAAACCAAATCACAAAATCGGCATGTTTTTTCGTTTTGTCTCCCAGATTACCAAACTCTAGGAGACAACACGCAAAAGTGTGCATTTTAAAATGGCGACAATCAAAATAAAGCAAAAATACACATTTTAAAACACAGAAAATACACAAATTTTGAAAAAAAAAATCATACATTATCCGCTCGTTAATAATTTTACTACCTGTACACGAAAAATATAGTACACACACCTACTTTTAAATACAAAACAACCCTTTTTCAGTTTAAAAACTATATATAATGTTAAGCTTTGACAGAAATTAATCATTATTTCCCCTTAATACATAATTAAATAACATTAAAATTCAAAAAGAATTTAAAATTATTTCATTTTTTAAATAATGTTTAGAATTATTCTGTTGTTCAGGTGATAGGGGGGGGGGGGGTCATGCTCATGACCCACCTCTTGGATCCACCATTGTTTACCAGGCACAAAAAAAAATGCAGTACCTGCTACCGTTCTGCTACTGAGTTGCAGAGTACCCTAATGAAACTGCACTTTGATCCCCTTCTCGGTGCATTTCCAAAAAAATCGCATTTTGTCGGAAAAAAAATCGGTTTTTGCATTTTGTCTCTTAGAATCCCAAACTCTAGGAGACATCATGCAAAAGCATGCATTTAAAGATGGCAACAATAAAAATAAAGCAAAAATACATATTTTAAAACACAGAAAATACACAAATTTTGAAAAAAAAAAAAAAAATCCTACATTATCCGCCTGGTAATCATTTTATTTTCTGTACAAGAAAAATGTATACACACCTACTTTTAAATACAAAACAACACTTTTTTAGTTAAAAAATATATACAGTAGACTCCCTCAAATCCGCACAGCTTGGGACCAGAGGTTGTGCGGATTTTATAATTTTGCAGATTTCTGGTTATTGTTTTGTTTACATTTTTAAAACAGTAATTTGAATGTAGCTAATGATGTAATCGAAATTATATGAATGCTTGCAATATAGCAAAAATATTAAAATAGTAAAGTATTAAACTAAAATAATAAACAGTAAGATAATTTAAAAAATTATTAATATTTTTAAATAAAAATAAAGTTAAATTATTAAAAATTAATGTATAATTAAATATGCATAATAAAGATGAATTATTGAATGAAACTTTCCTCTTAAAGGTACCATGTTAATAATTTCACATAAAAATCAAAGTAAGGAAGTTTATTTAAGGTTTAGTCAGATTTAATATGCAAAAAAGTTTGATTGATACATATATATATTTAGTAAAAAGATTGTGATTATTACCAATGATATTGGCAATATCTTGATTTTTACCAGAAATAAATTTATACTTATTTCATGAAAAACCATGAGTTCAGTCATATTATCTATATTTACATATTAAAATACATGCAGAATAATTATATAAAACTAAAAAATTCTGTAATTGTGTTCTGGCATCTGAACTAAAACATTCATTGTTTACATCTCTAATGATGTGTGGATTTTAGGTTTGCAGATTTGAGGGAGTCTACTGTATATATTGAGCTTTGACTGCAATTAATCATTTTTTTCCCTTTAATACATAGTAATTAAATAACATTAAAATTCAAAAAGAATATAAAATATATTTCATTTTTTAAATAATTTTTAGCATTTTTCTATTGTTCAAGGGGGGGGGGGGGGATTACCCACCCTCTTGGATCAGGGCCGAAACTAGCCTTTTTTGCACCCGGGGCAAACATGGATTTCCCCCCCCCCCTCTTCTGCAAAGTATATTTAGAAAGAGAATTTCACTAATTTTCTAATATTAGACTTACTTTAAAATTTAAAATATGTAATCATAAAATATGTAATACTGAACTACGTAATCTACAATGGCAGATACAAGGGGGAGATGACTGGCGTTAGAGGCGGGGGGGGTCATGAACACCAACAAAAATACTCTACTTTAATCCCCTTCTTGGTCTGTTTCAAAAAAAAAAATCCCCAAATTGGCATGTTTTTGCGTTTTGTCTCCCAGATTTTCAAACTCTAGGAGACACCACACAAAAGTATGCATTTTAAGATGGCGACAATCAAAATAAAGCAAAAATGCATATTTTAAAACACAGAAAATACACAAATTTTGAAAAAAAAAATCATTATCCGCCCTGTAATAATTTTATTTTCTATACAAGAAAAATGTACAGTTTGTACTACAAACACCTACTTTTAAATACAAAACAACCCTTTTTCAGTTAAAAAAAATATATATATATATGTTAAGCTTTGACTTGACAGCAATTAATCCTTTTTTTTCTTTTAATACATAATTAAATAACATTAAAATTCAAAACTAGTTAAAAATATATTTCATTTTTTAAATAATTTTTTGCATTTTTCTGTTGTTCAGGGGGGGGGTGTCATTATCCCCCCTCTTGGATCCGCCATTGTTTACCAGGCATAAAAAAATGCAGTGCCTGGTGACGTTCTGCTACTGAGTTAGAGTACCCAAATTAAACTGCACTTTGATCCCCTTCTTAGTGTTTTCCCAAAAAAATCAACAAATCGGCACGTTTTTGCGTTTTGTCTCCCAGAATTTCCAAACTCTAGGAGACATCACGCAAAAATGTTCACTTTAAGCTGGCGACAATAAAAATAAAGCAAAAATACATATTTTAAAACACAGGAAATACGAAAATTTAAAAAAAAAAATCACACATTATGAGTCTTGTAATAATTTTACTTTCTGTACAAGAAAAATGTACACACGCCTACTTTTAACAATTTCGAGGGTGGCGTCCTTAAAAAAGGACACCTAAATTTAATTCCAAAACTGACAAATGGCATCAAGAATATTTAATTAAAATTTTCCTATTATAATGTACGTGAAAATAAGCAAGTTCGTATTTTCTAATAAATTTGGGTGTCAGTCCATTATTGCATCGGTTTATGAACAGAATTACTCTGCACCGGTAAAGGTTATATACTACAAAACAATCATTTTTTAGTTTAAAAAGTATATATATATTAAGCTTTGACAGCAATTAATCATTTTTTTCCTTTAATACTTAATAAAATAACATTAAAATTTTTAAAAAATTAAAAATTATTTCATTTTTTAAATAAATTTTAGCATTTTTATGTTGTTCAGGGGGAGGGGGGTCATCACCCCCTCTTGGATCAGGAACGAAACTAGACTTTTTTGCACCGGGTGCAAACATGGAACGGGCGGGGCAACCCCCCCCCCCTCTTCTGCAAAGTATATTTAGAAAGATAATTTTACTAATTTTCTAATATCCGACTTATTTTAAAATTAAAAATATGAAATCATAAAATATGTAATACTGAACTACGTAATTTAGAATGGCGGATCCAAGGGGGAGGTGACAGAGGTCATGACCCCTCCCCCCTTGAAAACCAACAAAAATATTTTAACTAAACTTTGATCCCCCCCTTCTTGGTGCATTTCCAAACCAAATCACAAAATCGACATGTTTTTTCGTTTTGTCTCCCAGATTACCAAACTCTAGGAGACAACACGCAAAAGTGTGCATTTTAAAATGGCGACAATCAAAATAAAGCAAAAATACACATTTTAAAACACAGAAAATACACAAATTTTGAAAAAAAAAATCATACATTATCCGCTCGTTAATAATTTTACTACCTGTACACGAAAAATATAGTACACACACCTACTTTTAAATACAAAACAACCCTTTTTCAGTTTAAAAACTATATATAATGTTAAGCTTTGACAGAAATTAATCATTATTTCCCCTTAATACATAATTAAATAACATTAAAATTCAAAAAGAATTTAAAATTATTTCATTTTTTAAATAATGTTTAGAATTATTCTGTTGTTCAGGTGATAGGGGGGGGGGGGGGGTCATGCTCATGACCCACCTCTTGGATCCACCATTGTTTACCAGGCACAAAAAAAAATGCAGTACCTGCTACCGTTCTGCTACTGAGTTGCAGAGTACCCTAATGAAACTGCACTTTGATCCCCTTCTCGGTGCATTTCCAAAAAAATCGCATTTTGTCGGAAAAAAAATCGGTTTTTGCATTTTGTCTCTTAGAATCCCAAACTCTAGGAGACATCATGCAAAAGCATGCATTTAAAGATGGCAACAATAAAAATAAAGCAAAAATACATATTTTAAAACACAGAAAATACACAAATTTTGAAAAAAAAAAAAAAAATCCTACATTATCCGCCTGGTAATCATTTTATTTTCTGTACAAGAAAAATGTATACACACCTACTTTTAAATACAAAACAACACTTTTTTAGTTAAAAAATATATACAGTAGACTCCCTCAAATCCGCACAGCTTGGGACCAGAGGTTGTGCGGATTTTATAATTTTGCAGATTTCTGGTTATTGTTTTGTTTACATTTTTAAAACAGTAATTTGAATGTAGCTAATGATGTAATCGAAATTATATGAATGCTTGCAATATAGCAAAAATATTAAAATAGTAAAGTATTAAACTAAAATAATAAACAGTAAGATAATTTAAAAAATTATTAATATTTTTAAATAAAAATAAAGTTAAATTATTAAAAATTAATGTATAATTAAATATGCATAATAAAGATGAATTATTGAATGAAACTTTCCTCTTAAAGGTACCATGTTAATAATTTCACATAAAAATCAAAGTAAGGAAGTTTATTTAAGGTTTAGTCAGATTTAATATGCAAAAAAGTTTGATTGATACATATATATATTTAGTAAAAAGATTGTGATTATTACCAATGATATTGGCAATATCTTGATTTTTACCAGAAATAAATTTATACTTATTTCATGAAAAACCATGAGTTCAGTCATATTATCTATATTTACATATTAAAATACATGCAGAATAATTATATAAAACTAAAAAATTCTGTAATTGTGTTCTGGCATCTGAACTAAAACATTCATTGTTTACATCTCTAATGATGTGTGGATTTTAGGTTTGCAGATTTGAGGGAGTCTACTGTATATATTGAGCTTTGACTGCAATTAATCATTTTTTTCCCTTTAATACATAGTAATTAAATAACATTAAAATTCAAAAAGAATATAAAATATATTTCATTTTTTAAATAATTTTTAGCATTTTTCTATTGTTCAAGGGGGGGGGGGGGGATTACCCACCCTCTTGGATCAGGGCCGAAACTAGCCTTTTTTGCACCCGGGGCAAACATGGATTTCCCCCCCCCCCCCCCTCTTCTGCAAAGTATATTTAGAAAGAGAATTTCACTAATTTTCTAATATTAGACTTACTTTAAAATTTAAAATATGTAATCATAAAATATGTAATACTGAACTACGTAATCTACAATGGCAGATACAAGGGGGAGATGACTGGCGTTAGAGGCGGGGGGGGTCATGAACACCAACAAAAATACTCTACTTTAATCCCCTTCTTGGTCTGTTTCAAAAAAAAAAATCCCCAAATTGGCATGTTTTTGCGTTTTGTCTCCCAGATTTTCAAACTCTAGGAGACACCACACAAAAGTATGCATTTTAAGATGGCGACAATCAAAATAAAGCAAAAATGCATATTTTAAAACACAGAAAATACACAAATTTTGAAAAAAAAAATCATTATCCGCCCTGTAATAATTTTATTTTCTATACAAGAAAAATGTACAGTTTGTACTACAAACACCTACTTTTAAATACAAAACAACCCTTTTTCAGTTAAAAAAAATATATATATATATGTTAAGCTTTGACTTGACAGCAATTAATCCTTTTTTTTCTTTTAATACATAATTAAATAACATTAAAATTCAAAACTAGTTAAAAATATATTTCATTTTTTAAATAATTTTTTGCATTTTTCTGTTGTTCAGGGGGGGGGTGTCATTATCCCCCCTCTTGGATCCGCCATTGTTTACCAGGCATAAAAAAATGCAGTGCCTGGTGACGTTCTGCTACTGAGTTAGAGTACCCAAATTAAACTGCACTTTGATCCCCTTCTTAGTGTTTTCCCAAAAAAATCAACAAATCGGCACGTTTTTGCGTTTTGTCTCCCAGAATTTCCAAACTCTAGGAGACATCACGCAAAAATGTTCACTTTAAGCTGGCGACAATAAAAATAAAGCAAAAATACATATTTTAAAACACAGGAAATACGAAAATTTAAAAAAAAAAATCACACATTATGAGTCTTGTAATAATTTTACTTTCTGTACAAGAAAAATGTACACACGCCTACTTTTAACAATTTCGAGGGTGGCGTCCTTAAAAAAGGACACCTAAATTTAATTCCAAAACTGACAAATGGCATCAAGAATATTTAATTAAAATTTTCCTATTATAATGTACGTGAAAATAAGCAAGTTCGTATTTTCTAATAAATTTGGGTGTCAGTCCATTATTGCATCGGTTTATGAACAGAATTACTCTGCACCGGTAAAGGTTATATACTACAAAACAATCATTTTTTAGTTTAAAAAGTATATATATATTAAGCTTTGACAGCAATTAATCATTTTTTTCCTTTAATACTTAATAAAATAACATTAAAATTTTTAAAAAATTAAAAATTATTTCATTTTTTAAATAAATTTTAGCATTTTTATGTTGTTCAGGGGGAGGGGGGTCATCACCCCCTCTTGGATCAGGAACGAAACTAGACTTTTTTGCACCGGGTGCAAACATGGAACGGGCGGGGCAACCCCCCCCCCCTCTTCTGCAAAGTATATTTAGAAAGATAATTTTACTAATTTTCTAATATCCGACTTATTTTAAAATTAAAAATATGAAATCATAAAATATGTAATACTGAACTACGTAATTTAGAATGGCGGATCCAAGGGGGAGGTGACAGAGGTCATGACCCCTCCCCCCTTGAAAACCAACAAAAATATTTTAACTAAACTTTGATCCCCCCCTTCTTGGTGCATTTCCAAACCAAATCACAAAATCGACATGTTTTTTCGTTTTGTCTCCCAGATTACCAAACTCTAGGAGACAACACGCAAAAGTGTGCATTTTAAAATGGCGACAATCAAAATAAAGCAAAAATACACATTTTAAAACACAGAAATTAGACAAATTAAAAAAAAAAAATCATACATTATCTGCACTGTAATAATTTTACTTTCTGTATAAGAAAAATGTACACACACCTACTTTTAAGTATACAAAATAACCCTTTTTCAGTTTAAAATATATATATATTAAGCTTTGACAGCAATTAATCATTTTTTTCCTTTAACACAAAAATCTTAAAATATTTATAATCAGCACTAAGTATTTGACTATTTTGATATTTGCGAACCCTGCCAAAAATTTTTTTATCTTAAGTGATAGAGTATTTTATGAACTTTTTTGGATTTTAATATCATCCCCCCCTCCCTCCTCTGCCTGTTTCTTTTTGAAAATCGCAGCTGTAGGGGTTATTTTGGGTGTTATTGAAAAAAAGGTGTTAAAAGGGGGTTTTGTTTTTCTTAAATCCTGACTTAATAATATTAAAGCATTTTGGTTGCCAGAATGATTGGTACTTTTTTTTTTTTTTTTTTTGCTTATTTTAAAATATTTTTTCTCTTTATTCGATCAGAAAATGTAAAAGGATTTATACATACAGCAACCAGAAACAACATACTATACATACAGACTTGCCAATCTCCGAGACCCAAAAATCGGATTTTATTTCAGAATTCGGGTTTTTATTTTTTCCAGTAAAAACATTATTTTAAAAATGTAATCACGTTCTGTACCAGTTTAATTACGAAACAATAATGAAGAACTTCATTATTATTCGAGACAAATTACCGATATGATAATAAAAATTTCAAGCTATTAAAAAATGTGTATGAAACTCAAGGGCACAGGAAAACGTGGAAAATCAGAAATATTGGCAAGTCTGTATAATATTTTCACAACATTTATTTGTGAAAAAAGTAATAACATCAGAATGAATGAAATAGGTACTTACATATTTCCGAGAAAAAGTATTTTTTCAACTTCCAAGGAGCTCACGCTGTCGCCGTAGCAATGGCGTCCGCTTCCTCCTTCCTCGCTGGAGAGTTCATCAAAACAACAACACCGACTTCATCCGGGACTTCGCGCAGCCTTCGTCTTTCAACCAATCAGATTTGCGCTTCCAGAAAAACTCTAATTTCGCCCATATTTCACCGTGTTTCGATATTGGGCAGTTATATGTCGTTGGTGAGTTACCAATCAGCACGTTTTCATCGGCAAATGAGCTCATAGTGTTAGCTTTAGTTGATGAAATATAGCCTCATCAAAACCGGTTCTCATATGTTGCTCGCAATGATATACGTGTATTATTTCTCGAGCAACTTTCGAGGAATTGATGAAAGGCCTAGCAAAATGCGACCAGTCGCTGCTACTAGGGATATAGAAATATTAATCCTGTAAAAAGTACAAAAATATGCTATTAAAGAAACTAAAAAATCTATCTTATAATTTCTGGTATATAATCTTTAATATAAGAATAAAAAACAAAATTCTAAAAGAATCATTCATGCGTTTAAGGGTTAAGTTTTACAAAATAAAAAATTATATAAAATAAGGTACTTAGATTCATACTTATTAAAATATTTATTAATTTGCAATTTTTAGTTTTTACTTGTATTGCAGATGTGCAACATAAGAAAAGGTTGACATATTATACCAAAAATGTATCTCTGATTTTTTTCATTATTTTTCCGGTGTAATAAACGTTTCTGACAATCATATATAATTTTTTCGAAACAAAATAAAAAAAAACACCCATTTAAGGGTTAATTCTTGGACATCAGTATATTATATACTTATACAGGGTTGTCATGCTTCAGGGAATTTCCAGACCAGGAAATTTTTCGGCACCAGTACATTCTTACAGAGAATCTCGCTTTAAATAAGGCGAAATTTCTTGCGGTTAATCTAGATATATTTTTCTATAGAAAAAAATTGATATTTTGCCTGGAAAATTCTTTGAAGCGTGGCAACCGTGTTATAGATTTTTAAATAATTTTACTTAACCCGGGAGAACTCGCTACATGAGATTTTCTCTCACAGTCGTACTTTTTTAAGACTCTTATTGAAATCATTTTTTATTTTAATTAAAATTTCAAAATGTTTCTCAATTATTTTACCTATTTTGTGAATAAAAGTACTAAGCCAACCAAAAAAAGTTGATATTATATGAATGTAAAATAAAGGAAAGCAATTGGGCATTCTCACTAGCGAGTTCTCCCGGGTTAATAGTCCAAGAGCCGACAGCACAAAAACCTATGTTATCGAGCATAAGAAAAAAACCTTTATTTTATGGAAGAGTAGAAGTAGGGTGGTAATCTAATGATCCATGTCTTCCGGAAGTGAAGTGGTGCATAAGCCAAAAATTAATATCACTAGTGGTTGACTAGTAGCTTTATCATTATGTTTGTCCTACAAACAAAGGTATGGAAACATGGAGGACTGGGAGCAGGAAAACACAATGATAAACCTACGAGTCAACCACTGGTGGTATAAAATTTTGGCTTATGCACCACTTCACTTCCGACAGACATGGATCATTAGGTTCCCCTACTTCTACTATTCCATAAAATAAAGGTTTTTTTCTTGTGCTTGATAACATAGGTTTTTGTGCTGCCGGCTCTTGGACTATAAGTGTTGCTAATCAATAGTTGTTCTATGATGCACTTTTTAATCAAGGGGGCCATAAAGGTTTGAAATGATGAAAATTGATGGATAAAGAACCCTGTAATTATTTTAGACTATCACTTTATTTTGCTTTATTTTTTTATGTTGTATAGAAATAAAAAAAATTGTAAACTGTAAAGATTGAAAACAAAAGTTTTAATGACAAAATAGACTTGCAAATCTAGTCTTGCCACGAATTTGAAATTCATGATCTTATTTTTATCGAGTCGTCATTTCTTCTTATATTGGTTATTGCATTATCTACTAATTGTTAATTTACTAATTTAATTAATGTGAAACATTATAATAATAATTAAAAAAATCATTAAAAATATAAAAATATAAAAATTGATCATATATTTTGTTTTAAAATGAAAAAAAATATATCTTGTTTATTTTTCAGGTTAACCCTTTATCTACAGACGGTATTTATAAGTACCATTAAAATAACTTTTATAAAATTCATTTAATACATTGATTAGTTGTAATACAGTTTAAAATGAGTTATAGATGCATTACTTTATCTTGTTTCAAAAGCATTATTGGTTTCACAAAGCAAAAATATTTTTAAAAGGATGCTTTCTTTTGCATTTCATCTTTTCAGCTTTCTTGACGTCGGGGAGGGGGGATTTTTCAATTGGGAGGTATTTCTATATTTCTAATTTCTATTATAAGAACATGATATTTGTACATTTCCTAATTCTACAAAGTACTAAGAAATTTTTTAAAAGTAAAAGATTTGAGTGCGGTTATAAATATTGCACAAAATCTCTAGAAATTCAAATTTAACGAATCCTTCTAAATCCTTCAATCCTTCTAAAATTTATTAAATGATTATGTAAATCTTGAAATGCTGTTTAAGGGGACCGGGAAAGCCCTATCTCCGCCATGCTAAATTCACCAACTTTATGTACCTTTTTCTCAGAAATGGTGAAAGATAGAGGTCTAGATTTTTTTAGAGTAGTTAGAATAACACGATTTACGTATTTTAACAGACCATTTTCTTTCTGAGTGAAGCTCAAAATTAATTATTAATTATTTATTGAAAGTCATTTTTAAATTAGCATTTTTGGTAAGATTTCGCTGCCTAAAATAAATAATTCTCAACAAATCATTAAATCCATGGGTTAAAGTATACATTATAACATAATGTAAGTATTAAAAAAATATGAGTTCTTAAGTTTAATAGATATTGAAAAAAAGGTACATAAACACGAAAAATCCAGGTTTTGAGAAAAAGTCAATAAAAGATTTAAATAGCCATTAAGTTGTGAAGTACTCTTAGAAAGAATGAATTATTTCAACACTTATTTTTTTTTTTATAAATAAACATGTGTGACACATCGTTGGAAAGATAAAAGTTTAAACTATTTAATGATATAAAAAAGTAAAAATCAATTTTTGGTTGAATTTTGCTTTCCCGGTTCCCTTAAACAATTCACGAAAAATGCTGATCAAATTTTTATGAATTCAAAATTCAGTACATAAAGGGTTAAAGTCGTAGTTTATAAATAATTTAATTTCCTTCATTTAAAAAAAGAAACCTGTAAATCCGTCTACTAGATCAAAGTTATCGGGCAAAAGTGCTAAAAAATAGTGTTTCCAGATAATTGAGTTTAAAGATTTTTCTTCGTAGGGATCGCCTCTCTGTACGGCCTTATGTTTACGGCTCGTTCGACATGTAATTTTAGGAATTTTCCTATCAAACACACTGTACGACATTCTTAAAGGTTCAAACATTTTTAAATAATAATAATAAAATTTACAATTTTTTCGTCATTTCAAAACTTTCTAGTCCGCTTAATATGAATGTCTCAAAAGCCAGCAAATTCTAAAGCCACCCATGTTTGACCATCGCCCTATATATAGGACAGCATATATTTCTAGCTCATACTGACAAAACATTTATGCTATTGCTTTTGTTTCAGTAGTACAGTAGCCTGAAAGAATCATTCCTTATATGGTTTTAAATGTTAATTTTTAATTTATAAAAATTAATTTACAATAAATTTTCAAATTATGCCACTTTTGAGAAAACGGAAGACAAAGTGTTTATCAACTGCATAATTGTAACAGCAAAAAAAAAAAAATATATATATATATATATATATCTGCATAAAATGTTGGAATTTGTTTGAACTTGGAATTTGTTTCTTACCATTTGATTAGAAAAAAGAAATTTGCGTACGAAAAAAGAAATTTGCGTATGAAAAAAGAAATTTCGTATAAAAAAGAAGGAAAATAGTGTCATAGCAGTGGATTAATAATAAAATTTTGATAAGTTTCCAATTTGTCTTTCCCTTTGTTTTTATGAAGCCATAATGCTTAAACAAAATACAAAAAAAAAACATTTTTCAATACTTGATCAGATATGGGTTAACCACCCTTGTCCGTATATGAACTTCATACACGTACTACTATGCCAATTTTTTCGAAATAGCTATGAAACCTTTTTGGACCGAATTTATTTTTGATTTTGGGGGGAATTTTGCAAATCCAAAAAATTAAGCTTCACCGAAATTTAATTTTTGTAGCGATTTGGGAAATTCCCTGTTAAATAAAATTAACAACTTTCAGCGTTTTATTTTTCTTTTATAATAACTTATCTCTACGGAAAAGTAGAATTTATTTTTAATTGGAAGAATGGAACACATGATTAAATAAAATAATCATCAAAGTTGTGAAAAGAGTTTTAAGCATACGTTTTTTTTTTCGCTTTATTACTAAGTGCTGAAACCTAAATGAAGTGGTAATAATAAACATACATACATATATTTTCATTATTACATTCCTACATTAAAAATAATTGTGTGATAAAATATTAATCAATATAAATTGACCAGTACTTTTAAGTACGGTTTAATCCCGAAAGGATTAAAAGACGAAAAATCGGTCTCTGGAATTTCGAAAGATAGGTGGCGTTGCTGTAACCGTGACACCCAGTTGGCTGCTTCAGATCGTCTTTTTAATTATTGAACAGCAGTCTTCGTCTTGAACGCATCTGAATCTCACTGTCATTTTTGTTATTAATAGTAATGGTGTAGAAGAAAAAACTGCTGTATTGAGTGTGATGTTTTTAAAGCCGCATTCGATCGGGTAACTTGAATTTATTGAACCGGACACGACCTTGGTTAAAGCTAAAGTTTTTCGTTGCGGGTCGGGTTGATTTTAATTGTTTCGGGTTCGGCCGTTTTCTGTTTGGGATGAGACTCTTACAGGTCCTGTTCGTGTTCACACGATTTTTCGAAAAAATATAAGTCAAGAAATTGTTTTTATATGAAAAATACTAGATATTTGAACATAATGAGTATATATATATGTTCTTTTTTAACATAAAAGATAAAATCGATATTAGAGTTATAACTGTAGACTATTTTTTGATAATTGTATTAAAATATGCATAAACCCCTTGATCGTCGCGCCCGATACATTCACAGGCAGATTGTACGTGAAATGAAAAGTGCGACTATTAAGTAATTAATTGTTTTCCATTTCGGGTTCGAGTCGAGGTTTGTGTTGAAGGAACTCTTTGTCGGTTTCGGGTAGTGTTGAAATAGAATTTTCCTGTTGCCAGTATAACAGTGACAATATTTTTTTAAACAATCTTTTATAACCATTCAATGTTTATCTTCGAAATCACACCTAATTCCATGACAGCAATTCACATTGTTCAAGTAATAAAAGTGTTTCAATATGTTGATTTGGCATGTGACCTAACTATGGAAATCACCACATTGATTTATGTTTGGTAGAAAGCGCAAACGAGTGAATTTAAAAAAAAAAATTACTCTGTTTCTGCTTTACGATATGTCAACAGGAAAGGAAGAAAAATTAAGCCATCTAGTCATGACTAAATTGTTTTCTCAACATGTAACCATAATTTAATTCATATTCAATTACTAATTGATAAAAGCGTGTTTATATATATATATATATATATATATATATATATATATATATATATATATATATATATAAACTTCATTTTATTTTATTTTTTTACTTTTTAGCATTTAAAATACAGGATGTCTACAAATTTTTTTGGACAAAAAGAATGATTTATTGAGTGGCATTGACAGTAAAAAAATAAAATACATATTGTTGTAAGATAGAAAAATTGTTCAAGTTTACCATTTCGAACAAAATTTCGTCTTACTTGCACAGCAGAATGTGTTTCATGAAACCAAAAACAGCTTTTATTTCGCTTTTTTTTAGCACCGTTGTACGGTCTCCATTATCGTAATGCCGAACAAGAATGATTACCGCTCACTAAGTGATAACGTCAGTATGACACCTAACGCCATCTATGAATAAACTTCGGCAATATTACTACTAGTCTGACTTTCAACTAGTTAATTTCATTTAATATTTCGGAAGTTCTTAACTTACTAAATTGCCCAACTAATTTGAAGACACTCTGTATTTTGCCACAGGAGTTTCACAGCCAGCTGGACTTTTTTGGCAAGCGTGATTTGACTCATAAGGAACTCCATAGTTGTTACAACTCTTACACAGTTGTAACCACAGAGAATATTTGGAGATTTATTAACCGCGATCCCCTGAAGGGAAAATGACTTCAAATTAATTTATTGACTTAAAATTATGCTTTAACAATAATTAAAGGTTGCATTGTCATCGAAAACACATCTGTATAGATGTGACATAGATTTTATAATTCTAGTCTATCAAGAAGTAACTGAAAAATCAATTACAAAATTCAATCTTTACATAAAAAAAGCAATCGCTTTTTTACCAAAAGCTTATAGAAAAGCTATTCTTATTGAAAATTTTCATTCTTGTTTTAAAATAAATTTAATAAATTTTAAAATCCAATCTCTTCCAGCAATTTTTTATTTTTTCAATTTTTTTTTATTTTCGTACCTTTTTTAAATCCTTAGGGATCAGCGTCCCATACACGAATTGATTTTTACGAATCGGTTAATTCACTAATTAATTTTTTTATTACTTATTTAATCATAGAAAATTTCTGATTAAGTAAGGCAGATATTACTTCTAATAATTTCTGGTACTGAAAACAAAACGTTACTAAATGTAGCTTTTGAAGATACCATATATACGGCCTGTGTATAAAGGCGGGGGATTTTATTAAGGGGAGATTTGTCTATAACCTCCTGAGACCTGGCATCCATTTAAATGGATGTTTTGCTTTCTCCTTCTATTGCGTTAAATTTCATTGTAGCAATCTAAAACCAGTTTGGCATGGTAATGTATGAATCAAAAATCAACATCCAGCCTTTGGATTTTGGCAACGGTAACTATTTTGTTTACAAAATGGCGTAATAAATGAGTCAAGTTGGAATTCTGCGTTCTGCTGGTAAGTTTCGTTTTTATGTTATTTTAATTTGTTTAAACTATTTTTTTTATGCAATTTTAATAGCAGATGTTAATACTTGCCTTATATTCTTTATAATAAATTCTATTCTTTCCCATACTTTTAGCATTTTTTAAATTATTTTAAAGCGAGTTATGGCCTGAGCATCCATTTAGATGGATGTGTTGTAAAACAAAATTAAAAAATCGAAATTTATTAATTTCTTTAAAAACATCATTTTTGATGCCTATTTGTTGAAAAAAAACTGATATTAAAAAAAAAATAAATGCATTATATTTTGCTTGGGTCTCAGGAGGTTATACGAACTATGTATCAAGGCGGGGGATTTTGTTAAGGGGAGATTTGCCTATAAAAGGCGGAAAAATGTGTTTTTTAGCTTTTTTATATCCGAAATAGGACAGAATATTTTAGCTTCGGAGTTTTTTGCATGTTACTATTTGAATAACATTTCAAAAATTTGTTTAATAAAAAAATAATGATGTGGCTCAACTTGCGTGGGTGGAGATGTGCCCTAGCGTACGCGCCATGCAATTCCAATCGTGCGGGATCCGATAGATCACCAGGATCATTTGTCATCAATTTTCGTTAAGGATTATGAAAGTAGATAATGTTATCTGGAGTTTTAAGCACTTTGAGGTCAAAAAGTTGAAAACCAACAAAATGGCAGCCATTTGAAAAAAAGATCCATTTCTGACACCTTTTTCGCAGTTTGAAGCTTTCTAAAAATGTTTATTTTTAATAAAAATGACTGGAAGTGGTCCAAGTTTGAATAAATTATATTACCTTTAATTAAAAAAATACCCTCTAAAAGATCGGTTTACTAGTTTTTGCGATCTGAACCCCATAGTTTGAAAAAAGTCACTTTGTGTAAAATGCGTCTGTAGTGTAAATATACAAAAGTATATCCAAAGTACATCTGAGATAGTGTAAGGTCACGGACGCGTTGCGCTAAAGCACTAATGTATGAAAGTACTTGGAATTCGGTAAAAGAGTTTTACAAATATAATCTACAGACTATAGGGAATAGAAAAATGCAAAAAAATCGCTTTTTCAACAGAAAAAAATCCCCCCCTCATTTAACCCCTTGAAGGGCGGTGATGTCGTCACGATATCACATAATTTTCACCCCTAATTGCCACATCGGCACCGGTATTTCGTAATGAAAATTTCACCTTTATTAAGTACACGAAAATATACTTTTACTTGTTTACAAGTAAACTCTCTTCTAAATACTGGTGTCATTCAATCATTTCAACATTTTACGAATACAATTACTTTGCCCCTGAAAGGGTTAAATATCGAGATGTTTTGGTTATATTGCTATAGAAGCTTTCCCTCAAGAAACTCTTTTGAAGTTGAAGTGACCCGAATTACTATTTTTGTGAAAAAAAAAAAAAAAAAAAAAAAAACTGTAGAAACCTTAGAAATTCACCCCGTCTAGACCACGCTTATTTCGAAAACCGGAACATCGGCCCAAAGACCTCATTTTGTAAGCAGAAGTCTAACAACAGAGCTGAGTGAGTACAATATGCACTTAAAAAAATATTTATAAAACTAGTTATAGTACGAACGCACCTCATTTGCCATGTTTGACATGCAATTTCCAGCTTGTTTAAACTGCTTGTTTAATCATCGCAGATTTTCAAATTTTACACCGTCGAAGAGAAAACAATCTATTTACAAATGCAATTTGTTTGAAAATTGTATTGCAATTTATTTGAAAACTGTATCGCAAATTAGTCGATTTTATATTTTTTAAATACTTTTCAACCCTGAAGACTCTCTCAATCGCATGTGGACGATTATGAAAGATAAATTCCTTTGTGTTAAAGTTATTATAAATAGGTCGGAATTTGTTTCCAGCTGATATTCTATAACGAATTTAGAACTTCATAAATTAAATAAAACAATAAAACAATATAATATAAACAGAAATTTAACAGATATGTAATCAAACTACGCTCTTGAACTACTGAAATGATTGGAATTAAAAAGGATTGCTCTAAGCAACGAAATCTCTGGAGATTTCTTCGGGTATTCATATGAAAGTATCGCTTTTAATAAATTTAAAAACATTGTTTGAATTAAAAATTGATACATTTGAAATCAAAAATGCTTTTTGGTGTTGTTAGAGGGCAATCTATATCTATATCTATATCTATATATATATATATATATCTCCCAAAACTATAGTATAATATACAAAAACCACTGAACTGATCCAAAATTAAAATAAGAATAAATAAACTCAACAAAATGACAACAACCTCATTAACTTAAAACCGAACCCGGCAACCCTCAACACCAAACCAGCAAACTTTAAACAATATGAAATAACTTAAAATGTAAAAAACTGAAACCATTGGAGACAGGTGGCATGGCTTGTGACATGCTCAGCGGGGTTGAAAGGATATTAATATATATCTATATAAATGTATTAATATAAAGATTGCTCTTCTTTTATTTTCTGAAGAGGTTTATTAAAGGATTATAATCCTCCTGTTATCTCAGCGACTCAGAGCTATATTTAGTATATTAATCCATCCAAATGTACCAAACTTGGTATATATGGCATTTATATACTTATTAATTGGTTTACCACTTGCAATACTGATGTTCATGTTTTCAACAAAGTGTTTTCGTTGCATCGGATATGACGTCATACTTTTCTTTCGCATTTTTCTCGAAAGCTATAAATCGTACGGGTACAGTTTTTTGGGCATTTTACGTGTACTCCAAGCGAGGAATTTGATTGAATAGAGTTTGGGCTGTCTTGATGTATATATTTTGTATATATTTATCAATAAAAGATAAGCGTGTGTTTGCAATAATACTTCTAATCAACTTTAATTTTCTATGGAGCTTTTCACCTTAAAACACTCCTTTATTCATATTCTCTTCCAAAATGAATGCTTAGTATGCATTTTCCAGCTTAAAGCAATCATGTTTATGTAATTTACACAGATATTCTTTGCATAGTACTTTGATTTTCTTGAATATGAAATTAATTTCTCTGAATAATAAACCTCCTATATAAAGAAGATAGTCCGTCCATTTTAGTATTTGCCTTTTGCCAATAATGCGGCTCATATAATAGGGTACCCTCGGGTGCTATTTCACCATTCCTTTAATTATTCGTAATATGCTCGAGTATTCATTCATCGAAAATCTAAGAATATCGGGAATAATTTATATGGTTATGTCTTAGACTTTTAGGTAGCTTTCTTTACAAAAAGCTACCTATTGCAGCCGTTCGGAGGAAAGCGATTTCAAAAAATTTTGGTATATTTTCATCGATCATGACCCCCAGACCCCGAAACCACCCTCCGTTCAAAATTGATATATATATATATATATATATATATCTGACATATGTCACACTGTAACTCTCCTATTTATGAACCGATTTGGATGTAATTCGGTGTGTACATAGTACATACCAATTTCTCGACCGAGTTCGTTGGCCAGCTTCATCCGCCATTTTGTTTCTAAATGGCGGCCATTTGAAAATTTTTAAAAAATTTAAAATTTGAAATGTGGTACCAAAAAATTGAAAATGGAAAAATATTTTTTTCTTATGTATTTGACCTTTATACAAAGACTCCGCAGCAGTTTTTGTTTCGTCTATATCTTAAAAAATGGCTGAGTTATAGCATTTTGAATTTCTAGCGAAGCTAACATTTTGAAACGTTCTGAATTTTGTCACGCGATAAAAGGCGTATTTATGAACCGATTTGGATGTAACTTCGTTTATACATAGTACAGACCAATGTCTCGACCGAGTTCGTTGGCCAGCTTCATCCGCCATTTTGTTTAAAAATGGCGGGCATTTAAATTTTTAAGAAAAATTTAAATTTGAAATGTGGTACCAAAAAATTGAAAATTGAAAAAATATTTTTTTCTTATGTGTTTGACCTCAATAAAAAGATTCGGGAGCAGTTTTTGTTTCGTCTATACCTTAAAAAATGGCTGAGTTATAGCATTTTGAATTTCTTGTGTGGCTGACATTTTGAAACGCCCTGATTTTTGCCACGTGATAACAGACGTATTTATGAACCGATTTGGATGTACCTTGGTGTGTACATAGTACATACAAATAACTCAACCGAGTTCGTTGGCCAGCTTCATCCGCCATCTTGTTTCAAAATGGCGGCCATTTAAAAAAAATAAAAAAAAAATAATTTAAAATGAGGTACCAAAAAATTGGAAAATGAAAAAGAGATTTTTCGTATGTGTTTGACCTTAATACAAAGATTCCGGAACAGGTTTTGTTTCGTCTATATCTAAAAAAATGGCTGAGTTATAACATTTTGAATTTCTATTGTGCTGACATTTTAAAACGACCTGATTTTTATCACGCGATAACAGGCGTATTTATGAACCGATTTGAATGTAACTTGGTCTGTACATAGTACATACCAATGTCTCGACCGAGTTAGTTGGCCAGCTTCATTCGCCATCTTGTTTCAAAAGGGTTGCTATTTTTTAAAAAAATGTAATTTAAAATTTAAAATGAGGTATTAAAAAATTGGAAAATGAAAAAGATTTTTTTTTATGTGTTTGGCCTTGATACAAAGATTCTGGAGCAGTTTTTGTTTCTGAAAATTTGTTCTTTTGTTTATATCTTAAAAAGTGGTTGAATTATAGCACTTTGAATTTCTATCATGGCTAACACTTTGAAACGATCTTGTATTTGTCTCGCGATACCACACGTATTCGCCTATTTCGATGGAAGAAAGCATGTGGATAGTATACATCAATATCTCGACCAAGTTCGCTGGCCAGCTTCATCAGCCATCTTGTTTCAAAATGGCGGCCATTAAATTAAAAAATATATATATTTAAAGTGAGGTGCAAAAAAATTAGAAATTGAAAAAGGTTTCTTTCTTAAGTATTTGACCTTGATATAAGGATTCAGGAGCATTTTTTGTTTGTTTTTATCTTAAAAAATGTCTCAGATATAGCAGTTTCAATTTCTAACGTGGGTGACATTTTGAAAAATCTGATTTTTTGCCTGCGACAGCACTCGTATATATCAACCGATTCCGATGTGAGTGAGCATGTGCACAGCAATTACTAAGGTCTCGACCAAGTTTACTGGTTAGCCTCATCCACCATGTTGTCTTAAAATGGCAGGCACTTTAAGAAATCGCCGAATTTGGCAGCCAAATATAAGTTACTTTAAATAAAACAGCTTGGATAAAGCTGACTAATTTCGCGAAATTCTCATTCATAATGATTTAGTATTGATAAAAATTAGTATTGAATCTCCTACAATCGCTTTCCACTTAATTGAGCTTCGTGTGTTTGAATAATATAAATTGGCTTTTTTAAAATAAGGAATATGAAAGCTACCTCTTCCTCCCGGCACTGGCCGGAAGGACTTTTAAAAGGGAGGTTGATATCAAAAGTAATATTTATGGTATACAAAGTATTCCAAAGCATTGACTGCGGCTCTTATTCCCTAAATATTGATGATATATGTATATATTATAACTTACAAAGTTACGTAAAAAGGGTACAGAATTTTATGAAATCGAATAAAAGTTTCAGAGGACTAAATCTGAAGAAATACAAAATTTAAATTTTTATACGGCCCCCATACAAAAAATTTCCCACTGCCCTATACACTAATAAGGTCATGTGCAAGATTTCAGAATTTTATCATAAAAAGTAGCAGAGATATGTTTAAACAAATTTGGTAAGGGGTTAATCATAAATGAAAATGTAAATGTTTTCAATTGAATGTCAAACATTATATTTTTCTGAATTTGTGTACGACCCCTGAAAACCTTTTTATGATAAAACGCTTAAATTTTGTACATGAACTCATTATTATATAGAGCAAATTTTACTCAATGGGAAATTTTTCGTACGGGGCCTTATAAAAATTTTAATTTTGTATTTTTTCAAATTTAATCCTCTTAAAATTTTAATCGATTTCATAAAATTCTGTGCTTTTTTTTTACGTTACTTTGTAATTTTGTCTATGACCATCAACCTATATATATGTGTCTATTTAAATACCAATACTTCGAATTAATCGTAATAATTAGACTTTTTCAGAATAAAATATTATAGTGTAAAGTGCGTTAATATTTATAATATAGGTTATTGTTATTGACCAATATATTGGTAATATAATTTACTGTATAATTTATGAAACGTTCTTCCATTTACGCATATTCGGCAATGTCTCGTATGACTCCGTTTATTGCTATTGAGTGGATAATAAAAGCCAGGAGTCTTATATCGTTTCTCTATATCTCTCTGCGTAATGTTTCAAATTTAGTCCCTTATGCTTAATTGCCTTTTCATTGATATATTGCATAAATCATATATCTAGGTTTAGGTCATATCATATATATAGGAATATTATTTATAGAACGAATAGAGAAATTTTTTTGTGTATTTTCACAAATTTATTTTGGGACTTTTGTATCAAAAAGGAAGGAAAGTGAAACAGTCGGCCATGTTGCACACTAACTATCTGGTTTCGGCACTATAAACGTGACGGCGAAACAGACCACAGTCTACAGTTTAAAATGCATTTCATATTTTCAGAAACGCTATCATTGTAATTTTGATATTTTAAAAATTAAATCATTCCTTGCTGTTAGCTGACAGATAAAATTGCTGTGTCTTTGAAAAGTCTAATAATATTTCAGGGTGCAAAGTAGACATTCACTTATCAAGATATTTAAAAAATGCATGCTTTCTCAAAAATACTTTCTTCAAATCACGGAACTTTTCTGGCAGCAGCGTTACCAGGATCTTGCCGTTAACAGACTAATAACCGTTTCTTTGTTTCCGTTACAGGAGGGAAAATACACGTCAATTAAAGGAAATGGGGATAAAGTAAAAGTTGCTGACCTTGGAGTCGAACCAGCTGCCTTCGATTTACGAGACCAGTACTCAAACGACTCGGCTACAGTTGTACAGTAGTGAAGCAGTTTGAAGTAAATATGTTTGCATCAGATAGGTATGGCTTGATTAATTTCTTTAACCCCTTAATGATCGCATTAAATTACGGTTTTAAAATTCAAATTGCTTATTGGCACCACTTTTTTGAAAAAGAAATGCTCACCTTATTTAATGACATTTAAAATAATGCCATAATAAAGCCAGTTACACTATTTTATAAAACTGGTGGGAATCAAACAGTCTGAATAAAAGACACAGTCCGTGAATACCACGGGAGCGAGAATTAAGGGGTTAGAAAGCTTTCAACTTTGAAGTAAATTTCGGGAAGATTTTGTCTTTAATGAGGTTGTGGCTGGGGTTTTAATACTTTAGTATTAAATTAGGATAAAAATATGAATTATAAATATTTTTATGTACATTGCTAGATGCAAAATATGAATGTTATATTTTTATGCGACAATAATTTTTTGAGTAAAATTGTTTTTTTTTTAAAATTAAAATTGATTTTTTTCATTTAAAATTTTAACTAAAATATCTATTTTAAATGTGTTAATTTAAAACGTATTTTGAATGTGGATATTTTTTATAACTTTAAAAAATAAATTGTGAATACTTTTAAATGAGTGAGAAAATTAATTGTTATTTATTTTTAAATTCAAAAATATTTCTTTTCTTTTTTGTTGGTTTAGTTATTATTATTATTATTATTATTATTATTATTATTATTATTATTATTATTATTTTAAATTAAATTTGAAATCCTAATTTATAGATTTTTTGGTTTTCCGTTTTTAAAATGAATTCGGATTTTAGTATTAATAGAGTCATGCATACGTGCTTACATACGCATACGTGCTAGGAATGAACTGAATTTCTCCTTCTTTTTCAGACTTTCCGGAAAGAATTCACGGATAAAACATGTTTTGTACGAGTACGGAAATTATTTGTTAAAAAATGAGGAATAATTTAGTGTATATAAACGAGTTTTCCTGACAGTGTGGGGTAAAACTCCTCGCATTATTTTTATAACATATTAGTATAAAAGATATCAGTAACATATCAGTCTGATATAAACATATAATAACTAAATAAGTAATATATAATAAGTAAATAACTAAATAAGTTAATAAGTATAATAACTAAAATTGTGCACTGTGGGGATACAATTTTATATTATTTTTAAAATAAACACTAATGAACATTTTTTTTCTAAATTATCTAAACTGCTTTAATTTTTGTATCAATGGGCGCAATGTTAAATTTCGTAATATGCTTCCGAAAGACTAACAGTGAATTTTCCTCTTTTGAAAAGAGAATCAATTTCTTTTTGATCTTAAATGAACAATTCTTTCACAATCTGAAGAGAAATTTCGATAGATTAGCCTGCTAGATATGGTAATAGATAATCACTTGAAAAGACTTTATGCTAAATATTTTTCTTTCACGCAATTCATATATATAATTACAGTTAATTTGCTTCATTGAAATGACAATTTAATAAATTAAATATTTTGATTATTTTGTTGCTTAAATATCTCTTTGTACACGCGAAAATCACGCTTTACGACTTATAAAACGATATCAATAGTAAAAATGAAGTTTTGGAGCTAGAGATCTAGAGCGCACCACAGCAAGTAAACAGCAACGAAAACTTAAAGAGCATTTACATTTTGTATTTTAAAATCGGTGAACACACTAGCTTTGCAACTTCTCAGTCAATCAATTCGAGCTTTTGAAAATTAATCGTCACATATTTTTCTTGTGAAATATGTAGCAATTATAATTAAATATTGATGGCAGCTTTTATATGCGTAACTTTTACGAAATTGTTTATTAAAAATTTTTGCGTACGCGCATCATACAAACGGATCAAATTTTTGTGATCGACACTGTAGTATAAATATGGGCACGAACGGAACGTGTTAGCGATAATAGTGAATACCCTCAAATGATACATTTAACAAAGGTTTGTGGTTGTATGTCTGTAGTTCTGTCCTTTTTTGTGTAAAATATTTACGTAAACGTTTAAAAATTTGTTTTCGATTTAACAAACGTTTAAAAAATCATCTTTCATATTTTTCATTAATATTTATGTTTTTATTGACTACATTAACATCAAAATTTCATCTTCCAGCACAGTTTTCAATTTTTGCAGTTTTGAAAGTCTCACACAATTCGACATGAAAACTTATCTACTAGATAATCATAAACTTATATTTCTAGAATTCTGCTAATTTTCTCATAAATGTGTGTAAAATGACACACATAACCACGTGTATAAAGAGAAAAATATACAAAAGTAGTATTACCCCAAATCAAGATAAAAATATCCTTTCTAGTCAATAACTGGAATAAAAGGCGTTTTTAAATATTCTTGTTCTTCTCTGAGATCTTAAGTCGTACTTTTTATTTCTGTTACGCATTTCTTGAGAAACACTGTCCTTATTAGCTAAGAGACAAGACACAGATCTACGAAAATTATTTGAACTTAAGGGGTTCAGAAAGTTTTGAAACGGCAAAAATTGGCTGAAGCTGAACTAAATAAATTCAAAAAGAAGTAATAAACTAAATTAATTTTAGTGTTCTTAATCCAAGATCAAACTTCAGCCAACTTTCGTTGTTTAAAACATTTCTTGTCCTCTTAAGTTTAAATCATTTCTGTAGATCTATGTCTGTCTTGACAAGAACTATGTTTCTCAAGAAATGCATCATAGGAAAAAAAAGCATGCATTTCTTGAGAGACATTGTTCTTGTCAGCTAAGAGATAAGACATTGATCCATGGAAATGATTTAAACTGAAGAGGACAAGAAATGTTTGAAACGACTAAAATTGGCTGAAGTTTGATCATGGATTAGGAACCGTGTCATTAATTTAGGTTATTGCTTCTTTTTTAATTTATTTATTTATATTTTATAGAAATGAAAATATTTTCTGAATTGCGAAGAAAAATAACATTGTCCAAAAAAATTAATCTTGCAAAACTAGTTTTGTTACGATTTTGAAGTCCAGGTTCTATAATTTTGAGTTGTCATTTATTCTTTATACTGGTTATTACGCTGTGTCTCGATTATTCATTAAAACAAAATAAAAAATTTATAATAAAATGCCAAAATCCATAAAAACTTATCATAATTTTTGTTTTAATTAAAATTTGTTTCTTAAAGTTTTTTTTTTTCAGGTATAGTTTGTCGATGATTTAAATTCTTTTGTTTCAAGAAAAAAAAGAAACATCTAAATTCTTGAACTTGTTCAAAATTTACCGTGGCAAAACCACTAAAAACTGTATTTCGATATAATTGAGTTTAAAGTTTTTTCTTCGCGCGACTGAACGTTTACGACTCACATGACTGTAATTTTCCTATCGGACCAACTGAACGGCATTCTTCAAATATTATAATAATAATAAATAATAATAAATACATTTTTCGTCATTTCACATTTATCTGGTCCCCTTGATAATATCTTCATTATCGGAAAGTTGGCTTTATTAAGAAAATGAGCATCGTTCACTGCAAGTTTTCGATTACCGACATTAAATGCAAGATAATAATCAATCGAATAACAAACTGCGCTTGTCGCCTATTCTATCTTCTGAAATAAAAAATGGAAAATTATTAGAACTTCTCCCCTTTTTAATTCCCGTAAATCAAAAGAAAAAAAACGGAAATCTCATACTCTTGCGATGGGAATCCGAATTATGGAAATCACGAAATAAATCTACATTTAATTATAAATTAATGATTTTCGAATGTTTTCTTTACATAAGATCTTCTTTCGTATCAAATTTCAAGGTTCTAGGTCAAACGGGCGTACACTGTAGGTTTTGCGAGTAAAATATCCGGTTGACCTAGAACCTTGAAATTTGGCACAAATAAAGGTCTTGTAGCACATGTATAGGTAAAAACCCAAACATTATTAATTTATAAATCTATATCTATTTATTGCGGGACAAACTCATGAATTTCCATAATCTGTTGTTGCACCAAATTAACGCATTTTAACGGAATTGTTTTGTAAGGGTAATACAGCATAACAGTAGGAACCTTCAGTTTGCGAATTTCTACTCACACTTGTCGTAACTGACGCTATCGCTTAGCGAGCGGAAGTGTTATTCAATGGCCACCATGATCACTAGATTTTTCACCGCTTGATTTTGGTGTATGGGAGATTTGTAAAGGATCAAGTGTACAAGCCGCCACTTCCTGCATCCATTCCAGAACTAAAATCAAGAATCAACACTGCAATTAATTTGATCGACGGAAACATGCTGACAAATCTGTGGCAAGAAATGATTTACCGATGGGACTTTTGCAATGATGAAGGAATTTTTCAAAAGTCCTACCATGGTAACGACTGCAATAGGTAGTATTTCTTATGAAATCTACCTAAAACACAAGAAAATAAAATATTCTATCCTCATACCAAGTGTACCTCAACTTTATACTTTAAAACTTAGATATACTACAGTTGTAACAACAACTGTTTCAAAGATGCAACACATAAACTTTTAAATTTTGTAGTTATTTCTGTTTATAGCCTTCGTGGGGACTTTCAATTACTATAATTTTTTCTAATACTTAGATTAAACATTTTTGCTCCAAATTGTTAATCAAACTTTTGAATGTTTAAAAATATATTAGAAAATTTATATAGTAATAATAAAAAAAGAATAATTTTTCGTTAAAACTAATTTAATAAATTGGTAGATTTTGAATTCTTTGTGTAAAATATTTACGAAAATAATTAGATTAATTACCAAAAATACTGTTATGGAAATTTGGCAATTCTTATAAACAACATATATATAAATGTATTGGAATCCTATCTGTAAACAGAAAGGTTTTTGTAAGGAAAAGGTAAGTGTAAATTTTTCATGCTTTTAATACGAGAAATGTAAATGGTTGAGAAAAAAAAACGACTTTAATTATTATTATTATTATTATTATTTTTTTATTTTTTTATTTATTTTTTTATTTATTTATTTTTTTTTTTTTTTGCACCGACTGTTTTGCTGTGTTTTCTGAATGTGATCAAGCAGAGTAATTTTTATGAAAAGTGAAATTTACTTTTATGGTATAAAGATGTTTTAAACAAATTTTATCTTCAATTTTCTTTAATGGGACTTAAAATACTGTCTGAGTATAAATGGTTAAAAGAGGTTTTTTGGATAAAAATGACTAAAATTTTGATCACGGGCATATTAATTATTAATGAAATAAACTTAAAGAAAATTTTATAAGATTTTTCTTCATGGGGAACGTTTTTCCCTGAATATCGTTCGATTAGTTTGTCAAGAGTTTACTTTTCTTTTAGGTTTCATTTCTATGGGGGTAATTTACAAAATTTATTTTCAAAATACAGGGTGAACCAAAAGTCTTGCCCTGATTATAAATATTTATTGTGCTCAAACTATTATAATTAGACATACGTTTGTTTGGATACATTGTAAGTACTGTTATAAAATTTTTTATAAGGCCACGTACATCAGTAAATTCCAACATGTGTCCCTTGGTAGTCGGAGAATGTCTAAGTGGTATTCTTGTTCCCACCAAGTGTTCTTAACATGTCTTCTGTTACAGTACACACAGTAGCTTTAGCAGCAGATACTTGAAGTTCACGAGTTGATTAAGTAGGACTCCACTAAAACGATTGCCGAACTCGTTCAACAATTGCTTTACTCACACTAGGTTTGCCACTCTTGGCCAGATCAGCAACGCTGCCTCTTTCTTTAAATCTGTCATACCATCGCTTTACTGATTTTGCATCAGGAGGGTTGCATCCATAACAACGTCGAAATGTTCGCAGAACATTAATGGACGATTTCGTTTCGTGAAACCAAAGCACACATTGAGCTTGCTCTTGAATGGATGCCAGTTCGGCTGAAAATATCTTTCCTACAAAGTCCTCCTTCCCTGAGTCGCTCC
The DNA here is from genome assembly GCA_963932465.1 of Maratus speciosus. Taxonomy (NCBI): domain Eukaryota; kingdom Metazoa; phylum Arthropoda; class Arachnida; order Araneae; family Salticidae; genus Maratus; species Maratus speciosus. The sequence continues at coordinate 643,469,157 of OZ010787.1, read as the reverse complement.
ATTAGAGCAATCGCGCCATTTATTGCACAAAAACCTTCTTAAACTGACCTATCCAATGATATAACAATTTATATTATTATACAAACGGTTAATTTGTAATGAATTATTATAATCAGGGCAAGACTTTTGATTCACCCTGTATATTAATCTAAACATTGCTAATTGGATGATTTTACGGGACTGCCAAATTCTATACCACATCTTTTTTCTTATAGTGAAAGTATTGGAATTAAAATTGAAGAAGAATGTTTGCACGCATATCAAATCGTAATGTTTTATTCACTGCTCTAACATATCCGTGATTAAGCTGGTGTTATTAGATTTCGAATGCACTTTAGAACTATCTAGGTAATGTAGAGAGGTTCATGGGAACAACTAGCATTATTAAGAGGAATGAAGAACGAAAGGTATTCTACAAATTACTACTAAGAATTATCAGAATTAAATGTATTTAATTGCAGCATTAAAATATAAAGAACAGTTTTTCTGTGTAATAAATAGTTGCAGAAAAAAATGCGCAACTTCTTAAATAATTTTTGATATTGGGTACATTTAAATATGCCAGATGGATACCCTAAAATAGTTGTAAAGATGATTATCTCTTAAATTTTATACCTTTCCGACGCTCAAATCAAAATACTCGTTTTTAATGCCGGAAACCTCTGAAATTACATAAAATTCAAAGTATATCGGCAAGTTTTGGTCGTAAAAGAAAGGTTTCTTTTTTAATGCCACTATCAGACGCAAGGCAAACATTTTCCAAGTATAACTTTTATTAATGGGCCGTATAAAAATTAAATTTTGTATTTTAATATGTGCCAGAGTATCCAATCCGGGCTTTTTGGGTTGCAGAACATACTGCTTGGTGTATAGAACAAAGTTGAAAAACATTTTTTTTTTTCTTTTTACAGGAATCTCAAATAGATTTTTTACATTTAATAGATTTTTTATAATTGCTCACGAAAAGCAGTAATCCACTCTTTTATATAAAATATGTCAATTGTGTATCGACTTTTATTAAAAGTGGTACTTTCGTATTAGCCGTATGCCAGAGCTTGAGAAATCGCCAAAGTTTCTGTTACTTTCAACAGACTTTTTGTTTCTGATTATTTGGTGTTTACGCAAGTAGTTCAACATCTGTTAAATTTGGGTTTTATATATACATAAATATATTATTTATTTATTGATGAGATGTTAATTTCGTTATGGATTCATCAACGGAAAGCTGAAAACAAACTGTGAACTGTTTATATTGTTTACAGTGCAAACAAGTTATTCTTCATCTTCTGTAATTAAGTTGCACGTGTTGGAGATAGATATTTAAAAATAAATCTTGTTGAAAATTATTTTCATAACCATAAAGAACTAGGAACTTCAGGTACAATTTTCAAACAAATTGCATTTAAAAGTACATTCTTTTGAATCGCGTAACAAGCGGGATCGCGGGCCCCCTTCAAGACTGTCAGTAAAGAAGTAGCACCGATCACAAAAGATTTAAAATATAATTTTAAGTATTAAATATATCGACCAGGGCGACTGGAGGGCTGAGGGAGTTTACTACTTCAGATGACCGCGGCAGATTGCAGCTCACCCAGTGTTCTCGGCGTTGTAAAAATTAAAATTGTGTGTTAATTAGAATATATATATATATTTAAAGCTAAATGTATTGTTTAACACTCCAACAGTTCTGACCGCTGTCAAATAATTTTATAAATGCATATTTAAGGTTATTATCCCGGACCGGGTTAACGTCAGCTACTTTCAATTAAAAAATGCAGTCGAGCGCCTTTTATCAGATTTCAACTTAACGCAACGTCCAGTTACCCGAACATTTCTCACCCCCTCTTCCCTCTTACGACCCTAACATATTTTATTAAATAGAAAAATGAAAGTACCTAAAATTTCTTTAAAAAAGTAACAGAACTGAAATAATATGAAGTAAAGAATATTCGTGTATTCAGTGCACATTTATTGCAATAAACATTTAATCGAAGGTAAGAAATGCAAGATGGTAGAGGGATGTAAATTTCGAAGGTTGTTAAAAGAAGGATTTAATTCTCTCCTCAATCTTTACTCTTACAAACAGCAACAGATTTATCTGGTAAAGAAAAACTTTCTTCTAAATTGAACATGAAAAGAAAATATGCCTCACAAATCTATTTAAATCAATATTTCTTCTTTAGTAATGGCTGGTAAACAAGGGAGGTTACTTTTATAGGTGAAATCCATTCAAAAGAACTCTCTTTGTCAAAAATTATCGATATGGAATCTGTCAATAGTTAGCAAAAACTGATAATTGATTTCAATGAAAGCGGACACTGACAATACCGCTTCAATAACAATGACCATCAAAATAAATGGAATCCTTGTGATAGAAACCCCTGTTGTAAGTAGAATATTTTACAGCAATAGAGCACATTTTCCTTAATATTATTGCAGTGTGCGCTGGATTTTCATTTGAATTTTCATCTGTCCCGTTATCTTAACTTTTGTGTATTCTAACAAATCCCGGTCCCGACAGTATCTCTGCAGTAATTTTTAAGTTAATTATTCTAATTCGTCAGTTTTATTTAAATGACTCAGTTTTTCAGCGCCTGTAAAGCGGAACAATTACAAAAAAGAAACATACATAACTACCGGACATTTCTTCAGAAACAATATTAATAGGATTTTACATAAATAAGGTACTTGTATAAAACTTAAATAAGTTACTCGTAATAAATTCTATTGTAGTTTTTCAATGTTTTACCATTTTATTTTCAATCACCCAAATCCTTCGCTGCTGGTGTATAACTCATACAAGTAAATTATTCCAGTATTTAAAGGATTTATATATTGAAGCTTTTATATATTGTTAAACAAATAGCTTTTATATCTTTTAACACATATACTGTAACAAGGTTCGCACGCTTCAAGAACTTTCAAAGACCTTTTACCAGAAGTTTCGTTCTGTAATATCTGCTTTATTTAATGAAACAAATTTTTGACTTAAGCTATACTGGCCAGTACTTTAAGAAATTTCTGGTACTAAAACACCTAAAATCCCCTGAATCCCTTGATGTGTATACGAACCCTGTGTAAAAAGAAAAGAGAAATGTTTCTTGATCTAGAAAGACAGTTTATTAAACATCTTCAGAATTATCAACAATTCCGAAAAGCATTCCTTTACCTTCAGAAACCAAAATATTTCAAGGTGATTTAATGTTTACAGAACCATTTCTTAAATAAATGTTTCTTTTGCTGCACGTATATTACGAAATATTTCCGAGTCATTTTTAAAGTATATATTAATCAGTAATTTTTTCAACTTGGTAAAACGAATTATCGTTCTTTTCAATACTATTATTTTACAAATAAACATTCTAATGTTTAACAAACATGTTCAACAGACAAAGATGCTAAATTAATTTTAAAAATATTAACAGTACTTTGTTACTCTTGTGCGTATAAATTCTCTTACGCAGCTGAAAATGTTTTAATAATATTTTAGTAACACTTACTTTTAAAGGAAAAAGTCTCTAAAACCCACAAAACACTAAGATACTACTGCCTAATTTGTAGGCAACCAATATTCTGCCAATATTGGCTCCATCTTGGCTAAATAATTGCATGAAATATTGATCCAATATTGGGGTGTTTACATTTTGCCCTTATTTAGCAATATTTGCAACCAATATTTCGCCAATATTAGTATGAAATGTTGCCCAGATATTGGAGTGCTTACATTTTGCCCTTATTTAGCCAATATTGGTATGATAGATTGCCCCAATATTGGGGTGTTTAGATTTTGTCCTTATTTCGCCAATATTTGAAGCCAATACTGCGTCAATATTGGTATGAAATATTGCCCAAATATTTGGGTGTTTACATTTTGGCCTTATTTAGCCAATATTTGCAACCAATATTGGTGTAAAATATTACCCCATTGTTGGGGTGTTTACATTTTTCCTTATTTAGACAATATTTTCCACCAATATTGCGCCAATATTGGTATGAAATATTGCCCCAATATTGGGCAAAGAAAATCCATTATAAATAAAAAAATATATTGAACTTTAGTTTACACATTTTAATTATGATGATAAATTCTAAAAATAAAGACTCTATATTAAAAGTGCGAAAACGATAATATATGCAATTCATATTTTCTGAAATAGAAACGTGAATGCTTTGCTAGCTTAACCATCAATTCAACTATAAAAAGATATTGAAGGTCTTTAAATGCTTTTAAATAACAAGAGGATATTGAATTATTGAGTACGTTGTAGCGCATTATTACGATAAGAGATAAACGTGGAAACTTCCTTTACTTGGAGTGGTATCATTTTTACCTTAATACCGAACATTTTCAAAGATTGTGCTTTTAAAATCTCTATTTCATGACATTCATAAAGGATTTTTCACTTTAATGTCGTTCGGAATTTTTCACGAGACTTGGATTTCAGGTGTATTTTTTATTTTGTTTTTTCACAGCGTCATTTATCTTCCTTACAATTTTATAGAGATACACAGAATATCTTACTTACTTTTAGAAGGTATTTCATGAGAAATGTGATTTTATATTGATTGGAGAACTTCGCGATATCGTTTAATATTCGACAATATTTCTAGCGCTCTATTTAGATAATACAGTTTTTAGTTGGAACAGTTATATATTTTTCGCTATTAATTCTTTCAATGATCTAGTTGCTTAGTGTCAGGTAACAATAATTTGGCGGATTCTCTGAGAAATGAAAAGTGTACCTCTATCTAATGTTACATTGTGAAAAAAAAAAAAAATAAAAACCTGTTCTATTTAAAGGAAAAACTATCAGCCTGAACGCAAGTATATAACTGTTTATTTTACGGAAATATTTTGTATTTACTACAAACTTTCTTTTATTTTAACAGATTTTCCGGTAAGGCTCGTAATAAATACAGAATATATCAGTAAAATAAACTTTTTTTTTTTTAATCGGCGCCCTGGCTACCCTTTGTTCTGCAAGGTTACTGTGTCAGTTGTTTTATTTTTCATTTTCTTCTGTTTCTTATTTCTCCTTTTTAATGGGGTACAAACCACATGCACGTGCGATACAGTAATTCCGATCGTAATCAACTTTATATATTTTAAGGTACATAAAAGCGAGTTAATTAAATGGCCATAATGAGTTGAAAAATAAGAATAGAAACTTCGTTTCTTTTTCTTAATCTTAAGTCATCCAAAATACGATAAATTCATGAGTACGGTTTTCGATAAACTTTAACCCGTCAGCACAAACGCAGGGATAAAATCTACCCCGATCACATTTTTTCTCCGAAGAAATGGTTACATTTTTTGAGGACGCTTCTGACCTACCTTGTGTCTTTCAAGGTCACGGAATCTCTTTTCTTTGTTCACTAGGAAGGGGAGAAATATTTATCTTGGGATTAAAAAATCCCATGCGTGTACAAACGTTTAATTTCGATACATTCATTTCTTACGGTATAACATACACTAAAATAATTTTAATAAAGGAGTAAGATAAAAGCTTCTTGTATATATTGGTGAAAGGTTACTAAATGTAATTAATATCCAATTTGTGAAATAATTCGTGTTTAAGGGGTAAAACAAATTGCTTGCATATTTTCTAGGAAAAAGGGGGATTTTTACAGAAACTGCTACAAAATCTGAAAATAAATATGAAAAGCGTGTTTTTCCCGTAAAAAGAAGTAGTACTGGTGCATGTTACAATACAGAACGGTCGATTTGTTTTTTAAATGTATTTAGCCAAAAATATAATGGGAGACAAAATGAGGTGAGATTTATCCACCGCATGTGCTAACGCTAAAAATATATACGCGAGTTCCCGCGCAGGCACATGCCTATGGTCGTATGGTACTATGCCTATCTGGTCCGTATAGACACGGATTAAAAGAAATGGTTTTTCAAAGGTTGATTAAAAGAAATGGAAAAGAAAATTCATGAATTGATTGCATTGCCGTGAAGGCATGTGCCAAGCATATGCAAATCACAGTGTTGTTATTGGTATTGACATGCAAATGGTTATGTTTCAATGCGCATTGGTCACATGATAATTTATAGCTATAAAAGCCAGCAGTTGAGTCGTCCTTTATATGCTATCCGCGTTCGACTGCAGCAGCGAAACGGTTGTAGAAGCTTAGCAAATCCCTTGGAAGCATCAGAGAGCTGAATACCAGCAGTTAACGGTTGTAGAACGAGATCGAATACTAGAAATGAGTGTCCTCGGTTTGATGATGCGCGAAATTGCCACACTTGTTGCACACGATGTGTGTATCATCCAGTGATGTGTGGCACGATAGTCCCAGGATTTTCTACCAACACGGTGGAGAGATATCGGATCACAAAAATGCAGAATAGAGTGCACTGACCGGGATATTCATTCGTTAAACGTTTCGCAAATCATGTTCGCTACGATACGTGACATCCCGCCCGAAACTGTTAAAACGCAAACCGAAACCGACCCAAAACCCGAAACCTCTAAAGTCAACCTTATCCGCAACGAAAAAACATTGGCATTAATCCGACCCGATGCAGGACTCTAGTTGGGACATCTTACTTTTTTTGTAGGTATATATGTATTAAGCAACGTTACAATCAAAATGCAACGATATGAACCTTATTTTCTTCAAATGGATACTGCTGGTACGCGTAATGTAAATTTCTGCCACTTTTTTTTATATCATCACATTTACAACAAAGGTGAGAGAGTCCATTAAAAGTTTTATTATAATATACTTCAATTTTCTGAATGTTGTTGCCGTCAACACAAATTGAATCAGGGCAGATCACCTAGTATTTTGGATTCAATACATGGTTTGCCACCCCATGTTCTATGGCAATTTTCCCTCCTTTTAATGCCTTCTATCACCCCTCTTAATTTGTCGGTCAAATTTTGGAACACCCTGTATATTGAGGAATATGCTTGACCATATTGTACATTATTACTCCTTGGTCCATCAACATTTAAAAAAGTTTTTTTGGCAACATGTGCAAATAATCTCCTTTACTTGCCTCATTCACAGTCAGCAATGCTTTCAATATGGTAATATGAATTTTATTTCTTAATGCTTTTTAATCGCGTTTTATTTTGAGCTTGTTTGTTTTTCAATGGTTTATTTCTGTATTTTTTGTGCATTGGTAATCTCAAATTCATATTCCTTGGTTTTTTTATGGCTAATATGAAGATAAAATTACACACTTTATTTGTGGAACTCTAGGCATTTGCGACCTGAAGATCCTATCTAGGTTCTACAAATATCAATTTTCATTTTCTGCTCATTTTATTTATTTTTTTTTTTATTGTGTTCTTCAAATATATGTTGAATATGTTAAGGGGAACAGTTTATTTGTCAATCAGGGAATTTCTTTCCATTTGTGATTTCACATTTTTGTTGGTGAATTGTAATGGTTTTTTCAATGGTTATATACAGGGTGTCCAGAGAATAAGACCCTGATTTCAAAATTAAATATCTCAAAAACAAAGATCAACAGAACTATGCGGTAAACGGTTTGTTTATTAGCTAAGCTGTAAAAATGTTATACAGAAGTTTCAAAATTTAGTTGCAAAAACCGCTAACAGATGGCGCTGTAATCGCAATACTTGTAAACTGCTTCGTACTCAGAAGCAGTGGCGTCTCATTCCTAGATGGCTCCCTGCGTAAAAACGAATACTGGGAAAGTCCATTTTTTCATTGGGGTGATGTGCAGAAGTGGAGACATCTGGTCACAGAGTTATTGCATCAGCTTTAATTTTAGAAAATTTTAATGTTGCCATTTTGCCAAAAAGGGCACTTGACACGTGTCTGGCACAGTTTTTGTGCCGACTAAAGTGTCTGTCATTTTCAAAATATTTTTTTCTAAGCATAAATATTATTCTGCCTCAATCTCAGCGTGCCTCAAATACCTTTTTTGGGTAGTCAAAAAATGGCACTTGACACGTGTCTGGCACAGTTTTTGGGCCGACTAAAGTGTCTGTCGTTTTCAAAATATTTTTTTCTAAGTATAAATATTATTCTGTCTCAATCTCAGCGTGCCTCAAATACCTTTTTTGGGTAGTCAAAAGATGGCACTTGACACGTGTCTGGCACAGTTTTTGGGCCACGATCCTTCAGCCAGACATTCTATTTTGTATTCAGCCATTACAAAATAAGTGTTGCTCAAATTTTCAGGGTGCCTCAAATACCTACTCAAAAATGTTCAACAGCTCTCCTACTAAATATTTCTCCATAGTAACTTGCAATCTTTGAGTAGCACACACAGACTTCTAATATAAGAAGTATATTATATTTAGTCTTATATTAGAAGTCTGTGGTAGCACATGCTAGCAGCAGATTGACAAAGTACAGAATAGCCCCCGGATTGGCCGAGAGAATGGCGAACTGACGGAGTTCATTTCCCCCACCGTTCTCGCATATCTCATGCAGAGCCATCTGATGGCTAACTTAGTAACTAAATTTCAATTTCCGCGTGGCTGAAAATTTACTGATTTTCTAGTTAGAATGCAGGAAACAGTTCATTAATGTCGCTTTCCTTTTTTTTTTTATTTAATTAGTTTTTTAATGCACCCGTCGTTTTGGGGACTGCCTGTACTTACTGATATATTCAACTTTTTAAATAGAATAATGTAAAAATACCATCATTTTATTAAAAAAATATATTTGTTTATAATTTTTATAAATTAAAATGCTAGCTGGAAACAAAAAGGCACCATAACGCCTATTGCGCACAAAAATTTGACGGCGCAAGTTAAGGTTTTACTCCTTAGAAAGATAAATAGCTATGCTCTGTTATCATATTTATTCGGTTCGTTCCATGTTATTTTGGGTTGGTAAACAATTTAGATATTGAACTCAAGGGGATTGTCAATCTGATTTGCTGTTTCTTTGAACGATATTCGTGTAATGATTTGTGTTTTTTAGGTTATTTTCATTTCATTTTATTTTTTTAAACGTATTTCAGACATTCAATTCTTTCAATACATTATTTGATTGCTCTTCAATTCTTTATTTTTATCATTATGTTGTTGACATTATATTAGTTGGGGTTTCAAATAAAAAACTTATTTTCAAGAACAATAAGCGAATCGTTCCAGCGTGATTTTTTCTTTTTATGATTTATTACTTCCGGTTTTGGCTGCAACATGGAACATTTTTTTTTAAAAGTTTATCACAAAATATATTTTTTAAAAACATAATTTATTTTTTTATTGCTAAAGAAAAGCATTTTAAAACAAATAATATGTAAAAATAATTTTAAGAAAATGTAAACTGGCATTTCACAGGCAAAGATCACTTACAAGCAAGAACACAAAGATTAATCCTCAAATGCATAGTGACGGATATCTGCATCACTTAAAATTAAGTTCTTAGCAACCACTATATTTATACAGAAATGTTAATCCTGTAAAAATTACAAAAACATGCTACTAAATAAAGCTAAAAATCTATCTTAAAATTTCTGGTGTCTAATCGTTAATATAAGAACAAAAACACATTTCTAAAAGAATTCATGCATTTAAGGGTTAAGTGGATATTAATTATGTGAATTATCACATTGCTAACAAAGCGTAAACCAACTTAGTGAAAAATGTCCAAGCCGGGAATCGAACCCGGGTCCCTGGAATAGATCTCCAGTGCTCTACCACTAAACCACAAGGACGATGTCCAGCCTGGCATTTCTCACTTATATAAGTCGGTAAGGCTGCAACCGCAGCACAAGATGGAGAAGTCTTCATGAGCACACATTCCTAGCGGCGTAACATGAGACGCAAACAAACCCAGCATCGGTGAATATACAATTTTAATTAATTTTTCGACTACTTTTCAGCAGTGAAATTACGCTTGAAATTATTGAATATTAATGATGTGAATTATCACATTGCTAACAAAGCGTAAACCAACTTAGTGAAAAATGTCCAAGCCGGGAATCGAACCCGGGTCCCTGGAATAGATCTCCAGTTCTCTACCACTAAACCACAAGGACGATGTCCAGCCTGGCATTTCTCACTTATATAAGTCGGTAAGGCTGCAACCGCAGCACAAGATGGAGAAGTCTTCATGAGCACACATTCCTAGCGGCGTAACATGAGACGCAAACAAACCCAGCATCGGTGAATATACAATTTTAATTAATTTTTCGACTACTTTTCAGCAGTGAAATTACGCTTGAAATTATTGAATATTGATGATGTGAATTATCACATTGCTAACAACGCGTAAACCAACTTAGTGAAAAATGTCCAAGTCGGGAATCGAACCCGGGTCCCTGGAATAGATCTCCAGATTAAGGGTTAAGGTTTACAAAATAAAAATAGATAAACAAAATAAAGTATTTAGATTCATACTTATTAAAATATTTATTAATTTGCAATAGTTTAGTCATGACAGTAGTTTTACTTCTCTATTTTTCCTGTGTAATAAATCTTTCTGACAACCGTATATAATTTTTTCGAAACAAAATAAAAAATCATGCATTTAAGGGTTAATCAAAAAAAAATAATGAATTGCGCATAAAGATTATATAAGACCTTCACTATTTTTTTGTATATTTTTATTGGAACACAAAATCTGTGTATTTTATTTTTTCATTTCTTTTTTACGCCTAAATATCCCAAGTGTTATTTCCTCAATCAAATGTTCATTTAACTTGTACGGGTTACCCCGACTTACGTAAATAATGCATTACGTAAAGTTTTACTTAACTTGAATTTTACTTAAGTCGAATTTTTATGTTGCTTAGGTAAAATTGTGTAAAAAACTGCAATATTTATTATATATATAAATATATATGTATATATACTCCAACATTCCAAACTTATTTTTATGCTGTTATATTAAAAAATTGGTCCTGTTGATGCATTACTATTAAAGATTAAATGTTTAAGTTCCCTATTTGGTAAATGATTAAGTGTTCTGTTTGTGCACGGCATTTTCATGTTTCCGGTTAAGGTCTAAGTTGGATGAATTGATTTATAACAATTTTGAATCTACATCAAACGACTGTAAAAATAAGAAATTAGGGAGGACTCATTTAAACTATTCTCCACGAATGTTTGATGGCAAGACAAATGAATAGCACTCACAAAATAAAATAATCCTTGATAAACACAAACTGTATTTAATATGAATTAGATGATTACTATGAATAACTAAAAATAAAGATTAAGTTGTTTTGTTACATATTTGATTGTATGTACCAATAAAATTCTAACTCTAATGTATAAACTATATTACGGTTGTGATTTATATCTATATATTTTATATATAAAATAAATATCAAAAGTATGGAACTGCGTATCAAACGCGCTAGAATGTTCAAGAATGTAATTTTCGAGATTTATTACGTAACTGCGAATTTACGTAAGTGGCGTAATACGTAAGTCGGGGGGTGTTTGTTCTCCTATTTTCGTTACAGTGCTATAGGGGAGACTAGGGAGGGTTGACCATACGGGAGGCTTGACCCACCCGTCAATTTTCATATTTAAAATAATTTCAGAGATTTATCAATAGGTGACAACCAAAGCTACTGGAGTGGTCAAACAGCAGTCTTCGTTTCATACAGATAATCGAAATAGGTGTGGGAAAAATCAAGTGTGAGGCGTTTTCAACCTAAAAGTTGTGTTTTCTAGAAATATTTTTAACCTTTTTTCAAATAAATTATATCATAGAAATTTAAGCAAGGTTTACAGTAATGCAAAAACATTGAGCGTTCATTTCAGGCTTAAAGATTGTACAGTAAGTTAGGCATAACATAATAATGTGCTATTCTTTAGAAAAGGTCTATGTAGGGAGGCTTGACCTAGTCAGTGTGAGGGAGGGTTGACCAGATGCTCAAGACTCCCTTAATTGAGTGGTTTTTGAAATCTTTTTATTATACACTGTGCATAATGAAAGGTTAATGGTTATATATGTAAAATAATGTAAAAATATATTCTGTAAAGCTACAGTAAAATGGTGTGATGGAAAAGAATGTTTGTAACTGACTAAAGAAAGATGTGAAAAATTGCTAGAAAATGGGAAAGTTGATAGGAACTTTTTCCATTTAAATATTACTTACAATACGTAAATAGAAACAGTGGGAAAGAATATAAAGGATGAAAGCAGCAGTCTTAACACTTTCAAGGGCAGTGGTATATTTACAAAACCACTTAATTTTAATTCCGAAACGTCACCATGGCACCAGAATTTTGCTAAAATCTTTTCCATTTAATATGTATGTGAAATATAGCATTTTTCTTATTTCCAAATAAATTTGTTCTTAAATTCCGGTGCCAGTCTTTTATTTCAACATTTTAGTACTGAAAGTACTTTGCCTCTTAAAAGTTTAAATCATGTTAATGATAAGTTAAGTGCTCATGCGGCTGTAAAAGAACATAGATCGAAAAACTTTAGGAAGGTATGTAGACAATTTCACCAGGGTGAATACAGTGAGATGAAGCGAAATTATGTGACAGCTAGAGTTGTCAAGTCGAGTGTCACAAAAAAAAAAAAAAAAAAAAAAAAAAAAAAACAAGGAGAAAAAAAAGAGGGACAGTGGCTCCTAAATTCGGACACAATAACATGATACACTATGGAAACCGAACGTGTCTCTAACAGAATACTTCCTTAAATGTTAAAATTTCATTTTCCCTGCTGCACAATTATACCTGCTCAGACAAAATCCTGTTTAAAACAAAATTTGTCTCCTCTGACTTGCGATTGCGTCTCAACAAGTTTGTTTAAGCATCATATTTTCAAAAATATTTTTTTATAATAATTAAAGCATGTAGCATAAAGTTATTTTGCTTTTTAAACTGATTTTATTTCTCTTCACAAATATTGCAATATAAAACAAAGCGGGTCAAGCCTCCCATATAGTGGGTCAGCCATCCCATAGGTGGGGAGCCTTGACCCATTATTTTTTCATTATTAAAATCAATCATTATTCAAATTTCTTATATTTTACACTTATGTAGCAGTTTTATTTTGATAACTGATTGTATAACGAATAAAATGATATATAAAACTTTATTCTACGTTCAATATTTAAAAAATAAAAAATCATTTTTTAAAAAGTGGGTCAACCCTCCCTAGTCTCCCCTACATATTTTTTAATACTTAGCACTAATGAAACATTATTTAATCAAAGAGATCCAACCGTCGTTAAAGAATACAAGGGGATATATCCGGGTTTTCCGGGTCACAGACTATAGGTGAAAACCATTTATTGTATTGATAACTATATTAAGCATTTTAAATATAACATATTCTTTTATAATATGCCCTAACAATACAAAAAATCATATTTATATGAAAAATAGCAGTAATGCGCTCAAATAAAGTTTTGAAATTTATTAAAAGCGATAGTTTTGTATTGGCCTCGCGCCAGGAGTTAACAGTCGAAGAAATCGCCAAATATCACTATTTAAAATCAACCCTTTTCTATTCTGATCATTTTAGTGGTTTATGTGCATAGGTTGATCACGTCTTAAATTTGTATTATATTTATATTTTACTTTTTTTCTTCATTGAGTGAAGAATATTTTAATTTCTTTATGTCATATAAGCTGGAAACAAATGCTGAGCTATTTATGTTAATATCAGTACAAACGGATTTATCTTACGTAATCTACTGAAGAAATAGACATAGATTTAAATAAACGGTCAAGTGCGAGTATTACTCGCACTCAGAGATTTCCTTACAATAAATGTATGAATTATTAACTGTATTATTTAAAAAAGTCGTTGCTTAAAGAGTAATAAGACTTTGTGAAAACTATACAACGTAGGATTTGGCATAGCTGTATATACTAGAAAAGTATGAATGGGTATATCACAAAAGTCAAAAAGATATGAAGCGTAAAACTTGTTTTTTAAATCTGATCCTAATCTGTTTATGATGTACTTAATTCGGTACTGACAATAAAAGTATTGCATATTTAAACTTCATTTGGCATTTCATACAACTAAATTCAGCGTAGTAATATTTTTTCTTTTTAAAATGCAGCTAAAACAAAACACTTATTCAAAGTTTAAACTTATCATTGTGCTAAGCGCGTTTCGAAAAGAAGTCGCAAAGTTGCAACGCTGCCTTGGTCCATGCCGCCTTTTTCCTGATACGTTTTTAATTAGTTTTTAAAGACACAGGAGGCGTATTGAGTGATCCACTCAATGCAAACTAGTTACGAATCTCACAGTATTTATGTGGCTAATTCTAATTAAATTAGTCTGTTTTTAACAATTTGATGTTTATTGATTTTATACTGCTACTGAGCATTGCATTACACAAATGTATCATTAAAAGTTCTTATCTACGCTTTAAAAGCTGATGGTACATAGAATACGCCGTCCCTGTCATTATGTATATCCAAACTGTCCGTGTCTTTAAGGGTTAATATCTTGGCTAATTACGGACGATTTTTTTCGAAAAGGATTATCAACAATGCTTTTATATTTCCGCTACGATAGATTCATCTAGCGTTCCTCAACACCTTTGCTGAATGCCCGAAAATAGAAATTTTTTGTGCAACGGAAAAATGCGCTTTTCTCAAAAACTATGTGTCCTAGGGTAATCGCTATAATTTTCCTGCAAGGTATAAATTAACGTCTACTACCTCTAATTTCTTCATAATTTTAGTTTCTGTAGATTCAGAAATAGAAGGGGGGGGGGCATATTTTTGCACAACATTTTTGAATATATGTCTGAAAATAATACCTAAAAATAAAAAAATATATATTTGTTCGAGTTCAGCGTTACGAAAGCTTTCACACGATACTCCACACGATGTACAAAGAAAATATTTTTTTTTTTTCATGTAACTTAATTAGCCCCTCTACTTTTTCTCTAAAATGTATATGTGAATGTTTATTAATCGGTAAATATGTGTGTTAACAGTATTTATTACTTCCCCCAATTTGAACTTTCCATGTTTTATAGTTTACGAATAAAATGGCTGTGACAGACACAGGTGTGAACTTATAATGGTTGCGTTTTTACTTTTTAAGTACGGAACTCTAAAAGAAAATAATATCTGAAAATTCTTTTAAAAACAATAAAAATTTAATAAATACTGATACATTTTTTAAGCAAATTGTGACAGTTTTCAATCAAATTTCATTTGAAAGCACATTTTTTTCTTAATCGAGTGTGCAAAGTTTTAAAATGTGCGATGTTTAAAAGTTTAAACAAAATGCACTAAAAGTTAAATTTAATCCTTTGGTGTTGCCACCATCAAAATAACGTCAGCGTTACGCGCTTTACTTATGTTATAAATGACAAACGTTTTCTTTATTATATAGATAGACAGGGGAAAATATTTTTTTTTAATTGAAAACTCAAATAGATTTTTAAATTTATTGTATTTTTCTTAGACTGTCCACTAATAACATCAAAAAGCATTATTATATAAGAAATATCAATTATGTATTCAAATACGTTTTTGAAATCTATTAAAAACGATATTTTTACTTTAGCCGTATGTCAGGTGTTAACCGAAGACAATGTCGCTACTTACATCAAGAAGGCTTTTGGATACCTATAATTTCAGTGGTTTAAGCATATAGTTTCATTACATATCTGTTAAATTTGTCTTTCATTTACATTATTTATATAATTTTAGTTATTTAAATATTTAAATTATTTTATTCATTTACATTATTTATATTATTTTAGCGGATGGAGATTTAATTTCGTAATGGATTATTAGACAAAAACAAAATTAAACACTTTATATTGTTTTAAAAGGTTTAGCTGTAAAAGAAAAAAAAAATCTGTACAAGCAAAATTTATGTGTCAGGTGTTCCCACCTTTAACATTGTGTCGGCTTTACTCACAGTTTTACTTTATAATATAGATGTTATTAAGTATGCACTATATATTTTAATATTTCATGTCGTTCGCATGTTTTGCCAGGAGAAAATCTGATTTATTAAAGACAACCCCTGAATTTTTACGGTACACCTAACGTAGAAAACCTCTTTGTGGCCTCCCGAAAAAAAAATTTAATATACGGCTAACATAGCCATATGCCAGGTGTTAATAACCGAAGAATCACCAACAATATCGTTACTTACATCAAGCAGTCTTTTGGATTTCTATAATTTTAGTGGTTTAAGCACATAGTTTTATTACATATCTGTTAAATTTGTGTTTTGTTTATATTATTTATATCATTTTAGTTATTTAAATTATTTATATTATTTTAGTTATATAAATTATTTATATTATTTTATTTATTTACATTATTTACATTATTGTACTGGATGGAGATTTAATTTCGTAATGGATTATTAGACAAAAACAAAATTAAAAACTTTATATTGTTTTGCGATGTTTAGCGGTAAACAAAAAAAAAAAAAAATAAATAAATAAATAATAAAAAAAAAAATCAGTACAAACAAAATTTGTGCGTCAGGTGTTTCCACCTTTAACATTACGTCGGCATTACTCACAGTTTTACTTTATAATATAGATTTAATTAAATTTGCACTATATATTTTAATATTTCATGTCGTTCGAAAGTTTTGCATTGAGAAAATCTGATTTATTAAAGACAATCCCCTGAATGTTTATTCTCCACCTAACGTAGAAAACATCGTTGCGGCCAAAAAAAAAAAAAAAATAAAAATAAAAAAAAATTAGTATCCGGCTAACATAGACTATGATATAGGGATCATATCGCTCACCCGCAAAAAAAAGTGACACACCTCGACAAAAGTAAATTTCACAGGAGAGGCAAAATAAAATTTGCATGATTTTACTGTAACATTATAGCACTTATCCCTGCATGCAGGAATAAAAACGTGCATAAAAGCATAAAACCATTAAGAATGAAGACGTAGGATGAGGGTTGTTGGGTTGGGTAATTTTACCTCCCCACAGAATCCACTCCTCTCCTGTGGTCACAAATGGATATATCGCGTAATAAAGTGATTTTCCCTGTAACTACACTTATGAAATTGTTTGTGTAGCAAGACGCGCCTATGACAGACGTATTAGTGGAATAAAACACAAAATGAATTTTTCGAGATGTATCACTTTTCTTTGCGGGTGAGCGAGATGTTATTACAATTCGCCTTTCCTTTTAATTGGCATCTTAAAAACTCCCTTTTCATTTAATTTTACTTGTTCATTTTATTCAAAAATATGTAATTTTATCGTAATATACATTTAAGATAACTAAATGTCTTTTAAATACATACTCTTTTTGTTGCTTTGTAATATGTATAAACACCCTCATCCGGCTGCTCGTTGCGATATAAAAAAATAAAAAAAATCTTAAATTGGTTTCTTGGTGCATCCGTCAGAAAACCAATGCCCATTCCATCATTCGATCATATTCAGAACCTAGCTTTCCATACACCCTTTTTAACGAATTTATGTTAGATGTTAGAATTCGCTTAGATGTTCCCCATGTTAAAATTCGCTTACAATGTTAGTTAAACTTTTAACCTTGTCTTTCTTCGCCCGCAATCTGAAACGTACATGTGACACGCAAGTAGTCATTCCCTTCTATTAGCTGACCCCTGCAATAAATCTAATATCACTTATGTTTCCCCTGCGCCCTAGTCATGAAACCTTGATCTTCTTCAAGGGTCCTGTATTATGTCTATGTTACATCTGCTCAAACATTTGTTTCTCCACAGTACTTTAACTCAGTATTGAGGCGATATACGAACAAAAACAGCATTAATCTAAAGCAGAGCCAATCAGAGAAATGCTCTTTTAAGGAACAAATGCGCAACCATTTGCCGAATCTTTTGGTAATACTGAAGTGCCGAAAAGAAATGTGATTTGGATTATACTTGCTACCTTTTCTCAGAGGGCCCGATTAACCTCTGAAGCTATGGGAAGCACAGTATCATTTCGGGGCCCCCTTTCATTTGAGAAGAGTTTCCTAAATTAACATATCCGGAAACTCACCAATGCTACAAATATTAATTAAATTACTACAAATATTATATTACTGGATTTTCCCGATTTTGATTGTTTGGACGATAATACTGCTTGATAAATTGACCACTTTGCGTGGTTGGACAAACTGAGGAATTGTAATCATGTGGTTGAAACTGATCTATTGTATGAAAAATTAAATTTGTTATGAAAGACATTTTTATGAAACATTTTTAAAAATATTTATATGTATATAAATGAGTTCCTAATTTGAAGAGAAATTAGAATTTTGCAATGGAATTAATTCAAAATAAAATTTGGGGCCCCCTGTTTTCCCAATTTCGGGCCCCTTTAAAATTTTCTAAGGGAAGCACGTGCTTCTCGTGCCTATTCGGTAATCAGGGCCTGCGGCTCTGACCGTGCTGTATGCCTTGCTATGGCGCCCTCATCTCGATCGTGCCTATTCGGTAATCAGGGCCTGTCTGACTGTGCTGTATGCCTTGCTATGGCGCCCTCATCTCGATCAAGCCTTTTCTTAATCTACCATAAAATGTTTATACAATCTAAAGAACCTGGTCCACGCAGGCCCTGATTACTGAATAGGCACGAGAAGCACGTGCTTCCCTTAGAAAAATTTGAAGGAGGCTGATTGAGAAAAATGTGGTCCCCAACTTTTATGCTGAATTACTTCCATTCCAAAATTTTAATTTATTTTCAAAATATTGACTCATACACACACACACACACACACACACACACACATATATATATATAATAAAGATGAAATTACAAATATATGAACAGATTGGTAAAATTCTAAAGGTGAACAAGATATGAACATAGGAAACCAGTATGTAAAATAAGAAACCATGAAAACCCCACAGAATCATCTGAGGAGCTTGCAGGTTAATTCATAGTGAAGATGCGTTATTTCATCCAATTTTGTCGGCATTAAGCCTTACATATATATATATATATATATATATATATATATATATATATACATTAAAGTGTTTCATAAAATCAACTTTCATGAAAAAATTAATTTTTCATAGTGTAGATTAGTTTAAACCACATGATCAAAATTCACCAGTTTTACAAACCAACCAAAGTCATTTATCAGGCAGTAATCATCCAAGAAATCAAAATCGATAGAATCCAGTAATGTAATATTTGTAGCATTGGTGAGTTTCCGGGTATGTCGAATTAAGGAAATTCTGCTCAAATGAAAGAGGGCCCTGAAGTGACACCGTGCTTCCCATAGCTTCAGAGGTTAATCGGGCCCTGGGTCCACGTCTTCGATCTCTTCACGGCCTACATATTTGATCAACTTCTAAATATTTTGCAAAATTCTATCCAGACCTACGTGCCGACACAAAAAGGGCGACTGTAGTAGGCGGATTCATTTAAACATTTGTACGCCCCCTGAATTTACACACCAGTAATCTCTAACAATTTTCTCTGACTTATTTAATCTGAGACAAATAAGGCGGAGAAAACTTCTAGAAGTTATTGGTGTTCAAATCCAGGTGACCATACAAACTCTGAAGAATATCCTCCTACGACAGTCGCTATTTTGGAGTCAGCGTAGGTCTAGAATTCAGGTGGCGGTGTATAGACCACCGCCCCCTGAATACTAGGCTTGAGCGCTGATACAAAAATGGCGGCTGCCGAAGACGGATGTTTTTTAGCATGTGTATGGTTCTTCAAATTGTCGTACCCATAATTTTTAAAAGTTTTTTCCGCTTTATTTTTCTTAGATTAAAGATGTCAAAGAAATACAATCGAACCTCGTTATCCCGACACTCTAATGACATAAAAAAAAAAAAAAAAAAAAAAAAAAAAAAAAAAAAAGTGTCGTCATAAGTGGAGTGTCACGGCAACCGGAGTTGGCGAAAAATATGTTTATAAAAAGCTGTATTTTTAATTAATTTAAGACAATTTTAAATTCATAAATGTTCATACAGTTTTAAGCAATAAAAGATTATTATTAAACAAAATAAACACAAAAACAAAATTGAAAAGTATAAAAATCAGATTTATGGTGACTTGCTTTTTATTGTTGCATGAAATATTGATGAATTAAGGTTTGCTTATTCCTAGATGTGCTTCTTTTTTCAATTTTACACAATGAATTGTAATTAATGTTCGTTGTTTCAGAAAAGGATGTTAGATAATTTCTGATCGTTTCAATGCAAAGCAATGCTTCGGTTTTAGTCGGATGAAAAACGCCGTGTAACCGCAACAAAGCGCCGCCGGACCAGAATGAAAAAACCGCGAGTAGATTGATACGTCTATCTGCAGCTTAAGTGGATCATTCATAGTGTGTGGGTTTATTTATTTAGATAAAGGTTTGAAGTAAAATTTCTCGTTGATCTCAATGGGTATTTTAGACTTTTTTTGTGAAAAGTTTGGCTAAGACATTTCTTACCCGTGCTTATAAAATGAATTATGAAAAATGGACAATTTTCCTAAATCGTCGGGATATCCGGAGTTTAAAATTATTCAACGACGTAAAATCCGGACTTTATTTACATTAAAATCATATACAGAAAATCGGGACTTTGAAAAAGTGACGTGATAAGCGGAGTGATGTGAAAACCAGGTGTCGGGATAACGAGGTCTGACTGTATTTTGTAAAATACTGGTGCCTAAATTTAGGGGATCGTACATACAAGGTGGCCGTAACCTCTTCGCTACTGAACAAAAAATATTTTTTGAAAAAATCTTGGAATAGAATTTTCTACTTATTTTGGCTTCAAAAATGACAATAATAAAATAATTTTTAAAAATTTATGCACCAGGGTACCGGTAAATGGAGGTCCACATATGTGGACCTTGGTACTCAATTGCGTACAAAGCTCAAAATTTCGGAAAATCATTGTAAATATTTGTTTCTTTTTAAAATTGCGAAAATAAATGTTTTTTTTTTAAATATAAGAGAATTAAATATTATATTTATTGCTTTAAATGTTTTAAATTAATTAAACCGTAAATCTGAAAAATTTTTAACTAATTTTTGTCGTGAACTATTGTTTAGAAATGACTTCAAAATTTAAATTTTATTACATTATCTTTTACTTAGTGTTAAAAAATTTAAAATAATTGTTTTTCGAAATGCATAAATAAACTTCACACTTTATACAAATTCTTCTTTTTGATTTAGATTCTTCCAAACAACACTTAGACGCATTTTTGCTGTCTACAAATCTTGGTAAATGTCCTACATTGTCAAGATGGATTTCCTTATAAGATAAGTTAACTTTTCTTTGCTTCTTTGGCATTTCTTTTTTCAGAACATGAATTTATTCATGGTCTACGTCTACGGGGTGTTATATGATTTCTTCCTTCATACTTGATCAGAGGCATAGCAATATATACCCTATAAGCTATTAATGGTTTGCATTTTCCTCTTAATCGCTTTACTACCCCTTATGTATCCAGCAAGTGTAAATCGTTAGATATGCAAAGTAATTAAATACACGCGTTGGTCATTTGTTTGTTTTTGCCGCACAGTGATAATATGCTAGGTACCGATAAAAAATCTGTACCACTCATAGATATGTTCTACATCTTTACTACAGCTGGCTGGCTACTTTTACTTTTTTCTTATCCTTTTTCGACATCTCATGCATGTATAAATTGCTTCGCTTTCAAAACATGTTGAAAGAAAAGTAACTGATTTGTTATATTTCCACTTTAAAACGGAAATCTCATCATCTCTAAGTACATCATCCCACTCTCCTTTTTTCTGTTCTTTATCAGCTCTCAATTTTTGTGTAGTAGAACCGATTCTATTTGACTTAATAGTTTCTAAAAAAATATATTATTTTAAAAAAGGTATTCTGCACATTTCAAACTAGTAAAAAATCGGTGTAAATTATATTGTTAAAATATTGGGGCCCGCTTTAACGCAATAATTTAACAATAGCGACCACCTAAAATCTCGCATATCATCTGAGGAAATACTGTCATTGCTAACATACGTATATAGAGAAATCTAATACCAATCCATCTCTAACAGGCAGAACAAATTTTTTTATACCTAGAGGATTTGGTTTTGAAGGTACATATTGTATGAAATCATACTGCCCAGAAAAAGAATCATTTTCTAGTCAGTGAAATATGCTTAGGTCGAGGTAAACTTAAACATTTTTCACTTATTAAATCTAAAAAGAGTGGCATAATTACCAACAAAATACAAATAGTTCCTTAGTTTAAAGAATTTATTTTGTCATTGTGTCAACAAATTGCTGGATTGTTCTTCGATCAATATAATTTGGCTTGGTGGAGTTTGATATACCCATGAGAATATGCCGGCCTGTAAGTTTTATCATATCATAAACTGTAGTATTTACTGACCTGTGCTCTAGATTTAGCATGGAATGTAAATTTCTTTGTGTAGCTAGTTCCTCAAAAAGCTAAATATTCATAATTGGTGGTTAAATTTTATTTTGTAGAAAATTATTAATTTTAACAGTATTAGGCAAAAAATTTGTACACTACAAAATAAACAGCTATTGAATTCCCATCATGTAGTTTAAAATGAATATACAGGGTGATTCAAAAAAGATGGGAAAAATTTTAAGAGGTGATAGTACACACCCAAACAAACATTTTGTATCAAAGAATGCATGGTCGAAAACTAAACGTAAAAAAGTTAGAGGGCACCAAAAGTTATGTTCTTATACGAGGCAAAAACACACAATGAACGATTAAGTTAAGTTACGAAAATAAATTTAATGGCATTTGATTACAATAAGTGCTCAAAACATTGACCGGCAGCTGTTATGCACGCAGTACAACGGCGAAGAACAGATTGGCGAATTTTCTGAAACACACCAGGCACCACCGCGCTCGCCAGATCTTTCATGTCTCGATTTTTTTTGTGGGGACAGCTAAAGGCTCTTGTGTATGAGACTCCCATTGAATCCGCAGAAGAACTTGTTGCCAAGCTTTCGGCTGCTGTAGGGGAAGTTCGCGATATGCCTGGTGTGTTTCAGAAAATTCGCCAATCTGTTCTTCGCCGTTGTACTGCGTGCATAACAGCTGCCGGTCAATGTTTTGAGCACTTATTGTAATCAAATGCCATTAAATTTGTTTTCGTAACTTAACTCAATCGTTCATTGTGTGTTTTTGCCTCGTATAAGACCATAACTTTTAACGCCCTCTAACTTCTTTACGTTTAGTTTTCGAAAATGCATTCTTTGATACAAAATGTTTGTTTGGGTGTGTACTATCACCTCTTAAAATTTTTCCCATCTTTTTTGAATCACCCTGTATAAGAAGAGAATGTACATATGGATTAGTATTAATAGAATTGTGATTTAAAAAATAAATCCAAAAGTTGGCCTAAGGAAATCTTTTAATATTTTATTATTATTATGTATTTTTTACGCGAAAGAATAATTTACAAATATAACTATATGAAAATAATTATCATTATTTATTTTGAATAAAAAATATATTATATATCTAGCTATGGTCTCCAATGTGTCTATGTATTTTCAATAAAACTGCAGAATTTAATCAGCATTAAATAATATTTAATCAAAACAATATACAAAATCCACTTAATATATCTTAGATTGGATATTCTGATTAAAAAAACCCGCATATTTTGAGTTAATTAACTATAGGAGGAATATATTATTATTTCAAAACACGATAACAGTATTCCCTGAGTTTAAGCCTATTTATAGTCATTGAGTACTGAGATCCCCGTGTGTGGACCTCAATAAAATGATACTTTTAAAATAAAAAACTTCACAAAATAAACAAAAGGAAGTTATCTAGTGAGTATTTATAACGTTTTTAACAATAAAAGAAATTATGACAACTAATTATAATTTTAACGTAGATAAATATTACTTGCTTTTACGCAATCGCTGAATTGACGACATTTTTCAAAACCTCAATCGCAACCAACGATTTAGCCATGAAAATAAGTGAAGTGTTAAAATCTGTTGGATTCATTTTGAAGCGTAAACTGTCATAAATGTTAATTTATAATCAAAATTTAGATATTTGGCGTGGTTTTATTACAATGGGCTAAGATCCAAGGTCCACATATGTGGGCCTCAGTAGCGAAGAGGATAATTAAACTGACAATATTCAGAGTGTTCTGTAGCGCGATCTAATTGAGAAAATGACGCCAAATTTTGTAAGAAGACTAAACAAAACGGGGGACGAAGGATTCTGCGAAAAAATAGATCCAATAGACATCACTAGGAGAATATGTGGCGCTGTGTAACAGAAAACAGAGTTTTAAAAAATGCAGAACCAGCACTAAAATAAAATTACCTTTTATTTAGCTCATTTTACGATTTTAGTAATTGATTCTGCCTTTTTTAAAACTCCCTTTTCTATTATACAGCGCCACATATTCCACTAGCGGGGATTTTTGGAACTATTTTTTTTCTCGGAATCCTTTGTCCCCCGTCTTGTTTAATCTTCTTACAAAATTTGGCGTCATTCTCTCGATTAGATCGCGCTACAGAACACTCTGAGTACCGTCAGTTAAATCATGGCCACTTTGTACAGTCGTAGGAAAAAAAAGTAAACACCCCCTACTAACTCCTCAACAAATTATCGTAGAAGAAAGTTACTGGTACCGAACGATTGGAAATAAAGTCTACTTTTAAATGATGTATATAAAATTTGCTTAGAGGGCCATCTACATATTAAAACGAATCCAAACTTCATTTTTGTTTAATGACAATACCCAATTTTAACGAGATATTTCAAATCTTCGGTTCAAATTTTGCCTAGCCACCGAATTTCAAGTCATTTGAATGATAAACATTCAAAATTTAGTGCTTCTAATGTTAAATTACATTTTCATATTTTTATTTATATCTCCAGAAATTAAGCTCCTAATGTGCTAATTTTTTGTGTAGCTATAATACTAATATACCCAAACATAAATACGTTGAATTTGCAATTTTTATAATTTTATGATATAAATTATGAATTATGAAATTAATATTCGAAAAAATTATGAATTGCAACCTACAATTTTTTTTGATGGATTTAGATTTATTAAGTCCTGCTTTATGGAAATCCAAAATTTCACATTTTTCTTCCAAGTAGTTTTCAAATTATGCTTAAAAAACGGCAAAATGATGGTTTAAGGGACCGTCTATAATAGAAGTGACTAGATATTTTGAAATTTCTTCTGCTGTTCTGTGATCAAGCAGGCTTCATTGACTCCTTGAGGAGCCTTGATCAAGATAGGGGTTCTCTCGGTTAACAATCGAACTCTAAACTTCAATTTGGATACAGCCCTTACAATACGCTCGTTTTAAAATAGTTAATTTCTCAGAAACTTATGGTACGAATTTCATAAAAATTTGTTTTTAGGCTAATTGAAGGGTTTAGAGTTCATTTATGCTGTCAGTATTGTGTACTGTTATTGAAAAAACAATGTTATGGTTCGTTTTAATATGTAGATGGCCCCCTTAGCAAATTTTATCTATATCATTTAAAAGTAGACATTATTTCCAATCGTTTGGTACCACGAAATTTGTTCTGCGATAATTTGTTGAGGAGTTAGTAGGGGGTGTTTCCTTTTTTTTCCACGACTGTACATTAAAACAAATCCTCCTACGATGGCCGCCATTTTCGTGCCAGCGCTCAGGCCTTGTATTCAAGGGGCGGTGTATAGACAGTAGAATACGTCATTTCATTTTACACGAAAATCTCAGTTAGAAGCCTTTTATTCCATAGCAACGATTAAGTTTTATCTTTCAAAGATTAAAATATTCCTTTGAAATACCTTTCCAACATACGGTTCTCACACTTTATTAATGAATTTGGAAGAGTGATATGCTCGAAGAATAGGTTAGACGAAATGTGAATGATCTTGCGGTCACGCCCTCGGAAGGTCATTAATAAGAATTTAACTCAACCTTTAGAAATGATTGTGTACAACACTTTCGAAATACCGAAATAATTCATCAAATCTGCATAATGAATACCTCACATCTATCGCATTGAAATATACCGTATACATTTAAAAATATATTTCATGATTTTTCATATTACGTATGCTGTGTATTTGAATGAGAATAAAATAAAGTGGATTTTACTGAGATTTGAATCAGAAAGTCAAATTTATTCGTATAGTATGTCTTTATTTTTTTCATTATTGAAGTAAAAAGAAAAAATATACATTTTTAGGTGCGTTAGTAATTATGTAAATACATAGAACGTATAGTCGCCGTCTGGTCCGTACGTCTGTCTGTCAACCCGTTCACATAAAACAGCGCAAAATCTACCCAACTGAATGTTTTCAAATTTAATATATCATTGCTGAATTTTGTCGAGTCATTTCAAATTTTATGAAAATTGAATCAAAACTTAAAAAGATATTAATAAAAGTTTTCTTCATTCTGTTAAATCTTATCATACGTAATTAATTCAATGATATACCATGATAGGTAAAGATTCTCGGTTGCCACGGTGATGACGTCCGATTTAAGATGGAGTGCTATTTTTTCCGTTTTACTGACTTTAATATATACAGGGTGGTTCAAAAGGTTATGTCCAAATGGCACGTGTGGGTGTGTCAGGTCATGAGGAGCAAGAATTACATAGGAACTAGGGGTCGGAAACGCGATCGTGACGGTGCGATTGCACCGTGACCATGACGCAAAGGGTGTAAAAATCCCTTTATTTTACAAAAAAACTTAATCGGAGGGGAAAAAATATAAATGAAACATGTTACAACTCATAATAAGTAAATGTGCCCCATTAGCCGTGATGCATGCTTCACATCGGCGCCGCATGGAATTGCAAACACGTTCTAATTGACCAGGACTCTACCGGACACGTGCCGCCGCTTCAGCGATTCGTGCCATGGGGCCCATGGCCAATCGAATGGGTGTGTCGTACACCGGAGACTTAAGATATCCCTAGACGTAGAAATCTTCGGGGTTTAGATCCGGGGATTGCGGAGGCCGCTCTACCGGGTCGATTGGAACGCGTTCGCGATTCCATGCGGCGCCAATGGTGCCTATTAGCCGATGCATCACGGCTAATGGGGCACATTTTGAGCACTTGTTATAAGTTGTAACATTTTTCATTTGTATTTTGTACTTCGATTAAGTTTTTTTTTGTAAAATAAAGGTCTTTTTACACAGTTTGTTATATTTTCTTTGCGTCACGGTCACGATGCAATTGCACCGCCGCGATCGTGTTTCCGACCCCTAGTTCCTATGTAATTCTTGCTCCTCATGACCTGACACTCCCACACGTGTCGTTTGGACATGACCTTTTGATCCGGTCAGTATAATCGTAATAAATTTTCTATTCATGCATTTTTGCATACGAGTGCAACAGCCATTGCACCAAAATCTGACTATTTATAAAACTAGTTATAGTACAAACGCACCTCATTTGCCACGTTTGACGTACAATTTCTAACCTGTTTTATATATTTTCATTAAGTATCGCATTTATTTACATTCTTTATTAGATATAATTTTGGATTCAACTTTTTACTCACTTCATAATATGATAGAATTATAAAAATTGTGTACACAGGTGGGTTACAGATTACAGTACAACATTTTAATGTCTCTATAACTTAATTACAAATTAATCAATTTTTTTAATATTAAAATAGCAATTAAAGCCTTTGTGCAGGAATATTAAAAAGCAGGAAACCAACGTTTAAAAATGCACAAACAAAATTTAGTGCTGAACTTAATTACCTCAAAGCTATTGCTGTTGATCGTGGTTATTCCTCTAATATTATAGATTCTATTTATAAGAAATTGACGAAACCTATCCATTCTGAAAAGCATTCTAATTCCAATACCAATACTTCAGTTGTGTTGCCATTTTTTTCCTAAAATCAGTCAGCAAGTTGCTAAAATCTTAAGAAGGTTTGATTTTAATGTTACTTTTTCTCCTGTTAATAAAATCTCTTTTTCAAGTCTCAAACAACCCATTGATCGCCTAGATAACTGGGGTATTTACCAAATCTCTTACCAGTGTTGTCTATCTTATATTGGCTAGACTAAACGTGCTCTTAGATTTCGTTAAAAGAGCATGAAGGTTATGTTAAAAATTAGGAGCTTAAACGTTCTTCTATTGCTCAACATTGTTGGTCTTTTCAACATAGGTTCAATTTTTCCTCAGCCATCATTATCCAGAAATGTTCTTCTAATCTTGATCTTGATTTTTGGGAAGCTTACCACATGATTAAAAATTCTCACTCTTTAGTCAATGACTTATCTAGTACTCCTGATTTTCCAAGTATTTGGAAAGCATTAATTTAATTTCCCCTTTTTTTGGTTTCTTTTTCTCTCGTTCTCCGGTAGATGTCGCTACTTGTCCCCTGAGTCGTTTCATCTGCTTCTGTCTCATTGGTTATTTTGGCGCATTCGCTACCCGTATCGGGTATATAAGCCCAAATTCAAATAAGGTCCCTGTAATTTTGCTCAGCCTTGCTTTTTCTAGCACGCTGTGTTTTGCTCTATCTTGCACTGAAGAAGAATCTCGCTAGTAGATTCGAAACAACTGTTTGCTGCTTTTCACGTATTATTTGTGCATTTTTAAATGTTGGTTTCCTGCTTTTTAATAATCAATTAATTTTAAGGCATTTTTCTATTAACCGGGCGCAGGTGAAAAATTGCCCAATATTCTTTATGGTTATAATTTTATACGAGTTGCAAGAACAATGGGCTTAATGAAGTGCCAATCAACGCTCGCTAAAACAAGCTTATTGGCTATGAATCTGCAGCAATGAAATATTTTTAATATTAAAAAATGCGCAATTAAATATAAGTAGCAAATATCAAGTGTAATAACTCAAGAAAATAGGCTTTTATCAATTACTAGTTTAATGTAAAATAAATTTTAATTATACGTCGAGAAAAAAAATTGAAATCCTCAATAGATAGTTTAAATAATACTTCTTATTATTTTTTTGACATATTTTAAAAGTGAAACAGGAAAAAAAATATCATTTTTAATAAATTCTCTAGTTCACGCTTTCTATAAGCGCCAATCCAAGTGGTGAACTTTACATAATCTTAGTCCAAATCAAATCAACATAATGTATCGGAGCTTTTTTTCGACTACATGAATTGTAGTCGTGAAATTAAGGCGAGATTTTTATGACAAAAACTGAATGCTTATAAAAGAGTGTGGTTTTTTTAATGTTACACTTATTTAACTTAAAATATACTGGCAAACACAGTTATACTGTAATATGAACTTTAAAAAGTTCACTGTTTTACTTCAAAGGCGACTATAAAAATAAAAGCAATATCACAAGTAAAAATAATATATTTATTTAAAAACTTCTTAGTACTTTCAGACTTTACCAAGCCCTTCATCAGAGAATATTAGGGAAAGGTAGTATACAGTGAGACGAAAATTATTATTACTTAACAAATGGCGACGATTTTTATTCTTGTGCATACGCAATTGAAAAAATTTTTTATACATTTTTAAGCTACACAAATGTGCTACACATTAATGTATAAATGGTTTTCAAAAAGTTATTTATAAAAACACAGAAGCAGCATAACGGAGTATCGAAAATCGTCTCATTATGTGCCACAAGTAGCATACAGTGAGACAATGTATATATTTTCATAAATCATACATTTTTACGCTCTATGAATAAATTTCTGCAGTTTATGATTTCTAATTAATATTTTTAGATTTTCAAAATATTCAAAATATCAGCCTCGATTGGACAATGGCAGACATTGGGCTACCTTCATGCAAATTTTCTTCCTCTTACGTTTAGCAAATTTCCCTAGCCTCGCACGCCCACATACGCACACAGAAAGAGAGAGAGAGAAAATTTTATTAATAAATAACTTCTTTTATTAATAAATAACTTTAATATCAGAACCACATAGTAGGTACACAATAAGACACGTCTCTGTGCGTACTACAACTGTGCGTCTCACTGTGTACTTTCGTTGCGTTATAAAAAAATGGATGCCACATCTGTTACATCAATTTCATCGCTTTAAAAAGTTTATGCCGTTTTGCCGAAATAGTCTATTATTAGATATAGCTAGGTTTGGTTAAGTAAATATATATCAGATTGAAGGAAATAACTCTAAAACAGACGTTTATGTAACTTTAAACACTATAAAATAAGGAATTATTTACTATTTTGTCGGACGCGTAACTGAAGTGCCGACACTACACCCACGTGCTGCATAAGATAAGGTCGTTATATGTGTGTGCCAGCTTGAAGAAAAAGTTACAATTATATGTCAAAGTGGCTGCTGTCTCACTGTGTACCATGTCTCACTGTATACTCCCCTGCCCTATTCGTTAGATTTCAGTATCAGGAAATGACATATTCGTTAAATTTCTGTAAACGTTAATTTTTGCTATCTGGACAACTTCTTTTAATTTTTCTTAAACTAAAAGTAATCTCCCCACTTTCCCCAAAAGAGAAAAAAATCCCTAATAAATCCCTAATTCCCTAATAAATCCCTAAATAAAATATCTGCTTCATAGTAATATGCATTTTTTTCTATTTTGAATTTCTATTTTCCTATTTTATTCATTATTTACTTGATGGTCTTAGAATTTCCTTTGATTAAACCATTAGGTGCCCCCCCCCCCCAAAAAAAAAAATCTGTTTCTATTATTCATTTTAAAATAAGTAATACTCTAGTTTTAAATGCATTTTCCAAACATATTCAAATATTCTTCATTAGCTTATTGTTATATAAAAGTACGCAAATAACTATGTTTTTCAGATTTCAGTATCAGGAAATGATGTGTTCGTTAAATTTCTGTAAACGTCCATTTTCGGTATCTGGACAACTTCTTTTAATATTTCTTAAACTAAAAGTAATCTCTCCCCTTTCCCGACAAAAGAAAAAAAATCCCCAAAATAAAATAAAATTTTTTGTTTCGTGTTAATATGCATTTTTTTCTATTTTGAATTTCAACTATCATATTTTATTCATTATTTACTTGATGGTGTTAGAATTTCCTTTGGTTAAATCTTTGGATGTTTCCCCCCCCCCTCCCCCTAAAAAAATCTGTTTCTGTTATTCATCTTAAAATAAGTAACACACTAGTTTTAAATGTATTTTTCAAACATACTCAAATATTCATCATTAGCCTTTATACTAACAGTTATCAAAATAACTACATTAGATTTCATTATCAGGAAATGACATGTTCGTTAAATTTTGATAAACCTTAATTTTTGTCAACAGGACAACTACTTTATTTTTTTTTACACTAAAATTAAGTCCCTCCCCCTTCCTCTACAAAAAAAGCCGGATCCAAAAGCATTAAAACAAAACTTTTTGCTTCATAATAATGTACAATTTTTTTCTATTTTGCATATTGTTCATTATTTATTTGATTTGTCTCAGAATTTCCTTAAATCAATGGGTGTTTTTTTTTTCAAGAAAATCTGTTTCTATTATGTATTTTAGAATAAATAATACCCTAGTTTTAAATGCATTTTCCAAACATATTCAACTATTCTTCATTAGTCTATTGTTATATAAGTAATACGCAAAATATCTAGGGGAGACTGGGGAGCGTTGAACCATTTTTTACAAAATGATTTTTTATTTTTTAAATGTTGAACCTAGAATAAACTTTCATATATCATTTTATCCGTTATACAATCAGTTATCAAAATAAAATTGCGACATAAATATACTATATAAGAAACTTGAAAAATCATGGTTTTTAGACATGAGAAAATAATGAATCAAGGCTCCCCACCTATGCGAGACATGACCCACTTTATTTTATATTGAAATATTTGTTGAAGGAAATAAAACCAGATTTAAAAAAGACAGTGATCATTTTATGCTACATTGTTTAATTATTATTAAAAAATGTTTGGTAAAATATGATGTCGAAACAAACCTGCTTAGACGGAATTCAAGCCACAGGAGAAAAACTCCTCTTTAAAAACCCACTTTTTGTGACACTCGACCACACAACAATAGTTGCCACATAGTTTGGCTTCATCTCACGGTGTTCATCTTGGTGAAGTGTGTCTAAATACCTTTTTAAAGTGTTTTGATCAATATGTTCTTCTGCAGAGGATTGAATAACTAACATTTGGTAAGGCTCCTTGTTTTATCCTTTTAGTCTTTTCCATTTTTTTTATTTACCTACTATGGGTACTATTTAAATGAAATAAAAGTTCTTATCAACTTTCCAATTTATATTCCATTAAATATTTTCTTGATTCTATAGAAATTTTTCACATCTTCATTCAATCAGTTTTAAACATTTTCTTTTCTATCACCCCCATTTTATTGTAGCTTTACAGAATAAATGTGCATTATTTTAGAAATATAACTATTAACTCTTAATTATGTACAGTGTGGAATAAAATGATTTTCAAAAACACTTAATTAAGGAGCTTTGACCATCTGGTAAACACTCCCCACATTGATTGGGTCAAACCTCCCCACATAGCCACTTTTTAAAATATAGCACATGGTTATGTTTAGCCTAATTTACTGTACAATCTTTATGCTTGGAATGAAGCGCAATATTTCGGCATTACTTAAAGCCGGCATTACTTAAATTTCTATGATATATTTTATCTGAAAAAATCTTACAAAATGTTTCTAAGAAATACACTTTTAAGCTGAAAACTCTTCATAATTGATTTTTCCACACCTCTTTCAATTATCTTCCTGAAACAAAGACTGTTGTTTGAGCATTTCAGTAGCTTTGGTTGCCACCTATTATCAAAGCTCTGATTTTTTTTTTTTTTTTAAATATGAAAACTGAAGGGTGGGTCAAGCCTACCTAACGTCAACCCTCCCCACTCTGTCCTATATTCGTTAGATTTCAGTATCAGGAAATGGCATGTTCGTTAAATTTCGGTAAACCTTAATATTTGTTATGTGGGCAGATTCTTTTAATTTTTTTAAACTAAAAATAATCCCCCCCTTCCCCCCACAAAATAACCTGATACAAGAAATAAAATAAAACTATTTGCATCATAATAATATACAATTTTTTCTACTTTCCCTTTATATTTTAATAATATACTCGCTATTTGTTTTATGGTCTTAGAATTTACTTTGATTAAAACATTGGGGGTGTTTTTTTTTTAAAGAAAATTTGTTTCTATCAGGCAATTTAAAATAAGTAATACTCTAGTTTTAAATGCATTTTCCAAACATATTCAAATAGAGAAAAACTCTGTAAAGCGGACTCTAGGTAAGATGGAAATCTGTCTAACTCGGAAAGATTTTCAAGTCCCTGCGAATCCATAGACATAGAGTAAAATTTGTCTAAGGCGGCATATTGTCTACTGCGGAAAATTTTCTTTGTCCGGATCGTTTTCGCATTAGAAAGACCTTACTGTATTCTTCATTAGTATATTGTTATATAAATAGTACGCAAATAACTACATTAAATAGATTTCGATATCAGGAAATGACATGTTCGTTAAATTTCGGTAAACCTTAAGTTTTGTAATCAAGAGAGTTCTCTTTTATTTTTTCTTAAACTTAAAGTAATCCCCCCCCCCCTCTTCTCCTACAATAAATAAAAATATAAAATAAAATAAAACTTTTTGCTTCATAATAATATACATTTTTTTTCTATTTTTATATTTTATCCATTATTTATTTGATGGTCTTAGAATTTCCTTTTATTAAATCTTTGGGTGTTCCCCCCCCCCAAAGAAAATCTGTTTCTATTATGCATTAAAAAAAATAATAATACCCTAGTTTAAATGTATTTTTTAAACATATTCGAATATTCTTCATTGTTACTCCATTGTTGCTGTTTATTGCATTGTTATATAAATAGTACGCAAAATAACTATACTTGTTAGATTTCAGCATGAGGAAATGACATGTTCATTAAATTTCGCTAAACTTTAATTTTTGTCATCCGCACAGATTCTTTTAATTTTTCTTATACTTAAAGTAATCCCACCCCCTTTCCCCTACAAAAAAAAAAAAAAAAAAAAAAAACTATTCGAAAAGAAAAAAAAAATAATTTAGCTTCATAATAATATTCAATTTTTTCTATTTTACATTTATATATTTACATTTTATTCATTATTTATTTGATGATTTTTGATTAAGCCTTTATATACTGAATTATGAATTCAAGAAAATTTTATCGTCTAAAGCTTTTTTCCAGAATTGTTTAAACTACGTTAGAAGATTTACATAACCATTTAATATATTTTAGAAGGATTTTAGAATTATAGGATGACATAGAAGGATTAATTAAATTTGAATTTATAGGGATCTTTTGCATAATTTATAACCCCACTCAAATCTTTTATTTTAAGTATTTTTCGTAGTATTTTGTAGAATTAGGAAATGTACAAATATAATGTTCTTACAACAGAAATATAGAAATATTTCTAAATTGAAAATCCCCCCCCCCCCCCCGCCACGCCAAGAAAGCTGAAAAGATTCAAAGGCAAAAGAAATCATCCTTTAAAAAATATTTTTGTTTTGTGTAACCCATAATGCTTTTGGAACAAGATAAGGTAATGTATCTATAACTCATTCTAAAGTGTATTACAACTAATTGATGTATTAAATGAATTTTATAACAAGTTATTTTAATGGTACTTATAAGTACCGTCAGTAGATAAAATGTTAAAGTAATCGCCCCCCCCGCTTCTCCTGCAAAAAAAGATCCGAAAAAAAATAAATAAAACTTTTTGGTTCATAATAATATACATTTTTTTTTTTTTAATTTTGCATTTATATTTTTATATTTTATCAATTATTTCTTTTATGGCCTTAGAATTTCCTTTGATTAAATCATTGGGTGTCCCCCCCCCCCCCAAGAAAATCTGTTTCTATTATGCATTTTAAAATAAGGTCGGACCCTATATTTTAATGCAAATTTCATTTATTTCTTTAAAAACACATTATACTCTAGGATTTCCCTTTTGTTTCAAGATTTTTAAATCCTCGGATTGCTTAGGAGACAATATCATTACCGTTTGATAGGTCTTCATTACGGCTTCGAAGAAACGGAAAAACTAGAATGGCATCGATTTCAGATTTTTCTTTTGAAATCTCATCCCGGTGGGTGAGGAATAATAGGTAGTTAAGACTAAAGTGCGGCTCTATTGATCGGGGCTGGCTGATTTATTGTAATTTGATGAGTAGTCTTCATTGGGTTAAGGTAATAGCCCGATATTCATTGCTTATCATTTGCGGGAAATCACTGGAGACGGAACATCAAAAGTCATTCCGGAGAAAAAAGGTTGGATTTTTCTTTTTTGCGATTTTTATTAAAGAAAATTAAGCGCGAAACCGAAAATTCTGTAATTATATTTTTGGATAATTGGGCGTACTTATTCACATTTAAAGTCCAATAGTATGTATTGAAGCGTGAATTGTAATTGTAAATGTAATTTCTTTGAATACGTAAAGTGAAATATAACGTATTAGTTAATTAAGTGGAATAAAATATTATATATTTCAGCTAGTTTTTAATCTGATTGTTAAGTTTTTTTTTTTTTTTTTTTTTTTTTTTTTTTTGTATTACAGTGTATTAAAGTGCGGGAAATTAAAATGTTTTTAAAATTAATATAAAAACACAGATAAAATGTATTAAAATTGCTTGTAGGTACATGCATATAATGTGAAATTATCTAAAATACATTCAAATACCACAAAAATCTATTAAAATCCCAAAACGTTTTCAGCCAATTCGCAGGGCCATCTTCGGTTATCAATTTAACGATTTTTAAATAACTTTATATTATATGTATCCACTTGGAAATTTTAGTACATTTGTGCATTTTACATGGATTAAAATTATATAAAGTACATTAAACTCTCTTAAAAATCCATTAAAATCCAAAGCGTTTTCTGCCAGTTCATCAGTGGTTATTTTATTTTAAATAATTGTATGTTATATGTATGCACAAGCAATTTTAGTAAATTTTATTTGTGCTTTTTATATGAAATTTAACTTTTTACTCAAGGTGAATTTAGCACTTTATTTACACTCATTTTATTTTAACTTTCTTTTATTGAAAAGGTTTTCCATTAAGTATTTTTGTTCATTAACTTATTAACCGATTTATGCTTAGCATCCCATATTAAGATGCTGCGAATTTTGCTAAATTTGTATTTTTTTTTTTTGTAACATGAAAACTGCATGATATATTTATGTATATTAGTTATCTATAAATGTCTTTATCTGTTACCGACAGATGATAGTTCAATGTGGATATTTATTTGCTAAAATGGAGACTTTTGCGATTTTCCTAGATTTTCATTGGTCAAGATGGCGAAATGTAAAAAGTAAGGTTTTTTTTGTCCTAGATCCAAATGAATTAAAATTATAATCTTAGCTTATAGATTTCTTTGGAATAAGTATTTTTTTAAATTGTAAAATTATGTCTTCAATCCTTCTCCTGACCGGTCAATTGTAAAATTGACCAAAAATTGACCAATTGTAAAATTGTAAAATTGGTCAAGGGTAAAATTGTAATGTTGTTTTCTCAGAACATTTTTAAAAATGCCTAAAAAAGATGATTTTTCCAACAGGATATAAAAAACTTATTTTTGTATCTGAATATAATGCTTGAGAGTATTAAACCTTACTTTAATGTATTAAAACTGCTTTATATGGTGTAGAATTATATTTATGAATATAAAATAATGCTTCTATTGCAGTGAAACCTACAGCTACGGACACAGCAAACCTACAGCTTGAACGGATATATCAGTTCACGGCGGTGTGAAGGTTTGCAAGTTTGTAATGTTCCAAATATATGACGCTAGGCACGAATGGTACATACATTTATTAGCCATTTAGGGGATAGTTATTTTTGTAAAATACTTTATATATTACGAAATAAATTGCTTTGTGCCACAGATATGATTATTTTTAGTTTTTTATTGATAAAAATTATAATGTTATTAGTCTTTGTAAAGAAATAAATATATATTTTTAGTGGTACATAAAAATACTAATTACAGACTATAATATATAATTTAAAAGCGTATTTTTTTCAAATCTAGACGAAACATAGAGTTATTGCATATTATACTATTATAAATATCATACATATTCTCATATTTATTGTGTTATTCAGAAAGTAATTTTTTTCCCCAAGAAATGACGTAATTGTATTTTTTACAGCCAACTTCACATTTAAGCACATTGTCATTATATATATTGACAGCTGATAGCGCAAGACTTGTTTGTGAAAAAGTTTGTTTGATTCTGCGCAATAGTTTTTGTCTACTGCCAGGTGGATGTTTTACGCTAAAATAATGAAAATTAGTAAATACTTTAAAATGTATGTCTCCAAATACCTTATTTTACATAATTATTTATTTTATAAAACTTAACCTTTAACCCTTTAATTTCCATAATACATGGTGTGTTCAAAAAGTTTCAAGAGTGGTCCTAGAATTCAAAAGTTATTAAACATTTTTGTACAGCGAACTAAAATTCTTCGAAATATGACCCTTGGGCATCAACACACCGCTGCCAGCGTTTTTTCCGTTATTCATAGGCTCCCTGAGGGTCTTTGCGCGCAAGTCTGTTAAGGAACCTAGTCGAAGCTGCTTGGATCGCTGAAATCGTGCCGAATCGCTTCCCATTCAGGTCTTTCTTGATCCGGGGTAACAAAAAATGTCTCTGGGAGCAAGATCGGGGCTATAGAGGGCTTGCAGCAGTATTGCCACGTTAAACTCAGCCAAAACGTCAGCAGTGCGAGCGGCGTGTGAGAGAGGATATTGTCGGGGTGAACAATTCACCTGTCTCTGATGTCTGAGCGGGCGCGCCGGACTCTATCCTTCAAATAGTGGTACATTCCAGCGTAAAAATTACCTGATCCGGCACTTCCGCCTAGACACCAGTGAAGATTGGATTGTTCACCCCGACAATGCGCCCTCTCACACGTCGCTCGCAACCGCCAAAGTTTTGGCTAAATTTAACGTGGCACTACTGCCACAAGCCTCCCTACAGCCCCGACCTCTCTCCCAGCAACTTTTTTTATTCCTCCGAATCAAGAAAGACCTGAAAGGGAAGCAATTCTACACGATTCCAGAGATTCACGATTCCGGCTTCGACGAGGTCCCTTAACAGCCTTACACGCGAAGACCCCCAGGGAGCCTATGAATAATAGAAAAAACGCTGGAAGCGGTATGTTGATGCCCAAGGGTCATAATTCAAAGAATTTTAATTCACTGTACAAAAATGTTTAATAACTTTTGTATTCTAGGACCAGTCTTGAAACTTTGTGAACACACCATGTAGAATACGTTCTAGAAAATACGTAGTTCAGAGAATCTGACATTACACCAGAAAGTTTCAATGGTTAATTTCCCTTCATTTAAATACGGAATGTTTGCTTTTTAATTAAAGCAAATATTGCTACTTTAATTTTCTAATGTGAATTAGGTATATGCGAATAAAAAAAAAAATATGAAATTCAAAACAGTGTTTTTTGCATATATGCAAAGCTGCGCACTAAAGGGTTAATTTCAACACTCGATATATGGGTTCAAAATGTCATACAGAAACAAATTTGCTTTGTCGTGTTGATGTTTGCGATTTGCTTCTCAAGCGTCTTGAAAATGTTCCATTTTTGAAGCGAATCGTCACTGGAAACCAGAAATGGGTTGTCTGCAATCATATTAAACGCAAGAGAACACGGGGTAAATAAGATGAACCGGCTCGAAGCACTTCGAAAACCCATATCCTTCAAAAAAGGTGGTGTCGTCTGTTTTGTGAGATTTCAAGGGAATCGTTTCTTTTTGAGCTTCTATCGGACAATACCACGATCAATTCTGAAGTGCACAGTCATCTACTGGACAAATTGAATGATTCACTCAAACAAAAAAGGCCTGAATTGATCAATAGAAAAGGTATAGTGTTCCACCAAGATAATGCGAGAGATCTCATACAAGTTTGGTAACTTGACAAAATCTTCTACAGCTTGGATGAAATGTACCACCATATTTTCGGATCTGGCACCTTCGGATTATTAATTGTTCTGGCATCTACAAAATTATTTAGACTGCGAAACCTATACTTCAAATAAGGACGTCAAAAATGACTTGGATCAGTTTTTTTGGCAGAAAAGATCAGAAGTTTCATGAACGTGGAATCATGCCACTGTCAGAAAGATGGCAAACGATAGTGGACCAAAATGGAGACTATGTAATTAAATATTTATACAGTATAAGGAAATCGTCTTTCATTTTCCCCGAAAAGAAAACGAAATTACACTCCGAACAACTCAATAGGACGTTTACATTTTATCAAATAAATACAATATTTTTTAACGTATTTTTTATTTTCATTTTGCGACACTTTAACCCTTTATATACTGAATTATGAATTCATGAAAATTTTATCGTCTAAAGCATTTTTTGTGAATTGTTTAAAATACATTAGAAGATTTACATAATCATTTAATAAATTTTAGAAGGAATTTAGAAGGATTGAAGGATTTAGAAGGATTCATTAAATTTGAATTTATAGGGATTTTGTGCAATATTTATAACCCCTCTCAAATCTTTTATTTTAAATATTTTTCTTAGTATTTTGTAGAATTAGGAAATGTACAAATGTAATGTTCTTACAATAGAAATATAGAAATATTTCCGAATTGAAAAATCCCCCCACCCCCCTCAACGCCAAGAAAACTGAAAAGATGCAAAGGCAAAAGAAATCATTCTTTTAAATATGCTTTTGTTTTGTGTAACCAATAATGCTTTTGGAACAAGATAAAGTAATGTATCTATAACTCATTCTAAACTGTATTACAATTAATCGAGTATTAAATTAATTTTATAACAAGTTAATGATACTTATAAGTACCGTCAGTAGATAAAGGGTCAAAGTGATTTTCTGCCAACAAATTTGAGAAAACAAAAAGTCAGTCATAAATGGATTAAAAGAAGTTGCTAAATGATAAGTATTGAAGCAGCCCTGTAGTGTAGGAGAATCGAGATGAAAAAAGAATAAAAGAAAAATATTTGCAATTACGAAACATTTTCTAAAAGTAGCGTTTGAACGTAATGCTTAAATTCGACACTCGTTCTTGCTTCCTGGAATAAAAGAAAATACATTTATTCGCTACAAAACTGCGTTTATCAATTGGAAAAGTCACCGATGACAAAATTTTCCCAGTATTTATTTCAGATGACATATGAGAAGATGAATCACTATTTATATATTAAATCTTCTATTGATGTAAAAATATTTTTTTTTCTGAGTAGAATGATTCTATTTAAAGGATAGAGATTCTATTAAATGTTACTCTATAGATTAATAGAAAATAACTTAATTTAGAAATTTTCTTTAAAAAAAAATAAGATTTTTGTGAATAAAAAATATTGTTAATATAGATAAACTTTATTACAACGAAGAAGAAAGGGACAAAAGAATTTGTTCGTTATAACAGAGTTCTCATAATAACAAAGATCTGGTGTTAGTAAACATAACAAGTGGGTACGTGTGGTCGAAGATTTCAAAAAGAGTTTTGTTTAATATTCCTTTCAAAACACTTTATCCTTTAATTAATAAATCCAAATGATTAATTTATAATTATTAAATACTTACATAGGTGGCAGCACCATTAAATCTAATTTTAAAATGATTAAAAAAGGAAGTTACTTTTTAATCAAAATAGTCAAATGAAAAAGTCAAGTAATTTAAATAAAATTAAAATTTTCGATTTTTCTTATAAACTCTGGAGGTTTAAATAAAATTTAAAATTTTTTTAAACAAAATAATTGTTTAGACGAAATTTAAAATGCTGAAATTTCTCAAGAACTTATTGGATGTTCAAGCAAAACTAAAAATTTCGAATTTTCTCAAAACAAAACAAACTGTTTAAACGAAATTAAAAATTCCGAAATTTCAAAAATTTAGCGTGAGTTTAAACAAAATTTAATTTTCGTAACTTCTAAAAAAAAAAAAAAAAAAAAAAAATTGAATTAAAAAAATTATTGATAAAATATTTTTCAACATCTTTTAGCCGTAAAATAACAACTAAAAAAAGCTGTAAAATGGAATCTATTAGATAATCTATTCCGCAAAAAAAATCTGAAACTCCGACGCCGAGTTTTGAGCAGGAATCTTTTGATTAGCAGGCAAATGCGTTACCACGGAGTTACCTAGCTTGCGCGGAAAAGAAAGAAATTAAGGTTCTGTTTTGTTTAAAATCTAAATCTCGGGAATGGGTGGATGTCATTAAATTAATTCATTTAATTAAAACAATATAAGACTTTTAAAAAAAATTATGATTTTTCGTGTGATCTGAGGTACTAGCTATAAGTATCCAAAATTGCAAATTTCTGACTTATACACTATACAGCTTCTGAGAACGGATTCTGTGACAGACAGAGGAATGACACGAATAGGATTTCGTCAGATGAACGAAACCCTAAAAAGAAGAATCGAAAGTTCAGTTCTTATACAACGAGTATTTAGTAATTACAGTATTCCATCGTTGTATTGCGCCTCATCCTTTCTAGTTTTCATTTTATTCTGAAAATTATAATGCTTATAAACCATCTTTTGAAAACAGATATGAAACATTTGCTTAATAATTGAAAACATTTTCAATTTCGTCAAATTTATTGGTTATATCAGGCATTCGGATATATCGGGCATTTTTCTTGTCACCAGGGAAGTACTTTATAACAAGAAGCTACTGCATCAAAAATCACTGTTTCAAGATCTCCTACACGTTCTTAAATCAGCAGAATAACATTAAATTATTAATTGTAACTTATACTATGTCACATTTCCATCGGGATTTTTCTATACAATCGATGTCAAAATGGTTTTAAAATAGCTAAAAATGGCATAAAAAACTAACCTGTCGGCCAATTTGTATGAAAACCTATACATTTCTTGCGGCAGTGGTGGTCCTTATTTTATTTGCCAGATGGAAGCTCAGTCGCAAGTACTACTTAGAAGTTATCATTCGCACTTGAAATATACACGGCTCGTGTCTTGCCTGAGGGCTGTATACTCCCGATCCCCGGGATTGCCAGGCCGGCAAAATAAAGACGAATTTTCATACGGGACGGGCCGCCAGAATAAAGAAATTCTTTTAACGGATCGGTCTGGGCCAAAAAAAAAAACTTAACGGGCCGGGCTGGCCGATAAAAAAATTAAGGGGACAGGCTTACCTAATACAACAAGTTTAAAAATGTGGGACTAAGCTAACAAAATATGAACAATTTTCACTGGGTTTGGCAGAGCCGAGAATAACTATAAATGTGAAAAAAAATAATAAAACACGAATCAATGGTAGTTTCACAATACCAATATAGAAATGTAACATGTCCAGCTTAAGTATTTGTATCGGACAGTTAGATCTTATTTGGGCAAGGGATAATTTTTTTCGCCAGACTCGGGCCGGGCAGGACTGAGATTTATGTTTTTCCTACATAACTCGGCCTGGGTCCGACCTGAACTCAATTGTTTGCAGGGCGTGTTAGACATGCAATTCTTGTTGTAAAAAAGATAGCCATAATGAACTTTTGTTAATGGAATCGTTGGAAATATCTATACTAATAAAAGAAATTTTCGCTCTGTGTGCGTGTCTGTCTATCTGCGATGACTAGCGAAATCTACCTCAAGCATAAGTCTGAATTTTAGATGAGGTTAGTCCAAGGCCTCTCCTGGTGCACCAAAGGCTCAGAATTTATATTTTTTGATAA
Source organism: Maratus speciosus (assembly GCA_963932465.1). NCBI lineage: Eukaryota > Metazoa > Arthropoda > Arachnida > Araneae > Salticidae > Maratus > Maratus speciosus. Next base: position 643,426,620 of record OZ010787.1, on the reverse strand, counting down.
ATAGCACGGATATTAATTAATAAATCATCTAAAACGCATTTCTTTTTCTGACAATCGGTAAGCAGGCACGCGCATGCTCAGTTGGAAGTTTTGCGAAAGACACAAGCAGAGAAATCGCAAAATGCGAGATCGGCTTTTTTTAGGTAGATTTCGTATGAAATACTACCTATTGGAATCGTTCCTTTATTGGAATTTCTGAAAAAGTTTTGCAGATCTACACCGATCATGACCAATAGAACCCAAAACCACCCTCAGTAAAAAACTTTATCTATCTATCTACCTACCTATCTATCTATCTCTCTATATATATCACTTTTTTCTGGACACGATAACTTCCACAATTCTGCACAAAAATCTTCCAAACTGAGACATAAAATCAAGGGGCATAAAATCTCAGTTAAGTTCGTTAATGGGAAAAATCAGACAAAAGGAATGGAAATAGGGAGGGGGTTTATAAAACGGAAAAAAAACCATAACTTCTTAATTTTTGTACATATCAAATTAGTTTAAAGTTTTTATAACTTCTAAAAATAGGGCCAAAAATTTATGTATCACAGATTTTTGATAAAATTAAAAATGGGCTCAAGGGGCGAAAAAAATAGGGTCTTTGGGAGAAAAAATTTCCTAACTTCGTCAATTCTCAATATAACAAATCCAATTAATTTTATTATACATCTCCTTAATATTATCTACAACTTTTATATTCACAAATTTTTGATAGGACCAATTCGTATGGCAAAAAAAAATTAAAAACGAAAACAAAAAAGGGGTGTTGTAGTAGAAGAATTTCCATAACTCCGTCAATTCACAAGATATAAAATTCCCATGAATTTATCATTTATCTTCTTAATATTGTCTTCAACATTTATATAGACAGGTTTTTGATAGTACCAATTCTTACAGCAAAAGCAAATTAAAAATACATAGTGGTTGAAGAAAAAAATCATTGTATTAAGGGTGTAGTCAAATCCAAACTGATTATTTTCTTACTCATTTTTAAATTCATTTTTTGCTCCCAAACGCAGCCACAATTGGTAGATTCTCTTATTCAGAAACTATATAATGTACCGTAATGATCGATTTTTTGATAGAGGCAGAATATATTTCAAAAAATGATCTCAAAGTGGGCATTTTGAACAGAATTTCCAGAAGCGATTGTGTTAGAAACGAAAAATATTGCCCTACTGAGAAAATAATTGTTCATTAATCAAGTTTTAATTAATTGAAAGAAAAATAAAAACACATGTCGCTTATAAATCTTTTCAAAAATCACGTCAGCAAGTTTCATATTTTTTCTATTAAAAATGTGCCAGAAAATGTGCTGTAAAAAAGACTATGTGCCAGAAAATTTCGAGTTGTTGAGGAAAAGTATGGAAAAGTATTTTTTCTAATACCGCCTTAACATGATTCTGATAAAACCAGCTACTAGCCAAAAATGAAATAAAAACTCGTCAAAAGCGGCCAGATAAAACTGTTAAAGTGGATTTATATCTAATCATGATTTAGTTTTTGTTGGTGAAATTAGTACACTTAACTTCGAAATCTACCACCGCCTGTAGGCCGGGCCGGCAAGTTTTTTTTTTTTTTCTGTTTTTGTTAACGCCCTACAAGGAAATCGTAGATAATATTAAAAAAGTCCTTCCGGCCAGTGCCGGGAGGAAGAGGTAGCTTTCAAATACCTTATTTTAAAAAAGCCAACTTATATTATTCAAGCACACGAAGCTCAATTTAGTGGAAACCGAATATAGGAAATTCAATACTAATTTTTATCAATACTAAATCATTATGAATGAGAATTTCACGAAATTAGTCAGCTTTATCCAAGCTGCTTTTATTTAAAGTAACTTATATTTGGCTGAGATGCTGAAGTATACTATCCACATGCTTTCTCACACGGAAATAGGCGAACACGTGTGTTATCGCGTGACAAATACAAGATCGTTTCAAAATGCTAGCCATACTAGAAATTCAAAGTGCTATAATTCAACCATTTTTTAAGATATAAACAAAATAACAAATTTTCAGAAACAAAATCTGCTCCGGAATCTTTGTATCAAGGTCAAACACATAAAAAAATCTTTTTCATTTTCCAATTTTTTAATACCTCATTTTAAATTTTAAATTTAATTCTTTTTAAATGGCAACCCTTTTGAAACAAGAGGGCGAATGAAGCTGGCCAACGAACTCGGTCGAGATATTGGTATGTACTATGTACAGACCAAGTAACATCCAAATCGGTTCATAAATACGCTTGTTATCGCGTGACAAAAATCAGGTCGTTTTAAAATGTCAGTCACAATAAAAATTCAAAACGCCATAACTCAGCCATTTTTTTAGATATAGACGAAATAAAAACTGTTCCGGGATCTTTGTATTAAGGTCAAACACATACAAAAAAAAAATCTTTTTCATTTTTCAATATTTTGGTATCTCATTTTAAATTTAAAATTTTTTTAAATGGCCGCCATGTTTAAATGGTTTAAATGGTTTAAATGGCCGCCATTTTGAAACAAAATGGCGAATGAAGCTGGCCAACGAACTCGGTCGAGATATTTGTATGTACTATGTACACACCAAAGTACATCCAAATCGGTTCATAAATACGCCTGTTATCACGTGACAAATATCAGGACGTTTCAAAATGTCAGCCACGCTAGAAATTCAAAATGCTATAACTCAGCCATTTTTTGAGATATAGACGAAACAAAAACTGCTTCCGAATCTTTGTATCAAGGTCAAATACATAAGGAAAAAATATTTTTTCAATTTTCAATTTTTTGGTACCACATTTCAAATTTAAATTTTTCTTAAAAATTTAAATGGCTGCCATTTTTAAACAAGACGGCGGATGAAGCTGGCCAACGAACTCTGTCGAGACATTGGTATGTACTATGTACAAACGAAGTTACATCCAAATCGGTTCATAAATATGCCTTTTATCGCGTGACAAAATTCAGGACGTTTCAAAATGTCAGCCACGCTAGAAATTCAAAATGCTATAACTCAGCCATTTTTTAAGATATAGACGAAACAAAAACTGCAACGGAATCTTTGTATAAAGGTCAAATACATAAGTAAAAAACATTTTTCCATTTTCAATTCTTTGGTACCACATTTCAAATTTAAAATTTTTAAGAAAATTTTAAATGATTGCCATTTTGTTTCAAAATAGCGGATGAAGCTGGCCAACGAACTCGGTCGAGACATTGGTATGTACTATGTACATACCGAATTACATCCAAATCGGTTCATAAATTCGAGAGTTACAGTATGACAAATGTCAGATATATATATATGGATATATATATATATATATATATATATATATATATATATATATATATATATATCAACTTTTGAACGGAGGGTGGTTTGGGGGTCTGGGGGTCATGATCGATGAAAATATACCAAAATTTTTTTTAATCGCTTTCCTCCGAACGGCTGCAATAGGTAGCTTTTTGTAATGAAAGCTACCTAAAAAACGAATGAGATATTCTTAAAGTTTGTACATTTGCGTTTTGAACACCACAATTTCTTCGAAAAATTATTTACATTAACCTATTAAAAAGAATAATCATGAAACATAAATTCATGTTATTTCTATTTTTCCCATTTTACGAACCTCACATCCGCCAAAGTAAAACAAATATACAAAAATCGATTGTGCCAAATTGAAGACCGTAATTTGCTCTTTTGAACGCCATTTACGGTTAAAAAATTGATATTAACCGTTTTAAAAAAAAATTATTTTCTGTACGCTGTTTCGCAATATTCACGATTTCTGTAATTTTAAAAAATCGGTATCAGCGATGCTAATCAAGCTACGAAAAACTAAAAATACTAGACAATATATATATATTAAAAAATAGCAAATAAAGCTTTTGTGCAACAATTTTAAAAAGCAGAAAAACCAACGTTTAAAATGGACAAATAATACATGAAAAGCAGCAAATAGCTGTTTCGAATCTACTAGGAAGACTCTTCTTCACTGCAAGATAAGGAAAAAGGAACAGCGTGCCAGAAAAAGCGAGGCTGAACAAAAAGAGAAAAAGCTTTTTTTGCTCAGCCTTGCTTTTTCTAGCACGCTGTTCCTTTTTCCTTATCTTGCACTGAAGAAGAATCTTCCTAGTAGATTCGAATCAGCTATTTGCTGCTTTTCATGTATTATTTGTGCATTTTAAACGTTGGTTTTTCTGATTTTTAATATATATATTTATTCCTATTTTGAAATATGCATTCAGTTTTGAAAATTACGAATATTAATCCTTTCAAAAAAATTAGTTTGTAAAACTTACATTTGCGATTTTCTCTTTTCTGCGTTTTTTAAATTGTATATCCGCTTTGCAAACGAAAATATAAACAAACAAAAGATACATAACCACAACTTCATTCAATAGCTTTTATGACGAAACCTTTGGTTTGAAAATATATTTATGTTAACCCTTTCAATACGTTCGTTTCCGTAAATCGCTTTCACGATTTTTAAGATTTCTGCAATCTTTAAAAATCCGAATCTGCTTTTCTAATTTGAAAAGCTAGAAAAAACTAAAAGAAACCGTGCCATATCTAAGTTTATTTCCATTTTGAGATCCGCAATCTGTTTCGAAAAATAGGAATATTAATCCTTTGAAAAAAAAATTCGTTTCCGAAAGTCACTTATTTTGATTTCGTATTTTTATGCTATGTTTAAAAATCGGCATCGACTTCAGGAATCAAAATACTAACAAACCAAAGATATTAAATCATATCTATGTTCATTTTTCTTTAAAATTCCGCCTTCCGTTTTAAATTATATCAATGTTAATCTTTTCCAAAACGTTCGTTGCCGTACGTCACTTTCGCGAAATCCGTATTTTTTGCAATGTTTAACGTGTAGCTGCACATGCTTAATCTGCGTACATTTAACTTCTAAAAGACGTCTTCGGTTTAAAAAAAAATAGGAATATAAACCCTCATTGAGCACATTTTGTTTAAAAAATTCTTTATACAATCGCTCTGAAATTTTAATGCAATATAACTACTAAACATTTAGATAATGATGCAGTATGAATTTTATTTGGAAATTTTGACATTTCTGTTGAAAAGTGATTTTTTTATAAGGTTAATACTGCAAATACTTATTTGCTGTTATAACATAAACTTATTTTTGCGGTATTGATCTAAAATTTTAATATCCCAAACCAACCTTTTAGCTGTTGTTCCTGTAAAATTTTGGTTTAGATATAATAACATTTAGGAGTAAAATATACAGTTTGAAAAAAAAAATCACGTAGGATTTGTACATGTAAAAAAAAAAAAAAAAAAAAAAAGGTTAGAAAGAAAACACTACCATTTACAATTAAATAACATTTTAGAACGATAAATTATTCACGGCCTTCGGTAATATTATATTTATTACTCAAAAATTTCAAATCGTATGAACTATATGACCTACTTGTTTTTATATTAAATGACCCGATGCGGGAAATAAAAGCGAGAAGAAAACACTTTTTAGCTGCCAAAGGCAATCTATTACTAGGTTCGTTTGGAAAAAATTCCGCTTAAATATATTAATTCATTCAACGCTAATTTTAGGTACATATAAAGCCCGGACTACGCCGGCCTTTCGTTTAAAAATAAGAAACCATTAGAGACTAGAGCGTGTGTAGCACACCCTGTGTACGCTGCCAAGGCAATGGGGATCCCAGCTCTAATATTGTTTGAACAGGTGTTCATTTGAAAATAAAAAATCATACAGAATAAAGGATGTACACTATTAAAAGCAGTGGGAATCCATGCATTAGTCCTTTATGTACTGAATTATAAATTCATGAAAATTTTATCTTCTAAAGCATTTTTGTGAATTTTTGAAACTACATTAGAAGCTACATAACATAATCATTTAATATATTTTAGTAGGATTTTAGAAGGATTGAAGGATTTAGAAGGATTAATTAAATTTAAATTTATAGGGATTTCGTGCAATATAATCCCACTCAAATTTTTTATTATAAATCTTTTTCTTAGTATTTTGTAGAATTAGGAAATGCACAAATATAATGTTCTTACAATAGAAATATAGACATATTTCTGAATTGAAAATCTACCCCCCTCCCCCCAGCGCCGAGAAAGCTTAAAAGGTGCAAAGGCAAAAGAAATCATCCTTTAAAAAATATTTTTGTTTTGTGTAACCCATAATGGCTTTGGAACAAGATAAAGTAATGCATCTATAACTCATTATAAACTGTATTACTACTAATCGATGTTTTAAATGAATTTTATGACAAGTTATTTTAATGGTAATTATAAGTACCCTGAGTAGATAAAGGGTTAAGATCGTTTAGAAAGTTTCTCGGTTAAGTATATAAAATCCTTCAACATTGATGTGATGCATACTTAAGGTTATTATCTCGAGACCAGGCAATGCCTGGCGGGACAGTTTATAGTTTAACAGATTACAAATAAATATATTCAAAAATTATTTATTTTATTGTAGATCATTAAAAGTTATGATGCTTTAATCATTTTTTTTCCTTGTATTCTAAACTGCATCATTTTTTATGAATATTTACAGTGAGCAAAAAAAATATTTGCACACCAGGTAAATTTGTTGTAGCATATGTATAAGTAAATAAAAAGCAACTAAGAATTAAAAATACCACCACTTTTACAAAACAAATAAACATATTTAATATCTGACTCAATAATTATATTTAAAATATGAAAACATAAAAAAGTAGCATTTGTACTGCCAAAAAAATATTTGCACACTAGCAATAAAAATAGAACTAGAGGAATTATTTATGAGTTAAAAACAGTGCTAATATTTAGTATGCATGCCCTTTGCTTCAATTACAGCTTGTAATCGTCTGGGCATTGATTCTATTAATTTGTGACATGTTTCACTGCTGATTTGTAGCCATTCTTCCCTAGGAGCTCGCTTAAGTTCTGATTTCTTAGAAATTTTCTTTTTCCTTATTTTCACATCCAAAATATGCCATAAATTTTCAATCGGATGAGGTCTGGTGATTGTGGTGACGTTTTCAATTGATGTTTTACATTATAAAGCAACCATAATCTCGTAATATATGCAGTGTGTTTCGGATCGTTATCCTGTTGGAAATAATATGAATTAGGAATTCCTAATTTCAGAGCACTATTAGATAAATGATCTCGCAATATATTCATTTATTGTTTAACATTCATATTGCCTTCAATAAAGGTCATTTCGCCAATTCCGTTAAAAGACATGCATCCCCAAATCATTACATGACCACCGCCATGTTTTACAGTTGGTTTCAAGTTTTTAATTTGAGGAGAAGTATTTGGCTTTCGCCATACAGTTTTCTTACCATCTGAGCCAAAAATATTGAATTTACTTTCATCGGAAAAAATAAAACAGTTTTCCAAAATTCTAGTGGTTTGCTGACATAAGCTTTTGCAAATTCAAGTCTTTTCACCCTATTTGTTTCACTAATAAATGGTTTTTTTCGAGGGGCTCTTCCTCGAATTTTCACATCATGAAGAATATTTCTAATTGATTGTGGTGTAACTATTGTTCCCGACGTTAAAGTGACATCAACAGCCAATTCTCGAGCACTTAGAAAAGGGTTTTTTGAAGATTCTTTTATGATTGCTCTCCTTTGCCTGGTATTTAGCTTTCTTGGACGCCCAGTTCGCGGCTTATTTATTGTCGAATCAATTTCTTTTTTCTTCTTAATTACGTAACGAACACTAGAAAAGTTTAGATTTAATTTTTTAGCTATTTCTCGGTAACTTAATCCAGAATTGTGAAGAAATATAATCTTCTCACGGGTAACAACAGACAGTTCACACGTTTTCGGCGCCATTAGAACAAAAACTCCCCAGAATCCCTGCTCCAGTTAATATATTACGTGACTTTAAAGTGCGGGTCTAATGTACTGCGGGACTGATATGCTAAACATTTGCATAATATTCACATTTAATGCCTTTTTTAACAGACAATGCTTCTTGTGCAAATACTTTTTTACGTATGAGAAAATATTAATTTATTTTTTTTTAAATGTGTAATATTACTGTTTAAGGAAAATGGGTAGTTATTTTTATTTTCTTCTTATTTAAATAAATGAATAATTAAGAGAATAGTATCAAATTTGCTTTCTATAGTTACTTATGCAAAAAATCGTCTGCGTGCAAATACTTTTTTTTGCTCACTGTATTTGAATGTTATAGTCTAAGAATCTAAGTGTTTATTACTGTTGTTATTCTGTATTCTATGGCTTTTGAACATATAGTGTGAAATATACTGTGAACTGTTCACATAATTATTTATGAAGTATTCTTTTAAAAATATCATAATTTTATGTTCATGAAAATCGAAATTCTTTATTGAAATTGAGTCAGGCCGGGCCGGGTGGGATTGATTTCATTGATTTATGCACGGGCCGAGCAGAACAGAGAATTGTCAAAATATAAGTGGGCCTTACAGGCTTCCCGGACCTGTCTTTTAGTTTTTACACGGGGCCGTGCCAAGGTAACTTTCGTCTGGCTCTTCCGGTCCCCGGCTTTCAACTTAAAATATGCGTCTTTCAGAAATAATTTGTAAGATTTTTTCAGTATTATAGAATTGCTTGACCCACCCTTCACTTTTCATATTTAAAGGAATTTCAGAGTTTTATCAATAGGTGCTAACAAATCTACTACAATGCTCAAACAACAGTCTTTCTTTAAAGCAGATTATTGAAATCGGTGTGGAAAGAATAAACTGTGAACAGTTTTCAACTTAAAAGATGTGTTTTTCAGAAATAATTTGTAAGTTTTTCTCAGATAAAATATAAAATATAAATTTAAGTAAGTAGGTTTTAAGTAATGCAGAAATATTGAGCTTTCATTCCAGACAAAAAGATTATACAGTAAATTAGGGTTAACATAACCATGGGCTATTCTTTATAAAATGGCTGTGTGGGGAGGATTGATCCAATCAATCTGAGGGAGCAGGGTTGACCAGATGGTCAAGGCTTCCTTAATTAAGCGTTTTCGGGAATCTTTTTATTATACACTCTCGGTAATGAATTGTTAATGGTTGTATTTTTAAAAGAATGTAAATCTATTCGGTAAAACTAAAGTAAAATGGGGTGATCGAAAGGGATATGTTTAAAGGAAGATGTAAAAAAATTCTATAGTATCCACTGGAAGAAAAAAATTATCTCATTTATTAAATAAAACGCAAGTTTGTATTATTTTATATCTTTAACCCAATTTTGCATTAATTTATATTTTTAAATTAAAAATTCGCGAAAAATACTGATGTTTAGGTCTTCGAAGTTGTGTAACACAGTTTTTCATACAATTATCGTCTATAAACCGATTTTGCCTACCCATTCGAACTAACTATACATTCTGCACTCAACTTTTCTCAGTAGTGCTCGAGCTGTGGGCAACCTTAATATCGTGTATGAATTTTGTGGATACGCAAGAATATTTACGAGAGTTAAAGTACGGTCTTATGGGGGCAAACAAATCAAAATCTTAAACACTTTTCATCTATGTTTTAAAGCGGTAAATATGTATTAATTAAAATAATAAAACTTTGTAAAAAATCACCATAAAATAAAAATAATACATAAGACGCGTTTCGAGCGAAAAATATAACAGCGCTGTTATCAGCTACAGTAAACACGTGTCCGTAAGGGACACGGTCAACGTGTTTACAGTAGCTGATCACGAGCTGTTATATTTTTAGCTCGAAACGCGTCCTATGTATTGTTTTTATTTTATGGTGATTTTTTACAAAGTTTTATTATTTTAATTGCTTCATATCGCCTGTTTTCGGTGCTGTTTCGCAGTAAATATGTATATTTGGAATAGAAATTCTGCGATCTATAACACACATATTCACTAGGTTTGAGTGTTTAGTACAGTAAAGCACAATAATACAAAACTAATTACTTTTGGTGCGTTCGTAATTATAGAAATACGTAGCACCTATAGTCGTTGTCCGGCCCGCTCGTCTTTCTGTCCATCTGTCCGCTTATAACAGAGCAAAAACTACAAAAACGAATGGCTTAAAATTTAATATACAGAATCGTTGCAGAATTGTGTCGAGTGATTTCAAATTTTATGAAAGTCGAGTTGAAACTTAAAAGATATTAGAAAAAGTTTTCTTCATTCTATTAAATCCCATCATACATAATTAATTCAATGATATCCCATGATAGGTAATGATTCTAGGCTGCCATGGTGATGACGTACTATTTAAGATGGAGTACGAACATTTCCGTATTATTGAATTTAATATATAAAATCGTAATAAATTTTGTATTCATGTATTTTTGGCATAAGAGTGCAACAGCTATTGCACAAAGTTTTGAATATTTATGAAACTAGTTAAAGTACGAACGCCCCGTTTGACGTAGTATATCTGACTTGTTATATTAAAAATATGTAAATTAAAAAGTTTTCTACAAAATATCAGAAATCATTATGTTTCGACACGAATATACATAAAAAACGACTAAATAAATATATATCAAAGACACTACAAAATATCTCTTATATATAAATCTCAATGAATTAAATAAATGCTATGAAATATAAGTATATAAAGTCAAGACTGGATATAGCTTAATACAGCAGTCATAATAATTTGCAACTGCTGACTAAATAGCCGTGAACACGCTTTTCACACTTAATTAGATGTAACTACGAGTTTAAATCATATAACAACTTCTGATACTTAATTCCTCTGATACTCTGATATTAAACACCGAAAATGTTTGTTAGCTCAATTTCGAACTTCACATATGTTATGGATTCAAATAGTAGCTTATATTAAGTGCAACACATGAAACTGGATTTCTCGTTTAGATACAATTCATCTAAATTTGGAAAATCCTCAATTTATTCTTAATCAAAGTTCTGATATTCAGATTATGAAATTTTTATCTTGTTGTCCAGTAAGTATAAATTGTAAGTAAATATATTTCAAAGGCAAGCATTTGTTATCACATACTAAAATGAAAAACATGAAATAGAAACCTTTTTTAAAAGAAATAAATTAATTTGCGATTGATTTTTCTTATACGTTTGTTGAAAAAAAAGATAAAATAAAATGATATACAATTATAAATCTAGCTTCATGGCCAGAAAAAATCTTTCAACGTCATCGTGAGGAGTGCACCTACATCCATTCACACTCTGCGCCGAATTATAACCCAGATAGCATGCACATTAGCAGGAATTTTCATTTGTTTCTGATATTATCTTGCCGTGACAAATTTGACCTGATAAATTCGCAGCGAATCTCCCGCAAAGATTACCATCTCCCACTTGCATGTGTTGTTTGTTGTGAAACTGATGCAAGACTGTCTTTAATTCACGAAAGTAACGAAAGAAAAAAAGTCATTCTGTTGAGAGACTAGACAATCAGCACATGCGCAGAAATTGGGTGCTACTCAAAGGTAAGCACACATACTATTGTTACCGTTATGAAATCTCTTTTTCATTGATTGGTTAAGTTAAGGAACCCAGAAAAAAGTATTTATTATTTGAACTGTTCAAATGTAGTTATTTTTTGTAAAGTAACATTTTATCTATAATCTACTACTTATTTCATATAAAAATTCTTACAAATTAAAAAGATATGTTGATTTACTACATTATGTTTACGTCTTCGGCCATTTTAAATTTATATTGAAAATTTATTTTTTAAACGAATTTTTCTCAATATTATTGGATTTTTCTAAAATATCGTTTTAATTTATATTTATTTATTTTTGCCTTTAACTTCATTTGCGTCAATGATTTTTAACCCTTTAGGAACTGCATACCTTGCACAAATTTTATTCGGTTGACTCGGTTATTCGTTTTTTCTCATTCATTTAAAATCATTCGAAATTTATTTTTTAAAGTTAAAAAAAAAATATTCGCATTTAAAATATATTTTAAGTGAATACATTTAAAATAGATATTTTAATTAAAATATAAAATGGAAAAAGTCGATTTTACTCAAAAAATGTTTCTCGCATAAACCTATAATATTCATATTTCACATCCAGCAGTTTACATAAAAATGTTTGTAATTCATATTTTTATTTCAAATTAACTTGCTTAAAAGGCGCAAAGGCCAACCTAGTGAAAAAGATTCCATGCCGGGACTCGAACCCGGGCCATCAGTATAGCGCACTGACGTTCTACCGACTAAACTACATGGAACGATACCCAGCTTGCAACTTCTCACTATTACAGGTTGGCAAGGCTACAAACGCAGCACACGATGGAATATATTCTGATTTCACTAGGTTGGCCTTTTCGCCTTTTAAGCAAGTTAATTTGAAATTTGATTTTCATTTGAAATATTGTATGCAAGACGAATGTTTCTCTCAGGAAAATAAAAAAAAATCCAAATATTAATATAGATTCAATCGATGCTGGATTTAGTTATGTGTCTGTGTTTGCCCCATGTCGGTGGCTCACGGAATATATTCCATCTTGTGCTGCGTTTGTAGCCTTGCCAACCTGTAATAGTGAGAAGTTCCAGGCTGGGTATCGTTCCATGTGGTTTAGTCGGTAGAACGTCAGTGCGCTATACTGATGGCCCGGGTTTGAGTCCCAGCATGGAATCTTTTTCACTAGGTTGGCCTTTGCGCTTTTTAAGCAAGTTAATTTGAAATTTGATTTTCATTTGAAATATTGTATGCAAGACGAATGTTTCTCTCAGGAAAATAAAAAAAAATCCAAATATTAATATAGATTCAATCGATGCTGGATTTAGTTATGTGTCTGTGTTTGCCCCATGTCGGTGGCTCACGGAATATATTCCATTTTGTGCTGCGTTTGTAGCCTTGCCAACCTGTAATAGTGAGAAGTTCCAGGCTGGGTATCGTTCCATGTGGTTTAGTCGGTAGAACGTCAGTGCGCTATACTGATGGCCCGGGTTTGAGTCCGGGCATGGAATCTTTTTCACTAGGTTGGCCTTTGCGTCTTTTAAGCAAGTTAATTTGAAATTTGATTTTCATTTGAAATATTGTATGCAAGGCGAATGTTTCTCTCTGGAAAACAGAATTTCCAAATATTAATATTCATATTTTTATCATTTTTTAATACAAAAGTATTAAAATCCCACCCACAATCTCATTAAAGACGATATATTCCCGAAATTAACTTCAAAATTTAAAGCTTTTTAAAGAAATTAATCAAGCCATACCTATCGGAGGCAAACATATTTGCTTCAAACTATTTGACTACTGTACAACTGTACAACCGTAGCTGAGTGGTGGTCTCGTAACACTAAGGTTCGACTCCAAGGTCAGCAACTTTCATTTTATCCCCATTTTCTTCAATTGACGTGTATTTTACCTCCTGTAACGAAAAAAAAAAAAAAAAAAAGAAACGGATATTCGTCTATTAACGGAAAAGTCCTAGTAGCACTGCTGCCAAGAAAATGTCCATGAATTAAGAAAAATATTTCTTAGAGTGTAAAAGTGATAGCTAGGATACTATTTATTCCCTCTCATAAAGAAAATATTGTAATAATGATAATCATAATAATGAAAACACATTTAGGATAGATTTTTTTTATTATTATTTTAGAGGAAAATTACATTTAGGTTTAAAAAATTAATAGTAGAAATCACAAACGTTAAGGTTTGCTGAAATTTGTCGAATGTGCCATTTAATGAAATTTAACGGATATAAATATTTTGTATTCTATTAATATGACACATTTAATGTATTTCACAGTCTTCAAACAAAAATCAATTATTGAAGCATCAAACATAGATCCTATATTGTATTAAAATAATAAAAACATCAGAGAAATAAAATAAACTGACCCTATTGGGCCAAAAATCAATGCCTATGTACTTATCTCCGTTTATGTACAAACGAGAATGAAAAATCATACTTTCGGCATATATTATGAAATACTTTCCAACACTAAGGGAATATTGTTAAGAAATTTATTTTTTATTCATTTAATAAAAGGAAATATCTAAATAAACAATAAAGAAAAAACACTACGAAGTAAAAATTCATATTCTGAAATGTGCATATCTGGTAAGTTTTCGAATATTTTCATACTATATGATCTATCGAATTTATACACATCACTTAATATACTACAAATGAGTTAAGTTTATGATATACACACATACGTTTTACGCATAAGTCTAATACATACTACTTCTGTAAAAAAAAAAAAAAAAAAAAAAAAAAAAAAAAAAAAAAAAAGCTTTTATAATTTTATAAACCAGCAATTATCGATCATACACTGTCCCATAACCAGATTTTTTAGTTTTTCTGTAAATGAACACTAAAATGCTATGCACTCTATAATCTATAGAAAAAGTGTTACACCACAGCGATCCACATCGATTTCATTATGTCTGAAGTTTGAAGTTCATGGCATCATTAAAATAAACGGAAAAAGCACTTTCCCCATTGCGCATAATGTAACGACATTTTCTTGTGCGTCCCTGTAAATTAACTACAAATACAGAAAGCATGTTGTAATCCACTTAATTGGTGCATATCATTATGTTTCAATTATATTAATATATTTAAAATGCATTGCAAATGATCTTTTCCTACAGATCTATTATAAGAGTTCTTTTTGCGTCCCTGTAAATGATCTGTAGGTGTAGATTCTGGACTCTTCATTTTATAAAATTAAAATGGCAATCCAAGTACATTTCCGAGAATAAAAACATGAGCAGACAGACAGACGGCCAGACAAACAGAATTCACAAATTCTTTACAACATAGCATGTTAGAAAGTTAGCTTTCATTACAAAAGCTACCTATTGCAGCCGTTCGGAGGAAAGCAATTCCGAAAAATGGTATATTTTCCTCGTTCAGGACACACTAGACCCCGAAACTGCCCTCCATTCAAATGTTGATATATATATATATATATATATATATATATATATATATATATATACATACACGCCGGGTGTTCCGAAAATGACTGATGGATTTTAAAATTCAATAACTTCCAACCGGTGACAGACATTAAAAAATTCTTGCAGGAGGGTTATATATGATGTCAGGAGTTTTTGTACTATGATTATTGATTTTAGTTCGAATTTCAAACAATAGATGGCACTGGGAGCAATAGGCGCTCAGTCCAGACCCGATTTTTGGTACTTCGGGATCGATTTTAATCTCCTTTTTCTGCATGGAAGAAGAGAGAGGCCGAAAAATCGAGCCTGAATTTAGCGGTTATTGCTTGCAGCGCCATCTGTCGATGTTATTTGTAGCTAAAACTGAGAATCGCAGCATAAAAACTTCTGACATCTTACATAACACTCCTGCAAGAATTTTTTCAATATCTGTTACCGTTTGCATGTTATAGAATTTTAAAATCCATCAGTCATTTTTGGGACACCCGGTATATATATAATTTTTTTTTTAATTCAATTTATATGGCATGGTAAACTTATACTTTTTGGTGTATAGTTGATCGGGTACATAATGGAATTCAATTTTTAGCTTATTGCTGGATTCTATTACATAAATCGACTATATTTTTGCTTATATTTGTATTTTATCTACCCATAAAAAAGTGAAATGCTATATAAGCTTCCGACTACATTCATCCGTTTGATCTATTATTTGTTTACGATGCGTCTTTTAATGACTCACAATATTTCACTGGTTATTTGTATCTTTTGTCTTTCATAGGTTATTTTATCAAAGTTTGGAGGTTTTTCATATGTTTTATATGGATTAACAGTCCGCAATGTGCTAATGAATTAGTGGTATTGTGTTTGATTTTGTATTACAGGTTAAAGGTTCCATCTTTATTTAGTATAATGTCAGTGTTATGAATTGAAGCTAAATTTATTAATTTAATTTTACTAATTGGAAATAGATGATGATTTGTAATTATATAATGGTTATATCAGTGGCGTGGCGTGAAAATTTTCGGTGGTCATCGCAATTATTTAAGTTTGTGGTGAAAAATTATTAACTCTAAAATTCAATGGTTGAATGTTCAAAAAAGAAACTTTAAATCTTACCTTCACTTATACATGAACTCCAAATGTTCTGCTAAAACTGGATCGTAGAGTTTTAAAAGCTTATTAAGAGTTTTAAAATATTGCTTGGTCATCGCCGCATCCAGCGATGACCGGACGCCACGCCACTGGGTTATATATATATATATATAAATATATATATATATATATATATAATCTTTGTTATGCTGTAACTCTCGTATTTATGAAACGATTTGGATGAAGTTTGGTGGGTACATAATACATACCAATGTCTCGACAGAGTTCGTTGGGCAGCTTCATCCGCCATATTCTTTCAAAATTGTGGTCATTTAATTTTTTTTTTAATTTTAATTTAAAATGATTTACAAATAAATTAGGACTTGAAAAAGGTTTTTCTTAAATATTTGGATTTGATACAAGAATTCCGGAGGATTTTTTTGTTTCGTCTTTATCTTAAAAAATGTCTGAGATATAGCACTAGAATTTCCAGTGTCGCTGAGATTTTGAAATAAACTGACTCGTAATAAACTGACGTTTGAAATAAAAGCGTGCTAACTCGTGACCATTAACCGATTTGGGTGTGACTAAAGGCATGCGCACAGTACATAGCAATGTCTAGACCAAGTTCGTTGGACAGCTTCATCCTCCATCTTGTTTCAAAATGGCGTCTATTAAAAAAAATAATTTTGAAAACGGTACAAAGTAATTAGAAATTGAAAAAGATTTTTTTTCTCAAATGTTTGACCTGTAAACGATACATTCTCTCAAAATTTTAACTTTCAGGAATAAAAATCTGGTGAAATTAAACTTAGTAAAATAACTTTTTAAACTTATAGACGAATGCCTTAATGATTCAAAATAAAGGGAAAATGGTCAGCAGTGAAGATTTTTTTTATTTAACTGAGGTTTAAGTTAAACTTGCAAGTTTAATTTTTCTTACCGTTTTACATCTCTAACGTTTTATTTTCTTCTAAATTTTTACTTATAACGAATTTGCATAGTACCCATAGAACATTCAAATAAGAAATAAAAACAATGTAGTATTTTTCATACAAAATTTTGGTATAACATTGCCTTAAAGGGGTGTTAAATAAGGGACGGTAAGGAAAAAGAACAAAAAATCCCTGCCGCCCCGGCCTACAGGCGGAGGTAGATTTCGAAGTTAAG
The DNA here is from genome assembly GCA_963932465.1 of Maratus speciosus. Lineage (NCBI taxonomy): Eukaryota > Metazoa > Arthropoda > Arachnida > Araneae > Salticidae > Maratus > Maratus speciosus. Next base: position 643,409,491 of record OZ010787.1, on the reverse strand, counting down.
CATACTAATTTCACAAACAAAAACCAAATCATGATTAGAGATAAACCCACTTTAACAATATTATCTGGCCGCTTTTGACGAATTTTTATTTCATTTTATATAATAACTGGTTTTATCAGAATCATGTTAGGGCGGTATTCAAAAAAATACATTTCCATGCTCAACAACTCGAAATTTTGTGGCATAACTCCAGATTCATTTTTAATAAGAAAAACATGAAACTTGTTGACGTGATTTTTGAAGAGATTTATAAGCGACCTGTGTTTTTAATTTTCGTTCAATTAATTAAAACTTGATACATAAACAATTATTTTCTCAGTAAGACAATATTTTTCGTTTCTAACACAATCGCTTCGGGAAATTCCGTTCAAAATTACCACTTTGACATCATTTTTTGAAATATATTCTGCCTCTGTCAAAACATCTATCATTACGATACATTATACAGTTTCTGAATAAGCGAATCTACCAATTGGATGCGTTTGAGAGCAAAAATGAATTTAAAAATGAGTCAGAAATTAAGCAGTTTGGATTTGAATACTCCCTTAATACGATGATTTTTCCAACACAATCCGCTTCGGGAAATTCGGTTCAAAAGGCTCACTTTGACAGCATGTTTTAAAATATATCCTGCCTCTATCAAAAAATTGACCATTACGGTACATTATATAGTTTCTGAGTAAGAAAAGGTACCTGAGTAAGAAAAGGTACCAATTGGAAGCCTTTGAGAGTAAAAATGAATTGTAAAATGAGTCAGAAAATAAGCAGTTTGGATTTGAATGCACCCTTACTAAGATGATTTTTTCCTTCAACCGCTATGTATTTTTAATTTGTTTTTGCTGTAAGAATTGGTCCTATCCAAAACTTGTCTATATAGATGTTGTAGACAATATTAAGAAGATATATGATAAATTCATGGGGATTTTATATCTTGTGAATTGACGGAGTTATGGAAATGTTTCTTCTTCAACCCCCCTTTTTTGTTTTCGTTTTTAATTTTTTTTGCGGTACGAATTGGTCCTATCAAAAACTTGTGAATATAAAAGTTGTAGATAATATTAAGGAGATTCATGATAAAATTAATTGGATTTGACATCTTGAGAATTGACGAAGTTATGAATTTTTCTTCTCCCAAAAACATTATTTTTGCGCCCCTTGAGCCCATTTTTAACTTTATCAAAAATCTGTGATACATAAATTTTTGGCCCTATTTTGAGAAGTAATAAAACTTTAAACTGATTCGATATGTACAAAATTTAAGAAGTTATGGGTTTTTTTCGGTTTTCACAAAACTCCTCCCTATTTCCATCCCGTTGGTCCGATTTTGTCCATTAACGAACTTGACCGAGATTTTATGCCCCTTGATTTTATGTATCAGTTTGGAAGAGATTGGTGCAGAATTGTGGAAGTTATCGTGTCCAGAAAAAAGTGATATATATAGATAGATACATAGATAGATAGATAGATAGATAGATAGATAGATACATAGATAGATAGATAGATAGATAGATAGATAGATACATACATACATAGATAGATAGATATATAGATAGATAGATAGATAGATAAAGTTTTTTACTAAGGGTGGTTTTGGGCTCTAGGGGTCATGATCGGTGTAGATCTGCAAAAATATTTCAGAAATTCCAACATAGGAACGACGTCAATAGGTAGTATTTCATACGAAATCTACCTAATATTTCATACGAAATATACCTAAAAGGGAACGGTAAGAAAAAAAGGGAACGGTAAGGAGAAAAACAGGGGACGGTAATGAAAAAAAAGTGATGGTAAGGATGGGACGGTAAGGAAAATTATCACCTATTTTTAGGCAAATCATGTTAAGACTAAATGATAGCCACAATGTTCATTAATTTTTAGAAATAGTTATTTACTTTTGATTAAAAAAGATAATAATTTACCTCAAAAAGTGCAGGAATAAACCTTGGGGACGGCAGGACTACCAATAAAGCCACAATGCAATTGATATTTAAATACTGATTTAAATTCTGAGTAAATTTCCTGTCAAACAATTTAGCCATTCTTTCTCTAGCATACATCTGCATGAGAAAAAAGTTGAAAAAAATTCTGTGACTGCATTTGAAGTGATTTTCTGTATGATTTTATCAAGAGGGACAGTAAGGAATCTAAAATCCATGGGCAGAATTAAAAAAATAATAACAACCGTAAAAATGAGTGCAGGTTAATTTTTTGCTACATATTTATATAAAACAATAGTCGCAATTTTGGAAAAAAATTACACCGAATTACTTTTATTGAAACTATTTTATACAGATAGCTCCAAACTTAAAAATCGGCATCAGGGACACGGGAGGGTATAGGAATTTCGTGGTATATTTGGATCCCCAACATCGGTCCAAAACATATTTATCTCGTTAATATTGTTATATACTTTTTCAATGGGGCGTTTTCCAGTGTAAGAAAAAAAAACACAAGAATATGTACTACTATAAAAATTATTATTCAGGGACTTAGAGTCAAAATTGTGTGAGAATGCCTCATACAAGGACATGGGAGCATTTTTTGTTTCGTCTTTATTTTAGAAAATGGACGTGGTATAGCAGTATTAATTTCTAGTGTGGCTGATATTTTGAAACACGTGTATTTATAACCCATATGGATGTGACTATGCATGTACACAGGACACTTAACAAAGTCTTGATCGAGTTCGATAGCCAGATTCAGCCGCCGACTTCTTTGAAAATGGGCGCCACTTAAAAAAATTTCTTTAAAAAAGTGGTACACAAAAAATTCGAAATTGAAAAAGCACATTTTCTTAACTGTTTGACCTTGATACAAGGATTCTGCAGCACTTTTTGTTTCATCTTTATCTTAAAAAATGGCTGAGGTATAGCAGTTTGAATTTGTAATGTGAGTGATACTTTAAAAAAACTGATTTTTGTCATGCGACAGCACTCGTGTACATCAACTGATTTCGATATGAGTGAATATTGATTTCGATATGAGTGCACAGGAATTACTAATGTCTCGAAAAAGTTCATTGGTTAGCTTTACCCATCATGTTGTTTTTAAAAAATGGCGGGCACCTCAAGATATTGCCGAATTTGACGACGAATTATAAATCACTTTAAATTAAACCAAGTTGGATAAAGGTAACTAATATCGAGAAATTCTCATTCATATTCAGTATTGAAAAAAAAAATAGTATTGAATCTTCTATACTCGGGTTGCTCTAATTTGAACTTCCTGTGTTTAAATAATATAAGCAGGCTTTTAAAAAATATGGAATATGAAAGCTACCTCTTCCTCCCGGAAGGACTTTTTTGTAAGCTAGATGCTATGAAAGAAAAAAATTTCCGCTTCTAAATAAGTTTTTAACACTCTCCAACTACGTTGGAAAGTGTTTATTGGTTCGGTTCTACTGAAAGTTTTTCTTATCCTTTGTCTGTCTGTCTGACCGTATTCTAACTCGCATAAATGTACTTGGATCGCCAAGTAATTTATATATTTGAAGTTTATCATGGCGTGTTCAGTATTGAAGCTGAAGTGTGTAGTTCTTCACCAACAGCGACACTTAAGAGGTCATCAGCACTCTTAAAATTATAAAAAAATGAAAAATAAACAAAATATTCAATATTTAATCTCTTAAAATGTATTTGATTTCAAAACACAGTTTTATTGAGATTAAAATATATAAGTATGTTCTTTCATTTCACGTATTTAAAAAATTTCAAGATGCAAAATTAGAACTTACAGGGGGCTCCAAACTATGAGACATTTGTCGAGCAAAAATTTGCTATGAGAGCTTACGCGCAGAATTAAAAAATGAATTTTGCAACTAGAATGAAATTTTTCGTGCCTAATTTTGCTTCAGATTGTAATAATTACCCTGAACATAAATAAACCTGTATTTAAAGCATTTTTATATTTTTAATAAAAAGTTTTATATAGCTAATACAACATTTTGAAATTTTCAACAGTATAATCTCCTAAAAAATATTTTTTTCAACAATAAAAAGGAAATTTTAGGTTCAGTTTATACAAACTAACATGAAACATATGTTTTGAAAATTTCATGAAAAAAATATTCAGAAGTTTTTGAGATATCCTGCGCGTTATGACCAAAAACGTCATTTGGGAAAAAATGACCTCAAAGTTTCGGAAACGCCGCTTTAACTATTGGCAGGTATAATTCTAATAGCCATAAATTCTGTTCTAATTGGAATTTCAAGAAAACAATCATATCAAAATGTTCATAAAAGATGGAAGTTTAACATAAAAAAAAATGAAAATTTTGGAAATTTTGACACTTTAAGAGTCCTGAGACCCCTTAAAAGAATTCCTTTTTATTGTGGTATACACGAAAAATATCTATTTGCAGTTTATTTCAATGATGTTACACCATTTCAAACGTATTGAAACTGAATCACCAAAAATCAACGTTTAAACACAGAATAAATACATTAGACAATGTGAATAAAACCAGACATATACGTTTTGTGAGTTCCACTTCATAAGTAATTTGAATAACAGAATCTATTGAGTTCAAAATAGTCAATACTTTTTCAACAGAAGAAAGAGTTGAAAGAAGTATGAAGTTGAAATTGATAATAAATGGTCATTTCTTCATGTGTTGGTCATTTGACTCTTGCGTTTACCATAAACCTTTCGCTGTCACGCTTCCCCCTATTTTAATTCATGTCACTCCCCCCCTTCCCAAAAAGCTTCGGCTTTTCTGTATTTGATTAATACAACTCACTTAATTTGTTCAGATAACAATTCCCTTGTTGCAGAATTAAATTATATTAAATCTGTTGCTATCGATCGTGGTTTTGTTTATCTTATATCAATAGTTTAATTTCTCATAGTCTTAATAAATATGTTAATAATCTTGATTCTTCTGTTACTGCGGTTTCTTTTTCTGACCTTATCGTTTTACCATTTCATAATAGTATTAGCTTTAAAATAGCTAATGTCTTAAGACATTATGATTTTAGAGTAGTTTTTAATCCAGTCAATAAATTAACTTTTTCACAGCTAAAAGATCAAATTCCTCCTCAAAATTATTGGGGTGTTTACAATATTCAATGTCAGTGTGGTTTGTCCTAAATTGAACAAACTGAACGAAAGCTCCGTTACAGAGTCAAGGAACATATAAACTATGTAAAGAAAGAAGAATTCCAAAATCCTCTGTTGCTTCTCATTGCTTGGGGGGAGGACATAATTTCAATTTTGACTCAGCTACTATTATGAAGAAATGCATTACTTCTCTAGATTTAGACTTTTTTGAAGCTGACATGTTCATAAAACATGTTTAAAAACTCCTTGGTTAATGATTTGTCTAGTGTACCTTACATCTGAACTTTCTGAGTGGATTTGTTGTTTCACGATGCTTCACTTCCGTTTTGATTTCATTGGTTGCTGGAACTTGATGGTCTTTCGGTGCTGTGTTTACTGACATTTCGGTTTTCGCCTTGCATGTAGTTGGAGGAATACTGTTTTTATACACAGATCTTATACACTGATGATTCTCACGAAATGTAGGGGAAAGTAGGGTAATCCCACTCACCCAATATCGCTAAACAGAATAGAATTGAAAACGTGCGATCGATACCGGCACTTAGCGAACTTCATCGTAAGTTCCCAGTAAGGATATAATGACCGTCGGAAAGAAAGTATTTTTGTGTCCTCACGTTATTAGTTTGCAGTTGTTTTATTATAAAATTCTACAACATCTAACTTGATGGTAAGTGTACACTCTTATTTTCAAATATTAATTTACTCATTATGTCTACTAAATATATACATTTAGCTGTACTTTCATGTTTTTATTTGTTTTTTTAGTGCTTTGTTAAGCCAATTATAATACATTAAAACCCAACATGGCGATAACGGGTAATGACGTTCGCATGCAATTCCAGAAGAATTGTTGCCATTGGGCAACTTTTTTTAAATTCAAATTTATTGATTATCACCACTTTTTTAAATGGTAAAATACCCCTGTTTTCGCCTTAATTAATATACCATTAAAGAAGGAAAATGTTACGATTTCAAAAAAGTGGGGAAAATCAAAAAACCTAAATTTAAAAAAAGTAGCTCACTATATGTGTAACACAATATACGTGCGCAATATGTGTAAAGTGGTCCCAAAAAGTCTGCAGTGGTGTGAAGAGCCCACACAACTACATATGTGACTTTTGTCTTACTTAAATGTTGTATTAAAACTCTGAGCGCAATTACCCTACCAAGTCGGGCAGTACCGCTCAATCGATGGTTAATCGAAATTAAACGATATAAAAAATTCCTTCAACTTTTATGCAAATTAGTTGATTGCAAACTGTTCCTTATGCTTTGGAGTTATACTTCGTTAATAAAATATTCATTTTTTTTTGTCTAAATTTGACTAGGTATTCATGTTTTCCCTTAAGGGAGCGCCATTCCCCTACTTTCCCCTATACGTCTGGTTTTATTCACATTACCTAATGTATTTATTGTGTATTTAAACGTTGATTTTTGGTGATTTAGATTTCGACACAAGTTATTTAACATTGAAACATATATACTCATACACTGAAGTGCACTACAAGAATCTTGCTTTAGTGCTAATATGTTGTGGATAGCATTTACAATTCTTTTACTGGGACACACAAAAGAATTCGGTTTCAACGATAATTGCTGTAAGTGCGTTTTAAGTTTCTGTATGCGTTTTTAAGTAGATGTTTGCGTATTGTTTGGTGTGTATCAATTCTATAGATTCTGTACATGCTGCATAAACTAGCAAAAGCCATGCTTTGTTTGAATTTACGAAGCATTATTTAATAAGATAAATATTTGAAAGTAACAATATTTTTTATAATATTTTTGCATCTTTATTAAGCAAAAACGTCATTTTATGTTTTGCCGCATTTTAATTTTAGAAATGTAAATTCAGCCAAATAACTAAGAATTTCCTCGGAATTTTTTATTTATGATATAACAAATTTAACAATTAATTTTATTTGTTTACAATTCTGTTGTTGCCACTTTACAAAAAAAAAATCATAATATAATTATTTTAAAAAGCGTAAGTATAGTCTGCGCAAATAGTTTCACATAATAAGAATAAATTGTGTATTTGAATTCTTAACACTGAAAAATACTTTTATAATTGAATGTAAATAATTGAATTTTTACAAATTTTAATCCATTACAAATATGCTATAATTTCCATTAAAGAGGGTATTTTAAAAGTTTCATAAAAGAAATCGTGAAACTATTTAATTAATCATGATTCTATCTATAATGACTAACTCCATGATTTACTTTTTCTTCTGAAAATATACGTGTTTCATTTTTTATTTGCAAAAATGCGTCCGTAATGGAAAAACATGTAAAATAAAATAATTAAAACAATAAATTTTTTAAGGTTATTCTGCTAAATAATAATAATAATAATAATAATAATAATAATAATAATAATGTGCAAATCTACAGATCATAATTTATTTTTATGTTTAAATTCGTGTCAAAATACTGAATATTTTTTTTGTAAAGTGTACGACAAAATGTAATTTGTTTAACCTAGTAGAGGATTCGCTTAGCTCAGCCTCATAATTAGCCTAGATTTCCGTTCATTGACAGAAGTTGCTAATGGAAAATTTACCAAGCGTCCAAAAAAGAACTCTCTGATTTTAAAATTTAATAACTTGAAAATAGTGACAGATATTTAAAAAAAAAAATTGGAGGAGGGTTGTGTAAGATGCCCGGAGTTTTCTTACTGCACTTCCTGATTTTAGTTCCAAATAGCAGCAACAGATGGCGCTGGAAGCAATAGGCATTCGATCAAGTCCAATACCGAAGTCACCCATTATTGATGCGAAAGAAGGAGGTTAAATATAAAACGTGGGTCTCATATTTGCCAATGCTATCCTGTTTTTAGTGATCAACTCCTAATATTTAACTTCCTTCCTTCGCATCAATGCTGTCGGCTGGAGCGTCTATCGCTGCTATTTGGAACTTAAATCAAGATTAGCAGAAAAAAAAATCTCCTACACTCTCAGAAAAACTTGTTAATATACACCAAATTATTCCTCATTTTTTAACAAATAATTTCCGTACTCCTAGAAAACATGTTTTATCCGTGAATTCTCCCCGAACAACTAAAAAGGAGGGAGAAATTCCGTTCATTCCTAGCGCATGCGTATTGAATCTATTAATAATAAATACGAATTTATTTTTAAAATGAAAAACCAAAAATTCTATAAATTAAGATTTCTAATTTAATTAAAAAAGACAAAAAAGTTCTCGAATTTCAAAATAAACAACAATTACTTTTCGTAATCATTAAAAAGTACTCACAATTTATTTTTTAAAGTTGGATAAGTTGAATGTAGTTAAATAAAGTTGAATTTATAAGGTTGTTACAAAATAAATAATCGCATATAAAATATACTTTAAATGCACATTTAAAAGATATTTTAATTAAGAAAATTAAATGAAAAAAAATCGATATTACTCAAAAAGAAACTTATCGAATGAAAATATAATATTCGTATTTTACCTCAAGCGATCTACGTAAAAATATTTAAAATTCATATTTTTATACTATATTAATATTAAAGTATAAAAACCTCTGCCACAATCTCATTAAATACGAAATATTCCCGAAATGAACTTCAAAATGAAAAGCTTTTTTAAAGAAATTGATCAAGCCATACACGTCTGAAGCAAATATATTTACTTCAAAGCATTTCGCTGCTGTACTGCTATAGCTTTCTGCTAGCGCGCTCGTCTCTTAAGGCTGAAATGGCTGGTTCGAATCCAACGTCAGCCGCTTTTGCTTTTTCACAACTTTCTTCAGTTGATGGATATTTTTACCCGACTGCCAAGAAGGGTTATGTGTTTCACGCGTATCTGGATATGTGGATTTCTTTATACCCTCGAATTATCCCAACGGCTGGGGGGATTTTAATGAATGAGGTCTCTATCGATTCGTCTTAACGGTCCGATGGTTATAGGCTAGGTTTTGGTTTTATAAATTCAAAATGGCGGTAGAGACGAAACAAATTTTTACGCACCCTATTGAGTGGCATATCATTGGATAGGTCTTTCAAAATGAAGACGATGTTTCATTGACTATTTTACAGTCCGAAGCTCCATTTAAATATTACACAAGCTGGAAGTTGTGTAGGTAGGATCTCAAGCCTTACCGCAACTCTAACCTTCAGAGACATCTATAGGCCTCACCAAAACAGTGTTTATAGATAGGAACTAGCAATTAAAGATAACTTAAAAGTCATTAATACAAGTAAATAAAAAATAGGTAAGTAATATAAAAAATAGTTTTATATTGATGAAAAATAATTAATTAGTTCGATTTTTACGCAGTCGAGTTTTTTTATTTTTAAAATTTAATTTTTACTTGTACTTCCTGTAACGGAGAAAAGAAAACGGATATACGTCAATTCGCGGAAATATGCCGGCAACACTACTGCCAGTAGAATTTCCATGAATTGAAGAAACTTTTTGAGAGTGTAGCATCTTAAATAACTCACCTACAAAAATGTTTTTAACAGCTGTCACCATTTGCAAATTATTGAATTCTAAAATCAGGGAGTCGTTTGTTGGACAGCTGGCATTAACTGTGACATGCGTTCCCTAAGTGAACTAAATTGTAAAATAAAAGTGGCATACCATTTGGTATATATATATATATATAAATCTACAGATCATATAAAGAGTTACAGATAAGAAATTTGATACTTTTCCGACCATAGATAGTACTTGCTAAAATCTGCTTTTCGTATGTGTTATGCTTTTTCCAAGTGTTTTACTTATATCTCACTTTTCAGCTTTTTAAACGGCGAAGTTTTGTTACAATATTCTCAATGTGTTGGAGAAGTATTTGGAAAGTGCTTCATAACCTATACTTGACGCATGAGTTTCCTTTCTTGTTAATATATATACTTTATCTTAATTTTAACTGTTTTTACAAGCTTTCATTTAACTTGTCTTGTGTGTCCGTTCCGCTCAAATCTTGAAATCCAATTTCATCGCACTTCCTGTGATACTATTGACGTAATTTTTGATACTGTATGGTATTACTGGTGACAATACAATATTCTGTAAAAACAAAATTTGAAATTTGCCCCTCTGGAGAAAAAACGTTTGTCCAATAAGGGTACGTAAATGTCCTCACGTATATAATCACGCATATGTCAATGATTGCTTCAGAAATAAGCTGATGCTCTTCATCTGAACCGTTGCATGGTTGGTAAAAGTGCCTTCTTCCCACATAGCAATTTTAGTTTGCAGAAAATTTACAGCAGTCTTGGTTTGAAAACCTGCAAAGTTGCAGCAAGTTCAGTATGACAAGACTGAACGTTTATAACAAGACTGCAGCGAGATAACGCAAACGCCGAAGTCACCACACTTTGAACTTGCAGCTAACTTGTCGTTCAAGTTAAACTCTTGCTGTATCAAATTTATTGAAAATTAACAACAAACAAGTAGAAAATTTAGTTATTTCATGACTAAAGTACTGCAAATTCTTTCCATGGTGGTAGAAAATTTAGCTGTGTCTTGTCAAAAATAGTGCAAACTTATTGCGAAGTAGTAATATTGTCATGCCACACTATCTGTTTAAAACTGTCACGCTATAAGTTTAACCCCTTCAGATCTATTGATGTATACGCACTAATGTATACGCATCGTTAGAATATGCAGTCCTTCTTTTTTATCACCATTAACAAACAAAGGTAATATTTGTACTTTTAAATTAGAGTCTTTTTTGCATTTGATAAGTAAATCGCTTAAAAAAAGGAATGTTAATTTAATTTTTTTTAATTAAATTTTTTTATTGATGCTCTTGTTCTTGGATAATCACCAGAACTAGCATAATCCATGATAAAAATGTATAAAAATCGAAGCATTTGTTCCAAATCTACTTGTTGATATTCACTAAATACTAACTTTTTTCTCAAAGCCAGTTAATAAAAAATAACCAATTTGCGGAAAATCCCTTATCATACAGCTGCTTTTAGAGAGCAACTAAAAGCCAACTCGCTGTATCGCCGATTTCTTTCTGAATGTTCACGATATTTGACTGGATTTATTTTATATGTTGCTCCATAGAGTTGACTGTTAAATTATGTAAAAAAAAAAAATGTTATCGTTCGCGCATGCGCAGATAAAAATTATTTCATACAACTGCTCAAATTTCATAAAATATTAATATATTTAGATTCCAACTGCGCTATATTGTCTCTACTATGTTTTGCTAATATATCTAATACTTCAAATGAAAATCAAATTTCAAAGTGATTGCTTAAAAGGCGCAAAGGCCAACATAGTGAAAAAGATTCCAAGCCGGGACTCGAACCCGGGCCATCAGTACAGCGCACTGACGTTCTACCGACTAAACAACTTGGAAGGACACCTAGCTCAGAAAATTTCTCACTATTATATGTTGGCAAGGCTACAAACGTAGCACAAGATGGGATATTTATCATGAGCCACCGACCTGGGGCGGGCACGAAACATAATTAAATCCAGCATCGATAGAATCTATATTAATACATGGAAATTATTCCAGAGAGAAACATTCACCTTGCATACAATATTTCAAATGAAAATCAAATTTCAAAGTGATTGCTTAAAAGGCGCAAAGGCCAACAGAGTGAAAAAAAGATTCCAAGCAGGGACTCGAACCCGGGCCATCAGTATAGCGCACTGACGTTCTACCGACTAAACCACTTGGAACGATACCTAGCTCGGAAAATTTCTCACTATTATATGTTGGCAACGCTACAAACGTAGCGCAAGATGGAATATTTATCGTGAGCTACCGACCTGGGGCGAGCAAGAAAAATAATTAAATCCAGCATCGATAGAATCTAAATTAATACATGGAAATTATTCCAGAAAGAAACATTCGCCTTGCATACAATATTTCAAATGAAAATTTATATATTATTTTATATATAAATTAAATTTATATATACAATATTTCATTTGAAATATTGTATGCAAGGCGAATGCTTCTCTCTGAAATAATTTCCATGTATTAATATAGATTCTATCGATGCTGGATTTAATTATGTTTCGTGCTCGCCCCAGGTCGGTGTCTCACGATAAATATTCCATCTTGTGCTACGTTTGTATCCTTGCCAACATATAATAGTGAGAAATTTTCCGAGCCAGATATCGTTCCAAGTGGTTTAGCCGGTAGAACGTCAGTGCGCTATACTGATGGCCCAGATTCGAGTCCCGGCTTGGAATCTTTTTCACTATGTTGGCCTTTGAGCCTTTTAAGCAATCACTTTGAAATTTGATTTTCATTTAAAATATTGTATGCAAGGCGAATGTTTCTCTCTGGAATAATTTCCATGTATTAATATAGATTCTATCGATGCTGGATTTAATTATGTTTCGTGCTCGCCCCAGGTCGGTGGCTCACGATAAATATTCCATCTTGTGCTACGTTTGTAGCCATGCCAACATATAATAGTGAGAAATTTTCCGAGCTAGGTATCGTTCTAAGTGGTTTAGTCGGTAGAACGTCAGTGCGCTATATTTATGGCCCGGGTTCGAGTCCCGGCTTGGAATCTTTTTTTTCACTATGTTGGCCTTTGCGCCTTTTAAGCAATCACTTTGAAATTTGATTTTCATTTGAAATATTGTATGCAAGGCGAATGTTTCTCTCTGGAATAATTTCCATGTATTAATATTTTCTAATACTAGCGTTAAATTTGGTTGAAAACCCTGCATGATATAAGCTAAAAACGTGAAAATATTTTGTAGTACTTAAAAAAAAAATCACTATATCTCCATGAATATACGTGCTATTCTTACACGAATTAGTAAGCATGTTGTACAGTATCCACATATTTGTATTCTGCAGCGTAGATCATTCAGTGCATTTTAATCTACAATGTAATCTCAAATATTATTATTATTATTATTATTATTGGTCCTCTAATTGTCCTTTTTATAAAATCGACGTTGATAAATATGAGGTCAAACATGCTCTTTATAATCCTGAAGTTGAAGAAGTATATATAACAAGTATATTTTTAAATATTCGATAAAATTTCTAAAATTGAAAGAGTCCGGTGATTAATGGCTGTACACGCGATAACTCTTGATAGAAATATCCGATTTGCTTCAAATATGGAATCCCGGATTATTCTCATAATGTGCTTCCCTGATTAGATTTGTGGTTTTATTAGTTAAGTATAACGGGGGGGGGGGTCGGGGGCTAATCCCCCATTTATTTTGATAAATAGGTTTTTCATGCAGAATTATCTGATTTGCTTCAAATTTGGTATACCGTTATATTCTGATCCCCGATTAGATTTGGAGGTTCATTGGTTAAGTATAAAGAGGAGAATTGGAAGACCTGATTCCCGACCTTAATTTGGCTAAATGTTTTTTGTCCATTTCTTTTTTTTTTCGAGGGGTATTATTCTTTGAAATAAGAGTATAATATACAATTAGTGTGAATATCCTGTGAGCTCAATGCCATCTGTTTAACTGGTCACTTTTCTTTTTATTTAACATTTTTATTTTAATTTCGAATTAAAAATCTATTTGGGAGAAGGTTTTTATCCTCCCTGTGTTAAATATCCTCCGTTTTGCTCCCTTTATGATAATATCTGCTAATTAATTGCTCTCGATATAATAGTCGATAATAGTCATGCCTTATTATCTTATTAATTGTCACTCGAAGAAAAGGTTGATTTAATGTTATATAATATATTTTTCATCTCCATTCGTTTTATCATCACTCATTCAATATGTAGTTTGTATCGCTTAGCTTTTAGAATTAAAATGGAAATTAATTTACCAGCTTACTAATGTTCTACATGCAAAGTGAGAGAGTAAATTACACTTATATCGGCACCAGAGATCACTTGTAGAACTCAATAATCCCTTCTCATGATATTAATCTCGGAGCTCGAATAGCTATCTCGTAATTGCCTACGTTTTGCAATGAGAGAACAAGTCTTCAATTTACTGCATTGTATTTAGGATTGTAGCTTTGTGTGTAGTTATAGGAGGAATAGAGTTCAATAATATATCAATTTATGGGTTAAGATATGTTCTTTAGGTAGATGATGTTTGAATCTAGGTAATATACGTAACAAATAATGTATTTATGGGGTTTGAGGGCACATCCTATGGCAAAAAATAGAGAAAATATAAACTTTTCAATTTTTTGTTTAATCCCTTAAGGATCGCTTAGTATTTATAAAAAACAACAAAAAAGTACATATTTTTTTATTACAGAAATTGAATAATTATAAGATTTCTAAATAAAATATGCAATTAGTTTTTTTTAAGGCGTAAAAAGAAAATATGTTTTAGAACAAATTCACATTTGTAGAAAAGCCATCAAGCGAGAATTCTGTGTGTTAGTGTTTATTTTACACCATACAAATGAATGCGAATAAGACCTTTATTTTTCACATCTTGATCTTTATTTATCATCATCACACACATTTTTACAAATAATATTTGAAATAATATATATATACATTAAATTTTCTTATTAATAATTTTTTGAGTGTGATATATTTCGAAACATGCAATACAAAGTCCAACATGACAATCAGCGTCAAAAACCAAACCCAAGCGGAACTATTCAAAGACTTCACACGGAGACACCAGTTAAAAATTTTCTGGTTTCAGAAGTTTTTTCCAGCAATTAAATCTCCAGCCCGGAAATATAACGAGCACGAGAAATAACGAACGACACTTCAGCCCGTGATCAAATATCTGTTGATTAGTGCCAAGATAGAGTACACAATATTGGACATATTTGCATACAACCCCTCATCTTTTTGCTTTTTTTCGGAAACAACGGTTTTCGAGCTTATTCTTTCGACAATAATTTTCAAGATATGATTTTTAGACTTTCACAAAAGTTGCTCAATGTACTTTGCTAATACATTATGCACATTATATTTTGATTGCATTCGCAGTGAAACAGTTTTTAGTAAACCTACTCATTTTTCATCTAATTTTTATTATATTTAATTCTAATTCCAGAGTATTGCGTACAAGTTTGCTTGTCATATTTTTTGAATTCTTATGTTAAGAACTCTGTAAATTATAAGCAAAAAACTTGGCTAAATTTGGGACTGTTTTTATAAAAATCTTAATTTATCTACGAGTATAGGGGAAGGTAGTACACAGTGAGACGAAAAATATTATTACTTAACAAATGGCGACGATTTTTATTCTTTTGAAAACATTTCTGGTACGCCTTTAAGCTACACAAATACGCTACACATTAATGTATAAATGATTTTTAAAAAGTTATTTATAAAAGCACAGAAGCAGCATAACGGAGTATCGAAAATTGTCTCACTGTGTACCACCGGTAGTACACAGTGAGACAATGTATATATTTTCACAAATCATACATTTTTACACTCTATCAATAATTTTCTGCAGTTTATGATTTTTAATTAATATTTCTAGATTTTCAAAATCTCGGGTGGACAATGGCAGGCCTCGGGCTACCTTCATGCAAATTTTCAGCCTCTTACGTGTAGTAGATTTCCCTAGCCATCGCACGCCCACACACACAAAGAGAAAGAGAGAGAGAGAGAGAGAGAAAACTACTTTTATTAATAAATAACTTTTTTAACTTCAGAACCACATAGTAGGTACACAATAATACACGTCTCACTGTGTACCACAACTGTGTGTCTCACTGTGTACTTATTAAATATCTCGAGTTTGAACGCTTTTGCTACATTAGTTTTTTCAGCGTTATCCAAAAGATATTCGTTCTTTTTCAATTTGTTGACGGCCCCCTATGGGGTTTCGGAAAAAAATCTTCGCTGAAATATATGACCTATACTATACTGTTTACACACCTGCAGTTTCAGATTAATTCCTCATGTATTTTTCCAGATATTTAACAAAACGTCTAAAATCGCAAGTGACCGGTCACCTTTGGCCATATAGCGTATTACAAGTTATTTTAATGGCACTTATAAGTAACGTCAGTAGATAAAGGGTTAACCGAATTCCAAGAAACATGATTATCCAATTGACTTGTATGTCTGTTATTTTATGTATTGCCATGCATAAATTTTCAACGAGGGCTCCGGTTTTCAAATATTTCTGTTGTTGGATAAGTCAAATTATGCTGTCTGTTCAGTTTGAGTATCGTTAGGTTCTAAAAATAATATAATGTCTGTCTGTCTGTTTTTTGTGTTGTGTTTTACTTGATGTAGGCTTTAACTATCTCAAAAATTGACTAATCGTTACGACATTTTAATATAGTGTTAAATTAAACGATATTACTTTACGTTTTTAAAATAGCATCGTATCGCTTTTTTAAAAAAATTAATTATTGTTATTTTTTACAGGACACGTTAAAAATTTTAACAGTGCGTCGAAGAGATTGATATTTGTAACAAATGGAATTATAATGAGTTTGGGGACCTGCTTTATTTCGATAACATGATTTTACCTTAATATGGCCAAATTGGCGGTTCGGGTCAGGTCGAGTTACTACTAATTATTTGGTGTCCCAAGGGTCGGGATGACTCTAATTGGTTCGGATTTGGGTCGGTTTCGAGTTTGATTATGACTGCTGCGTTTCGGTTTTGGTAACCTGTGTCTTCAAAAGATAGTCCACAATAGTGTTTAAAATGGAAAACCTACATATTGAAAAACAGATGAGTATATATGCTCATTTTTGTGCACAAAAAATATAAATGATTTTAAGAGTATTTTTCCACATAATTGTATTAAAATATAAATTAAATTTATTTCCTCTTGTGTTGGATACAGTTTAAAGTGCGAACTTCAATTAGAATTTTTTGCATTTACCCTAATATGGACAAACTCGCGGTTCGGATCAGGTCGAGTTACTACTAATAATTTGGTGTCACAAGGGTCGGGATGACTCTAATTGGTTCGGATTTGGGTCGGTTTCGAGTTTGATTTTGAATGCTGCGTTTCGGGTTTGGTAACCTGTGTCTTCAAAAGATAGTCCACAATATTGTTTAAAATGGAAAACCTACATATTGGAATACAGATGAGTATATATGCTCATTTTTGTGCACAAAATATATAAATGATTTTAAGAGTATTTTTCCACATAATTGTATTAAAATATAAATTAAATTTCTTTCCTCTTGTGTTGGATACAGTTTAAAGTGCGAACTTCAATTAGAATTTTTTGCATTTACCCTAATATGGACAAATTCGCGGTTCGGATCAGGTCGAGTTACTACTAATAATTTGGTGTCACAAGGGTCGGGATGACTCTAATTGGTTCGGATTTGGGTCGGTTTCGAGTTTGATTTTGAATGTTGTGTTTCGCGTTTGGTAACCCGTGTCTTCAAAAGATAGTCCACAATATTGTTTAAAATGGAAAACCTACATATTGGAATACAGATGAGTATATATGCTCATTTTTGTGCACAAAAAATATAAATGATTTTAAGAGTATTTTTCCACATAATTGTATTAAAATATAAATTAAATTTCTTTCCTCTTGTGTTGGATACAGTTTAAAGTGCGAACTTCAATTAGAATTTTTTGCATTTACCCTAATATGGACAAATTCGCGGTTCGGATCAGGTCG
This sequence comes from Maratus speciosus, assembly GCA_963932465.1. Classification (NCBI taxonomy): domain Eukaryota; kingdom Metazoa; phylum Arthropoda; class Arachnida; order Araneae; family Salticidae; genus Maratus; species Maratus speciosus. The sequence goes on along the minus strand of OZ010787.1, from coordinate 643,391,922 downwards.
AGTTACTACTAATAATTTGGTGTCACAAGGGTCGGGATGACTCTAATTGGTTCGGATTTGGGTCGGTTTCGAGTTTGATTTTGAATGCTGCGTTTCGGGTTTGGTAACCTGTGTCTTCAAAAGATAGTCCACAATATTGTTTAAAATGGAAAACCTACATATTGGAATACAGATGAGTATATATGCTCATTTTTGTGCACAAAATATATAAATGATTTTAAGAGTATTTTTCCACATAATTGTATTAAAATATAAATTAAATTTCTTTCCTCTTGTGTTGGATACAGTTTAAAGTGCGAACTTCAATTAGAATTTTTTGCATTTACCCTAATATGGACAAATTCGCGGTTCGGATCAGGTCGAGTTACTACTAATAATTTGGTGTCACAAGGGTCGGGATGACTCTAATTGGTTCGGATTTGGGTCGGTTTCGAGTTTGATTTTGAATGCTGTGTTTCGCGTTTGGTAACCCGTGTCTTCAAAAGATAGTCCACAATATTGTTTAAAATGGAAAACCTACATATTGGAATACAGATGAGTATATATGCTCATTTTTGTGCACAAAAAATATAAATGATTTTAAGAGTATTTTTCCACATAATTGTATTAAAATATAAATTAAATTTCTTTCCTCTTGTGTTGGATACAGTTTAAAGTGCGAACTTCAATTAGAATTTTTTGCATTTACCCTAATATGGACAAATTCGCGGTTCGGATCAGGTCGAGTTACTACTAATAATTTGGTGTCACAAGGGTCGGAATGACTCTAATTGGTTCGGATTTGGGTCGGTTTCGAGTTTGATTTTGAATGCTGCGTTTCGGGTTTGGTAACCTGTGTCTTCAAAAGATAGTCCACAATATTGTTTAAAATGGAAAACCTACATATTGGAATACAGGTGAGTATATATGCTCATTTTTGTGCACAAAAAATATAAATGATTTTAAGAGTATTTTTCCACATAATTGTATTAAAATATAAATTAAATTTCTTTCCTCTTGTGTTGGATACAGTTTAAAGTGCGAACTTCAATTAGAATTTTTTGCATTTACCCTAATATGGACAAACTCGCGGTTCGGATCAGGTCGAGTTACTACTAATAATTTGGTGTCACAAGGGTCGGGATGACTCTAATTGGTTCGGATTTGGGTCGGTTTCGAATTTGATTTTGAATGCTGCGTTTCGGGTTTGGTAACCTGTGTCTTCAAAAGATAGTCCACAATATTGTTTAAAATGGAAAACCTACATATTGGAATACAGATGAGTATATATGCTCATTTTTGTGCACAAAAAATATAAATGATTTTAAGAGTATTTTTCCACATAATTGTATTAAAATATAAATTAAATTTCTTTCCTCTTGTGTTGGATATAGTTTAAAGTGCGAACTTCAATTAGAATTTTTTGCATTTACCCTAATATGGACAAATTCGCGGTTCGGATCAGGTCGAGTTACTACTAATAATTTGGTGTCACAAGGGTCGGGATGACTCTAATTGGTTCGGATTTGGGTCGGTTTCGAGTTTGATTTTGAATGCTGCGTTTCGGGTTTGGTAACCCGTGTCTTCAAAAGATAGTCCACAATATTGTTTAAAATGGAAAACCTACATATTGGAATACAGATGAGTATATATGCTCATTTTTGTTCACAAAAAATATAAATGATTTTAAGAGTATTTTTCCACATAATTGTATTAAAATATAAATTAAATTTCTTTCCTCTTGTGTTGGATACAGTTTAAAGTGCGAACTTCAATTAGAATTTTTTGCATTTACCCTAATATGGACAAATTCGCGGTTCGGATCAGGTCGAGTTACTACTAATAATTTTGTGTCACAAGGGTCGGGATGACTCTAATTGGTTCGGATTTGGGTCGGTATCGAGTTTGATTTTGAATGCTGCGTTTCGGGTTTGGTAACCTGTGTCTTCAAAAGATAGTCCACAATATTGTTTAAAATGGAAAACCTACATATTGGAATACAGATGAGTATGTATGCTCATTTTTGTGCACAAAATATATAAATGATTTTAAGAGTATTTTTCCACATAATTGTATTAAAATATAAATTAAATTTCTTTCCTCTTGTGTTGGATACAGTTTAAAGTGCGAACTTCAATTAGAATTTTTTGCATTTACCCTAATGTGGCCAAATTCGCGGTTCGGGTCAGGTCGAGTTACTACTAATAATTTGGTGTCACAAGGGTCGGGATGATTCTAATTGGTTCAGATTTGGGTCGGTTTCGAGTTTGATTTTGAATGCTGCGTTTCGGGTTTGGTAACCTGTGTCTTCAAAAGATAGTCCACAATATTGTTTAAAATGGAAAACCTACATATTGGAATACAGATGAGTATATATGCTCATTTTTGTGCACAAAAAATATAAATGATTTTAAGAGTATTTTTCCACATAATTGTATTAAAATATAAATTAAATTTCTTTCCTCTTGTGTTGGATACAGTTTAAAGTGCGAACTTCAATTAGAATTTTTTGCATCTACCCTAGTATGGACAAACTCGCGGTTCGGATCTGGTCGAGTTACTACTAATAATTTGGTGTCACAAGGGTCGGGATGACTCTAATTGGTTCGGATTTGGGTCGGTTTTGAGTTTGATTTTGAATGCTGCGTTTTGGGTTTGGTAACCTGTGTCTTCAAAAGATAGTCCACAATATTGTTTAAAATGAAAAACCTACATATTGGAATACAGATGAGTATATATGCTCATTTTTGTGCACAAAATATATAAATGAATTTAAGAGTATTTTTCCACATAATTGTATTAAAATATAAATTAAATTTCTTTCCTCTTGTGTTGGATACAGTTTAAAGTGCGAACTTCAATTAGAATTTTTTGCATTTACCCTAATATGGACAAATTCGCGGTTCGGATCAGGTCGAGTTACTACTAATAATTTGGTGTCACAAGGGTCGGGATGACTCTAATTGGTTCGGATTTGGGTCGGTTTCGAGTTTGATTTTGAATGCTGCGTTTCGGGTTTGGTAACCTGTGTCTTCAAAAGATAGTCCACAATATTGTTTAAAATGGAAAACCTACATATTGGAATACAGATGAGTATATACGCTCATTTTTGTGCACAAAAAATATAAATGATTTTAAGAGTATTTTTCCACATAATTGTATTAAAATATAAATTAAATTTCTTTCCTCTGGTGTTGGATACAGTTTAAAGTGCGAACTTCAATTAGAATTTTTTGCATTTACCCTAATATGGCCAAATTCGCGGTTCGGGTCAGGTCGAGTTACTACTAATAATTTTGTGTCACAAGGGTCGGGATGACTCTAATTGGTTCGGATTTGGGTCGGTTTCGAGTTTGATTTTGAATGCTGCGTTTCGGGTTTGGTAACCTGTGTCTTCAAATGATAGTGCACAATATTGTTAAAAATGGAAAACCTACATATTGAAAAACAGATGAGTATATATGCTCATTTTTGTGCATAAAAAATATAAACTATTTTAAAAGAATTTTTCCACATAATTGCATTAAAATATAAATTAAATTTCTTTCCTTTTGGGTTGGATAGAGTTTAAAGTGCGAACTTCAATTAGAAATATCTGGACTTAGCTCGGGTATAATAACGTATTATTGTAATCCGACCCACAGGACTCTGATCTGGATAACGTTAAATTTTTGTCACCAAAACACCAAAGTTCGAATCAATATACCGAAATCCGTTTTATATTTTCCTTAAAAAATACTTCTTTTAAGTTAGTAACATGATTACATTGTAATTACCGAAAATTATTTCAAGTATACTAGTAACTGTGGCTTATAACCCGAATATTTTACGGATCTGTACGAAAAAATAAAATTTAATGTTTGCTCAACTGTCCCCCCCCATGAACACTACGTATATACACTGTAATGGTAAACACTTTCTTTTTTTATTTACTTGTATTGATGACTTTTAAGTTGTGTTTAATTGTTAGTTCCTATCTATAAACACTGTTTTGATGAGGCCTATGATGGTTAGAGTTGCAGTAAAGCTAGAGATTCTACTTACACAAATTCCAGGTTGTGTAATATTTAAACGAAGCTTCTGGCTGTAAAATAGTCAATGAAACATCGTCTTCATTTTGAAAGACCTATCCAATGATATCCCACTCAATAGGTTGCGTAAATTTTTTTTTGTCGTGTCTACCGCCATTTTGTATTTTACAGCCGCCATTTTAAATTTATAAAAATAAAATCTAGCCTATAACCATTGGACGGTTAAGACGAATCGACAGATACCTCATTCATTAAAATCCATCCAGCCGTTGGGAGGTTTCGAGGGTATAAAGAAATCCACATACCCAGATATGCATGAAACACATAACCCTTCTTGGCAGACGGGTAAAAATGATGCATTCTCATTTTTTTCTGCATAAGCAGAAAGTTATAAAGTCATATTGAACTTGGACTCTTTTCTGTAAACCCAGATAAATCTTAAGATGAAGAAACGTGGATTAGCCGTTATCCAAGACACTCAGTATTTTTTTATGCATCAAGGGTGTCACTGGCGATTATTTTTATATTTTATTGGCACCACTATTTTCAAGCTTTAATATACTAGATTTCTTTACTTTTCTGTTGGATTTGTTCTATAAATATACCACAAATGTCACTGTTGTAAAAAACTGGTCCGTATAAAATATACTTATATTCGCCAGAGGCAAAACTTGATAGGAAGGTCTTGGCTGTGAAACAATGTAACTAACATTTTTTTCTGAATTTCAAGTAAAATTTTTTAACTAAATTCTGACAAACTTTTAAAAGTACAAGGTTTTTAAAAACTAAATATATGCATAATAATCACATATCCCATTAAATCCAATGTGCTTGCCTGCGAACTTGTGGAGCGGAAACGTAGACTCTAACAAAACGGATGGTAACAAGTAATTAAATTTAAAAAATCAAAAAACCCGACTGAATAAAAGCCAACTAATTAATTATTTCTCATCAATGTGAAACTATTTTTTATATTGCTTACCTATTTTTTTATTTACTTGTATTGATGACTTTTAAGTTGTGTTTAATTATTGGTTCCTATCTATAAAAACTGCTTTGAGGAGGCCTGTAGATGTCCTTGAAGGTTAGAGTTGCAGTAAAGCTAGAAATCCTACATACACAACTTTCAGGTTGTGTAATATTTAAACGGAAATTCTGACTGTAAAATAGTCAATGAAACATCGTATTCATTTTGAAAGATCTCTCCAATGATATGCCACTCAATATGGTGCGTAATTGTTTTCGTCTCTACTGCCGTTTTGTATTTTACGGCAGCCATTTTAAATTTATAAAACCAAAACCTATCCTATAACCATCGGAAGATTAAGGCGAATCGATAGAGACCTCATTCATAAAAATCCATCCAGCCGTTGGGATGTTTCGAGGGTATAAACAAATCCACATACACAGATACGCGTGAAACACATAACCCTTCTTTTCAGTCGGGTAAAAAGATGACAAACAACGCAGCGAAGTATGGAAAAATGTATGCTAGGCACAACTACAAGAGTCAGAAAGAGAATAACCTGGATAAGAAGCCAGACGAAAGTTTTTGACATCATCGAGAGAATTAAACGGCTAAAATGGAAATGGACTGGGTACATTGCAAGAAGACAAGACAATAGATGGAGTAAAAAGTGATAGGTCAGAGATGTAAAACGATCAAGAAGACGACCTCAAGTAAGATGCAGTGACGGAATCAGAAAAGTAGCCGGTGTTAATTTAATGACTAAAGCATTAGACTGGAAAGAATGGAAAAATCAAGGAGACTTACATCCAGAAGCGGATTGAAAACTGTTGTTGTTGACGATGATGATTCAAAAATAAATTTTAGATATGAATGTTAATAACGAAGACTCACTGCATACAAGTCCAATAAAAGGATATATATCAGACAAAAAAAATTACACGTAAGTAAACTCATGGTCCAGTGTTAAATCAGTTGTTTTTAGAGGAAGTATTCATAACAGTGTTAAAACTAAGCCCATGTAACTTTCGATAATTAGGATTTTTATTTAATTCAAAAAACAGTGGCTTCTAAATTTAATATGAAATCACTTTTTTATAATGCTTTTTTCTTACCATTATAGTTGAAAGAAATAATCTTCGCCTTATTCATTTGCAGGAATGTTCTGGTAACAGAAAACATAAAAGGTGGCAACTATGAAAAGACGAACATCATTGTCACCGGTCAACAATGTCTAAATATGCTCCAATTTAACTGAAACGAGCATTGTTAGCAATACATAAAGAAATACATTGGACTTCCGTTATTTTTTAGTGATTAATCAGTCACTTTATGGGGGTCCGGGACATATTTTAAAATAATTTTTATTTCTTCAGTTAAAATTTTGAATTTTTTTGAGATGGTTAACCATATCATTTGTAAACAAAATCATATGATAAAACTTCTCATAATCTTTTTTTTTTTAATTAAAAATTAATTTTTTTAAAGTGGGGTAATTTAAAATCGTTATAACTCGAAATACACAGTCCAGTCATATTAATGTGACCACTATCTACTTTCGACGTCAAAGTGAAATAACCAATCACAGAAGACAGGTGGCAGCACTTGTAGAGTGGAGCGTATATAAAGGGTATCAGAGGAAATTGGAAAACATTGCAATCGTTGGAGTAATGCAGAAACAAAGCGATTTATCCGACGTCCAAAACAGCATGTTCACTGGTTTTCGGGCAAAGGGTGGAAGCCTTTCCGAAATGGCTAATTTTGTAAATTGTACGCGTACCGCTGTGGTAAAGGTATACCATGCATGGCAAAATGGCACTATCTAAAATCAGTGACGTGACAAATGTGGGGCATCACAGGCCATAGATGACAGAGGTAAACGTTGGCTGCGGAGATGCGTTCGGGCGAATAGACGTGCAACCGTTGAGCAACTGACCGCCCAGAGGAACCAAGGGGCTAGCAACAGTGTCTCCTGAACGACGGTTCAGCGAACATGGCTTCGCCTCAGCATCAGACGCCTGGTTAATGCACCTATGCTTACTGCTGTTTATCGGCGACAAAGACAGGAATTTGCACGCCAGTACCGCAACTGGACGTCCACTGAGTGGCGACAAGTGGCTTTTTCAGATGAATCACGTTTTATGCTCCATCGGACAGATGGTGTTGGCGTATACGGCGTGAACTGAAAGCAAACACCCTTCAACAATTGCCGGAATGGTCCGTGCTGTAGGAGGGAGCATTATGGTCTGGGGAATGTTTTCGTGGTATTCTCTGGATGAACTCATCATGAGGAAGGCGCAATTGATCAAGACAAGTACGCATCAGTCCTTGCGGACCATGTCCTACATGCGAATTGTTTTCCTCAGAATGATGGCATCTATCAGCAGGACAATGCGAGGTGTCATACAGCTCGCAGTGTACGTGCGTGGTTCGAAGGGTACCAGGATGAGTCTACCGCACTTCCCTGGCCGGCAAACTCCCCGGACTTCAACCCAATCGAGAATCTGTGGGACCAACTGGATCGGGTTGTTCACGCCATGGATCCTCGACCGCGTAACTTAGCGCAGCTGGCCACGGCACTGCAGTCGGCATGGCTCCACATCCCATTGAACACCTTCAAGAACATAATTGGCCCACTTCCTCGCAGTGGTCTTCACTACGAAATGTGGTTATTCTGACTTTTCACAGGTGGTCACATTAATGTGACTGGACTGTGTATTATATGTAGATTTAAATTTTTTTCAGATAAGTAAACAGAAATGTATAAGTCTTAATTTTGATTCATTATTTTTTAAAATATTAATTAAAAAATTAAAAATACTTAAAGTAAATTAAAAAAAAAGTAACTTAAAAAAATCATATTTTCAAAAGTAAATTTTTTTTTTCAAATTTGCTGAATCAAAATTTAAATAAAACAATTGAAAAACAATCGAATGTTCCAATTTTGAACCATTTATCTTTAACGGTTTTTGTCTTATAACAATTTAAATCCGCGAAATGGTGAAAAAACCCGTCATGAACAAAAACTCATTTTCACAAGATATCGTTTCCATTAAAAGCATTGCTTGAAAGTTAAATTTTGAAAACAAACCAAAACGAAAAACTTAATATTTCCTATTCTAATTAAGACAGAAACATGATTTAAACGTCATTTCAAGCAGAAAAAAGAAATCCAGAAAACTTTTTAATGCAATGACTTTTTAAAAGAAAATTGAATATTTTTGTGTCCCGGCCCACCTTAATAGGCTTAGCTGTATTTCTGTTTTTTAAAATTGATACACTATAAAAATTTTCTCGTACCTAGTTATCGTAACAGATCTTTGAAATTATTAAATTTAGTTTTATGCACTAAAACTGTAATAATCTCGTTTTAAAATGTTGCTCGCGTGTATTATCGAATATTATGAGAGAATAAGCATGCATAGCTATAAATTTTAACTTCTCTATAAGGTTGAAATTTATAATAAAGTTTCATTGTTATAAGTTATTAAAAGCATTGAAGTTTAACCCTTTATGTCCCAAATTATAAATGATAAATTTGCTCCTCTTCAATAATTCTCTTCGCTAATGTTTGAAGATATCCAAAACAATTTATATAATAACAATTTAATTTTTAGATAGATTTTTAACCCCTTAATTCTCACTCAACGGATATTTACGGGCTGTGTCTTTTATTAAGATTGTTTGATTACCACCAGTTTTATAAAATAGTGTAATTGGCTTTATTATGGTGTCATTTCTCCTGTCATTAAATAAGGTGAATATTTCTTTTTCGGAAATGTGGTGCCAATAAGTAATTTGAATTTTTCAACCGTAATTTAATGCGACCGTTAAGGGGTTAAATAAAACTGATTTACTAAATTGACAGTTAGAGTTTTTTTGTAAAATATTGACAAGAATAATTAGATTAATGAATAAAAAATACTAGTATGGAAACTTCACAATTCTTACATTAAAAATGTCAATAAATGTAGCGTGATCCTATCTGTCACCGAGAAGTTTTTTGTAGTGGCCAATGTTTCGTAAATCATTTTTAATAGGAGAAAAGCTAAATCTATGTAAATGGTTGAGAAAATAACCACATAAAAAATATTGAGCTTCGACTGTTTCGCTGTGCTTACTTATGGGATCCAGCAAAGTGTTTTGTATGAAAAGTATCATGTACTTTTATTAGTAGACGAATTAAATAAATTTTAAATTGCATTTTCTTTAATGGGACTTAAACGCCCTGTGGGGTAACAAAGGGTTAAGTTAGTCTATTTTAGTTGTCATCAGTTACGAAGTAATTGAGTTAATTGTGTTAAATAATTAAAACCCTTTTATTTCAGAGCTAAAACTTTTTATATTAAAACACACATACATGCATGAATAACGCCAGCATTCAACTATTAAAGGTATATATAAATATACTACGGACATACATACAATAAATCCAACTGAAGTGAAAAATTAGCCAGAGCCATGAATCGAGCTTGGGACCAAGCGTTCCATTCCTGGTTCTGTCTAATTTTTCACTCCAGTTGGGTTTATTGTATTTATTGTATGTATGCCTGCAGAATATTTGTATATACCTCCAAAAATTTTTGTTCAAATTATGAAGCAATATTCTTGTGGGAAAATACAACTTTTTAAAGGAAAATCACAGGACTCCCAAATGGTCCGCCAACTGAATACCAATAAATTTTAACAGAAAATTTTATGGTAGGTCTGCGCTAGAATTAACTTTCAAATGTAATTCCGGGGCAGTTTGTAAGAAAAATCTAAAAAGAAAATTTTTCTAAAATAATATTAGTATTCAGTTGGCGGACCATTTGGGAGCCCTGAAATCAGATGTCATTATAATAATTCATGACGAATTTCTATTTAAATGGCTTCTTTTGCAATTTTCATTTTTTTTAGTTGTCATTTTTACAATGTCGCTGTAAAAGTGTCATTTTATTATAAAATGTATCATTTTTTCCGTTAGTCTTTTAAAAATGCATGAATAAGCATAATTCTGAATCATGAACGCTACTAAACAGTAACATCTAAAAGCATTGAAATACTCATCAATATAAAGAAAGATGCAGTACTTTTGTAGGAAAAGATAATTTTAAAGAAAGTCAGATGTCATTATAATAATTCATGACGAATTTCTGTTTTAATGGTTTCTGTAGGCGAATTTCATTTTTTACTTGTCATTTTTATTATGTCGCTGTAAAAATGTCGTTTTTAGTATAAAATGTATCATTTTTTCCGTTATTCTCTAAAACATGCATGTATAAGGATAATTTTGCATCATGAACGCTTCTAAACAGTACCATCTAAAAGCACTGAAATATTCATCAATATAAAGAAAGATGCAGTACTTTTGTAGCAGATAAGAACAGCCGTCGAAATTATCAGAGATGTATTTTTCTAAAAGACTTAGCTAGACGATTTAAGTGTATTGATTTTTCATTCAAGAAAGAGATTTGAAAGTTAGAAAAGACATTTCCACTTGCAGATAACTAAACTAGAATGGGAATTGTAATAGGAGAAAAATTTATTTCTTTGAATTTTTGCATTAAAAATTTTCACGAATAATTTATCAGTTACAATTCTTGTGTAATAAACCAGGACATGTATTTAATATAAAATTAACTGATTTAATTTGTTGAAACGTTAATTTAAAATTCCCTAAATATGTTATCGAAGAGAACTGAAGAAAAAGGATATATTTTATAATTTAATTGTATTTTTATTTTCAATAATAGTTAAACTATATTGTTTCAATTGGTTATACTTTTTAAAATAATTTCATGACATTTTGCCGTAACATTGAATTACGAAAATATTACACAATTTAAGAAAAACTTTTGTCCATTTTATTGCCAATATTTGCAACGCAAGCCAATATTTCTGCAATATTCATATAACATTGGAAAGATTGTCGACGTAGGTCAATATTTATACGCTGTTTAGGTTACATTGTAAATAGTTTCAACGTAAACCTGCAATATACCTGTTAAATTGTAAATATTTTCAATATAAATCTAGTATTTGTGTAATAGTGGAATTTCATGGAAAATCCAATGTAAAACTGACATTTAAGAAATATTTTTACTTCTCTGGTAGCATGTCATATGAATGTAACATTTGTGTAAGAGAAAATGAAAAATATATTAATGATATGAATAATATTACAATTACTGTTTTGCTATTCGAACACTTAATTCACAAAATGTGATGGGACATTAAAGAGGATTAGAATTCATTAAAAATACGACAAAAATAATTCAAGTTTACTTGCGAATATAGCATAATATTTGCACAATGTTTAAATTTCAAGAATGTTGCGAGGAATAAAATAAATTCAGAGTATGAGAAGAAAATAGAGGAAAACTTTATGTGACTATGTGGAACAAGGGCAGTGTTGGTTTATTTAAGGTGACGGGAGGTATTACTAAAATCAGAGTGAACACAAAAACGCAAATTGCATACATAAAAATAACATGAAAAAATAATAGAAATTTCATTCTCGGCAAAAGTCTGCCCAACGCAATATTTACCGTGAACGTTATTAATATAAAAGAGTGGACATATAAGTTTAACGTATAGTCAGTCAACAATTTAGCTCATTTTTTCGAATGAAAAGTTAAAAAAAAATCTGTTTTTTCCTCTACATACACATATATCTGTGTGTATACAAAAGCTCAAAATACATATAACCACTTCTGCGAAGAATTGTTTATTTCTATAAATCATGTTATAGCTTTTAGGTAGCTTTCTTTACAAAAAGCTACCTATTGCAGCCGTTCGGAGGAAAGCGATTTCAAAAAATTTTGGTATATTTTCATCGATCATGACCCCCAGACCCCGAAACCACCCTCCGTTCAAAATTGATATATATATATATATATATATATCAATATATATATATATATATATATATATATATATCTGACCTATGTCACACTGTAACTCTCGTATTTATGAACCGATTTGGATGTAATTCGGTGTGTCCATAGTACATACCAATGTCTCGACCGAGTTCGTTGGCCAGCTTCATCCGCCATTTTGTTTCAAAATGGCGGCCATTTAAAATTTTTTAAAAAATTTCAAATTTGAAATGTGGTACCAAAAATTTGAAAATGAAAACATATTTTTTTCTTATGTATTTGACCTTTATACAAAGACTCCGTAGCAGTTTTTGTTTTGTCTATATCTTAAAAAATGGCTGAGTTATAGCATTTTGAATTTCTAGCGAAGCTGACATTTTGAAACGTCCTGAATTTTGTCACGCGATAAAAGGCGTATTTATGAACCGATTTGGATGTAACTTCGTTTATACATAGTACAGACCAATGTCTTGTCTGAGTTCGTTGGCCAGTTTCATCCGCCATTTTGTTTAAAAATGGTGGCCATTTAAAATTTTAAGAAAAATTTAAATATGAAATGTGGTACCAAAAAATTGAAAATTGAAAAAATATTTTTTTCTTATGTGTTTGACCTTGATAAAAAGATTCGGGAGCAGTTTTTGTTTTGTCTATATCTTAAAAAAAGGTTGAGTTATAGCATTTTGAATTTCTAGCGTGGCTGACATTTTGAAACGCCCCGATTTTTGACACGTGATAACAGACATATTTATGAACCGATTTGGATGTACGTTGGTGTGTACATAATACATACAAATAACTCAACCGAGTTCGTTGGCCAGCTTCATCCGCCATCTTGTTTCAAAATGACGGCCATTTAAAAAAATTTAAAAAAATTAAATTTAAAATGAGATACCAAAAAATTAGAAAATGAAAAAGATTTTTTTCGTATGTGTATGACCTTAATACAAAGATTCCGGAACAGGTTTTGTTTCATCTATATCTAAAAAAATGGCTGAGTTATAACATTTTGAATTTCTATTGTGGCTGACATTTTAAAACGACCTGATTTTTGTCACGCGATGACAGGCGTATTTATGAACCGATTTGAATGTAACTTGGTCTGTACATAGTACATACCAATGTCTCGACCGAGTTCGTTGGTCAGCTTCATTCGCCATATTGTTTCAAAAGGGTTGCCATTTTTTTAAAAAAATGTAATTTAAAATTTAAAATGAGGTATTAAAAAATTGGAAAATGAAAAAGATTTTTTTTGTGTGTGTTTGGCCTTGATACAAAGATTTTGGAGCAGTTTTTGTTTCTGAAAATTTATTCTTTTGTTTATATCTTAAAAAGTGGTTGAATTATAGCACTTTGAATTTCTATCATGGCTAACACATTGAAACGATCTTGTATTTGTCCCGCGATACCACACGTATTCGCCTATTTCGATGGAAGAAGGCATGTGGATAGTATACATCAATATCTCGACCAAGTTCGCTGGCCAGCTTCATCAGCCATCTTGTTTCAAAATGGCGGCCATTAAATTAAAAAAAATTATATTTAAAGTGAGGTGCAAAAAAATTAGAAATTGAAAAAGGTTTCTTTCTTAAGTATTTGACCTTGATATAAGGATTCAGGAGCCTTTTTTGTTTGTCTTTACCTTAAAAAATGGTCCAGATAGAGCAGTTTCAATTTTTAACGTGAGTGATATTTTGAAAAATCTGATTGCCTGCAGCACTCGTATATATCAACCGATTCCGATGCGAGTGAGCACGTGCACAGCAATTACTAAGGTCTCGACCAAGTTCACCGGTTAGCCTCATCCACCATGTTGTTTTAAAATGGCAGGCACTTTAAGAAATCGCCGAATTTGGCAGCCAAATATAAGTTACTTTAAAGGAAAGCAGCTTGGATAAAGTTGACTAATTTCGCGAAATTCTCATTCATAATGATTTAGTATTGATAAAAATTAAAATTGAATCTCCTACATTCGGTTTCCACTTAATTGAGCTTCGTGTGTTTGAATAATATAAGTTGGCTTTTTTAAAATAAGGAAGGAATATGAAAGCTACCTCTTCCTCCCGGCACTGGCCGGAAGGACTTTTTAAATTAATTTACTGTAACAAATAACGTTTCGTTTAGCTTAGTTTTCAAAGCACTTATGAAAACATTTTTGAGTGCAATTATGTTCTATTGCCGAAATAATAATAAAAAAAGAAATATCGTTGATTTATCGTTGATTTTTTTCTTTTTCAAATACGTTATTTTGTCCTTCATATCGTGTTTATTCATTTTTAAGCAATAAACGAGAAGCTAAAAAAAAAAATAGTTTACTGAAAATTCTGTAATTACCTGTCATTAATTATCTTTCATTAGTTGTAATTCAGGTTTATGTCAGTGGTAAATATTTTTTTAATCCCTTATAATTACTGACGCGACACAAAGCAGTATGAATTTTCTGGAAATGTATTTTCAATTGTTTTTATCAAAAAGGATTTCTTAAAAAAAGATTACAAAATCGCTGTTCTACAACTTACGATAACTAAGTATTATTTTATGAGAAAAAAAAAATTAATAATAAATTTTAAGATGACTATGTACCCTTTGAACCAATTTTTTTATTTGAGTATTTTATAGTGTATTTATTTATTCGTCTTTCTGAAATACTATTAAATGGTTTTATGATAGAAAATGATTTAATATAGAAAAAATTCAATTCTTATAATAAATTAAAAAAAAATCTTTTAAAAAATAATGGGAAATAATGATATGATTATTTTAAAACTACACTTCTCCTTCAATTTTCAACTTATAACATTCATAGGTTTTCTGTGCTTCTGTTACAATCTCTATAAGATTTCCAAAAGGTTGATTAGTAGTTTAAAAAAATAAGAAAGAAATAAAATGTCATGACCTATGTAAAAACCCAGTAAAATGAACAGTTAACATTTTTATTTTTAAAAAGTAATTTATTTGCGCTACTGAAAATACGATTCTTAATTTTAGGAAATGCACCATAAGGATCGCTCATTTTATATGGAGCAATTAATAAAGAGGAACTGCCATATCATTATAATAGTGAAGCTTCAACTGTAACCGCTTTCGCAGTGACTGCTTACCGCTGGTAGAAACTTCCACCAGTAAATTTATATAGGAATTTTCTCCTTATTTAAACACCTTATTAATGCAAAATTTCCGTCATAAATAAGGGCAGAAACACATTTTCATTTTTACTGGTTGAAGTTTATATTAGCGGAAGTCAGGCCCTGCGTTTCCGCCATATTATCACAACTAGTGAAACCACTGACTGTTTTAACAAGCAAAATGACACCAGTAAAACCAATAAAAAAAATTTCCCATATTTGTGGAAAAATATTTCCCTGAATAAGACGCTTAAATAAGATGAGATTTTCTAGTAAATTTTACTGGTGGAAATTTTCATCCATCGACGATCAGAAACTGTAGATCCAATTTAAAAAAAAAGCAGCCGCCATCTTGTGACAACCTTCTCAGTTACTTCACTCGCAGCTGGTTGACAGTACACTATATGTCTCCCCCTCTTTATTCATAACTTCATTATTTAATTATCCCAGCTCTCAATTATTTAAATGGAATGGATGGAATTAAAAGGCTTGTTCGCATATTTTGAATTATTAGATCTTTACAGTACCTCCTGAAAATATACCACGGATGTTTAATTTCATCTTGTCAAAAAATTGGAAATCTGATACAGTCCTTAATCCCGTGACAGAAAATCTTTCGTCATCAGGAATTGAACGAGAGATATTCTAAGTGAAAGTCAGTCAAAGTTTAAGATATTCCGTCTCGGTTGTATGCTTAGTAGTAATTTTCCTTTTTTGGAAAACAGACCCATTTTCGGTTGACTTCTTGGAGTACGTACTTACGTGATAAGATACATGAAAGGAAATGATACCAGGAAGTAGTGGATGATCAGAAGTATAAATTTAAAACAATGTTAAAAACGCCAGAATATGTAGACTTTAAGGAGACTAGTTTCGGTAGCATTTAGTGTACCGTCCTCAGTGCAAAGAATAACGGGAACTTGTCCAATCATATAGGAGAAAAGCGGATTCAAATGAGAAGTTTATTGACCAATAGGAAAGTAGGAAAATTCGGATATCAGTCAATAGGAGAATAGTATAGGTAATGTAACAAAAGTTGCTTAAGTTTTTTTTAGGTAATGTAACCAAAGTTGTTTAACGTTGTTTTGAATTTATATTATACTGCGCCAAGTTGAATCTTAATATTAGGTTGAGCAAAAAGTTCTGGGAAATTTTTAATCTAATAGTTACCAGAATTTGTATCGTATGTAGGATTACTAGTGGTATATCTATGGGAGTTCAGGAATTTTGGCTCCAAAATACCAATTAAACAGTCTGATTTGCGTGGGTTGATCCGTCATTTTTCGATAAAAGGTCTAACGATTCTGAAAGCCGTCGATGAGATTAATGACGTAGCCTAGACGACCAGGGACAAGTTTGCACAGTTGGGAGATGCCGAAATTCTTCCACACCCCGCCTACAGTCGAGACGTGGCTCCATCCGATTATGGCCTCTTTCGATCAATGGAACAATTTTTCAGGGGCCGTCGATTTGAATACTTTAATGAAGTCGAAGAAGCAATTCAAGAGTTTCTCGATTCCAAGGAGCCGCCATGATACTTCCAGCAAATCCGGAATCTGGCAGAACGATGACAGACAGTCGTGGACTATGATGGTCTCTACTTTGACGAATAGTCCTTGTTGCTTTTGTTGTTAATTTGCGCATAACAACGCAACTTTCACAAATTTCCCAGAACTTTTTGCTCAATCTAGTAATTATGATCAGAGGACAAACGTCCTCTTTTCATTATCTCTACGTTGGTCAATCCTCGGCCCTTATCTTAGGTTAGTAACTATGGTAACGAAGGGAAAATGGAAAAAGGATGTTTGTTCTTGAAAAGCCGATTTTTATTACAGGGAGTATAGATGATGACTTAAAAAATGATTGCGACCTTACGACTTTACGCCACTGAGCACATGATAGTACCTCAGGTCGTATGGAAGTTCTTCATACCCATAATTCGACTAATTCCTTCTCTATGAGAGAGAATTGAATACGATTAGAACTTAATGTCTTGAAGCTCTTAATCGTACCTTAGCTGATGTGGAAGCTCTTGATACCCAGAATAGGAATAACTTGGGTTGCCTTATATGTGATCCAAAACTAGGGATGCCGTCAATTAAATGCCCCCATTGTTTACAGAGATTTGAAAACGATTACAACTTAACGCCTTCAAGCACTTAATCGTACCTTAGCTCATGTAGAAGCTCTTGATACCCAGAACACGAATAACTTGGGTTGCCTTATATGTGATCCAAAACTAGGGTTACCGTCAATTAAATCTCCTCATTGTTTACAGAGATTTGAAATCGATTACAAATAAACATCTTCAAGCACTAAATCGTACTTTAGCTCATGTGGAAGCTCTTGATACCCAGAATAAGAATAACTTGGGTTGCTTTATATGTGATCCAAAACTAGGGTTGCCGTAAATTAAATCTTCTCATTGTTCACAGAGATTTGAAAACTATTATAACATTACGTCATCGAACACATGATCGTATTTTGAAATATGAAAGATCTCGACATCTATAAAACAATTAAAAAGGGTTGATTTCGCTTATGTAGTACCAAACTAAAGAGTTGCCGCCAATCTAATCCCTAAGTTCTAAATATGTGTAGTTAAAGTCATTTATGAAATTTGGAATCGCAAATGTGTAACTTTTTATACAGTGTGATTTAAAGTGATGTGAGTGATTTTAGTTTATCATCTTCTGTAATATACTGTTTAAAAAAGATAAATTCAGGCATGTAAAAAGTAGAGTTTAACAGGAATTAGTTTACGTAATTTTTAACTCACGACTGTTGAGTGCAATCACCATTCTTTATTCTGCTTAATTCGAAACAGACTCGTTTCAGAACGTTTTCACGGTGTTATTTTACTGTGGAGATATGTGTTGATTTTTATATTTCGATAGATATTATAAATTTTATTTGTTAAATACAAAGGGTACTAGGAAAGTTTTTCAATACGGATTTATTTATCAAAGTTTTTCAAAGTTATTTCCGTTACAAGCAATACAGTTCTCCAAACTCTGAAACCAGTCCTTAAACCAGCTTTGCCAAGTTTCACTTGGGAGTAAGGAACACTCATCGTCCCAAGCTCTCAGAAATGCCTCATCATTGGAAAACCGAATCCTTTTCTCCTTCAGTTTCAGATGCGGGGACAGTACAAAGTCGCAGGGGGCACGATCTGGACTGTAAGAAGGGTGTCAAGAAGTTTCAGTCCTGTAGTGGCAAAATATTCAGTGAAGGCTTTGGCCCGGTGAGCTGGAGTTTTGTCATGATGGAGTAACCATTTGTTTATTCATGACTTTGGTCACGGGTTCTTCTTAGATTCTATGAATTTAGGTAGGCACTGTTCATTGTACCACTTAGCAGTAACTGTCTTCTCTGCGTCCAAAATAATACACTCAACAATTCCACTCGATTGGAAAAATACAGATATCATTTTCTTTTTGACAGATCGAGATTTTCTGACAGCTACGGTGTGTCCTCATCATCAAAGACCCAAACTTTGTTTTGAGACTTAGTCGGCACATTTTAATAGTATAGCCAGGTTTAGTCACCTGTCACGATACTGTTCACATACCGAGATTATCCTTTACCAAACATTTTTAGCATCTCCCAGCACAAAGTCACATTTCGTGTCTTCTGCTCCTCAGTCAGTCTATGTGGCATCCAGAGAAAACACAGTTTCTTGATGTGCAAATGATCATACAGAATTGAATGAATTGCAGGTGCATTTAGGCCTAAGGTATCATCTATATGCTTGTAAGTTATTCGTCTGTCTTCTTCAAGCATTTTCCTCAAAGCAGTAATGTTTTCCTCCGTAACTGACGTTCGGGGCCTTCCCTCTCTTTCAGCGTCCTCCAGGGAGAAATTTCCCCTTTGGAATTCTTTGTACCATCTGTGTATAGTCATACGATGTGAACAATCATCACCAAGTGCAAGATTTATTTTTTCTAAGCATTGATTTAAGTTTAAAGCACGCGCGAATTTATACCGCAAAACTGCCCTTATCTCACTTCGTGACCAGGACACCACTGGAAGAACTTCACACTATCACAGCTAATGAATAACTAAGCCTACAGATTTGTGGTTACGTGCAGGTGCATAAGTATGAACCTATGTCAACACGCAACCACAAGCAGACACCTGCGACTTTTTGTTTAATCATATTGCAAAACTTTCCTAGTACCCTTTGTAACATAAATAATCGTGAAATCTAGATTGGGCCATATGTTTACAAAATCTTATTAAAACATTTTATCTCTCTTACTTTTATACATTAATTTAAGTTTTACTTTTTTCTTTCCTCCTATACACCGTTTTGTTTTCACCCTTAGTTTTGCCGCAGCATGTCCTATTAAGAAACTTGTACCATGAACTCCCTTTTAACCAAACAACCCGTGGAAATATATACAAATATATATTGTCAAGATTAGAGATCAGTCGAAAATTCGGTTTCATTTTCGTTTTCCACCCAAAATCTGAGTTTCGAGTCAAAATCTGAGTTATCTTAAAATTATAAGTTATAACTGACTCAAAACGTGAGTGCAAATTATAAAGCAAGCAACACATATATAACTAAACTTTCAAGAGGCTTTTTACGTGCTCATTAAAAGCTGCAGACTTAACAGTAATATAAAATTTTTAGTTTGAAACCGCAGAACTCTTCCGAATACCCTTTGAGCAAGTTCTAGTATAGGGGAGACCGGGGCTAGTAGGCGCAGTTTTTAGTTATTGATTTTTATTAATTTTTTGTTTAAGTTTTTTTATGAAACTTTAACTGTACTTTTAAAGAACAGGCATCGGGCTATAAATACCCGGAGTTTTGAGTTTGTAGCTTTTGTAGTTTATGTTTAGCGGAAGCCTAAAGTAAAAGGAAAATTGTGCGCCAACCTACCCCGTCACGGGGCAAGTTGCCTATACCTATGGGGTAAGTTGACACACGCTTTATAAAACTTTAAATGAAACTCAAATAAGACACGCAGTTAAGAGATATCAATTTCATTATTACCAGTAAGTTTAAACAAAGGAGTTCTCTCCGTACAATCTAAATTCTAAATTATACAGACATAAAAATAATGAATAAAATATTAATAGTGAGTAACTTCTATCCTACTCAATATCATCATCAGAGTTACAGTTGTCACAAATAAAAAATCGAGTGTCTCCGTTTGGGCAAGCCTTGTGTATCCAAAATCTTGCATTGCAACCACTTTTCTCGGTGTTTGCTGTTTTTCAAGCTACCAGCACACACCAGACACCGAGCCAACTTGCCCCGTGTTCAATGCGCCTACTAGCCCCATAATAAATTTCATCCCAAAAGGGACACGTAACCATCTAAGCATAAATAATCCAAGTTAATCACATATGGGGTAAGTACAGTTAATCATACACTAACAAAAACTGCACAAGTTAAATCGCAATTATTAAGTTAAGATAAGCATTAGAAATTGGAAAAAGAATTAGAAAAGAGAATGAAGCAACAAAAAATTACTTATGGGTGCAAAAAACAGAAAAATCGTAATAAATGTCCACTGCACGTAGGTAACACTGCAAAACTACAATGAGGATTGTAAAAAACAAGAAGAAAGGTACTCTATGACTGGTTGCGCAATCTATCCACAAACAGGAGATTTATGAGAACTGCGCCTACTTACCCCTGTAGTCAACTAGCCCCAGTCTCCCCTAACAGATGATCATTTACAAAAATCGTTATAAAAGATAAATCGAGGATGTATACCTAAAACATTTTTTAATTAGATGAAATTCGTATAATTAGAAAAACATTTTGTGACGTTGATGAATTAATTACATTTATTTTATATGAAAATAAAAATCTTTGGTTAGAGGCACCTTGGGCACACGTAGAGAGCCAACTTGGGCCACACGTAGAGAGCCAACTTGGGCCACACGTATAATTATTTAATAATTATGTACATTTAATAAACGCGTATAATTAATAACTATGTATATTTAATAAACACGTATAATTAATTAATAATTATGCATATTTATGTATGTGTTAATTACTTAAAAAAAATTTTGGACAGTTTCGTTTTCGTTTTCGGGCAAAAATAGGAAGATTAACGAAATTCGGTTTCGTTTTAAAATACCTTTTTCAGCCGATCCTACTCAAGATATATACTGTCTCCAATACTCCCTAATGCTGTACTCCATGATTGCATTAACCCTGTTTTAAAAACCATCTATGAGAAAACTGTTGAAAGGAGTCTGAAGACGTGTGCGTAATAACGAAAGACAATCACATTGAGTATTTGTAATCAAACTTTACAGCAACTTTTTCCATTTAAACGTGAAATCTCATGTCACGAGTCTGGAAAAAGTTGACGTGTGCGGAATAACGAAGAGTACTCACCTTAAGCATTGCATTAACCTTTAATAACTGTCGCAGAAGTTGTCGCATAAGCGGTCTCTGAAACCGCTTGAAGGAAAAATAAAAAAAAACACTCCATTAACTTATAGGATACTATTTATGTACCAAACTTTATTTACATTATTATTATGTCAGCTGTTCAGAAGTCTCTAGCGATAGTTAAATGGTTCAAAACGAAATGCAATTTCACTAGTACGTCTAATTAAAATGAAGGTTATAAGGGTGAATATCACAAAATGTGAGATTTCGAAAACAAAAATTTTGAAAATATAAATTGTTTCAAAGCTTCTCATTTTTTAAAATGTTGGTAGAACAGCCGAATAAAGGAATTTATATGTATAATTGTTAAGGTTTGAAGAGCTTAAGTTGATTTTTATGTAATTATAATTATATATCATTTTATTGGCATATGTATGCCAGAATAATGATAATTTCATTTTAAAACATTTTTCACATTCTTGTTTTTTTATTTTTAGATCTAACATTTTAATTTTTTTAAAGGAACTTGTTTCCTCTATAGTACCTCAAATTCAGTGTAATGTTCAGTTTTATTTGTAATTTATAGAAGCCAGGAAAATGACAAATTAAAAGTCTACTCAATTTTTACAAAGCCTTTAAACAAATTATTTTCAAAGATCTATTATCTAAAAGATCTTGCTGGTAGCAATGTTTTTACTACTTCTGACTTGAACTATGTCAAGAACAAGAAGAATTACTCTGCAGCGCCATCTTTATACCTCATAAAGAACTAAAATGAGCAGGTCAAGACAATGACATTCATTTTCAGTGACAATCATATTTTGATTACAGAAAATTATTTGTAAAATACAGAACTCGTTACATTCCACATATGTGTGTTATACAGGGTGTCCGGTCTCAACGGTGTCTAATGGCTAATTCCTAAACCGTTAGTCATAGACATATAGTTCCAATTACAAAAATGTTTTAAATCAGGTAAAGAAATATTTTAAAAGCGGTTTGGGTCAATGAAAACATTTCTTAAAAAATTACGAAATTAAAATTTTTATACGGTCACCCGGTCCTATAAGTTATATTTAGTAAAATTTTCCTTTTACACTGAAAAGTAATACAAAAAAAAGTCCCGTTATTCTACGATTAAAATTGGCCGAGTAATAGCTATTTAAAGTTGGAGCATATTGTTTGCTACAAATTGGGGGTCATTCACAAATTTAGTCGAAATATAATTCCGTCAGATATATTAAAAAAAATGGTTGAGAGTACAATTAACATTGCAATATAAATTTGGAATCCTTAATCATTCTGACATATTAATGCAAAATATACATTTTGTAATAAACATTTAAGAAGAAAGAGAAAACAGAATTTTTGTTAAATAAAATGATGCTAAATTAACAGCCTCAATTATTTACAAAATGATACGTAATTAAAAATATTATTAGATTGCACTAGCTTGCAAAAGTTGGGTTATGTCATGTTTTTTTTAAATTTTGATAATTGATTCTTATGTATTCTGTACCGCTGAATCCGAAATTGACCATTTTTATCATCACATTAGGATTTTTCGCAGACTGCAAATTTCAAAGTTAAAAGTTCAAAGTTAAATTTAAATCTCCATTCCCATATCATCGGACCACTCAGCTGTTTAGCTGTAAGAATCCCAGGATAAGCAAAAATATCGAATAAATTATTGAATAAAATAAAATAAAATACAAAAAGTTTTACATATGTTTTATAGTATGATATTTTCGCTATATTTTAACTTGCACATTTACGATTTTCAAAAAATTTTTAATGTGATTGTTAAAAATAAAGGCCATTTTCAAATTCAGTGCTAAAAAGTACGTAAAAATCAATTATCAAAAGTTAAAAAACAAAACCATCTCCTCTACTTTATAGTATCCGATTTTTGTTATTCTTTAAATTTGATAATTTATTATTTGCGAAATATCCTAAAATGATGGTTAAAAATTAAAGTAATTTTCGGATTCAGTGCTAAAAAATACATAAAAGTTAAACCCAACAATCGCAGTCTTGTATTATCTAATATAAAACTTTTTTAAAAACTTCTTGGCGGTAATCTATCCGAAATATTTTGTGTTATCCTGTAAAATAAGTATAAATGGTAACCACCGAAAATCATAATAATATTAGATTGTTATCGGATTCGCATCAGTATGTTAAATGTAATCTCGATCGGATATTTGAAAGTGAGTTAAAGTTCGATTACGAATTTTGAACTGGAAAAGCATACATACGATAGTTGAAGTAACATAAAAACTTAGAAAAAATAACATAATTTTTGTTAAAAGAAATCATAAAAGAAAGTCTCAAATCCTGACAAAATAAAACATACGTTATTTTTGCCAATCTGAAACTTAATAAATGTTAACTTAATCGTAATACTTGTACGATTTTTTTCAAAGCGCAGATACACATGAAATAAGATCTTCAAATACTTTAAGCACTTGGTATGTGACCCTTCAAAGCGAAGCCGAACTCATTTGTTTTCGGAGCAGAAAAGTGGCATAAGTCATGCATTTTTAAAGTTTCATAACTCGCTCAATTTAGATTTATATGAATGGGACTTTTTTTGTCTTACTTGTCGGTGTAATAGGAAAATTTTACTAAATATAACTTATAGGACCGGGGGACCGTATAAAAATTTAAATTTCGTAATTTGGATAATTGATTTTTATTTACTTTTTAGCACTGAATCTGAAAATGACCTTCATTTTTAACCATCACGTTAGAATTTTTTTGCAAATCGTAAATGTGTAAGTTAAAATATTGCAAAAATCTCATACTATAAAAGATATGTAAAACTTTTTTTGTTTTATTTTATTTTATTTTATTTTATTCTATTATTTATTCGATATTTTTGCTTATCCTGGGATTCTTACAGCTAAATAGCAGAGTGGTCCGATGAGATGAGGAAGGAGATTCAATTTGAACTTTTAACATTTTAACTTTGAAATTTGCGAAAAATCCTGATGTGATGGTTAAAAATGAAGGTCAATTTCAGATTCAGCGGTACAGAATACATAAGAATCAAATATCAAAATTTAAAAAACATGGCATAACTCAACTTTTGCAGGCTAGTGTAATCTAATCTAATAATATTTTAAAATACGTATCATTTTGTAAAGAATTGAGGCTGTTAATTTAGCATCCTTTTATTTAACAAAAATTATGTTTTTTATTTCTTCTTAAATGTTTATTACAAATTGTATATTTTGCCTTAATATTTCTGAATGATTAAAGATTTCAAATTTATATTGCAATGTTAATTTTACTCTGAACCATTTTGTAATATATCTGACGAAATTATATTTCGACTAAATTTGTGAAATCCCCAATTTGCAGCAAAAAATATGCTCCAACTTTAAACAGCTATTACTTGGTCAATTTTAATTGTAGAATAACGGGACTTTTTATGTATTATTTGTCAGTGTAAAAGGAAAATTTTACTAAATATAACTTATAGAACCGGGGGACCGTATAAAAATTTAAATTTCGCAATTTTTTAAGAAATGTTTTTATTGACCCAAATCGCTTTAAAAATATTTCTTTACCTGATTTAAAACATTTTTTAATTGGAACTATATGTCTATGACTAACTGTTTAGGAATTAGCCATTGGACACCGTTGAGACCGGACACCCCGTATAAGGTATAATTATTAATTAGAAATTTAAAAAAACTAGAAAAAGATATTTGTACATGATAGCAGAAAGCCTTTTACTTTGCACACATCACAGTGTGACATGCCATAAAAATGACAATCTCAAATTTAAGTCTTTTAATTGCTTTATTTTTGTGTTATTATGAGTATATGTCTTGAAAATACTTCTAAGAATACTTTTTATTAGAATGTAAATAAGGAAATTGCATTATATAACATTAAATAGAAATTTTATTGTGCGGGCAGCAATTTCCGCATTTTGTGATATTGACCAATAAACAGTAAACATTGAAAAAAGCAGCTGTCTGAGAGACTGTTCTTGGCAATAAAGGGTTAGCTTTGCAAAAACTATTTCCATTTGAACCCGAACAGCTACATTACAAATTTTCGAATTTAAAATCTTTAGATAATTTATGAATAAAGTAGAATTATTTGAAATCGTGCATATCATTTTCAACTACTTTATATTTCGACGCATAAATTTCATATGTTATTTCCTTCCAGTACAATGTTTAAAATTAAAATTGTCAACTAAATAGAAAGAATTAAAGTAACTTGTCATTATATTAAAATGATTGCAGTTTGATGCGGAATTCTGATTACACTCTCAAGTTATAGCGTACAAATTTGTAGATAAAATATTCGAATAATTAACATTATCCAACATCACAAATCTTTATAAGTACTGGAAATTGTAGAATTTGAACGATTTATCTGTTTAGAAATATTTCATTCTCATTTTGCGTCTTTTTGGAAGTACGCATATCATTTAATAACCTTTTTAAAATGCTTTATTTGATCTGAACTCTTTAATGCTACCAGCGGTATCATCAGCCGCTGCTTTTTTAGCTCACAGGCTATCAAAGCCTGAGAGCTAATGTGCCCGCCGGTTCTGTATTTATGTACGTACGAACGTATGTATGTATGTATGTATGTATGTATGTAATGCGATAACTCTTGATAGAAATATCCGATTTGATTCAAATTTTTTTCTAGGTTTATTCTGATAAGTCTCTTCACCGATTAGTTTTGGGGGTTCATTGTTTAAGTATAAAGGGGGAAAGGGGGGGGGCTAGTTCCCCCCTTAATTTAGATAAATGGGTTTTTCATACACAATTTATCGATTTTCTCCAAATTTGGTATACCGGTTTCTTATGTTAAGGAGTTGCCCTGATTAGATTTGGAGGTTCATTAGTTAAGTATAAAGTGGGGGGGAAGGGAGACTAGACACTCCTTAATTTAGATAAATGGGTTTTTCATGCAGAATTATTCGATTTGCTCCAAATTTGGTATACCGGTTTATTATGTTAAGAAAAGCTTTGATTAGATTTGGAGGTTCATTAGTTAAGTATAAAGGGGGAAAGGGGGCCTAGACCCCCCCCCCCCCCCTTAATTTAGACAAATGGGTTTTTCTTGCAGAGTTATTCGATTTGCTCCAAATTCGGTATACCGGTTTATTATGTTAAGGAGCTGCCTAGATTAGATTTGAAAGTTTATTGGTTGAGTGTAAAGGAAGGGATGGGGATTAGACCCCCCCCCCCTTAATTTAGATAACTGGTTTTTTTTCAGAATTATTCGATTTGCTTCAAATTTGATATACCGGTTTATTCCGATATGGCGCTTCCTTCATTAGATTTGGAGGTTCATTGGTTAAATATAAAGGGGGGAAAAGGGAGCCAGTCCCCTCCCCTTAATTTAGATAAATGGGTTTTCATGGAGAATTATACAACTTGCTTTATTTTTTTTTTCTAGGTTCATTCTGATAAGGAGCTTTCCTGATTAGATTTGAAGGTTCATTAGTTAAGCAAAGAGGGGGAAATGGGGGAGCTAATACACTCCCCTTAATTTAGCAAAATGGTTTTTTCATGCAGATTTATCTGATTTCTTCAAATTTGGTATACCGGTTTATTATGTTTAGGAGCTTCCCTTATTAGATTTGGAGGTTTTTGGTTAAGTATAAAGGGGAGAAACGGGGGCTAATCCCCCTTCATTTATTTTTTCAGGGGCATTATTCTTTGAAATAAGAGTATAATATACAATTACTGTGAATAGCCTGTGAGCTCAATGCTGTCATTTTAACTGGGCACTTTTTTATTTATTTATGTTTGTTTCGTTTTGACTCCTTTTACTATTGGTAAAGACTTCTAAATAGGTAAATATTAGTAAAAATTTTCGACTAATCATCACAATTTATAACATCACAATTATAGATATTAACACTTCGAATTGTAGAATTTGAAAAAAATTATCTATTTTCCATTAACTGTTACATTTTTGTTTATCTTTATGTAAGTATTCTTGTCGTCTAATAATGTTATTATTATTATTTTATTTTACTTTAAACATTAAATGCGACTAGTGGTCGCACAGACCGTTGCTTTTTTCGAAGTCTGTTTTGTTGCGATTTTATTTTAGTATTGCGGACTTCTGAAAAGGTAAATGGTAGGGTAGACCGGGGCACATTTACGCATGGGGCATGTTTACGCAGTACACTTTTTCCTGCACGAGTTATAACGGCGTGACACCAGTCATGACAGATTGATGCTGCTCCCTAGCGGGTATTCTCACTCATTTTTGAGCGTCAGTCGAGCTCGGTCTAGCATTCGGAAAAGATAACCTGTTTTCTGTCATGGTGAGTAAGTTTTGTGTTGAAATTATTGAAACGTATTGTAAGCTAATAATACTTAGTTAAGGATAAACAAATATATGAACATTAGCAGAATTTATCTTTTTTTGATAACTGTATTTGTATGAACAGAAATGTTATTAATTTTCGTTGCACGTTAAAAATAAGTCCAAACATGGCGACCGGGCACCTTTACGCACGTTCTTACTGCGTAAACGTAAGAAAAGACAAGATTGGGTTCAATGTGTTAGATGCAAAAGGTGGTCCCATGACAAGTGTGCAAAAGGAAATACTTTATTTTTTGTTTATAAAAACTGTAACAGTGATGATGACGATGACTAAATACTTTCTGTTTTTAATTAGCAATAAGCCCTATGTTTTCAGTTTAGCCTATAAAATGTTCTTTAATTAATTCTCTTTAATTTTTTTATTTTTAAACAGTGTTTTATGTTATAAATAAAACATTTCAATTTGGTTAAATATTTATTTCACTTACTCCTTAGTATCACTTATAATATGCATGAACGTGCCCCACTTGATACGTAGAAAAAGACTTGGACCTAAAAAAAACATTTTTTTTTTTTTTTTTTTACGGTTAAAAAAACAAAAAGGGCAACAACTAGATACACATATTTTGACTTTATTAACTGCTTTATAAAACCACAATGTCTAAAATTTCTTAAGTTAAGACATAAAAATTAGAAAATTCAGTGAAAAAAAACCCACGTAAACCTGCCCCTGTCTACCCATTTATAATAATACTATACATAAATATTATGATACAAGGTGCACACAGTTGCGCTGAAAGAATACTTTATTACTCGTAGTTATACAGTCAAACATGAGAGTAAGTACACAATAACAGACATAAATACCAGATAATGAAACAATAACTTTAGCTAAGAGGTCATTGCCAATGAAAGAATAAATTTTCACATCCTCATGATGACATTATTGGCACTAATCTAGAATATTAGCACTGTAAAAAACGGTACTACTTTAAAATAAAATAACAATAGAACACCAGATTATTCAGAGAATGATAAACAAAGAACCAGCCATTTGTAAACAACGTGAATTATCCATTTCTGTAAGTCTAGAATAATAATTTTTTACACGTAAAATCTATTTAGGTTTAAAAAAAAAAAAGGTTTTTTGCGTATTATTGGGCGTATAACTATGACTCTGTCTTCGTTGAAGATCATTTTCATAGATAATCTGAATGGCTGATGTACTGAAAATTCTGCTATTTAATTTTAATATATTAATCTACCAAGCACTTCAACACGTCGAAGTAGACATGTTTCAAAAGCAAGAAAATTGGGTTTATATGGAATAAGTAAGTGTGGAACGTCATGAAACCTTAAAAATCGCATGTGTGATGCTGCTTTTAAGATTAAAAAAAATTAAATTTAAAAAATAAAAAAAACCGACTGCGTAAAAAGCGAACTAGTTAATTATTTCTCATCAATGTTAAATTATTTTTTATATTACTTACCTATTTTTCTTATTTAATTGTATTGATGACTTTTAAGTTGTGTTTAATTGGTAGTTCTTATCTATAAACACTATTTTGATGAGGTCTATAGATGTCTATGATGGTTAGATTGCAGTAAAGCTAGAGATCCACAATACATACACAACTTCCAGGTTGTGTAATATTTAAACGGAGCTTTTGACTGTAAAATAGTCAATGAAACATCGTCTTCATTTTGAAAGACCTATCCAATGATATGCCACTCAATATGGTGAGCAATTTTTTTTGTGTGTGTCTACCGCCATTTTGTATTTTACGGCGGCCATTTGGAATTTATAAAATCAAAAACTACTCTATAACCATCGTACTGTTAAGACGAATCGATAGAGACCTCATTCATTAAAATCTATCCAGCCGTTGGGAAGTTTCGAGGGTATAAAGAAATCCACTTACCCAGGTACGCGTGAAACACATAACCCTACTTGGCAGTCGGGTAATAAAAGCTTTTGTAAATTAAATTCTTATGTCAGATGAATAATGGTTAATTATGAAAGTCCCAAACAATAAGAGAAGAGATACTTATGGATGGACAAATAATGCATGGTCTCGTACAGGTAAATCAGGTCCATCAGTGCTGAAACAAAACATCCATGGCAGTAAGTCTACGTTGTGTATTTGGTGGAAATATGCATATGTCTGTCTACTATGTACAGTTTCAAACCCGAGCAACAATCAATGGCGAACGTCACAAGCAAAAGATAATCAAATTGAATGTAGAATTGAAGTAAAACATTCAGAATAATACTAAAAAGACAGGACAAGGTTGTTTTCCAAGTAACAATGATCACCCACGAGTTGCAACAATTAGTTCAAGAAATATTTCACAGGGAATTCTTGCCTTCCTTGCTGTTCCTGACAAATGTAGATTTGTCAGATCACTTTTTGTTTCCCTCCATAAGGAGCATCTTTTCTGAGTAGCGGTTGCCAGCAAACTTAACTTTTTTTAATAAATGCTGTCTTCAATCTCTCTAATATTACTTGATTACATTGGTTTCTGAGACTTAAATAAAGAACGCTTTTCGTGGGTAACTCGGAAAAAAACATTGAATATTTTCATACGTGGTTATATTTTCTTATTTGATTATATCATATTTTCGTAAAGTAATTAACGCTTGTCATTTTTTACAGTGCAATATAAAAGCCATATAAAAAAGTGGAAAATATTCCCAGAAAAAATAGAAACAGAGGGCCATCAGCTGCAAAAAAAAATGGCAGCCAGCACTGCCACCAGTGCTAAAGTGCAATGGTTCTATTACTTAAATCTGTATAAAAGTGTCCGTGCGGAATGCCGCTGGCCCATCAGTGATGGCCAACAGCACGCCAACATTGGTATGCTATCACATTACTTCAATCCGTCACTTTTCCTGTTGTGCTAGCACCTAACCTACTGCTATTCCTTTTCTGGGTCAGCACTTTCCCTTACAAAAATTTCTTATAGAAATCTATAAAAAAACTTAGAATTATGGCCCATTTTTCTATAAGCTAGTTTCACCAAAAGTTATCGAAATATCTGTAGAAGTGTCTATAAAAACTTTTGAACTTGCAGCTGTTTTCATGTGGCCGCAAGTACTAACCGCGCTGGGTGCTGTTTAGTTTCCGTCATCGGACATGAAGAAGTACTTTCAGAGAATTCTACGACCGCTCGTAGATTTCATCTCTTATTACACTATTTCAAGTTTGTTTCTTTTGTGGTTTGCGTTCCCAATCATTAAACTTGTATAGAAATCATTGTATTGTATATAAATCCTATATATTTTATACGCTGATTGATTCTCAACTGTGTAAATTAAGAAAACCGAAATCCTTTGTAACTTACTAAAGCCAGATTTAAGAAGAAAAACAAAAGCGCGTTGAAATAAAGATTTTATTTATACATTCATTTACTTATTTATTTTATTGGTGGCAGTTGTGGTATATTATTTACAGTTTAAAAAATATTAGCTTCACAGCTTAAATTGTGTTAAGATATTCATTTCAGATTTGTGTTCAAATTCATTAATCTGCCGCGGTGTGATAAAAATGGTTTAAATATAATGTAAACAGCACCTAACTTGCTGCTGGCCAGCAATTTCCTCTTTGATGCGTTTAGTATTATTTTTAATAAAACGTGGGGATCCAACCCGGACTTCCAGGATTATAAGAGAAAAACATTTGATATTAATATATTTTTTCACGATTGTTTATTAACAAAAACAAAATGTAGTTTATTTTAAAAGTTTAAATTTTGCATTCAAATACTTTTGAAATGTATTAAAGGAGATACAGTCTTTCAGGGTAACTTTGAACCATGGGGTGTAACTTTGCACCACCTCCTAATTTTCAATATTTTTGACTCCAAAAGACTAAATAAACTCCCGAACTGTGCTCTGTTGGCAAGTTTCTAAACTGGGATTTCTACTCTTTATTTTAGAAAATAAGTTAGCAACATTATGCGCAATTAATTGCATCATATAACTATTTTTGTGAAGTACTGTTTTCAAGTTAGTTTTGAAGTTGTTGTAATCCAATTAAATTTTCATAGTAAGTAACAATATACTCATTTATTAGATATATTATTATCTAAATGTTGTAAATGTGTTCAAATTTTGTGATTATTTATTTATTAATAGTTAATAAAATGTAAAATAAGAAGGCACTAACATTTTACCACATTTTCAGGGTAACTTTGAGCCGCCTCAAAGTTACACTGATGTTTATAATTTACTGATTATAGGTGCTACGGTAAAAAAAATTTCCATATTTGCACGTATATTTTATATAAACGCTGGAAGTGTGCATTAGGTATAACATGTAAATATTTTCACAAATATGTGTAAAATACATAAAATTCATTTAAAGGCGTTATTTGGAGCGGAGCTACTCAAATTTGACATTTCATGCATTCCACATTTTTTATTATTGTTTGAATAATACTAGTACAGGTATGTATTACTGTAACTATGGTTATATTATTGAGTTAAAGCATTGAAAATTGTTTTTCACTGCATTTTTATGTTTTATATGAACAATAAACAGTTTTTTTTTTTTAATTTCTAAATATTCATGGTTCTCATCTTCCACTTTTCTTATGCATAATATTTGTTGTAATATCATAAATTATACAAATCTTGTGATGTTGGGAAATGTAAATTCGGAGTCTTTACATATCTGAAAACATTTTTGGGGGTTTAAAGTAGTCCTAACTATAATACTTTTTTTATAATTAATTATTTTAGATAATATTTATCATATGATGCAAAGTTACCCTAAATGGCTGGGTAACTTTGAACCAGGCTAAAAATTCATTTTTTATTGCTTTTATCATTATTATTCCTTAATTTTTGATAGTCATACAATAATTTAGGATAAATTCTTCTCTTTTATGCCCCTAGTTATAACAATATTCTTAAAATAAGAGTGTGGCATATGAAAATAGAGAAAATGCGGATCAAAGTTACCCTGAATGACTGTACTTTCCTATGAGTTAATAGCCAAAAAAATCGCCCAAGATTTCATTACTTACAAGAGTCCTTTTTAATTCTGATCATTTCAGTTGTTTAAGCACGTAGCTCGATTACATGTCCGTTAAATTTCTGTTTTATTTGTATTATTTTATTTATGAAGTTTTAATTTCATTATGCAATAGCAGCCGGAAACATATGCTGATATATTTATATTAACTTAAGTGCAAAGAAAAAAAAATATCTTTCATAATCATCTGCATGCGATAAAGATTTTTTTTTTAAATTCACTCTTGAAAAGTAGTTTAAAAACCATAAAAAGGAAATAAATTGCAATACAGTTTTGAAAGAAATTGTCTTTATAAATACATTTTGTTCTCTATTCGACGGTATAAAAATTAAAAACGCGCGATGTTTCGAAGCTAAAATAATTGCAGTAGAATCAAAATTTGATCGTCTGTTATTGGCAACTTCAAAATGTATTTAGCGTTACGAACGGACGGTTTTCTCCTTTATAATATCGATAGGGTAGACATAACAGCCTTCGCTACTGTTACAGTTAGTTACAGTTACAGTTACTTACAGTTACATCTTTGAAGATACAGTTTTTCTCATTTTAACTGTCCTAATGTTTAGCTGAAAGTACTCGGGAAATTTGTACATGAATTTACATCTATGTTTTATAACATATTGAATAGTTTTAATGTTTTAAAGCTTCTAATGAATTCAAATAAAGTTTTGAAATGTATTAAAAGTGATACTTTCGTATCAGTTAATAGCCGAAGACACCGCCAAAGATTTCGTTACTTACATCATTCCTTTTTAATTATGATCATTTCAGTTAGTTAAGCGCATAGTTCCATAGCTGCAAACTTGTACGGATTTTTGCTACCACTAAAATTTAACAAAAATTTCTGCCTTATTTAATTATAAAAATTCACTGCAATTCGGCGATTGAATTAGGCAAAATTTTCTGTTAAATTTTTGTGGTAGCAAAAATCCGTACAAGTTGGCAGCTATGTAGTTCGATTACACCGCTGTTAAATTTCTGTTTTATTTTATTTTTATTAGGTTGAGCAAAAAGTTCTGGGAAATTTTTGATCTAATAGTTATATATAACCAGACCCATCACCAGAATTTTCACGCAACTTTCACAAATTTCCCAGAACTTTTTGCTCAACCTAATATATGGGCTTGTTTTATTGATGAAGTTTTAAGGTTATGGAATATCAGCTGGAAACTAATGCTGAATTATATTTATATTGATTTAAGTGCAAACGGATTATGAATCGTGTGCACGCGATAGATTAAGATTTTTTAAGAAAACAGGCTTAAGATTTATTTTTAAAACCATAAAACTAGGTAAATTGAAATACAGTTTTTAAATAAATTGCAATACAGTTTTCAAACAAATTGCATTTATAAATACTTTTTTCCCTCACTTAGACAGTGTAAAAATTGAAAATGTGCGATGTTTACAAGTTCAAAAAAATAAAAAAATGCAGTAAAAGCTATATTTTATCGTCTGCTGTTGCCAACATCAAAATGGCGTCAGCGTTACGAACGAACTCGTTTGTCCTTTATAATATAGATAGATAGATAGATAAATCAATACAAGAAAAATGCAGTATTCAATTAATTTATTTAAATGCAAATTCTAAAAAAATAAACGTTGTAATTAGACATTTTGTTTGTATTCATGACGTCATAGATAGAACAAATTAAGAGTGAAGGAAAACGAAAATAACAAAAATGTATGTTGACATAATTGACAATACCTCAAGGAATATTTTTTTAAAATCATCAGCCTCTTTTTGATTAACAAATATTTATTTAGAATTTTGCATAAAAAAAATCTTTGATTAAAGACTCGAAAATGTATATTTTCTAATTAACCAAAAATATTTTAGAAATATACACCGTAAAAAACTCCGTAGTAAAAAACCCACTTACAGTTTTACGCTTTTTCATCAAAAATATTTATCCAAAAAAGTTGGTTTTTTTATATTACACTCATACTAAATACTTAATTGCTTATTTTATTCATTACAGAAGAATAATAGATATGTTTTCAATTAACTTTTTAATAATAAATAAAATTAAA
This sequence comes from Maratus speciosus, assembly GCA_963932465.1. Classification (NCBI taxonomy): domain Eukaryota; kingdom Metazoa; phylum Arthropoda; class Arachnida; order Araneae; family Salticidae; genus Maratus; species Maratus speciosus. The sequence continues at coordinate 643,357,208 of OZ010787.1, read as the reverse complement.
AAAGAAATGAATATACTTTTTTCAAAACGTATTAATATTTAGCAAATATAAAAACGTCATAAATGATAAATATTTGAAAAATTATTTAAAAAAGAAAAGAATTAATAATATCGATTTATATGCATCTAAATTCTGACTGCACATCAGTGCATGTGTGTTTTAAAACTATAGGGTGGTCGATCTGTTGCTTCTTTTTTGAACTATGAATATTTCACAGGTTTTTTGTGTCAGCTGTCATGTGTCATATATGTATGAACTGTCAAATGTGTGCCATTTGTAATTATGTATGCCATTTGAATGACAAAACGGTGCAACGGCACACACTGCTCGCAAACCCATGAATTTATTGAACGAGAAATTTCTAGATCGCGTAATTTGAAGAAATTCTGATGTGAATTGGCCACCAAGCCTGAAAAATAAAGTGTACGCCAATACCCCCCCCCCCCCCCCCCCGCACAATCCTAGACCTCAAACGTAACATCCGGGTTGAAATTTTGACCATGGATGCGTTCATTTTGGGAAAAGCATCGATAATTTTGATGTTCGGATTATGGCATGTAAGCGGAGCCGCGGTATGTGCGATATTGTATTCCATACATAAGTGGCATAGACCAACCTTCCATGTTCAATAGAGAATTTCGATTTTCACTCATAAAAAAGGTGTTTTCTTTCATAATAAAAAAGATCCAACAGATGGACCACCCGATATATGTAATACTTTTACGTTTAAAAGTAATTATCATATTTACATGCATAATTCAATTTTTTTAATGTGTCCTGTTATTGAAAGAAACTATCAACACATACACAAACACAAAACAAAAATTCCCGGAATTTTTATATTAAGAACTAGAGGTTGTTCTCTCTTCACGTACTGTTGTAAAAGATAAAAATATATTATAAACCGTTTTGGCTCTTTCTTTAACTTCCTTATAAATATAATTTGATCATTTCTAAATTGAGAATATATACAGGGTGTCCATCAGGAAAGTTCAAATTTTAAAGTGATACAGCCAGACAACTGTTGAAGTGAAAATGGCCTAATCGATAACTAAGTCACGATGTACCATTGAAATGGCGTACATTGCGCTTTTGCCGTTGAAGCTTATTCCGCTAATTGTAATTTTGTGTTTGAAAAGAAAAAAGTCCTTTCGCCCGGTGCCGGGAGGAAGAGGTAGCTTACATATTCCTTATTTTAAAAAAGCCAACTTATATTATTCAAACACACGAAGCTCAATTTAGTGGAAACCGAATATAGGAGATTCAATACTAATTTTTATCTATACAAAATCATTATGAATGAGAATTTCGCGAAATTAGTCAGCTTTATCCAAGCTGCTTTTATTTAAATTAACTTATATTTGGCTGCCAAATTCGGCGATTTCTTAAAGTGCCTGCCATTTTAAGACAACATGATGGATGAGGCTAACCAGTGAACTTGGTCGAGACCTTAGTAATTGCTGTGCACATGCTCACTCACATCGAAATCGATTGATATATACGAGAGCTGTCGCAGGCAAAAAATCAGATTTTTCAAAATTTCACCCACATTAGATATTGAAATTGCTATATCTGAGCCATTTTTTTAAGATAAAGACAAACAAAAAATGCTCCTGAATCCTCATATAAAGGTCAAATACTTAAGAAAGAAACCTTTTTCAATTTCTCATTTTTGGCACCTCACTTTAAATATAATTTTTTTTAATTTAATGGCCGCCATTTTGAAACAAGATGGCTGATGAAGCTGGCCAGCGAACTTGGTCGAGATATTGATGTATACTATCCACATGCCTTCTTACATCGAAATAGGCGAATACCTGTGTTATCGCGTGAGAAATACAAGATCGTTTCAAAAGGTTAGCCATGCTAGAAATTCAAAGTGATATATTTCAACCATATTTTAAGATATAAACAAAAGAACAAATTTTCAGAAACAAAAACTGCTCCGGAATCTTTGTATCAAGGCCAAACACATAAAAAAATCTTTTTCATTTTCCAATTTTTTAATACCTCATTTTAAATTTTAAATTTTTTAATGGCAACCCTTTTGAAACAAGATGGCGAATGAAGCTGGCCAACGAGCTCGGTCGAGACATTGGTATGTACTATGTACACACCAAGGTACATCCAAATCGGTTCATAAATACGCCCGTTATCACGTGACAAAAATCAGGACGTTTCAAAAAATCAGCCACGCTAGAAATTCAAAATGCTATAACTCAGCCATTTTTTAAGATATAGACGAAACAAAAACTGCTCCCGAATCTTTTTATCAAGGTCAAACACATAAGAAAAAAATATTTTTTCAATTTTCAATTTTTTGGTACCACATTTCATATTTAATTTTTTCTTAAAAATTTAAAATGGCCGCCATTTTGAAACAAGATGACGGATGAAGCTGGCGAACGAACTCGGTCAAGACATTGGTATGTACTATGTACACACCGAATTACATCCAAATCGGTTCATAAATACGAGAGTTACAGTGTGACAAATGTCATATATATATATATATATATATATATATATATATATATGGATATATATATATATGTCAATTTTGAACGGAGGGAGGTTTCGGGGTCTGGGGGTCATTATCGATGAAAATATACCAAAATTTTTTGAAATCGCTTTCCTCCGAAAGGCTGCAATAGGTAGCTTTTTGTAATGAAAGCTACCTAATATACGGCACAGTTTCCAGAAGCCCAATATAAAAAGTCCTTCCGGCCAGTGCCGGGAGGAAGAGGTAGCTTTCATAATCCTTATTTTAAAAAAGTCAACTTATATCATGCAAACACACGAAGCTCAATTTAGTGGAAACCGAATATAGGAGATTCAATACTAATTTTTATCAATATAATGAATGAGAATTTCGCGAAATTAGTCAGCTTTATCCAAGCTGCTTTTCTTTAAAGTAACTTATATTTGGCTGCCAAATTCGGCAATTTCTTAAAGTGCCTGTCATTTTAAGACAACATGGTGGATGAGGCTAAGCAGTGAACTTGGTCGAGACCTTAGTAATTGCTGTGCCCATGCTCATTCCCATCGGAATCGGTTAATATATAGGAGTGCTGTCGCATGCAAAAAATCAGATTTTTCAAAATGTCACCCACAATAGAAATTGAAACTGCTATATCTGAGCCATTTTTTAAGGTAAAGACAAACAAAAAATGCTCCTGAATCCTTATATCAAGATCAAATACTTAAGAAAGAAACCTTTTTCAATTTCTAATTTTTTTGCACCTCACTTTAAATATATATATGTTTTTTAATTTAATGGCCGCCATTTTGAAAGAAGATGGCTGATGAATCTGGCCAGCGAACTTGGTCGAGGTGTTGATGTATACTATCCACATGCCTTCTTACATCGAAATAGGCGAATACGTGTGTTATCGCGTGACAAATACAAGATCGTTTCAAAATGTTAGCCATGCTAGAAATTCAAAGTGCTAAATCAACCATTTTTTAAGATATCAACAAAAGAACAAATTTTCAGAAACAAAAACTGCTCCGGAATCTTTGTATCAAGGCCAAACACATAAAAAAAATCTTTTTCATTTTCCAATTTTTTAATACCTCATTTTGAATTTTAAATTTAATTTTTTTTAAATGGCAACCCTTTTGAAACAAGATGGCGAATGAAGCTGGCCAACGAACTCGGTCAAGACATTGGTATGTACTATGTACAGACCAAGTTACATCCAAATAGGTTCATAAATACGCCTGTTATCGCGTGACAAAAATCAGGTCATTTTAAAATGTCAGCCACAAGAGAAATTCAAAATGCTATTACTCAGCCATTTTTTTTTAGATATAGAGGAAAGAAAAACTGTTCCGGAATCTTTGTATTAAGGTCAAACACATACAAAAAAATCTTTTTCATTTTCCAATTTTTTGGTATCTCATTTAAATTTTTTTTATTTTTTAATTTTTTTAAATGGCCGCCATTTTGAAACAAGATGGCGGATGAATCTGGCCAACGAACTCGGTCGAGATATTTGTATGTACTATGTACACACCAAAGTACATCCAAGTCGGTTCATAAATACGCCTGTTATTACGTGAGAAAAATCAGGACGTTTCAAAATGTCAGCCACGCTAGAAATTCAAAATGCTATAACTCAGCCATTTCTTAAGATATAGACGAAACAAAAACTGCTCCCGAATCTTTTTATCAAGGTCAAACACATAAGAAGAAAATATTTTTTCAATTTTCAATTTTTGGTACCACATTTCAAATTTAAATTTTTCTTAAAAATTTAAATGGCCGCCATTTTGAAACAAGATGGCGGGTGAAGCTGGCCAACGAACCTGGTCGAGACATTGGTATGTACTATGTATAAACGAAGTTACATCCAAATCGGTTCATAAATACGCCTTTTATCGCGTGACAAAATTCAGGACGTTTCAAAATGTCAGCCACGCTAGAAATTCAAAATGCTATAACTCAGCCATTTTTTAAGATATAGACGAAACAAAAACTGCTCCGAAATCTTTGTATAGAGGTCAAATACATAAGAAAAAAATATTTTTCCATTTTCAATTTTTTGGTACCACATTTCAAATTTTAAATTAAAAAAAAAAATTTAAATGGCCGCCATTTTGAAACAAAATGGCGGATGAAGCTGGCCAACGAACTCGGTCGAGAGATTGGTATGCACTATGTACACACCGAAATACATCCAAATCGGTTCATAAATACGCCTTTTATCGCGTGACAAAATTCAGGACGTTTCAAAATGTCAGCAACGCTAGAAATTCAAAATGCTATAACTCAGCCATTTTTTAAGATATAGACGAAACAAAAACTGCTTCGGAATGTTTGTATAAAGGTCAAATACATAAGAAAAAAATATTTTTCCTTTTTTAATTTTTTGGTACCACATTTCAAGTTTTAAATTTTTTTTTAAATTTTAAATGGCCGCCATTTTGAAACAAAACGGCGGATGAAGCTGGCCAACGAACTCGGTCGAGACATTGGTATGTACTATGTACACACCGAATTACATCGAAATCGGTTCATAATTGCGGGAGTTACAGTGTGACATAAGTCATATATATATATATATATATATATATATATATATATATATATATATACACACACATATATATATATATATATATATATATATATCAATTTTGAACGGAGGGTGGTTTCGGGGTCTGGGGGTCATGATCGATGAAAATATACCAAAATTTTTTGAAATCGCTTTCCTCCGAACGGCTGCAATAGGTAGCTTTTTTGTAAAGAAAGCTACCTAAAAAGCCCTTTGCACAATATAAACACATATCACTTTTGGACAATGAAACTTCTTTTTATTTTTTCCGTTTTGGGTTATTTGGTACACTAATACTCGAATGCCGGTTTTTTGAGATAGCATTGTCGGCGAAAATTAACTTCGTCTGCAAAGAATATGTTATTGAATTGGCTTGGCAAAAGGGAAGAATGCAAAAGCAAGAAATGAATCAATAAGCCTCAAAGGCAAACGCACGATGCACTCCATTCCATCGTGACTAAAACACCTAAACGACTCTTATTCCAATTAGGTCATCCTCCCACCCCTTCACTCTAAATGTTTTCTATTAACCCTTTATGTAACCTGATCGCTGCATATCTGAAACATACCCAAATTTCAGTGTTAATTAACAGTGGGCTTTAAAAGACGATTTGATTGATTGCTGCTATTTCTCAACACAGTAATATAATGCGTTTAATATAATACATGTGTTTAATATAAATACATGTGTTTAATATAAATTGTACATAGAATTTTCAACAGACTGCGATTCTGAGTTATTTTTTCTTCCCAATGCTTGGAATGAATTCCCAATGAATGGATTTTATTAACGTTGGTATCTAAATATTTGTCTTCGATTCACGAGTGTCATAGGTTATTGCTATATAGCCCCTAGAAAATGAGAACCTTTTCTTACACAATGGACTTTACCCACGAATGGCAACAGCCATACCTCTGAGGGTAGATACCCTCCGAAAAAGACTGCTTATTGGACGAAGGAGATGAAAAGCAGTGTTCAAATGTTCTTCCCGCAATAGGTGCTTTTCTTCTATATACCCGCGGCTGAAGTCACATATGTAAAGTCCAAATCTAACTAAAAAGAAAGTCTACCGCCGTGTTTTACGCGTATCTTTAGCAATGGCACAGTGGTACACTTTAAGTGTCACTAGCGTGATGTCAACTGATATAAAAGGACCATGGTTTTCCGAATGCTGGTATATGTTATCGGTCTCTTTACGACTAAATATAGACATGTGATTTATATTGGCAAATGACGCTGTGCAGATACATGATATCTGATATCCGATAGTGGTGAGGTCACATTTACAAACATTCGTCTGGAATTGGAATATTTATTTTTAGTCTACACTTTTTTTTTCTATTTAGAAGTATTATTGAGATTATTAAAAAGAAACATGCATAATATTTTTCTAATTTCGCCTTAAGGGGCGAAGGTATTGCCACCTCTTACAATTTTAAACTTAATGAATTAAATTTTCTTTTTCTATCAGTATTTAAAAAATAAGTTTAAAAAATAAATGTTATTAAAATTGATTCTCCTCAAATTATTTTAATTTAACACTGAGAAAAGGAACTAAGGATATCTTTTCAGTGAGCCCCCCTCCCCCTTCCCCCCTGAACCCGCTTTGGAAAATCATTTTTAGTTCTCTTTTTTATTGCGTTTATTTCTTTAAAAAATATCTTAAACGAGGGTTCTGAAGGGTTTCGAACCCCCGAGTCGATGGAAAATAATAATTGTTTCCATTCTTCATTTGTGTATATTATGTTGTATGTTTAAAAAATATCTTGCACGTGTGGCTTTAAAAAAATGTTTATTTCATATTTACGGTCTCCATTAAAAAACGCGGCCTTTGAATATTTTTTCCAATTCTTGCCTCTTACTGGATTTTGCGGGCGCTCATGATAAAAAATAAGTCAAAAAAAATTTAAAATATAAAAGAAAATTTGAATTTTAAATCTTTGTGGGCTAATGTGTGTGTTATAACAACGGAGAGTAGGAATACATTTTTTATAAAGGGAAGTTTCTCATTCCCAAAGCTTTTCTTTTCCATAAATCCAACCAGATTTTTATTATATTTTTTAATATTACGTGAAAACTGAGTTACTAACGCATAGAAATAATTTGAGATATTCAATTATTCTTGAATTTTAAAGCGAACACCCCCCCCCTCCCTCGTCGAAACGATACACCCATGGCGATTACTTAACTACAGGAGATTTATTACGAGGATTTTCAAAACTTAACTATTCAACTACCGCTATTTCATTGCAACTTTGCAAGCGATAAAAATAAAATAAAATGAAATACATGTAAGAAATAACTATAAAAATAATGAGAGGGACGAACGATCGTGACTCATAATTATCTAGGCGTGAAGCTTTTCTTTTTTTTTCTTTTTTTTTTCTAAACCGATAAAAATTTTAGTTACAGTATTTAAAGCATTTTTTCTTAGACTTGCAAGAAAGTTTTATTTGAGAGATCTGGCATTCGATCAATATATCATGAGTCTGAATAATTTCATTTAAAATTTCTTTTTCTTTTTTTTTATGGAAATCGATTTTCTACAAAGATTTTTTATTCTTAGCTATTGTCATTTTCTATATAAATTCCCTTCTACATATACAAAATAGTTTTTTAAATAACGGAGATTTTATACTTTACGGGTGGAGTTAAAATTTTTAAATAATTTAAATACTTAAAACTTTTAATTAAAGATATGCCAACAAAAATCAGCGTTTGATTTATTCATTTATATTTACACTATAACATTTCAGAAAATAACTGAAAAATACCGGTAGGAAGTTGACGGGACATTCCTGTGATTTAAAGAAATTTTCTGTTATTTGACGAAATTTCCGTTTCTATCTGAAAAATTTCAGAAAAATGTGAGATTAGGTTCGTGAAGTTACGAAAAAAAGGCAGACATAAAATTTCGTTACTAAAACAAACAAAAAGGGTAAGAGTGATCGATGATCACACAGCAAATTTCTAATTTCTAATTATTAAATCCTTAACCTTTTTAACTTACATTTAAGAACATAGATGGCAGCACCATTATATTTAATTTTAAAATTATTACAATTGGAAGGTTTTTTAAAATCAAATTAAAAGTATTCAAGAATTGCTTTTCAGACAATTGTAACAGTATATGTTCGTATATCTGAAAAGCATATTTAATTACATAATTTAATTTTAGCTATAAAAAACAAAACCTTAAAATGGCAAAAAAAAAAAAAAAAAAAAAAAAAAAAGTTCTTTTAATTAAATCCATCGGACAATGAAATGTAAATTTAAAATTTTGCATTTTCTCAAAAAAAAATAATTAAAAAAGTAATTGATAAAATATTTTACAACAACTGTTGGCCTTAAAATGGCAATTAAAAAAAAAAATACATAAATACAGGAATCTATTAGATAAGGAAATTTGTTCCACAGAAAAAATTTCAAACTCGGAAGCCGAATATCGAACCGGAAACCTTTCAGCAGGCAGATACTCTACACAGATATATCGAGTCTGCAAGAATGAGACTGAAATCAAGCTTCTGTTTTTAAATCTAAATCGAAAAAATGATCGGATGTCATTAAATTAATTCATTTAATTTTACTAATATAAGACTTTTTCAAAATTTTATGATTTGTCGCTTAAACGCAGGTATTCAGCTATAAGTATGCAGAATTTCAAATTCTAACTTATACAGTTTCTGAGAACGAGCTCTGTGACGGACAGGCAGCGGAGTGGGACGAATAGGGTTTCGTCAGACGAATGAAAACCCTAAAAAGTGATTGCCGCAATGTAGCTGGATCACACTAATGATTGAACTAAAATGCAGCTTGAATTGTAAGATTACACGTTATGTTTACGTTGTATTGGTGAAAATTGCGTGTTTTGATGGAAAATGGGCAATTTAAAATAGAAATTTCGTGAATTAACAGAATAAACGGAAAAAAGCGTGTGAATGCATGGATATTTAAGGTGTATTTATTTATTCGTTCTTGATAAATTATCTTTAATTATAAAAATTAAAACTATTAATAGGATACTTATTAGCTCCTAAAATCAGTCTGAGTGTTATTTCCATCCAGTCATGTTTTTAACTATACTCTAAAAAAGAAATTTTCGTCAAACACATAAAAAGTAATGCCAGCACAGTTTTGAAAAAGAATTCTGTTATTTGACAAAATTTCCGTCTTTTGATAATTGGATTTCGAAAACTTATGACCTTATACTCACGAGGATTCGGTAATTTGAGGGAAAAAGAAAATGCATTAAAAATTCCGTTCTCAAACGGTAGAGTGCAGACAGCACAGTTACCGGAATCCCTCACCCCTCCCCGCTTCTGAGTTTTGATGAAAATGCAACTTATATTGAAGGACTTCGCGTAATTTTTGAGTGAGATCGGGAATTTACATTGATTTCACTGAAGATGGGTGAATCAAAAAAGAAAATATCAGTGAATTAACGAATGTAATGAATAGAAGAAGGTACTGTAATCAAAAATTTTTTCGACTTCCGGTTTTCGACGAACTTACACGTTTTGGAGGTCAGATTTCACAAAAACATGTTTATAAAAAATGTCTGTCCCTCCATGTGTCCGTATGTCCGTGTGCCGCCATTATACCATCAAAAACTTGTATGAAGATATGAATAGAATTGAACCAATTTTTTTTTTAAGTTTTTGGCTATAGAAAGCAGGCCCTCCCTTAATTTGGAAAAAATCCGCCGGTAGAGGTCGCTGTAATAGCGATTTTTGTGTCATTTTGAATATTGTTCCATCGAAAAGTGTATGAAGTTATGCATAGAATTGAATCAAATTTTATTTTTTAAATTTGTGGCTATCGCAAGAATGTCCCTCCTTAATTTGGAAAAAATCCGCCGGTAGGCGGCGCTCTAATAGCGATTTTTGTGCGATTTTTATGTCATTTTGAATATTGTTCCATCGAAAAGTGTATGAAGTTATACATAGAATGGAACCAATTTCTTTTTTAAGTTTGTAGCTATGGCAAGCAGGTCTTCCCTTAATTTTGAAAAAATCTACCGCTAAGGGTCTCTGTAGTAGCTATTTTTGTGCCCTTTTGAATAATGTATCTTCGGGAAGTGTATGAAGTTATGCATAGATTTGAACCAAATTTTTTGCGTCTGTTTTTGGCCTGAATTTGGAAAAATTCTGCCGAAGGGGGCGCTGTAATAACGATTTTTTGCGACTTTCAGGATTTTTCGTAGTTCTATTGCACACCGGTGGCTCGTGAATGGACGGGAACATCCCATCATGATAAGCCGACAATTCGCGAACAGCTGATATACAACAGAATAACGAAAATCTAATGATTTAAAAAAATGTCGTGATCGAGATTAACTTTTTATACCGATTAATTGACTGAAGCAAAAATTTAAGATGAAAATCAAAGTTGATATAGTATTGAACTAATAAAAATGAAATACTGACATTTGTAACTGCAATTTGAAATGTTAAAATACTATATGAGATAGAAGAAAGTTTTGGGATTGGCAAATCCAACTAGCCCATTTTTTTATTTTCTTGAAATCGATCATAGTCCAAGAGCTGTTAAACATTTTAGGGAAGGTATTTGAGGCACCCTGAAAATTTGTGCAACACTTCTTTTGTAATGGCTGAATACAAAATCGAATGTCTGGCTGAAGGATCGTGGCCCAAAAACTGTGCCAGACACGTGTCAAGTGCCATTTTTTTTTTTTACTACACAAAAAAGGTATTTGAGGCACGCTGAAATTGAGACAGAATAATATTTATACTTAGAAAAAAATATTTTGAAAACGACAGACACTTTAGTCGGCCCAAAAACTGTGCCAGACACGTGTCAAGTGCCATTTTTGACTACCCAAAAAAAGGTATTTGAGGCACGCTGAGATTGAGACAGAATAATATTTATGCTTAGAAAAAAATATTTTGAAAATGACAGACACTTTAATCGGCACAAAAACTGTGCCAGACATGTGTCAAATGCCATTTTTTGTCTGGCACAATTTTTGGGCCACAATCCTTCAGCCAGACATTGGATTTTGTATTCAGGCATTACAAAAGAAGTGTTGCACAAATTTTCAGGGTGCCTCAAATACCTACTCAAAAATGTTCAACAGCTCTCCTACTATCACTAAAATGAGCCTCGGGAATTGCTTTTCATCTAATCTTTTTCGCAGGTATTGTGATTCTTTTATTTCTCAAATAAATGACTATCCGTAAAAATAAAACACCCAAAAAAACTTATAATAATCTATTGCGATTGTAAGGGAAAAATCGAGACGTTTTGCCAAATTTGCTCTCCAGTCTAAGCGGAAAAATGCATCCAGCTAGAATAATTATTTCATTTATTTAACACACGAAAATAATATGTTATTAGTTAAAAAACAATATCAAAAGTGAAAGGAAAATTTTTAGTAGTAAGTACAGCGTAGGGGAAACTTTGAAAGCATTTTTCTCAGAAAAAAATTTAAAATCGATAAACACTCTAGCTCCACCAAATTTTATTCAGTCAACTTCTACCTATTTGAAATTTAACTGTCAAATATGTTTTTTATTGAAGTTAGTAAGTGTTTTCCGAAATACTGATCTTACGCTTTTCTGCATACCTTTAAATAACAAATTTTAGTTTTAAATTTACACTGACTTTCAGTCGATGGTATTTCACTAAATATGCATATTTTCTAAAATGATGACGAAAATTTCATTTGCTTTTCGATAAAAAAAATATTACTTTGTTATACGATGAATCTATGATGAATTATCGTGTACGTTACACCATTCGATAAATTTTCTTTTGAACTCTTCCTGCCGATCGGCTATCAAATCACTCTTTTTTAATGTATCAGTTATACAAAGTACAGTTTTCTATTTCATGTCATTATTCTTAATATATATAATAAGTGTAAAAGACTTCCATAAACAATTCACATTTCTTAAAAGTAATTAATAATATATATATATATATGTATGCATGTGACCGATTAAAAGATAATACGATCCAAAACTAAATTAAGCAATTTTATACTCAAAATTGGTACAATAAAAGACGAACTAACAAATCATGGATTTGTACATTAAATCTTTATAATCAAATACAAAATATTTACATAATTTTGTCGATATAGAACGATGTCTTTAAATATTAGAACTTTTCAAATTTAAATAAAATTTTCAGATTGAAAATGTATTCAATATCTGATTTGAAAAGATTTGTATCATTTTTACTCAGATTTTCGGCAACAACGAGAAATAGAAAATTCCCCTGACATTTTCTTCAAAAATATACTTTAAGAACTGAAACGTAAAGAATGGCAAAAATACTTTAGTTTTCAGCAGATAACTTTCTGAAGTATGTAGCGAATCTTCTTTCTATTGTATATTTTAAGAGATTTATTATACGTTGTTCTATAAAGTACTATTTATCATATTTTCGGCATAAATAACAGAGATGAAGATTTTTATCTGTGTCATTTATTTTCTTCGCAACACTCTCAAAAATGGGTACTTAAAGGTAATGAGCATGTTCCTATTTTTGAGTTTATTTTATTTTGTAACAGCTTCAATTAAAAAAAAAAAAAACATCAACTTATTTTTAACCGACTTCCAACGAAGGTGGTTATACAATTCGTCTATACCTGTTTACTTTATACCTTCCCCTTCTGTGTTTGGATTTTTGTGTTGCAGTGTATTTGGCACTACTAGAATGAAATTGTTTGCTGATGCTTTTCAAGTATACTACCAAATGTTGTTTTTGACTTGTGATTGAATAGTCTTTGTGCTTACAAATAATTTATTGTATAAATAATTCGACCCACAACGAAAGAATGAGCGTCGACCCAGCAGAATCTCATGTTCAATGATGTAGACCATAGTCCGTAAGCAAGAATTGTTTAGTTTCGTTTACCAAACTTCGGGAGTTTGCGAATTTTTGTATATTTAATCATTACATATTACTTATTAAAAAAACACAAATTTGTCTAAAGGAAATGTGCACATAAAAAAATAATAGCTGTATAAAGTTGAACTATATTTCAACACTGGTTTGCATCATTATACATGAAAGTTGCCACTAGATGGCGCTTTTCACGGATATTTTTTAATGAAAAATAAAATATACATGCAACCTGCTTTCATGAACTTGCTTTTATTGCGTTTTCTGATGATATAATAAATCATTTTCATAAATAAAACTACTTTCTATTCTTAAAAAGGTTTTCATTATTGGAAAAAAAAAAAGGTTCTGTATCCTTGCGCGTGTTTGTTTACAAACATGGGATATGGATTTCGTTTGCAAGTGCAATCACGAAAAGCTATCAGTCATTAAAATACCAAATTTCTCCAAAAGTAACTGCTTATAAATAAAATAAAATAATATTTTTAAATACATAATAGAACAACGATTGTTTTAACAAAGTCAAAAATATTTTATCAATTGTAAAAATAATATTTTCCCCTCCAAGTTATAATATCAGAAAATCAAAATCATCAGTCAAAATTTGCATTAATTACACATGTAGTAAAAAAATAATTAGGTAGAAACTTAGGAAAGAGGGAACTTTGAGGTCATTTATCATTTATTCTTAAGTAACATAATTACAAAATGAAATACACAAAATTTTAAAAACTCTATAAAAAGAAATATAAAATACATTCTGTATTGACAACTGTGCTTTAAACTATGTGCTTTCAAATAAGACAACACTGGAATATATGTAGATTAGTAAAATATAATGATAAACAGATAATTAAACAAACTGGCATACAGTTTTAAACATAAATATTATACTTTTGAATAACGTCTTATGGAATTAAATCATAATTTTTGACATATGCCAAACTGATGATTATTGTGTTATAACTGCATATAAAACATGCTTAATTTATTGATTTTTTAAGATTTATACTGCAGTAAATACAGGGGAGTTCCAGTAGTGTTCAGCACCTGTGCGCAAAATTTTAGATTGTGCTCTATACCCTTCCCCGAAACAATATTTCATAAAAACTTGTCAACAAACACAAATTAAGTGCAAAATATATTAACCCTTTGTAACTCAACAACTCCGATTTGAAAAATTCTTACACAGATATAAAAACGCATAATTTTAAGCATGGAAAAAAATAATAAAAAAATTCAGAACAGAAAAATAAAATTTTATTTGGAAAAATGCGTTTGTTGCATATCTGCAACATGGTACCAAGTGGCACAAAAACTGAATATATTTAAAATTTCAATTTATGCGAAAATTTTTGAAACAATTGTTAGTTTTGTTGTAGTGAAGTCCCACACCACATTTCTCATAAACAGTTTGAGTAAAGTTTTTACAATCGGGGTATTTACAACGCATTCTTTTTCTCTGCCCAATATGGCCAGTGCCCAATTTCGTCTAGGCACACTTGTGTTGGTGGAATATGTTGAGTAGGCGCTCTATGCTTTTTCTGTTGAATTCTTTTTTCTACGAGACCTTTCCCTTTCTTGCTAGCTTTGGACTTGGTGTTAATTTTACAGAGTGGGGGGGGGGGGGGTGAGATCCCTAACTTACCCTATAGCAATTAAATAATATAAAAACAGACTAATGTTTCCCCTTTTCGATAATTTTATTCTTCTGAAAGAAATGCAACTGAAATAACCATTAGAGGATATTTTCGATGCTCTTTCGATATTTTTAGAAAATCCATTACAAGGGGAGACATGGTGCGTTGTTGCAGATCTGCAACAAACAAAAGTTTACGTTTATCTTATACATATTATAAATTTCCTAGCTCGAAAATGGTCTTTAAATAAAGAATTTAAACTCACCTTTGTAAAGAATATACTTGTAGACGTCTGCAGACTATTTTAACTCCTATATTTCAAAGCTTAATTCAGCAAAAAATCACGGGTAGCTGATCAAGTGATAAATCAAACTTTGGATCGAAAAAAAAATCAGTATCGACATTTGATGCGGATTTAAGGGTATATTCCGATCCAAACTGCTTATTTTCTGATTCATTTTAAAATTCATTTTTGCTCTCAAACGCACCAAACTTGGAAATTCTCTTATTTAGAAACTATATAATGTGCGGTGCTTCTTATTTTTTTAATAAATGCAGAAAATACTATAAAAAAGGCTGTCAAAGTTGGCATTTTGAACCGAATTTTCCGAAACGGGCGATCTAGGAATGAAAAAAATGGTCATACTGAGAAAATAATTGTTTAAAAATCAAATTCTAATTAATTGAGCTGAAAATGAAATCACACGGCATGTTAAACATGTCTTCAGAAATCACCCCAGCAAGTTTCATGTTTTTACTTTTAAAAATGAGTCTGAAAATGTCTCAGAAAATTTCGAGCTGTTGAGGGTGGAAAAATATTTTTTCGAATACACCCTTAATGAAATAATTATGTTAATGGTAGTGTAATAGAATAACAACAATCAACAAAATCGTCTTTTGAAATTTACTGTTGAAATAACAATGACGTTTTGGGTATGTTGCAGATCTGTACCACGGTGATACAAAGGGTTAATTATAAGTTCATAAAAAGTATTAATTACAAAAAAAAGAGCAAAAGGAAAAGTACATAAAAGGCTGGTATAAAAATTTCAAAAATATATAGGGTAAGATGTGCCAGTAAGGACACCCTTCAAAGTTTTTGGTTTAAAAAAATAACGAATAAGCATTTAGCTTTTATTATTTTTTCTATAACTCTCCCTTGCATGTTTTATAATCTGAGTTATTGTTGAAACTCTTCATAAAACAAATCAAGAAGTAGAAAATAATGCTTCGAAGTTCCACTGTTTTTCAGTGAAAATCTTAATGAACATGTCAAGAGCTTGTTAATATCACTTAATAAATTTATATATTCTTTATTTTCTTGCAAAATTTGAATGTTTTTATTTTGATAGTAATAGAAAACTTTGAATTTTATATACTAATGACCATTTATGAAATTTAATTTATTTTTAAGATTTTAAGATTGGCTGTGTTTATGACGGCCAATTATCAGCACGAGGGATATAGGCCCTAAATGGGGGGGTACCCTCCACGGGGTCTTTCTAAGGGAACCTAACCCGTATTTACTCTTGAAAAACCAAGATCCGAAGAAAACCACGAAAACTCCGAACGATTAGGTCGACGGGCGCGATTGGGATCGAACCCAGTACCCCCCCCCCCTTTAAGATTTTAAGACTATTGTCCATCACTTGAATGCTTAAATAGTCAAGTTCCAGTAAAATATACCCTTTATGGACAATACTAGTAATCTTCATAGTGCATAGGATCCTAACCTAAAACCTTTGAAAACCCAAGTAATATGATTTAATTTTTAAATTTCATTTACCAGAATGTAATAAAAACGAAAATTTTATAGCTGCTTTTAATTAATTTCATGCGACCAATAAAATTTTTGATATTGTGAGCAAATTATTAAAAAAAACCTGTAAGTTGTTAAATATCTACTATTTTCTATATTAAATGTCATTCATCTCTGAAGAAATTACTCTGTTCTCTGTA
The DNA here is from genome assembly GCA_963932465.1 of Maratus speciosus. Lineage (NCBI taxonomy): Eukaryota > Metazoa > Arthropoda > Arachnida > Araneae > Salticidae > Maratus > Maratus speciosus. The sequence goes on along the minus strand of OZ010787.1, from coordinate 643,340,676 downwards.
CATTTAAATGATGATTCACATTGGGAAATGTGACTATAAGAATAGTAAAATACTGTTTATAGATTAATATAATATGGAAACAACAGGAAAATAATAATTATAACTATTAATTAAAAAAATAAAGAAATTCCTTAAGGGTGTCGGGATTCTATTACTGGAACATCTATCTACCCTGTATGTTGTGAGTGAAAAGAAATATTGACGAAATGAACCTTACACAGTTTTAAATAAATTAATAGTTTTATTAAACCAAAAGCATATCATGTTTCGCAATGACATAATTTTTGTCGTTTATACTTTGTATAGCTATAAATAAGAAAGCTATACTTGCACGCATATAAAATGAAAAAATAAAATAAATAACACACATTATTCGAAAAAAGTGATAGGTTAAAAAATATGTTTAAAAGACAGTTTCTTAGTGAATTGAACTTTATTCTTTTTCATATAATGAAAAATATCAAAAGCAGTTACAACCAGTATTCTCGAATCACTAAACCAATTTCCAATACAAAATCTCCAAGGCAAAAAAAAAAAAAAAAAAAAAAAAAACTTATGTTGCATATTTTTTTACTTCAATACAGGCAATTAAAGAAAAACAATAAAACATGCAAATAAAAAAAGAGAGAAAACTTATGAAAAATAATAATGCGATAGTAACAATAATAACATATAATAAAAGGGAAAGTTTGATTGGAGGATCACGTTTGTTTATAAACAAACAAATATGCGGAAGGATACAAACCTTTCCTTTAAAACATATCAAAATATTATTTTAAATGCTTAGGTTACTTTCATTTCTAAAATGTTTGTTATATTATTATAAAATATGATATAAACAAGTTTTTGCAAGCTGTTTACATGCATATTTTATTTTTAATTGAAAAATATCCGTGTAAAGCAACATCTAGGAAGGACATTCATGTAAAATGATGTAAACCGGCTTTGAAATATAGTTCCACATTATACGGTTATTATTTTTTTAATGTGCACGTTTCTTTTGGGCAACTTTATGTTTTTTCAATAAGTAATATCTAAGGATTAAACATGCAAAAATTCGTACACTCACGAACGTTGGTAAACGAAACTTATTTTTAAGCATCTTTTAAGCTCTTATCCCGTGGTCTAATGAGGTTTAGTCATGTTTGAAGGAAAAACGTGTTACCGTGACGATGCATGAAATTACTTCATGGGAGATTCTCAAAAGGTGGGGTCATTACACGTTAACTATATGTAATTTTTAAAATTTTCAAATTTAAGGCCATTTTTTTAATAGTATAGTATTTTGTCTATAAATATAATATATAAATATTTTTAATAGTATGTCTACGAAATTATACACAAACATTAAAAGACAGCAACTATTCTGGAAAATTAATGATTAAAGCATTTAATTAGCAGTTGTGTACGTTACAAATTTTGGACATTTTTTCGCACGTAAGTTGACAGACGTTGCGCTTAGTATTTAAAAAAATCTTAAGACTAAGAATGTAGTAAATGTGTCTGTGTACATATATATATATGCATAATTAACTTTTTGTTATCCAGTAATAATAATAATAAAATCAAATGCTTTGTTACGTACGTTACTTTCGGACATAACAAAATACGGAAAATTCTTTATAGAAAAGTCCTTCTATCTTCAAAAAAGCAATAAATCAGCCTGCCATCTCTTAAATTATAAAAAAATCATCCGTTTCCTTGATGCATTCGTTGTTTACCATTAGAAAAACCTGGAAAAAATTAAAACTCTTTTTATTTTGGTGGTACATTGGAGCAGTTAACGTTATGAATGTCCGAAATTGGCCTCTTTAGCATAAAATAATAAATTTTTAAGATATTTATACAAAGCTTTTACAATAAATTATGTCATTTTCTGTCTCTGAATAGAATTAAAAACTCAGTGTAAAAAAAAATAACAAAGTCAATGATAATTAAAGTTATGTTTGAAAGGCTTAAAGTTATGACTTGTGACCAGTGCCCACATTTTGAGAATCGCCCTCATATTCATTTGAAACCTCATAGCTGAAAATATCGCCTATTTTGAAATGCAGTAGCCGAGATATATTAAAATATTATATACCAGATATACAGTGTGTCCGAGATAAAAGTATCCAAAAGTTATGGCTTATTATTACAGAACTACCCTTTAGAATATAACAGGTTGATCCTATGTTGATTGGAAACCCCTCCGAGATTTTTTGGGACTCCGCCATGCTATTACAGAGATGTTACCGCGTTTTTGACTATGATATTTTCTGGGCGTTGGATTGGAAGACGGGGCCCAATTGCATGGCCGCCAAGGTCTCTGGATTTGACTTCATTAGACATTTTTGCTTGCGGATTCATTAAATCCGATGTATATAAACAAAAAATTACTGTTTATGAGTTGAAGAAGTGTCTCATTCAAGCAATTCGTCTAACTCCTGATATGTTACGAAACACTTGGAGAGAACTGGATTACAGTTTAGGGGTGAATATCACAAAAGTCCTTCCGGCCAGTGCCGGGAGGAAGAGGTAGCTTTCATAATCTTTATTTTAAAAAAGCCAACTTATATCATGCAAACACACGAAGCTCAATTTAGTGGAAACCGAATATAGGAGATTCAATACTAATTTTTATCAATATAATGAATGACAATTTCGCGAAATTAGTCAGCTTTATCCAAGCTGCGTTTCTTTAAAGTAACTTATATTTGGCTGCCAAATTCGGCAATTTCCTAAAGTGCCTGTCATTTTAAGACAACATGGTGGATGAGGCTAAGCATTGAACTTGGTAGAGACCTTAGTAATTGCTGTGCACATGCTCACTCACATCGGAATCGGTTAATATATAGGAGTGCTGTCGCATGCAAAAAATCAGATTTTTCAAAATGTCACCCACAATAGAAATTGAAACTGCTATATCTGAGCCATTTTTTAAGGTAAAGACAAACAAAAAATGCTCCTGAATCCTTATATCAAGATCAAATACTTAAGAAAGAAACCTTTTTCAATTTCTAATTTTTTTGCACCTCACTTTAAATATATATATATTTTTCAATTTAATGGCCGCCATTTTGAAACAAGATGGCTGATGAATCTGGCCAGCGAGCTTGGTCGAGGTGTTGATGTATACTATCCACATGCCTTCTTACATCGAAATAGGCGAATACGTGTGTTATCGCATGACAAATACAAGATCGTTTCAAAATGTTAGCCATGCTAGAAATTCAAAGTGCTATAAATCAACCTTTTTTTAAGATATCAACAAAAGAACAAATTTTCAGAAACAAAAACTGCTCCGGAATATTTGTATGAAGGCCAAACATATAAAAAAAATCTTTTTCATTTTCCAATTTTTTAATACCTCATTTTGGATTTAAAATTTAATTTTTTTTAAATGGCAACCCTTTTGAAACAAGACGGCGAATGAAGCTGGCCAACGAACTCGGTCGAGACATTGGTATGTACTATGTACAGACCAAGTTACATCCAAATAGGTTCATAAATACGCCTGTTATCGCGTGACAAAAATCAGGTCGTTTTAAAATGTCAGCCACAAGAGAAATTCAAAATGCTATTACTCAGCCATTTTTTTTTAGATATAGACGAAAGAAAAACTGTTCCGGAATCTTTGTATTAAGGTCAAACACATACAAAAAAAATCTTTTTCATTTTCCAATTTTTTTGTATCTCATTTAAATTTTTTTATTTTTTTATTTTTTTAAATGGCCGCCATTTTGAAACAAGATGGCGGATGAAGCTGGCCAACGAACTCGGTCGAGATATTTCTATGTACTATGTACACACCAAGGTACATCCAACTCGGTTCATAAATACGCCTGTTATTACGTGAGAAAAATCAGGACGTTTCAAAATGTCAGCCACGCTAGAAATTCAAAATGCTATAACTCAGCCATTTCTTAAGATATAGACGAAACAAAAACTGCTCCCGAATCTTTTTATCAAGGTCAAACACATAAGAAGATAATATTTTTTCAATTTTCAACTTTTGGTACCACATTTCAAATTTAAATTTTTCTTAAAAATTTAAATGGCCGCCATTTTTAAACAAGATGGCGGGTGAAGCTGGCCAACGAACCCGGTCGAGACATTGGTATGTACTATGTATAAATGAAGTTACATCCAAATCGGTTCATAAATACGCCTTTTATCGCGTGACAAAATTCAGGACGTTTCAAAATGTCAGCCACGCTGGAAATTCAAAATGCTGTAACTTAGCCATTTCTTAAGATATAGACGAAACAAAAACTGCTCCGAAATCTTTGTATAAAGGTCAAATACATAAGAAAAAAATATTTTTCCATTTTCAATTTTTTGGTACCACATTTCAAATTTTAAATTTTTAAAAAAAATTTAAATGGCCGCCATTTTGAAACAAAATGGCGGATGAAGCTGTCCAACGAACTCGGTCGAGAGATTGGTATGTACTATGTACATACCGAATTACATCCAAATCGGTTCATAAATACGCCTTTTATCGCGTGACAAAGTTCAGGACGTTTCAAAATGTCAGCCACGCTAGAAATTCAAAATGCTATAACTCAGCCATTTTTTAAGATATAGACGAAACAAAAACTGCTCCGGAATCTTTGTATAAAGGTCAAATACATAAGAAAAAAATATTTTTCAATTTTTAATTTTTTGGTACCACATTTCAAGTTTTAAATTTTTTTAAAAATTTTAAATGGCCGCCATTTTGAAACAAAACGGCGGATGAAGCTGGCCAACGAACTCGGTCGAGTCTTTGGTATGTACTATGTACACACCGAATTACATCGAAATCGGTTCATAATTACGGGAGTTACAGTGTGACATAGGTCAGATATATATATATATATATATATATATATATATATATATATATATATGTATATATCAATTTTGAACGGAGGGTGGTTTCGGGGTCTGGGGGTCATGATCGATGAAAATATACCAAAATTTTTTGAAATCGCTTTCCTCCGAACGGCTGCAATAGGTAGCTTTTTTGTAAAGAAAGCTACCTAAAATCTGAGATTTTGAAAACTAAAACTTTTGAAAATTTAAATCGTCAGTTGAACAGCCCTTAGTTGATATCATTCAACGGCAGTGAAGTTTAAGAACATTTAAATATAGAACTAATTTTCTGAAAGAATGATGAAATATTTGATGCCAGGATAATTTGTGCCAGGACAATGACAAATTTTATTAAAATGTTAAGAAAATTATGATTTTAACAAATACTCTTCAGGTAATTTATTATCGTTTATTTAGACATAGTAAATATTTTTACAAATTTGTTATATAACCATTTACTTTGTTTAAAAAGAGATAAAAAATATTAACAGAAATTTCTTCATAAAAAATTGAAAGAATTTTTTTTTTCTTTTTCATTATAAATTGTACATGATTTTTGTAAAAAATAATAAAAAAGAAATGTTTATGAACTGTTTGAATAATTGGACAGAAAATCTTTCAGCAATATAGTATTTACATGGTGAGACACAAAGATAATGAAGGAGGTAAAATAATATACAATAAATTTTGTAATAATTGTGTAATATTTGATATCTAACTACATTTTTCAAGTTATTACGAAATACAGATTAATATTTAGGAGTATTAAATAATAATAATGAAATTATGTACTAAAATTTACATGATATTTTCTTTAAGTCTCTATAAGCTTGTGTTCTATTTCTTCTCTCTTTTTAGGTAGATTTCGTATGAAATACTACCTATTGGCGTCGTTCCTATGTTGGAATGTCTGAAAAATTTTTGCAGATCTACATCGATCATGCCCCTAGAGCTCAAAACCACCCTCAGTAAAAAACTTTATATCTAACTATCTATCTATCTATGTATGTATCTATCTATATATGTATCTATGTATATATATCACTTTCTTCTAGACACGATAATTTCTAGAATTCTGCACCAATCTTTTCCAAACTGATACATAAAATCAAGGGGCATAAAATCTCGGTCAAGTTCGTTAATAGGCAAAATCGGACCAAGGGGAGAAAAATAGGGAGGGGTTTTGTGAAAACCGAAAACTCCCCATAACTTCTTAATTTTTGTACATATCAAATCAGTTTAAAGTTTTTAATACTTCTAAACATAGAGCCAAAAATTTATGTATCACAGATTCTTGATAAAGTTAAAAAATCCCTGCCGGCCCGGCCTACAGGCGGAGGTAGATTTCGAAGTTAAGTATACTAATTTCACAAACAAAAACCAAATCATGATTAGAGATAAACCCACTTTAAACATTTTATCTGGCCGCTTTTGACGAGTTTTTATTTCATTTTTATATAATAACTGGTTTTTATCAGAATCATGTTAGGGCGGTATTAAAAAAAATACATTTCCATGCTCAACAACTCGAAATTTTCTGGCATAACTCCAGATTCATTTTTAATAGGAAAAACATGAAACTTGTTGACGTGATTTTTAAAGAGATTTATAAGCGACCTGTGCTTTTAATTTTCGTTCAATTAATTAAAACTTGATACATAAACAATTACTTTATCAGTAAGACAATATTTTTCGTTTCTAACACAATTGCTTCCGGAAATTCCGTTCAAAATGCCCACTTTGACATAATTTTTTGAAATATATCCTGCCTCTGTCAAAAAATCGATCATTATGATACATTATATAGTTTCTGAATAAGCGAATCTACCAATTGGATGAGTTTGAGAGTAAAAATGAATTTAAAAATGAGTCAGAAAATAAGCAGTTTGGATTTGAATACTCCCTTAATACGATGATTTTTCCAACACAATCCGCTTCAGGAAATTCGGTTCAAAAGGCCCACTTTGACAGCATGTTTTAAAATATATTCTGCCTCTATCAAAAAATTGACCATTACGGTACATTATATAGTTTCTGAGTAAGAAAAGGTACCAATTGGTAGCCTTTGAGAGTAAAAATGAATTGTATAATGAGTCAGAAAATAAGCAGTTTGGATTTGAATACACCCTTACTAAGATGATTTTTTTTCTTCAACCGCTATGTATTTTAAATTTGTTTTTGCTGTAAGAATTGGTCCTATCCAAAACTTGTTGACATAGATGTTGTAGACAATATTAAGAAGATACTTGATAAATTCATGGGGATTTTATATCTTGTGAATTGATGGAGTTATGAAATTTTTTCTTCTTCAATCCCCCTTTTAGGTAGATTTCGTATGAAATACTACCTATTGGGATCGTTCCTATGTTGGAATTTCTGAAAAATTTCTGCAGATCCACACCGATCATGACCCCTAGAGCCCAAAACCACCCTCAGTAAAAAACTTTATCTATCTATCTATCTATATATATATATATATATATATATATATCACTTTCTTCTGGACACGATAACTTCCGTAATTCTGCACCAAAATCTTCCAAACTGATACATAAAATCAAAGGGCATAAAATCTCGGTTAAGTTCGTTAATGGGCAAAATCGGACCAAGGGGATAGAAATAGACAGGGGTTTTGTAAAAACCGAAAACCCCCTACAACTTCTTAATTTTTGTACATATCAAATCAGTTTAAAGTTTTTATTACTTCGAAAAATAGGGCCAAAATTTTATGCATCACAGATTTTTGATAAAGTTAAAAATGGGCTCAAGGGGCGCAAAAATAGGATTTTTGGGAGAAAAAAATTCATAACTTCGTCAATTCTCAAGATATGAATTTAAATTAATTTTATTATAAATCTCTTTAATATTATCTACAACTTTTATATTCACAAGTTTTTGATAGGACCACTTCGTACCTAAAAAAAATTAAAAACAAAAACAAAAAAGGGGTTTGAAGAAGTAAAAAATCCATAACTCCGTCAATTCAAAAGATATAAAATCCCCATGAATTTATCATATATCTTCTTAATATTGTGTTCAACATTTATATAGGCAAGTTTTTGATAGGACCAATTCTTAAAGCAAAAACAAATTAAAAACACATAGCGGTTGAAGAAAAAAATCATCTCATTAAGGGTGCATTCAAATCCAAACTGCGTATTTTCTGACTCATTTTACAATTCATTTTTGCTCTCAAAGTCTTCCAATTGGTACGTTTTCTTACTCAGAAACTATATAATGTACCGTAATGGTTGTTTTTTTGATAGAGGCAGAATATATTTTTAAAAATGCTGTTAAAATGGGCATTTTGAATCGAATTTCCCGAAGCGGATTGTGTTGGAAAAATCATTGCATTAAGGATGCACTCAAATCCAAACGGCTTATTTTATGACTCATTTTTAAATTCATTTTTGCTCTCAAACGCATTTAATTGGTAGATTCGCTTATTCAGAAACTATATAATGTACCGCAATGATCGATTTTTTGATAGAGGCAGAATATATTTCAAAAAATCATGTCAAAGTGGGCATTTTGAATGGAATTTCCCGAAGCAATTGTGTTATCACTTTTTTCTGGACACGATAACTTCCGAAATTCTGCACAAATCTCTTCCAAACTGATACATAAAATCAAAAGATATAAAATCTCGGTCAAGTTCGTTAATGGGCAAAAGCGGACAAAGGGGATGGAAATAGGGAGGGATTTTGTGAAAACCGAAAAAACCCCATAACTTCTTAATTTTTGTACATATCAAATCAGTTTATAGTTTTTATTACCTCTAAAAATAGCGCCAAAAATTCATGCATCACAGATTTCTGATAAAATTTAAAATAGGCTCAAGGGCGTAAAAAATAGGGTTTTTGGGAGAAAAAAAATTTCCTTACTTCGTCAATTGTCTAGATATCAAATCGAATAATTTTATTATACATCTCTTTAATATTATCTACAACTTTTATATTCACAAGTTTTTGATAGGACCAATTCGTACCGCAAAAAAATTTAAAAACGATAACAAAAAAGGGGGGTTGAAGAAGAAAAATTTTCATAAATTCGTCAATTCATAAGATATAAAATCTTCATGAATTTATCATATATCTTCTTAATATTGTGTTCAACATTTATATAGGCAAGTTTTTGATAGGGCCAATTCTTAAAGCAAAAACAAATTAAAAACACATAGCGGTTGAAGAAAAAAATCATCTTATTAAGGGTGCATTCAAATCCAAACTGTCTATTTTCTTACTCATTTTAAATTCAATTTTTCTCTCAAACGCATCCAATTGCTAGATTCTCTTATTCAGAAACTATGCAATGTACAGTAATGATCGATGTTTTGATAGAGGCAGAATATATTTCAAAAAATGTTGTCAAAGTGGGCATTTTGAACAGAATTTCCCGAAGCGATTGTGTTAGAAACGAAAAATATTGCCCTACTGAGAAGAATAATTGTTTATTAATCAAGTTTTTATTAATTGAAAAAAAAAATAAAAACACAGGTCGCTTTAAAATCTTTTCAAAAATCACGTCAGCATGTTTCATATATATATATATATAATTTTTAATGAATCCGAAAATGTGCCAGAAAATTTCGAGTTGTTGAGTATGGAAAAATATTCTTTTTAATATTGCCTTAACATGATTCTGATAAAACCAGCTATTTTATAAAAAAGAAATAAAAACTCGTCAAAAGTAGACAGATAAAACTGTTAAAGTGGATTTATATCTAATAATGATTTAATTTTAGTTGGTGAAATTAGTATACTTAACTTCGAAATCTACCTCTGCCTGTAGGCCGGGCCGGAGGGATTTTTTTGTTTTTGTTTTTAATTTTTTTTGCGGTATGAATTGGCCCTATCAAAAACTTGTGAATGTAAAAGTTGTATACAATGTTAAGGAGATTCAAGATAAAATTAATTGGATTTGACATCTTGAGAATTGACGAAGTTATGAATTTTTTCTCCCAAAAACTCTATTTTTGCGCCCCTTGAGCCCATTTTTAAATTTATCAAAAATCTGTGATACATAAATTTATGGCCCTATTTTTAGAAGTAATAAAAACTTTAAACTGATTCGATATGTACAAAATTTAAGAAGTTATGGGGTTTTTTCGGTTTTCACAAAACCCCTCCCTAATTCCATCCCGTTGGTCCGATTTTGCCCATTAACGATCTCGACCGAGATTTTATGCCCCTTGATTTTATGTATCAGTTTGGAAGAGATTGCACTATTGTGGAAGTTATCGTGTCCAGATGAAAGTGATATATATAGATACATACATACATAGATAGATAGATAGACAGACAGATAGATAGATATATATAAAGTTTTTTACTGAGGGTGGTTTTGGGCTCTAGGGGTCATGATCGGTGTAGATCTGCAAAATTTTTTCAGAAATTCCAAAATAGGAACGACGCCAATAGGTAGTATTTCATACGAAATCTACCTAAAATGGGCTCAAGGGGCGCAAAAAATAGGGTATTTGGGAGAAAAAAATTCATAACTTCGTCAATTCTCAAGATATCAAATTCAATTAATTTTATAATGAATCTCCTTAACATTATCTACAACTTTTATATTCACAAGTTTTTGATAAGACCAATTTGTAACGCAAAAAAAAAATAAAAAAAATAAAACAAAAAATCTCTGCCTACCCGGCCTACAGGCGGAGGTAGATTTCGAATTTAAGTATACTAATCTCACAAACAAAAACCAAATCATGATTAGAGATAAACCCACTTTAAACATTTTATCTGGCCGTTTTTGACGAGTTTTTATTTCATTTTTATATAATAACTGGTTTTTATCATAATCGTGTTAGAACGGTATTAAAAAAAATACATTTCCATGCTCAACAACTCGAAATTTTCTGGCATAACTCCAGATTCATTTTTAATAGGAAAAACATGAAACTTGTTGACTTGATTTTTAAAGAGATTTATAAGCGACCTGTGTTTTTAATTTTCGTTCAATTAATTAAAACTTGATACATAAACAATTATTTTCTCAGAAAGACAATATTTTTCGTTTCTAACACAATCGCTTCGGGAAATTCCGTTCAAAATGCCCACTTTGACATCATTTTTTGAAATATATTCTGCCTCTGTCAAAAAATCGATCATTACGATACATTATATAATTTCTGAATAAGCGAATCTACCAATTGGATGAGTTTGAGAGCAAAAATGAATTTAAAAATGAGTCAGAAAATAAGCAGTTTGGATTTGAATACTCCCTTAATACGATGATTTTTCCAACATAACCCGCTTCGGGAATTTCGGTTCAAAAGGCCCACTTTGACAGCATGTTTTAAAATATATTCTGCCTCTATCTAAAAATTGACCATTATGGTACATTATATAGTTTCTGAGTAAGAAAAGGTACCAATTGGAAGCCTTTGAGTGTAAAAATTAATTGTAAAATGACTCAGAAAATAAGCAGTTTGGATTTGAATACACCCTTACTAAGATGATTTTTTTTCTTCAACCGCTATGTATTTTTAATTTGTTTTTGCTGTAAGAATTGGTCCTATCCAAAACTTGTCTACATAGATGTTGTAGACAATATTAAGAAGATATATGATAAATTCATGAGGATTTTATATCTTGTGAATTGACGGAGTTATGAAAATTTTCCTTCTTCAACCCACCTTTTTTGTTTTCGTTTTTAATTTTTTTGCGGTACGAATTGGTCCTATCAAAAACTTGTGAATATAAAAGTTGTAGATAATGTTAATGAGATTCAGGATAAAATAAATTGGATTTGACATCTTGAGAATTGACGAAGTTATGAATTTTTGTCTCCCAAAAACCATATTTTTTGCGCCCCTTGAGACCATTTTTAACTTTATCAAAAATCTGTGATACATAAATTTTTGGCCCTATTTTTAGAAGTAATAAAAACTTTAAAACTGATTCGATATGTACAAAATTTAAGAAGTTATGGGGTTTTTTCGGTTTTCACAAAACCCCTCCCTATTTCCATCCCGTTGGTACGATTTTGCCCATTAACGAACTCGACCGAGATTTTATGCCCCTTGATTTTATGTATCAGTTTGGAAGAGATTGGTGCAGAATTGTGGAGGTTATCGTGTCCAGAAGAAAGTGATATATTGTTATATACATAGATAGATAGATAAAGTTTTACTGAGGGTGGTTTTGGGCTCTAGGGGTCATGATCGGTGTAGATCTGCAAAAATTTTTCAGAAATTACAACATAGGAACGACGCCAATAGGTAGTATTTCATACGAAATCTACCTAAAAGGGCGTTTGAAGAAGAAAAAAATCCATAACTCCCTCACTTCAAAAGATATAAAATACCCATGAATTTATCATATATCTTCTTAATATTGTCTACAACGTCTATATAGACAATATTTGGATAGGACCAATTCTTACAGCAAAAACAAATTAAAAATACATTGCGGTTGAAGAAAAAAACCATCTTAGTAAGGGTGTATTCAAATCCAAACTGCTTATTTTCTGACTCATTTTACAATTCATTTTTGCTCTCAAAGGCTTCCAATTGGTACCTTTTCTTACTCAGAAACTATATAATGTACCGAAATGGTCAGTTTTTTTATACAGCCAGAATATATTTTAAAACATGCTGTCAAATTGGGCCTTTTGAACCGAATTTCCCGAAGCGGATTGTGTTGGAAAAATCATTGTATTAAGGGAGTATTCAAATCCAAATTGCTTATTTTCTGACTCATTTTTTAAATTCATTTTTGCTCTCAAACGCATCCAATTGGTAGATTCGCTTATTCAGAAACTATATAATGTACCGTAGTGATCGATTTTTTTGACAGAGGCAGAATCTATTTCAAAAAATGATGTCAAAGTGGGTTTTTTAACGGATTTTCCCGAAGCGATTGTGTTAGAAACGAAAAATATTGTCTTACTGAGAAAATAATTGTTTATATATCAAGTTTTAATTAATTGAACGAAAATTAAAAACACAGGTCGTTTATAAATCTCTTCAAAAATCACGTCAACAAGTTTCATATTTTTCCTATTAAAAATGAATCTGGAGTTATGCCAGAAAATTTCTAGTTGTTGAGCATGGAAAAGTATTTTTTTGAATACCGCCCTAACATGATTCTGATAAAACCAGTTAATATAAAAATAAAATAAAAACTCGTCAAAAGCGGCCAGATAAAATTGTTAAAGTGGGTTTATCTCTAATCATGATTTGGTTTTTGTTTGTGAAATTAGTATACTTAACTTCGAAATCTACCTACGCCTGTAGGCCGAGCCGGCAGGTATTTTTTACTAGCTGAAGACTGTCTTTGATCGACTGCTGAGCTTGCGGGAAAATTTTTAACCCTTTAAGTATCTGCCAGAAATATTCATGCATGTTTAAAGATTCACAAAATAATAGCGATGAACACCATTAGTATAAGGATTTGTATTTTATTATCTTGCATATTTATATTTATGTTAAGCACTGAAAAAAATGACATTGCTATCAAAGTTTTGTTAAATGAGCCTTTGAATTCAAAAATTACATGATAGGAAAACACGATTAGGACCATAAAGGGTTAACGGTATAAGGGGTTTTCAATTATGTTAGAGCTTGAAAAATCTATTTGTTTTGAACCTGCTCTGTATTGAGCAGTATTTCTCTTATACTATTACCTTATTCTGTTACCTTGGAACAAAAAAGGCCAATGTCCAAATTGAGAAATTTGAGTTAAATGCACGTATGAATTCAGGATGCGATATAAAGTAATTGTTAAAAGGGCCAAAGTCCTCCCAATATTAGATCATTGAAAACAAAATATTTTGTCGAGGCCAATGTTACTTACTGTTAATGTAATGTGTCAAACTTAAATTGGGTTTCCTGCCATTTGAGAAAAATGGACATTGGCCCTTTTTATTCCAAGGTACAGATTTATGCTGTTGCCGCTTTTCTATGCCTGTCATCTGTGTAATTGATTTTAAAACACCTTCCTTTTTCTTTCTAACATACTTTAATTTTCTCTAACATTTCTTGCTGAAACAGATCTCCATTTTTTAAAATTCTCTTTTGGCGCCTTTATTTGCTTCACACTTATTTTTAGTCTCTTCTCTTTTGACTGTTTATTACGGCTCATTCTCTAAAACACACTAAAAAATTCGTAGTTCTCTAATTATAATAAATATTAAATTATTTTATAGACTTGCACACAAATAAAGGATTTCATATTTATCTTTTTAACACAAGATACATAATATTACTCAGTGAATAGTATGTGTTTGCACATATGTAATGTAAACAAACCAACCAATAAATTAAAATTATCCACTGAAAATAATTCAAAATTTCAAGGGGTAAATTTATTTTGTATTGGAGAATAAAGGATTTTCCATGTAAAATTGTTAAAGTTTGAAGAACTTAAATAATAAGTTCATTTTTATGTAATTATAATTATATGTCATTTTTTTGGCATATGTATGCCAGGATAATGACAATTTCATTCTAAAACATTTTTCACACTTTCGTTTTTTTTTTTTTTTAATTTAGATTTATTTAGACATTTTAATTTCGTTTAAAGGAACATGTTTTCTCTATGGTACCTCAAATTCACTGTAAGGCTCAATTTTATTTCTAATTTATTGAGGCCAGGAAAATGGCCTAATAAACGTCTACTCAATTCTTACAAAGACTTTAAACAAATTATTTTTAAAGAAATATCTAAAAGATCAAATATATAATGTGAACATTAAAATTCCACAGTCTTACTTAAAAGGCGACTAATGTAATGAATAAGATGTTACAAGTTTAAAATATACATTTTATTTAAAAACTTCTTAGTGCTTTCAAACCTTCCAGGTTCATCATCAGAGAATATCTTGATAACTAAATGTTGTTTATTTATACAAATAAGTCACTCTGTTTTGAAAATAAGAGGGCTAATAATTACTAGAGTTGAAAGTAGAAGTAGCAGTAGCAGTTTCATGGATTGAAATTAATTAGAGGAATCCATGATTAGATTAATTAAATTTAATTAGAGTTCAATCCATGAAACTGCTACTGCTACTTCTACTTTCAACTCTCGTGATTATTGACCCTCTCATTTTCAAAACAGAGTGACGTATTAGTATAAATAAACAACATTTTGTTATCAAGATAATCTCTGATGATGAACCTGGAAGGTTTGAAAGTACTAAGAAGTTTTTAAATAAAATGTATATTTTAAACTTGTAACATCTATTTCATTACATTGGTCGCCTTTTAAGTAAGATTGTGGAATTTTAATGTTCACATTATATATTTTATGTTGAATTAAGGTAAAAAATTGCGTTTCGTCTTATCATATTATATCTAAAATATCTTGCTGGTAGCAATGATTTCATTACTTCTCACTTGAACTATGTCAAGAACAAGAAGAATTACTCTGAAGCGTCATCTTTATACCTCATAAAGAACTAATAGGAGCAGGCCAGGAAAATAACATTCATTTTCAGTGACAACCATATTTTAATAGAAGAGCTGAGTGGATGAACATGTTATGCTACATTTTCTAAAATGGTCTAGCCGGATAAGCATAGCGAAATGGTCCCTACGGCCGATGTTTGAAATAACATGTGTGGTAATAAGGCTCACCATGAGAATACAATAAAGAGTGTTTTAGCCCCTAACCTTGAACTGTCCTTGAGATAATCTTGGAAGTATGCGCCGGAGCTACTATTTTTCAAATACGTTTTTCTCAAAAAGTACAATAGTTAAAAAAATGAAACCAACGCCAATTATTGAAGAATATATTAGTTCGCATTATATATTTTTTTTCACATTTTTACACAACTTTTAACATAGAAAAACAAACAAAAATATTTTTTACAAAAGCTATTAATGTAGTAATTTTATATTTACACCAACCAAAAAATTACAGAATAATGCTCAAAATATGTACTTTTAAGAAAAAAAAAATTCGTTAAAATCGAAGATGCGCTTTTTGAGTTATAATAAAAATAATGCTAGCAACTTGCTAAAATATTCGTAACTTTCCCTCTTTGCATTTGCAGAAATAAGCTACTATCAATGTATTGGTCGATTCCTGGCATTTCTACTCGGACAGGATGTGTCAGTGGGCCAAAATAAGAGAATTTTTCCATACATACCATTTCGCTATAGGTTTGTTTTGTGTTTGTAAACATTTTTTTTTTTTATTTTGGCGCATTGTGCATCCTTCTCGCGTAATAATATCAAGTCGATGGTCTAATCGATTGTGCAGCTGAAGCTGAATAGGGGCTGTAAATATATAAGGTTATCATCTTTTTGGCAATTTCGGACCTCCTCCCAACCTTCCGATATCATACGTTATCATTCCTCGAATCCCCCTCCGCCTAATAATACTGTTATCAGCGTCTAAAAATTCTTTTTATTTTTGCAATTTTTTCCTTTGTCTTTTCTTTTTACACGTTTGCAATGATATAAAGATGCAGTTGTACATTTTTTATTCGCATATTTTACTGATTTAAATGAAGAGAAGAAATTCATAAAATATCACTGTTATATAAGAAATAACTGTATCAAATAACATTTTAAAGAAGTACTTATTATTTTAAAGATTTTAATAATAGCTCTTTGTTGCATAATGAATTGAACAGTAATATTGTCATATTGCACTTCGTCTTTGCACGGGGCTAAACAGAACTTCTTGTAAACAAAACAGGTGGACAACATTCTTCCCCATCTTTTACTGTCAAAAATAAGTATAATTTCGAATCTGGTTTCTCTAACATCGAATTATATACGCATATGGCTCGAGAATGTTAATGGTGAACGTTGGATTATTCTATTTTGGAATGAAATGTTTTATAATCATTCAATAGTTATATCATTTATAACTTTGTATTTTCATAAAATGAAGAAAACAGACTTAAAAAATTAAGATAACAGATGTAAAGAAAAAGATACCAAAAAGTAAATTTTAGTTTGATTAAAAATTATAACAATATCAAATGACAGATACCATCTCCCAGCAGGTATCTTGCGATGTCAAGTGCCAGATCCCTCACCCCACACACACTCCTCCCTAAAGTGATACTTTATATATGTATACTGTACATATCCATAGCGTTCTTCTATGTGAAAGTCATGGTAGGCAAATCTTACCATTTTGTTTGTCAGTTCTTGATATTATTACGCGAGAAGGATGAGCACAAAGTAAATTAACAAAATATTTACAAATACGAAACAAACCTATTGGGAAGTGGTATGTGTGGAAACATTCTCTTATTTTGGCTCACTGCGCATCCTGCCCGAATGGAAATGTCACGAATCGACCAATGCATTGATAGCAGCGTATTTTTGCAAATACAAACAGGGAAAGTTACGAATATTTTAGCAAGTTGCTAGCAATATTTTTGTTATAATTCAAAAAGCACATCTTCGATTTTAACAACAAAAAAAAATTTTTTAAGTACATATTTTGAGCATTATTCTGTAATTTTTGGGTTGGTGTAAATATAAAATTGCTACATTAATACTTTAAAAAAAATATTTTTGTTTATTTTTCTATGTTAAAATTTATGAAAAAATATGAAAAAATGTATAATGTGAACTAATATATACTTCAATAAATGGCATTAGTTTCATTTTTTTTAACTTTTGTACTTTTTGAGAAAAATGTATATGAAAAATAGTAGCGCCGGCCCATACTTCGCCGATTATCTCAAGGAGAGTTAAAGGTCAAGAGCTAAAAACATTGTATATTGCATTATCATGGTGAGCCTTATTACCACACATGTTATTTCAAACATCGGCCATGGGGGACATTTCGCTATGCTTATCCGGCTAGACCGTCCGTTTTTATCTTTTGGATGAAAGCGTTATGAGATATCCTATCACATGGTGAAACTAAAGTACTAAGATTCTATTTAGTCTTGAAGATTTAAGACATTATTCATAAATATTTAATATTTTAATATTTAATAATGTCAATAATATTAATAATTTTTAATATTTGAAAATTAAATATGAATAAGTTTTTCTGAGAGAGTTTAGTACCATACCTGTTAATATTTTAAACACATGGTATCAAACAAAAAATAAATCATTAATACTTACAGCAAAAACTTTCATTTTAAATTTCTTCAAATGTAACTTTTGTTACTTAACATGTTCTTCCACTTAGCTCTTCAATTATGGAACATTATTAATTAAATACAGAATTTGTTACCATCCCCATATATGTGTTATATAAGGTATGATTATTAATTAGAAATAAAAAAAAACTATATAAAGATATCTGTACAGTATAGCAGAAAGCCTTTAATTTCACACACATCACAGTGTGACATGCCAGGAAAATGACAATCTGAAATTTTAAGTCTTTTAATTGCTTTATTTTCGTGTTATTATGAATATAATAGCTCTTGAAAATACTTCTAAGAATATTTTTTATTAGAATGTAAAAAAGAAAATTGCATTATATAACATTTAATAGAAATTTTATTGTGAGGACTGCAATTTTCGTATTTTGTGATATTGTCCATTAGACGTTTGTCATTCCACAAAAGGTGCACGCATCGAAACCTATTGATATTAACACTTGGTAAGATGTTCATTCACGTTTATTATTATTTTTTAATTCTAATGGGTAGCTCCGTACAAATAAGCCATAACTTTTAGATACTTTTAGCCCGAACACCCTGTATATATATACAATAAGTATACCAGAAAAAATTACCCTTGCGCGGAAGCATGATGGTTTCGTTATATTTTTCAAATGGCGGTACAAAAGTATCACAAAATAAACTGAGCCTGGACTGATGCTCCTTGATTCTCCAAGTAACTGTAAGATGCAGAGGGTCCGTTAATGGGGTAAATACAGGGATGTGTCAGATTGGTAAAAAGGTGCATTTATGTTATGGTGTACCAACATCTACATACTGAGTAAAGTTGCCCAATTTACTCATGCATCGAAGTGGGTGCCCATGAAGCACGCTGTAAAAACTGTGTTTGGATTAACATCGTAATCCAGAGAGAACTGAAAAAAAGTGTCACTGCTCGTTCATGAATGTCGGTTACAAAATCCTGCACGAATACACGGAGTCAGCTGTTGATTATCCATGCATACCTGTTTCTGAGGAAACATTATGAAAGTAACTGCTTATAACAAACATTTAGAGCAGGGTACCTTACTGGTTTATTGGCAATTACTCACAGCAGCACATAAAGTGACAGTTATGTAATGGGTCAAAAAATACCGAACGAGGACGGTAACTGAGTGGAAGCACGCAGTGTTGTCCGACAAATCAACATTTTTCCAATTTACCTAATGACACTGACCTTTTTTATGCACCAACAGGGAAATGAGTCATTCATGTTCGGTTATAGATAAGAAGGTGCTTCGATGGTATTTTATGATACACAAAGGCTCAAAATCATCCCCTTTTGTTTGGAAGATTGAGTCAAATTCACCCTGTATAATTAATATATATATATATATATATATAACAAGTATACTATTTTTAATTATTACTAAAAGGTGTAAGATTTGTTCCTGAAATTTTGTTTTCTCAAATTTTTTGGTAAAATCACTTTAAAATGTTACAAAATAAAATGGAAAAATATTTAAAAAACTCACACTAAAAATATTTTGTATTTATTTTGTAAAATGCAAACGTATTAAATATGGGAATATGCATAATGTTTGTAATAATATAATATGCATAATTATATGTTTTAATTAAATTTATATAAAATAAGCTCTTAAATTGTATATTATTACTATAATTATACTTTTTAAGAAGTACTAAAAAAATATATTTATTTCTTTACTGAGACTAATAACAATAATTAGTATTAGTAATAATAAACTAAGAATAATCGTATTTGAGGCTCAAAAACAATTTGTTTCATAATCATCTTGAAAAGGACTTTACATAAATAACTGTCCCCTAAATGGCTAATAAAATATGTACCCATTAGTGCTTAGCACCCTATATTTTGTAACTTACAAAAATGCATAAAAATAGGCTTGAACATTTATTTTCACAATTTAAAAAATACGTATTTCAGAGAAGTCTACAAGCTAAGATTATGACTTATTTATTTGGATCTTTGGTAGAATAAAGACAAATAAACTTATTCTTTACATTTCGCCATCTTGAAAAATGAAAAATCTATAAACTCCGAAGAAAGCCTTCATTTGAGCAAATAAATATACATCTTATGCTGTCATCTCTCGGGAACAGATACAGATATTTATAGAAAATTATTTTATACAATTTTCCTGTTATAAAGAAGAAGAAAATTGAAAAAAATTATTAAATTCAAAGCGTCTTTAAAACAGTAAAAAAGTTTTATTTGATTGTTGATATGATTCGACACTCCCCGATTCCTTTTCTAAACTAACAAATAATAATATTCTGAAATTGCACGATCTATGATGCAATGATTAAAAACGCCATCAATCAGTTTTTCATGTAACACACGTTTTTTTCTTTCTTTCTTTCTTTTTTTTTTTTTTACTTGATATTTACTTCTATTTTCGTAACCATTGAGTAACTCGAGCCACAGTTTTAGTAAGTTAAAAGATTTTGCATTATTACATATGGAATGTTTACGTTTTAGAATTTCTTTTGTTTCTCTTATGATGGAGGGATAATATAAACTGGAGGGGAAAATTATTTTACTTTCATTGAAATTATTCGGATGATTTCTTCGTATGATGCAATGTTTACTATAGCAAATTTTCATACCTTTCTTTAATAAGGTTTAAACATTTTCTTTGCCATCACCCCATTTTACTATAGCGTTACAGAGTAAATTTATATTCTTTTTATATATAAACATTAACCTTTCATTATGTACCAGTATAATAAAAAAGGAGCGCGTAATTAAGGGAGCCTTGGTCATCTGGTCAACCCTCGCTCACATTGATTGGGTCAAGCCTCCCCACATAGTTCTTTTCTAAAGAATAGCACATTATTATGTTAAGCCTAACTTACTATACAATCTTTATGCCTAAAATAAAATCTCAATATCCCTGCAATACTTAAAACCCACTTACTTAAATTTCTATGATATATTTTATCTGAATAAAGCTTATAAATATTTCTAAAAAACACAACTTTTAGATTGAAAACGCCTCACAATTGTTTTTTTTTTCACCTATTTCGATTATCTGTATGAAACAAAGACAGTTGTTTGAGCATTCCAATATCTTTGGTTGACACCTATTGATAAAACTCTGAAATTCTTTTAAATATGAAAACTGAGGGGTCGCACAGTGGGGCAAAATCCCAAAAAGCTGGCCAAAAGTCGAAAAATAAAGTTATTATTTAGGAAATTTCGACTATACAGATGGTTAGAATAATGTTTGGAGGGTTAGAATCTATATTTATAAAAATGTTTTCATTTTATTTTTGCAACCTGTATCATTTCAAATATGACGCTTTGAGGATTATCATCTTAGGCGAACAAAAAGAGCAAAAGAATAGTTTTTCTAAACAAGTGCAACTTTTTTTCATATCATCCGATTTTAATGCTTTAAAATGGATTCACACGATGATAGTGTTTACTGTTTTTTGCACGTGCTACAAAAATTATATTAAGTACATAAAAGTAATAATTTCATGATTATTTTTGATAAAAAATTTTTTAAAAATTTATTATTTTTTTGCTTTCAAACATCAAAAAGTTTATAAGTTCCACAGTGTTCCGCAACGACATATAATGGAAATAATAGCATGAACTATTATCTAATTAATATAGAAAAACCAGCTGCCATAAACTGCCATTCTGCATTTCGTGCAGGTTTTTGCAACAACAAGTAAAAATGTCACTTTTTTAGTCGCTTCAAAAGCTATGACATTTCTTACTTTTGACAGTAATTTAGCTGGCAAACATTTGTAATATTTTTAGATTATTTAGTTTTGTGATAGATTATTATGTATTTTATTACAAATAAGTATTATAATCATAAGAATAAATGAATTTGATAAGCAAGATTAGTAAAAAAATGAAAAGAATTCTCTATTATCGATATGATAGAAATACATTTTCTTATCTTTATAATTAATAATTTTGTTTATTCTATTGTAATTAGAAGAATTATCTTATCAATTGCAATCTTTGCTAGATCATACTTCTGAATGCATTTTATTAATGCAAACGGAAATTATTAAGAATTTGACTTTCGAGAACATTAGCAATCTGAATTCGATTTGCAAGTGGGGATGTGATAGTACATCTTGTCAAAGTACTTTTAAACAAAAATTTAGTGTTGATGGGTAGAAATTAGGTTCAAATAGCTTTTTTACTTCTCTAGTGCCACTAGAACTCGTAAGTGTTGCGAATAATTCAGAAATCGTTATCTGGAAAAATTCGAGATCTTCATCTCCTCAAGATCATCCTCCTCCTTTTTAGGCACATCAGAATCCATTTTTTCCACGAAAATACGGAAGTTACTGTCAGTGAAATGGATTATATTACAGATCCGGAGTGTAAACTTATTCCTTTTAGAACAATCATTGATAGGAAATAAGTAGGCGTTAATTACAAACTAGCTTTAACAATGACTGATTGTAAAATTTTTAATGTCATTACTAGTAATTTGTCAACTCAACGTTGATACCTGTAGAAGGCAACTTCAAACCAGTTTAATAATCTTGATGACATTTTCAAATTAAAGTGAATGAAAATCATTTACAATTCGGGATATCCTTGTCACATACCTGCATAAGATCTTTTGAGTGTAGCTTGCATTTGGCATACAAACGGGGTATAAAGGAATGGCAAGCGTGCACTCCTGACGAGAAGAAAAAAATTCAAATTGCAAAATAAAATTTACAAAAAGGATTTCGTTTACAATTAGGACTTCTCGTCGATAAACCAATGCTCGGATTTGGAAGCACAAATGATTACAATACAGCTCGTCGATTCTTTGAAAACGAAACTATTTCTGCTTCCATAACGAGCGTAGAGGAAGATTTGATCAAACGATTCCACGCCATATTACAAGTAATTTCTTAACATTCATTTGATCAATTTCGTCGATTATTGCTAACAAACAGCTTTTAAATTAGTCGAATTGTATTCCTAGCTCTATATGACAAATTCAGTGCACAAGCTAATTATTCATGGGATAGAAATAATAGCTTCCTCGTTATTGCCTCTTGAGCAAATGTCGGGAGACGCTCAATGATCGAACAACAAATTGACCAAAAGGTATCGAGATGATTTAGCCTTAAAATGCAGTAGGACGCAAACAATGGAAGATTTTTTTGCGTATTTTAATGTTATCAGATTCCTTAATTTCAAGTTTACGTAAACTACTATTGAAGAAATTAATATCTTTGCCCTAGAGGAGCAGAAACTTCTGCAAAATATTTCGACACTTCCCCTTCTGAAGAGTCTTAGTATACTACAGATGATTCAGAAGATGAATTTTAGAATATCCTTTCGTTTTATTTTAATAATATAAAAATTAAACCTCGTAGTATTTTATTTTTCAATAATATACTTAATTGTATTTCATAAATAAAAATTCATCGTTTAATTTTGATCAAAAATATCTTAGTTCTTTGAAAACATCTTGTAACGTTTAGCCTCGAAACTTTTTAATTTCGGAACTCGAAATATTTTATTTAAATCTAATTGTTTTTATTTTTAATCCGCCATTTTTTTTATTTAATTTTTGAATCGTATTTAGTATTCTCAAAAGCACCTGTATACGTAATTGCATAGAAATTGAATAACTTTGAAGGCATTTTAATTTTAAGTCCGCCATATTCGATCCGTCATTTTGTTTTTTGGAATTTTAATTTTAGAATCGAGATGAGCATCCTGCTAAACACCTGTGTACGAAATTTCGTGGCATTTAAATAACATTTCCATATTTTGGCCAGCTTTTCGGGATTTTGCCCCACTGTGGGTCGGTCAACCCTGCCTAGTATCCCCTATATATATATATTTATTTAAACTGTATTGTTCCAAATCATCACCGACTCATTAAAAATATAGAGATACTTTTTGACTATATCTAAAATATTTTCATACAAACTTATATTATTAAATTATATTTTTTTTCTTAAAATATACTTTTTAGTTAAATTAAATTGTTTGTGTATATAACAATAATAAAGACTACATAATTTCACCATACGCAATAGATGTATATGGTATATGACAATTTCTTTTGTAACTTTTAAATCGTAAGATTAAATCGAACCAAGAAAAGTATGACAAAGTTCTAAATTACCTTACGTATAACTTCAATCCAAAAGTTCTAAATGCACTGTATCGATAAAAATCATATAACGAAAGAAAAGAACATAGCAATAAGATAAAGGGACCTTACATTATGAAATACGTTATCACGGGGCAATATTCCATATTACAAGGAAGTCGCAATGTTTTATATAAAACTTAGACTGTTTTTAAAGGAAATGGTATATCTAACATCGTCCAATAGAATGCGACAAACCATGAAAAAATAACAGAAATGAATTTTGAATAAATCATTAATTCCATATAAGAAAAATATGAAAATGCGGCACTAAGATGAAAATATTCATATTACAAAAATATTTTCATATGATGAATGGAAAAAAATCATCATTATAAATGATCAAATACTCATATTTCTAAATCATAATCGTAAGATATATATTAAGTAGAAATATTAAGTAATGATAAATTGAATCCTAAATGATAATGCCCAGGCGAATAGAAATAACACAAAATCAACGAGAAGAATAAAATACCTGACAACTTAATTACGAAAATACAAATGTTTGACTCAATAGAATGTATTACAAAAGGTAAGTTTGGAAAAAAGCAACAATTGTAGATAAAAAAAAAATGTTATAGTGATATATATAGGTGTGTATAATAGTATTCATATTCGCATAGTATTAAAAATATATAGTATGTTTTTAATTATTTCCCAACGTATAAACATATTTGTATGTGCGTGTGTGAGTGTCCTGCTTCCTCAAATATATATCAATAAATACCCAAAAATATTTTAAAAGGACGCAAATCTATTACCGCTTTAAAAAAAGTAATAGATTAAAAATTTAACTTTGAAATTGTGAGTGATTAGTATAATGATTAATATCTTAATATGAAAAGTCACATGAAACCATCCTAGTAATCATTCCACTTAATTTATTTCATTGCTGGTAAATTCCACGCTGCTATTAGTAGCGTTCTTACAAAATAAATTTCCATCTTAAAAATATAAAAGTTAATAAAAATGGTGATTCCTAGAACATGCTTTATGATGAAAGCAATCAAAATGTAATCAAATCAGCTTCAAAACAGACTAGATATTTTTATGAAAGAGAATATATTATGTGGTACATTGGAAGTACAATTTCTTATGAATACTCTATGAATAGAATTTTTTCCCCGCTATATTTGGAGAATTGTCTGCATTAGGTAAACTATATTTTTCTAGAAAAAAATATATTATGTTATAATAAAATTAGCTTATAGCTTGAAAATTCAAAAATTTAGAATATTACACAGAAAATTAAAAAGTTTGATATCTGTGCTTCGCATACATAAATAATTATAATTTTCAATAGATAATAATTATAATTTTGAAGAATTTTGTATTATCAATTTTTAGCTACGGGAAAAAAATCATTTTACTATCTTCGGAAAAAGTTGGGTAAGTAATGAGAACAAAAATGTCGAGTGACTGCATTTGACTTTTCCGATACTTGTGTATGTGTTGAGAAAGTATATGCAAACACATATATATACTCGTGTTTTTAAAAATTGCAACACCATGAAGGAATCATCAGAATTAAATGGAATGTAATACACAAACGACTGATATTGGTACAAACAAATGATTACATATTGAAAAAAAAATAAGTGTCCGAAATCAGTATTTGGTTTAGCCACCACGCGCTGCAATCTTTGCTGCTACACGACGTTTCATGGAGCCAAACCGATTTTAACCCTTAAATGCCGGGTGTTGCTTTTCGGCAACATACCCAATTTAGGCTCTAAAATACTACTAGAACAATATTGAAGCTATAATGCCTAATGTTTCCGATAAAATACATCCTGAAAATATTATTAAATCGATTTTCAACATGTACATGGCAACACTTGTGCTATTTAAGGAAAAAGATAGATCTATTTTTTCAATTGTTGCTACTTGTTCTTTTTGTTTTGTTTGGAAGTTTGCGAAATACCCTATTTTCTTCTGCAGTGTGCAAGTAAAATTTATTTCTGATTATAGTTCCTAAAATTCTTGTGTGTTTAGTATTATAGAATTTTATCAAGGAAAATTATTTTCTCAATTAAAAACCAGTATTGCCGATTAGTAATAAACTGTTTCTTATCCGTGAACCATACTTAAAACAAAATACGAATTTTTTAAGTATTTTTCCCATGATTTATTTAAAAAATGAAAGCCGAAAAACATTATTACAATGATTTTTTAAAAATCAGGCATTTAAGGGTTAAATGTCTGCCTGGGGAAGAGCACTCCATATTGTTTGTATGCGTATTGTTTGGCTCAGATAAGAAAGACCCTGGAACCGGTTTGGGCTCGGTCGTGTTGCCAGGGTAACTGACCAGTCGAATTTATTTTAAGGAGGTCTGGATTTTCCTTTTCTACCGAGCTATCGGTCATTCCGAGAATTATCGCTGTCTTTTTTGTCCTTCCGCTCCCACGGACGAAGTTCCTTTCTTACAAGTTTTAGAATCGTCTAAAGCAGGAAACCTACTCGGGGTTTTCTTGTCTCAGTCACACAATACTCAAAGTTCATCTGTAGAAGCGGTAGGATGGGGATCACGAGATAGACGTCGACCAATGAAATCCCGCACATGTTCAATAGGCGACTTATCCGGCGAATACGCAGAGCATTGCATGTGGCCTTATAATTCAAAATATTATTCTATGTTTTTACTACAGCGGTGTTCAATGGCTTTCTTGAAGTTTTTCAGTTTTTTTTCTCCTTTTTGAATAGATTTGGAATCAGATTAATTTTTGTGCATTTCATATTGTTGATTTCATTTGAAACAATGATACTAAGGCTAATGTCAGACGAACGTCTTCTTGCACGCTTTTTTCCTTACGTATTATCCCTACACAATGCCGCTAGCATTGTGTAGGGATAATACGTAAGGAAAAAAACGTGCAAAAACACGTCCGTCTGACATTAACCTTAAAATTATGTGACTAGTATTATATATTGTACGTTTCTCGTGAAAAAATTAAATATATGGGCCGTTAATTTTGATAGTGGTGTCAACGTAGATCAACGATGGTTCAAATGCGTTGATTTTGAAAGTGAAGCAAGTCCGCTTTTAAAAAATTATTTTTGTATTGTCTAATTTTAACAAACACAATCAGAATTGCATCATAAATACTTTAAAAATATTCACTTTCTTAAATAACCTTTTGATTAAGAACTAGTACTAATGACTATTTTGTATTCATTCGTATCAGAATTTACAAAAAAAATGTCTTCCCGGTAAATTTCTCTTGAAATTGTTCTGGTATACTTGTATGGCAGAGAATAGTTTTCAAAAAGTGATGCGAATAGAAGAAAGTAACTGTCTCTGGGACTACATATGTCCCAATCCCGTAATCAATGGGTTAAGAAATATAATTGCAATTATAAAATTTATTATTGAATATTTTTCGCTATATTTTCCACCTTTTTTCTATAAAACTAAATTATCGTTTTTTTTCTAAAGAAGAATGAAATATTAAAATAAAATAAATTAATTTTTTTGTTATAATTATATTCCTTTCAAATAAAATTGACGTTTTATACAATTCATTGCTTTTAAAAATGAAGAAAGTCATGAAGCAAGTATTTTCAGCTAACAGGGATAACCAACCAATATTGTATAAATAATTAATTTGAAGTAAGTCTATTACTTCTTGCGAGTATTTTTAAAATTAAAACTTTTAAATTGTAAACGATATACATAAAAGGCAAAAACATAAAATAAACTTGACCCACTTTCAAAAACAACGGCTTATATGTTATTTTTGTAATTGTCAATTTTCTCTGATCTTGCGTAAGGTTAAAATGATTTGCGTTATTCAAATTAATTTGGTTACAAATCATTTGTCATAGCACCAGTTAACTCAAACCTTCAGGTAATGTAGAGATCATTTTTTATTTTGATCTCAAATGAACTCCGAGCGTGTTTTGTCACGTTACTGAATGGCAATCTGTCATTCAGTTGATACAAATATAAAACGTTTGGAAAATTATTGTTAGAATCTTTTTTGCTTTCTCTAATAGAACAACATTGTTCGTCCAATTATATTTGTATTAGCTATATTTTATCTAATATTGCACCAATATTCGCTAAATATATTTATATTTAGTGATTTCGTTATCAATGTCAAAAGAATATTTCTGCAATATTGACGTTTCGTTCCAAATATTTTCAGTGTAAGTCCAAGACTTTTGAATAGTAGCTTTTCGTTGCAAATATTGAGGTATAAAAAAATCTGGAGATAAATTTTAAACTGCTAAATGTAAAGTACAATAGTATGTGAAGTAAATTGTACTATTTTTACCAAAGGAAATAGAAATCTTCATTCTGTCAAGAATTTAAGAAACAAATACTAATATATTTTTCTCTTGTTTAATTACATTCGCGCAGAAAGGAAACTGAAAAAAAAGATAGAAACAGTATGGAATTCAGATAAGTGGAAACGAGAAAATTTAAAATTTATCATTATTTTTATTCCATATTATCATTTTGTAAGTTTCAGATTACGAGAGATTTTTCAAAAATATTTTAAGAATTTTTTTTTTTTTTTTATCTCAGACATTACTTAGCCGTTATTGTCATATCACTTACCTTTGACATAAATATATTGCATATCACTTCCCTACGCTTTTTCTATTGGACGTTAGGGCTATGTGATGACCCGTAAAACAATGAAACATAGTTTGATTTAAACCAAATTTTATATGATGATAAAACGTCGATTGGGGCATTATTTTGCTGAAATAGGCATTACGTAAATCTAATAAGGTATTTTTCTAGCAATAAATTTCCAAAAAGAATATCATTATAACCTTTAATATTTTAAAATGATATTGGACTTATCCCACAGCGTGCAAAACTGTCGACCACAATGCATCCTTCTCTGTACTGCTGTTTAAAAATACTAGATTTACACACAAAACTTTATACCTGTAATAATAAAAAAATATATATATAATCTGGTACATCTAATTTGAGCTTCGAAAATAATTCAAAGTGATACTTGCTGGGCAACATATAACAATAATATGTTCCCGCACCATGTTGGTTAAGTCAAAATACAGTTGCGTAATTTGTTATTTCTGTTTGTACAAATCCTTTTTTATAAAACATAATTATGAGTGTAAAATTATAATAATTATATTTTCGAGTAAAATAGGAGTGTAAGTTCATACAAAAATTATTAAGTTGATTTTAAATATTAAATATATATTTTTAAAAAATTGTTTTATTGTAAAATAAATGTATAATGTTGAATATAGTTCGGATCTCAGATAACAACAATAGCCAGACGCCATGGTGTCGTTTTACGACAAGCCAGTGGAAAGTGGTGTATAATTAGAAATCGTAAAATAATAAAAATGTTGGAATACATTTATGGCCTTAATAAAAGTGTTGGAATAAATTTATGGCTTTTTAGACCACCCAAACTTTAAGGCATATAATAATATTAAAGTATATGTAAGGGGCCATTTGCAGACTGTTAGCTAATAGGTCTATCTAAGGATAATGCAAAATCTTCTCACATCCAATAAGGGAGGACTATACAAATAGTTCCACCCACTGCCAAGAGTTGATGTGCAAGAAGAAAAAGGTTTGAAAAAGAGAGTCTAAAAAAAGATGTCGAAGACGCAGGAGCTATCCTGAAAGCCCATGTAATGAATCCGGAGAGCCCTAGTAATGCCCAGGCGAGATGGACATATCGGAGAGAGCCTAAGCAAGCCTAACTGATGATGTCTTCCTGGTGTTGAAATAAAATGGATTGTTCTACTGCGGTCCGAAGCTATGCATCCCGCCATCTCGATTTCGCCGCTCTGATAAGAAGATGAATCCGGATGATGTTTGGATATGATCCTTAGCATCGCGACAGCTCTGAATTTGATGAATAAAGGCCACCATCCCGTATATGATTCAAGATATTACCTTAATCTTTTTCTTTACCACTTTAAATTATATGAGAAATTATAAATATCCTTATATGATATTTTATGGTAGAGAGCAATCTGAGATCCAACAAAACCAATAATTAAATATAATTAAGGTATTTTAAAAATGAAAGAGAATTATTTTTTTTTTTTTTTGCAAAAAGAAAAATATATAATAATAAGAGTAAATGAAAACATTTTTTTTTAAAGATTAAATATACATGTAGTAATGAGCAGCAAACAAAAGTTTTGCTTTCCCTTTTTGAATTAATATAATGTGTATATGTATATAGTTGTGTTCAATGTAAATAAAATATTTAATCAAGTTTTAAAAAGTTTCTGTAATTATTTAATTGATAAATGTTTAAGGTGTGTCAACTTATCTTTACAGCTTAAATTTGGTTTAATTCATACGTGGAAGAGTTCGTCTAAATAAATCACAACGCATACTCTTAATTTTATTCGTAATTAATTAAATTTAATAATTACAGTTTTACGCGGATTATAATTTAATTTTATTAATTATTCGCGTTGCTCTTCTACTAGAATTACGTAATTACGATCACTTATGTTATTTGAATTTATCTAAGGTATATAAAATTATATACCGATTTACTATGAGGTTGCTAGGATGATTTGGACAAATTAACAATTTTGGGTGTAAATTAAATAGGAAATAAACAAGTGTAATTATCTGTCCAGCAATACTGAAGGTGAAAAAGGCAGAATTTTCTAAATGGCAAAGGAGAACTTTCGTTGTTTGGAATAGTTTTATCTTTAGCGATACAAATCCAGTAGAATTGAAAAAAAAAGCATTTAAAGATGTGATTTCAGAAAATGTATTGCTGGAAGCATATCTTTTAGCATATGAATGATTTATTTTTTAACAGGATAATGCCGCAATCAACTTTAATGGTTGGCGAAATCACATTTTAAATCACACAAGGTTTCGTTGCTAGACTGACTATTCCAGAGACCAGAGGTGTAGTGAGGGGCTATACGGTGGTATACGCCGTATTCCTTTATGATTTTTTAAAAGGAACTCCATATATCGTCTCTTTCTGAAATAAACTATAGCATATACTCTCTGGGTTTGTTCTCGGACTATAGAGTACAACATTTGGTTTTGTTGTGAACTACATCACAGCCGGAGACTTACTTAAATCAAGTGGAAAACCTGTGGGGAATACAGGAGTGAAATATTTAGGTAAGGTGTTAAATAAATACGAACTAAAATCTGATATATAAAATTGAGTAGAATTTTTTTTTAATGACAATTAAAAAAAGAAAAAATCTCTCATATTCTAGATTTTTCAAAATACAATGAATGACATTTGAGATTATTTTATGGTATGAGTTCAAGAATGCGGTAAAGAACAACAACCGAGTTGTACCAGTTATGGTTACAGTGACAAAATATCCAAAATTTAAAAGCTCATCACTTACTTTGTTCCATCAAAAAATTATTTTCAGATTGTAAATCAATAACTGGCGTTCAAACGATACCCATAGCACTAAAACGACGTTTTAAAAGAAACGCAAAGAAGAGTATTTAATGCCACATGTGTGCAACAAGTGTTACACTTTGGCGACATTGACATCTATCTCCATTTCGCATTTTATTGATAACCGATGGCACCCAAACACATTCCCATACTTGCATAATCTATCGTGTTTAACGGGAGAGTCCTATTCAAATAAACATATTTAAACCAGAAGTTTAATTTAAAAAATTGAATCAAGTAGTCATTTGAATTAAATGTCTACAATATAGAAACAAGACATGCTATCATTTATTGTTCACACAATCTTCAATTTTAATAATATCAATGGAGTGGAGTAATCTTTTGGAATAATCTTTAGTTTCTTGTCATTATTGGTTTTTATCATAGATAAAATCTAAACTCTTAGGACAATATTTTAATGTAACAATATTGATTAAAATGTAGCCAAAATATATCCAATATCTCTCAAGATAGATACGATTCAATGACCACTGTCGTAAGGTACTTGTACCCAATATGGACAGTGCTCTCAATATGGACACCCCTAATATCTTTAAAAGTAGCAATTGTGATCGAGAGATGGCGCTACATGTCCGTGAAGAAGAGCAGTTGAAAAGATAATTACGCCTGGAAAGTTAAAAAAAAAAGCGCGTTGTTCGCCATTTGGAAGGAAACTTGTTGTTTCGTGGTGTGCTGATCGTAATTACAGGTAAGTTTAAATTCTTATTAGATATGGTAAAATTACTTTAAATATTGAAAAGGGGAGTGTTTTAGAAAGCTGATAAAACATATTTTTGATTGCTGTTGCATATATTGCTTTAAAATGTCATCTTAAAACACACTTTCATCATGTAAATGCTATAGTTATAGCTCGGATGAATGAAACTAGCGCTGCAGTTTGCAGTCAAGTCCAACAAATAAGAGTGAATTATGTCAGCCAGTTATCGTCCGGATAGCCTAACAGGTAAGGCAATGGCACGGCACGCCAAGTATCCAGGTTCGACTCCTGGTCTGGACATTTTTCGCTCTGTTGGAATAAACGTCAACTGTGATACTCCATCCTCGAATATGTTTTCTTTGTTTATTTATTACAAGATTTAGTAAAACTATGCCCGATTCCCAATATGGACATCTTATGCCCGCATTGGAAATACAGCAAGTGAATCTTTAGATTCACAAATTTGTAAAATATCTGTTTAATGCCATCTTAACAATCATCCAAGAAAAAATTCCTCCAAAAAGCCTTTGCAGAAAAATCAAGAGAAGCCTCCCCTCAGTAGGTTATCTGTTGGCGAAATCGCAGGTACCAGCGGTATGACTTCCTCAACAAAGGAGAGCTGGTACTGCTTCTTATGCAGTATTGATGCTATTGCAGACATGCGCCTATGCATCACACGCGGCAGATATGTCCATGGTCACTGTGTGGGACTTACCGCCCTTGATCAAGAAATTTTCATTTGTCCATCCTGTGAGGACTGAGTAGTAACAGATATAAATTCTGCAGACAGATGCAATAAAGCTAAGCAAAACCAACTATATTATTTCATAATATTTTGTAACTGAGGTGCTTTGCATGGGTCCTCGAAGAGCCACAACCGAAAATGTCCCACCCCTGCTAAAGTGCATGTTCTGGAGATATTTACTGTGCTCCCCCTCCCCGCAATACTTTAAGATATATTTCTTTTATCTCCCCTCCTCTAAAATCCTTTGGAAGAGTGGCTCTTCCATACACCCTGTGTAGTAGGTCAATAAGGAGCCACCTTTCCTTTATATGGACATGCATGTCCATATTGGGACAGGGGGTTCCTTATATGGACACTTGTAAACATTTTTTTGTTTTTAAAATTAAACCACAAAAATTACAAGGTAGCTAATTTTAATAATGATAGTCAACAGCCCAGGGATAGTGGTCATATATTTTTGGAGTCCTATGACGTGTACACGGGGGTGAAATAAATTAATTTTCCTTAGGGTGTCCATATTGCGTACAGGTACCTTAATATTAGTTTGCAAGTAGGGATATTTCTTATCTCAAATTAAGGGGGATACGTATTAAAGGGTTATACCTAACAGCAAACTTTCAAAAAGTACATTTTCTAAAAGTACAAATAATAAAGAATATTCAGTTACATTTTATAGTCTAGATGACAAAAATTAAGTAAGTTACGCCGCTTTAATTTATTTTGTGCTATCATACATAAAATATAACTTGAATGTTTAAATGTGTTCATTTCAAAAAATGTTTTCAAAAACCAGTAATCTCGATAACTTGAATAGCTATTAACAAATCTTCTACAAGTTTCGACCAATTTTTAACAACAATAATATCTAGAGAGCAATCGTTCCTTTTTGCGATCTGCTGATTTTTTCTCTTTAACAATTGAGTACAATTCAAGTTCAAATGTTCACCTTGAGATGGCCAAAATTAGACTGACAATAACTACCTAGCGCATTCAGTAGCGCGATTTAATTTCCAGAATAGAGCCATTTTTTTCAGGATGATTAAACAATATTGGGGACAAAGAAATCCGTGAAAAAAACGGCATATCCTCCTAGAGATGACTTTTTGAATTTTGTTTTGCGGAATCCTTCGTTCCCCATCTTGTTTAATCAGACTAAAGAATTTGGATCCATTCTCTCAATTACAAAGCGTAACATATCATGCTGAATACTGTCGGTTTAATTATGGACACGTTGCATACTTTCATTTTATTAAAATGCAATTCCGTTACAGAAATATGGGAGGGTTGGAAAGTGTTTACTAATCTATGACGGATGTTTTTTCTTTCGTTTTTTGGGGATTTATCTTTCTGCCTTTTTTGGTTATTTTCAAAAACAGTCATCACGGCAATCTTTTCAATAGAAGCGATCTTAATCTACGACTGAAACAGTGCTAAATTCAGTCATTTTGTAAGTCTCAGAATTTTAAGAATATTCAAACAATCAAAATCGTTATATCAAAACAAAATACTTCTTCAGAAGTAAAACCCGTTAAAATCAGACGATAAAAAAAGAACATTATACAAAATTTTTACATCAAAATGCAAAACATAAAGAAACACATTGCACAAAAAAAGAACGGTCTTCATAGAAACACGTCATTCGAGCAATTACTGATTTAGAATTTTTGAATGCCATTCAAAGCATAATATTACCACTAAGTACCTTATTTATATTCTGGTTTGAAAAACAATATATTGCAATTCAAGTAAATAATCATTTCTTGCATTTTTAAAAATGCACATTTTACACCACAATTTGTTTTTATAATGTTTATTTTAAATTTGTCTTGCTATTTAGTGGAAAGAATATTAAAACACAAAAATGATGTTTTAAATCGTTTTATAAAAGAAACTATGTCGCATAACTTAGTTTAATACTAATATGTCCATTATAAAAAATTAAAAAAAACGGAAAAATTATAATAAAGCTTTCTTTTGCCTTGCCAATAATGCGTTTTCGTGAAATATTTAAAGATTAGATGAGTTTTCCTTATTTTAATAATCGATAAAATAGGTATCTTATGTATATAGATATTCTATGAAAGTATTTTTTTTTTCATGGAACTGATTTTTAAAATTTATCTGTTGAATATTTTTGTTGTTATTTATAAATCTCATTTATGAAGATTAACTTTTTGATATTTTTAACAAACGCCTTCTATCTTATTGGACGGTTGTTAATGACAGAAGCATAAAAAATACGGTGTAAGAAATAGCCATTACGTTATAGACATCAGCGCTTGTGAAATCTTGACAAAAACAAATTTTACCGTTAAGTCAAAATAAAAATTATATTTTTTATGAAGTACACTGTTAAAAAAAATCTATACTTGCAACAAATCTATACTGACACAGTTAAAAGCTAATGCCACGGTTGCCGCAACAGATAGTCCGTATAATAATAATAATTATTATTATTACAATCGACAATAATGATCCTGTAATAAATTACTAGAAGTTGTTTAAAATTAAACAATTAATAATTAATAGATAATAAAAAATATAAGTTTAAGAGTCCAGGGCAACCAAATAATATTAGAACGAAATAAATAATTATTTAAAGCTGCCAACTTACGGAAATTATAAGAAATTATATTTAAGAAAGACAACAGATGATAAAGTAACTGACTGAAATAGTGTTTAGTGCTGCCATCTAGGATAGAAAACCGAATATAACATTAGATTAAATGTATTTAAAACCAAATATGTCATTTAGACTGTAGATAAAAATCATTCCATAATATGCAACTTAATATTGATAATTATCAAATAACATTTTAATATAATGTGTACCGCAACAGATAGTGCATATAATAATTATTACTACATACTATAATAATGATCCTATTATAAATTACAAGAAGTGTTTAAAATTAAACAATTAATAATTAACAGATAATAATCATTATAAGTGTAATTTAAGAGTCCAAGGCAACCTAATAATAATAATGGAACAAAATAAATAATTTTTAATGCTACCGTCTTGCTGGAAATATAAGAAATTATATTTAAGAGTGACAATATATAAATAAGTACATGACAAAATTAGTGTATAGTTCTGCCATCTAGTACAGAAAACCGAATATAACTGTAGATAAAATGTATTTTAAACCAAATATGTCATTAAGACTGCAGATAAACATTATTCTAAAATATGCAACATAATATTGACAATTATGAGTTAATATCTTAATATAATGTGCGAAAAATGGTGAAAATTAAAATTACTTTTTAATTTTTTAATTTTTATATTTAAATTTAAGTAAAACAATAATTTCGAATAAGTAGCTTTATTAATAATATAAAAATTGTTTAGAATAATCACTTAATAAATATTAATGTATCAATACAAATATGGGGGGGGGGAGATGGTGATATACCAATAAAATACAACATTGCTATAAACTATAAATACATGTATCATAAACTGTGAAATCGTATTACCATTACAAGGCATAATATAAATGAAATAAATCAAAAGAGTAAATTAAAATGATGCAAATTAAATTAATTTACAGAGTGTTATACAGAGTTTAAAATTAAACAATTAATAATTAGAGATAATAACTAATAAAAGAAAAAAAAAGAGTCCATAGCAAACTTATAATATTAGAACATAATAAATTATTTAATTCTGCCGTCTAGCTTAATTATAAGAATTAAATTAAATAATCAATATATTATAAATTACACGACTAAAATTAGATGAAATAGTGTTGAGTGCATCCTTCATTTACATTATACCATAAATAACAGTAGAAAATGCAATTATTTATTTATTTATCTTATTTTATTTTTATATTGAAAATATTTAACCTAAAATGTCACAAAGATTGCATAAATATATCATTCTAAAACAGGGCATCAGAATATTGATAATAATCAATTAACATTATAATATAATGTGTATTTAAAATTAAGTGAATTAATAATAATACCCAATAAGTGAATTTATAAATAACATAAAAGTTTGTTTATATTAATCACTTAATATAATTAATGTATCATTACTAATTTGGGGGGGGGGGGCAGGGCATACCAACATAGTAGAACATCTCTACAAACTCATAAATACATATATCATAAACTGTGTAATCGTGTATCATTACAAAGTTAATTGAAATAAATCTATAATAGTAAATTAAATTGATGCATATTAACTAGATTTAATTTAAAGAATGTTATACAGTACACAAAACCGCGACCTCACTAGAACCAAAACTGATAGTAGAAGCATGAATAATCAACGTATCATTCCTACAATATTTTTTTCTTATTTTAAAAAATATTATATATAAAAAATCAACATTTGCGTATAAATTATCCAGACAACTCCGCCATCCTCTTTAATTTAACATCTACCCACCCAGCCATAATATTTAATTTTTTTATTATATATATATAATATCTATATCTATGTCTCTCTCTCTTTCTCTCTCTAATATATATATATATATATATATGTTTAGTTATTTATTTTGTCGCGTTTCTTACTTAGGTTGATTTTGTTCAAGTTTAAGTTGGTTATGTTGTGTTTCTTTGAGTTATTTAATTTCTTTTAAATATTTTATTGTATGGTTTATTTAATATTTTTACTTCATTTAAAGGTTACAAGTGGTAATGTTTGAGATTATTTTAGGAATTTTTTTATCTCTCTCCCTCTCTCTCTATATAATATTTTTTTTAATTTTGTACTCTTGTCTTGAGTATGCATTCTGCAAATTACCTATCAAAGTGCGATTTAATTTTGCTGCGAAATATGGACGAATTGATATCTGATATTTTTCTGAATTTATATTATATGTATATAGATACATGTGTATGTATAGAGAGACTATGTATATGCATGTATAAACTTCGAAAGGATGTCCGGATTGCACACTTTTATTTTGATGGCAAATTATTTCCACGAGAAAAAAAAAAAAAAAAAAAAAAAAAAAACAGGTATTTGAATGTAATTGATATTCTAAAATATTTTAAATTCAATAAACTTAATAAGCCTGAAGACGCGATTCGGTGCTGTTTCACGAAAAGTTATAAATTATCCCATATACTAACAGCAAGAGCGCCAGTTTTAAAAAAAGCACGATTACAATAATTCGCAAAAGTAGTTTACTATTATTCTTATTTCAGAGAGAGTATCCATTTCTGCGATTTCCAATAACAGAATCACACAACGAAAGATATTTGTGTGAGATTAAAAGAAAGTTTCTCTCAAAGAGAAACATAGTTTGAAACAAACACGTACTTTACTTTTTGACATAAAATCCTGCTATCGCCTCATCGCTGTGGCGTGTACAAATTCCTGAATTTTTGTTGATATGGTATTGGTGTAAGTTTGACTACGCATAAAAGAACATGATGTCTGTTGCTGAAGTGAAGTTTATTTACAACGAAAATGCAAAGGAATAGATTCTCAAGAAAATATAAAGAAATCCAAAAAACCTT
The DNA here is from genome assembly GCA_963932465.1 of Maratus speciosus. NCBI lineage: Eukaryota > Metazoa > Arthropoda > Arachnida > Araneae > Salticidae > Maratus > Maratus speciosus. The sequence goes on along the minus strand of OZ010787.1, from coordinate 643,302,257 downwards.
CAGCAGAAAATCGTAACCTCAGTTTAACTATTCATGCGGTATCGATACCTGCCTGCTCACAGTCAATTGTTAATGAATACTAAAATCAAGATCAATATTCTGCTGATGACGATATTTTAAGACGAACCAACCAAGTTCCCTCAAATTTGAAAATGAGTGTAAAAAATATATTACATTTCTTAGCGATTCTCACTCTATTTCTTATCATATAACTATCGTAATTGCCTTGAGTGTTTTACGAAATATTGGTATAACCACTTTCTAATAATGGTCTGACTCATTCCATGTTAAACAAAAACACAAAAAAGAGAACATTAGAATCGCTTACTGACCCAGTAGATTTCCAATTAAATCTCATCTTCCAACTGAGAGGAACTTGCTTGTTCGTCTTAAAATCCTTCTTTATGTGTACAGCTTCAACGAAAATATACTTGTCCTCAATTTTGAGCTTATGAACCAATCACTGTGAGCTTGTTCAAAGCATCATAGGGAGCTTAATTGAGTTTATATGTTTTTATTCTGACCTTTTTGTTCAGTTATTGGTTTCTTTTGAGTCAAATCCTCCGAATTGTTCAAGTTTCCCTTGTAAAGTACGAACTCCATCTCAATAAAAGGTACCTTGCTCAATTTTTTAATCACAATATCTGCCGTTGACACATCCACACAACCGGTGTTTTGTGCAGTAAGAAACAATGTTTCATTTTCAAGATAAATGCTAAGTAAATTACAAAGTAGTCGATTGCTATAATTCTTTATTTTTTTATTAACCCTTTTTAAAGGCGATGGTCACATGGCGTGACTGCCTAATTTTAATTCCAATACTGACACACGGCACCAAGAATATTTTAATAAAATTTCTATTGATAAGTGTTGAAAATATTGAAAGTGTAGAAAAGCAGGTTTTTATTTTATAAAAAATTCGTATGTGAATTTTGGTGTCAGCCAATTATTTCATCGCTTTAAGAGCAAAATTTTTATGGCCCTGAAACGGCTAAAGATAATTTGTTTTAATCTCTGCTGGACAACATTAGTACTTTTTGGGGTTTTTTCATTCAACGCAATTATGAATTAACACGTTCACGCCGGCGCGGTGGGTCACACTCGACTGCCTCAGAGTTGTCAAGTCTCCGGCTTTTTATACACCACTATTATTTTAGAGAAAATGTTGTTCCTTTAAATCGCCCAATTGTTCTAATTAAGTAAAGCAACATTTTCTGTATTAAAATACTGGTAGCCACAAAGCCGGAGACTTGGTAGCTCTGAGAGAGTCGAGTGTGACCCACCGCGCCGGTGTAAACGTGTTAAACGATTTTGTAATCGAAAACCGTCGGGATCGATGCATTCTCAAACAAAATTTTTATTTTGTTAGTCACTAAACTAGTGAGTCTTTTTTAAAGAATGACGTTCTTGCTTGGTCAATTCTAAATACAAATTATACCATTTCTTCAAACAGCATCGAATGACGTCTTCATATGCGATAAGCTTATGCAATTTAAAGTCATTAAGAATATCACATTCAGGACATTTAAATACCTGTTTTGTAGTTCTTTTCTTCGACGTGGTCATAATATATCTCTAAAACGTTTTAACTTCGGTCCCTGGGTCCCCATACGGGGAACTCTGTTCTTTTACTTATAAAAACTAAAATGTCCGTTTTTTTTTTTTTTTTTTTTTTTTTTTTTTTTTTTTTTTTTTTTTTTTTTTTTTTACATTTTTACATGACTTCTTAATAGCTGAATGTTTTTTGAGTCCAAAGCAAACGAATAAATGGCAGCATCTAAGCTCATTCCCGCATAAAATAAATGTTATTTGCATCTGAGTTTGCAAAATGCCCAAAAGACAGTATGACCAAGAAAGTGAGAAATTTTCATAAGTATTTAACTTAAATCTTTTTCAATAAAAAAAATTGAGGATTTGTAGATTATTTACTTGTTTAAAGCTCTTAAATTTGCGATTGCGTTCATTTAGGTTAATGGTTATTAAATTGATGTTTTATAGTTTTAGATCCCTATTTTTGAACCTAAATTACTAAGATCCTAATGGATCAAATTCAGAAATGATATTTTGATTTTTACGATGTCATTTTGTTTGGAAAAGACCAATGAATAAGCATTTGTATTATTATTTTAGCTTCGAAACTGAAGAGGATAAATTGCTGCTGCATGATCAGAGGGCATTACCTAATTTTGAAAATTATTTTCTTATTATTTTAAATAATTCCAAGAGTTTAATTGCAATTTCTAGAGTTATAGCATTCAGATATTATAAAACTTAATGATAAAAAATTGTATGTGATATAGCAGATTTTTGTCCATTGTCATGACTTTTGTAGACTACCCGCGATTTGAAGATATTAATAAATTTCTTAGCTTTTGTATATTTTCTTTTATCTCTCGAATTTGCAACTTGTCCGCGGCATATCGGTGAAAAAAAATTATTTTAAATGCTTCGTCCCACCCTACTACATAGCCATAAGTTACGTATAATTAAATGAAAATTACTCTTCATTTAAAAGCATATATTTTATCCACGCGATTGTTGCCGGAATATACAGTATTTAACTATACGTTATCTATTTTAAAATGTGACCTGAAGAATTCCTATACTGTGTTTTTCTATTAAAATCATTCACAATTATTTGTGGAATTCATTCAAATAAATGAGTCTCAAAATTAATATATAATAAAGTAAAATATTAAAGTCTCAAAAATTTTAAAAAGACATATGCGTGTGTTTTCTTGAAACATAATTTCTCAATTAATGTATTATTATTATTATTATTATTATTATTGATTATTAGTTTAACGTTGTGATCTAAAGTCTTAAAATAAAGAAAGAGAGCCCCATTATTTTAATCATCAAATAGATGAAAAGAAAACGAATATAGCCACTTGATTGTGAATTAGATTTTCTTTTAAGTTAAAAATATTAGCTCAGGCAGCAAATGTTAATTAATATATATATATATATATTAAAATTTAAATTTGAAAACGATATGAAATTTAACCTATTAAATTTTTAACAGAAGTCCGTTTATTGGCTTTAAATATGCAAATCAATAATGATTGCTTATTCTGCTAAGTAGTTTTTAAGTTAACGCCTATTAAAATTGAAATCAAAATTATTTTTCACAATTAGGAGCTTATTTTTACAATAATTTTTAGGAGTTCCAAATTTTATATACTTTATAAATCTTATATGTTATTTTCTAAAATACTTTATCGAATGACTTACTGTTTGATATCCAAAGGTAACATTTTTCGAAATATCCCAAATATGTCCAAATTTAGTGTTCGCATTGAAAATTTCAAAGTTTGTCCCAATTTCAAAAAAGACAATGCCATCTAAGATTTTATGTGTAACATATATTGAAATAAGTATTAATTTCCAATCGAATGTTCATGTTAGTTTTTCTCTGCCATAATAAAGAGATTTAAAAGTTTGTAATGTTCTCTTTTTTCTTTTTTACGATTCTACTTCCGTCAAACAATCAGATTTTTCCAAATAATAGCCTGTGGATATTTTTAGAATTCTAGAGTTTGATTTAGATGGATATGATATGTTTACGAGCATTGACCTTCAAGCAAAATAGTTTTTGAAACACAAAATCTGTCTTTTTACTCGTTGCTGTCTACCTATTTCTGCACACAAAGACATATCAAGGAGATGCAAGGAGTGGAGTTTGCCTATTACTTGCCTATTATCTTTGCCTATTTCTTCCAGATGCACAAATATATTTTTCTGTTTTAAAACTTCTAACTTATTAATATATTATACATAACACTTTATCCTGATTATAAAAGTATATCGATTAATAATAAAATATCAATATAGATCTATTCAAACAGGTAAATTTAGGTAATTAAGGTAAATATTTACATAGAAGAACATAGGGATTAATTAAAACGTGAAGTCGTATATGTTTGAATAGAAACGTGGATGTCAAAGTTAAATTTTCTCAACAATAGTAAAAAGCACCCACTCCAGTATTTGAACTTGGAACGTTGGTTTCGTTCGCCAATGCTTTACCAACAAACTGAGCTACACACGAGAACCGGCCTGACACAATTTCTGGCATGTTGGTATCATGAGTTACGCGAACACAGCGCGTTGTATCTATGCCCCTAAGATACGGGAGAAAGTCTAGACAGGCGTCACGAAAACTTCAGACAAAGCAGGCAAAACAACAACAAAAAAAATTGAACAACTTGCAGGTTTCGATTTCGTTGGCTCATGAAATTATTAATTTTTATTTTCTAAAAATAATTAATAATTCCACGAGCCAAAGAAAACGAACGAAATGCAAGTCGTTCGATTATTTTCTTTGCTTTGTGTTACGTTTTCGCGACGCGTATCAAGGATTTCTTCCTTATCTAAGGGACGTTGGTTTTATCCTATAGTAATCATGGAAATATTAATAAAGAGGAACTGACATATCCTTAAAATAGTGCAGCTTCAACTGCAACCGCTTTCGCAGAGGTTGATTATCTCAAATGGAAAATTTCCACCAGTAAATTTATAAAGAAAATTTCTCCTTATTTAAAGGACTTATTAATGCAAAATTTCAGTCATAAATAATTGCAGAAACAGATTTTCGTTTTTACTGGTGGACGTTTCCTTTAGCGGAAGTCAAGCCCTGCGTTTGCGCCTTATTGTGACAAACAGTGAAACCAACTGACTGTTTTACAAGGCAAACTGACACCAGAAAAAGCAAATAGAAAATTTCACCATATTTGTGAGAAAATATTTCCATGATTAAGACGTTTAAAAAAGACGAAATTTATCTATAAAAATTTTACTGGTGGTAAGTTTCTCCCCCAGCGGTAATCAGAAACTGTAGATACGATTTAAAAATTGTAGCCGTCATCTTGTGGTAACCTCCTCAGTTACTTCACTCGCAACTCGTAGACAGTACACTAAATGTCTCTTCCACTTTATTCAAAACTCCATTATAGAAATACGCTAAACATAGAAAATCTGTCATTCCTTAGATATTATCCAAACAGCCATAAAACAAGCATGCGATGGTAGTGTTTTTTAACTTTTGAATAGTTTATTTATATGTATTTTTTAGTGCTGAATCCGAAAATGATCTTCATTTTTAACCATCACGTCAGGATTTTTTGCAAATCGTAAATTTCAATGGTAAAAAGTCACAAAATAGAGAACATCAGGTATTGAAACATACCGAAAATGGTTGTGTTTCTTAACTTTTGATAACCTATTTTTTATATATTTTTAACGCTGAATTAGAAAATGAGCTTCATCTTTAATCATAGAGTCAGGATTTTTTGCAAATCGTGAATTTCAAAGTCAAAAATTAGTAAAGTTCTGATACTATATAATAGATGTGATGATTGTGTTTTTTAAATTTTGATAATTGATTGTTATGTACTTTTTAGTACTAAATCTGAAAATAACCTTCATTTTTAACCATCACGTCAGAATTTTTCCCAAATCGTAAATTTCAAAGTTAAAAGTAAAAATATTCCAAAAAATCCTTACGCGATGGTAAAAAATGAAGGCCATTTTCGGATTCAACACTACAAAATACGTAAGAATCAAATATCAAAAGCTAAGCGATATAACACAATCCAAATTTTGCAGGTGTGTGAATCAGCATATCAAAACAAAAAATGCACTTTTAGAAGCAAAAAACAGTTAAAATCAGAAGGTGAAGAATAGCTTAACATTATACAAAAAATGTTTTCTTTAAGCGAAAAAAAAACATAAATCGCTAAAACGCTTGCATAGTAAAAAAGCATTCTCATAAAAACAAATTATTCGAGCAATTATTAATTTAGAATTTTTGAAAGCCATCCAAAGCATAATATTACCACTCTGTACCTTTTTTTTAAACTGAAAAACAACATATTAGAATACAAGAACATAGTTATTTCGTGCAAGTTAATATTATTTTTATTCAAGTTTATTTTACACTATGTTTAATTTTATCTTTATGTTCTTTATAAATATGCAGCAAGACTTAAAAGAAAGATTGTTGAGACAGAAAAATGTGTTTATTATTATTTTACGAGAGAAAAAAAAAAGGCATAGAACTTTCTGAAATATTAATATATTGATTTAAAAAACATTGCGTTAAAAGTTTATGATGAAGCTCTTCCGCCCTATCAATTATGTATTTTCAGGATATTATTTTCAAATTAGATAAGAATTTTTATTATAGAAATTTAAAAAAAAAATGATTTTTTGGCATAGATAGTTTACATAAAAGTATTTCAAACTTTTAAATAATGGCATGCAATCTATTTTTTTTTAATATATTGTTTTATCAGTTCATTTAGTGGAGATTAAAGTTTTGTCGTTGTTAAAAATTATGATTCGACACTTGTTGATATTAGTAAATCATTTTATACATAACTAAAGTTAAAAAAAAATTTCACTATCTGATGATCGTCAATCTTTGTTTGATGAAAATGTTAACTCAAAATCGGGCTAAAAATAATCCATTTTATGAAGTACATTACTCTATTTTATGAAATTTCTATTTCGTTATAGAATACTATTTTCAAACAAATCGGAAACGTAGCAAATGAGGTGCGTTCGTACTATAACTGCTTTTATAAATATTCAGATCTTGGTGCAATAGCTGTTGCACTCTTATGCAAAAGTACATCAAAACAAAATTCATTACGGTTATATGTATTAAATTCAATAATACGGAAATAATAGAACTCCATCTTAAATAGGACGAAATCACCATAGCAACCTAGAATCATTACCTATCATTGGGTATCAGTGATTTAATTAAGTATGATAGGGTTTAATAGAATGAAGAAAACTGTTATTAATTTTTTTTTTAAGTTTTGATTTGATTTTCTTAAAATTTGAAATGAATCGACAAAATTCTGTAACGATTATATATGTTTAATTACAAACCATTCGTTTGGGTAGTTTTTGTGCTACTATAAGCGGACAGACGGACAGACAAACAGACGGACCAGACAACGGCTATAGGTGCTAAGTATTTATATAAATATGGCATTTCCACATAGACCATAATGTAATGGAATTTTTTTGAGCGTCTCTGTAAATAAACTTTGAACGCTACATACTTTATTTTCAATACCAAACATGGCATTATAATCTCAATAACATATATTAATTATAGAGCAATCTACCCATATTAACGCAAGTTAAAATTTCGACAGGCAGACGGACAGACAAACCTAATTCATTAACACTTTCAAGTATGTTGGAAAGTGTTAAAAACGCATAATAGGTTGAAATTTGACTTTCAGAAATTTATAGCAATAAACGGAAGCATACTTGAATACTTTTTTTACAGCCCTGTCCCTACTATTTTTATATACACGTTACTATTTAGCTAAAATTATATTAAGACTGAAACACGCTTAAAACTAGTGATAGCACACTTCCAGAGATTATCATCCATAGACGGCCATGTATCTAATTCTTTGCGTGCCCTGTATATAATTTTGTGCATATTCTAGAATCATATTTTAGTATATTAAATGTAGATCAGCATAAAAATGCATAACTCATTTAAAAAGCACCTTTAAGCTATTTTCGCTCATACTGAGTAACCCTTAGGAATTCTTTTGTGTAGCTCTTCATATGATCTGCAGCATTTACACACACAACATAATATGCAAAAATTTAGTTAAATTTAAAAACTCATATCACAACTAAAAATGCACTTCCAGCAATCATCGCTAATATAGTAACTAGTAGTAAACTTTAGCAACGTATATCAATTTCGCTGTATGCGAAATATTTTTACATATTTAAAATACACAGCAAACAATGTTTCCCCCCTATACCATTATGTAACATAATTCTTTTGTGTGGCCTTGTAAATGAATAATAAATATGCTTTGCACCTCATATTCTACAGAATATATATTTTAGAGCACTTCATAAATGCATATCAATTTCACTATTTTCGAAAGGGTGTAACATCATTAAAATGCACTTGAAATTTTTTCCCCAGTGGCCGTAATGAAACGGAATACTTCTAACTGTCCCTGTAATCTTTTGTCTGCCCCTGTAACCACAAACAATATTCCCCCTATACCATTGTGTAACGGAATTTTTTTGTATGGCCCTGTAAATGAATAATAAATATTCTTTGCACCGCATATTCTACGGACTGTATATTTTAGTCTCTTCATAAAAGCATATAAATTTCGTTATTTTCGAAAATGTGTAACATTCTTAAATGCACTTAAAAGAATTTTTTCCTATTGGCCGTACTGTAACGAAATACTTTTGACTATTCCTGTAATTGAACTGTACATCCAATTTCCATAAAACTTCAAATGACTCGGCAAAATTCTGCAAAAATTATATATTTAAAATTTCAAATTATTCGGTTGAGTAGTTTTTGCGCTGTTATATGGGGACAGACGGACGGATCAGGCGACGACTGTAGGTGCTACGTATTTATATAATTAAGAATGCACCTGAAAATACAGAGGAACTAAAAAAAATCACCTTGAGGAATTTGTGTAACAGGTATTTATTAAGACCGCTAGATTAAATTAGTTAACTGATATTCATAATAACTTAAAGATAAATATTCATATAGGATTGTTGAAAGCAGCCTGAAAGATTGGGTAAAATCATTTGGATTCATTTAAAGAGAAAAACAAGCTTAATAGTTTGTTTTGAAGTGTTGTAAATTTTATATTTTTAAATAATCACATTATTTAAGGGGGCTACAACAGTTTCAAAAGAACATGTAAAAGACGCGATTTACTTATCACATGATGTACTTTTTTCCCTACGATCTAATGAAGCGATTTCAACACAGTTTTTTTAATTTTCTCAGTAGCTACAAATTAATCGCACCAAAAAAATATAAAATAAAAAATGAAATATCAATGTTTATTAAAATAAATGAGTATATTTTCTTTGTTTGCCAAATAGCTTAACTATCTAATTTTTTTATATCTTTATTTATTTCAGAACGAATTTTTTTTCATTTAGGTACTAATAAAACTATAAAAAAAATACACTGAAATCACTCCAGTAGTTCTATAGATACAGATCCATCATGTGACATGCAAGATGTGACATTTTTGTTAGAAAAATCCTGTAATTATTTCTATTTAGTTCCAAACGTTAAAGTTATTGTTTAGCTACTGCAAAAACTATTAAGAAAACGTATAGAAATCGCTGCAGTAGCCCTTCAGACAACGATGCATCGATACCAGCTGTTTATTAACGCTTCATATGTGACATTTAAGTTAACTGCCCTAAATGTAGTATATTTTATTTTTATTTCTTACATCAATTTATTCTTTAGCTATTACGAAAATTACCTTTTAAACCATTGAAATCACCCCGGTAGTTCCGACTAAAAGACACATCTATGTCATCTATCTTATATCTCATTTTCTTTTTCTTCCCCTTAAAGAACTTTGTTGTTTTAAAAAGTTTCATAAATTTTCTCATCAGATATTGTGTTCGAAAATGCAGAAATATTGTATCAGCGAAATCTATCTACTGTAAAGACAGGCTAATATAATTTAGTCCAGTAAGAAAGTGAACAAAAATATAACAGAACTTCTTTCGAGTTGCCTACGATTATGAAAAGCTTTCCTTTATCTTTAGAAAAAACAAAGAAAGAACAATACATTTCCGAGATTTAAAGAAGCATTTCTGAAACAAAAAGTTTCTTTCACTCCCCATTATTTTTAAAAACAATTCCAAGTAGCTTTTACATTGTGTTTTACATTGTGCATAATTCAGTTTTCTAAACACGAAAAATTGTTTTTTCGAATGCTATCAATTTTCAAGTAAACATTTTCAGCCGCGTGGCATAATTTTTACAAACAAAAGTAACAAAAATATGTTATTGTGTTTGCTGTTAATTTAGCATGTTTGTCTATTAAGCATGTTTTTTAACATTTAAGTGTTTACCTGAGAATTTGTAGCATTAGAGAAACTGATATTTTGGATCGAGAAAATAATTAATACATTATACAAACTAACTTAAAAACGTTTCCGAAAATTACGGCCAGAAAAAGAGACTTATGTTTAAGAAATGCTTTTTAAAATCTCGGAAATATATTGAATTTTAGGGTTTCGTTCATCTGACGAAACCCTATTCGTCTCACTCCTCTGTCTGTCTATCTGTCAGAGAGCCGTTCTCAGAAACCATATATGTTGAAGACTTCAAATTTTGTGTACGTATACCTGAACACCTCACATCAACGACAAATCATAAAATTTTGAAAAAGTCTTATATTTACCCATCTGGGCTCTAACTTGTGTATTTTAAGCTTTTTCTTAAACTGAGCTTCTAATAAAGTTGAAGACTTGAAATTTTGAATACTTATACCAAAACACTTGTGATCACACGACAAATCATAAAAATTTCAAAAAGTCTTATATTTACCCCTCTGCTCTCTAACGTGTGTATTTTAATCAATTTTTCAGACCTCCACATTTTTCACCAGGGGGGGCACTTTTCTAACTCTTTACGACAACCCTTTGGCCACTCTTTCATATTATGCATCACAGCCTTACATATTTTAGTTCCACCTCTTACCGCCAGAGGGCGCATAACTATCTCTAATGCTGAGGGGCCCGATCCCCTCCAATGATATATCTACCGATAGGTTGTAAAACGGAGTTTCGTTCGGATAGAGGTTTGTTTAGAATAGAGTGCGCCCCCTGGTTGCGAAATGTAGAACTAACAGATTTTGCAAAAGGATAAAGTGTTTTGAAAGGCATTATAAACGAAACTCTCTGTGCGATCTGTGATCACACTTACCCACTTGTTAAAGTTTTAGGAGTAAAGGAACGCTTTTTGAACTCGTTGGTAAGTCGGAAGAGATTATGTTATATTTTGAATACCTTCTTGCTAGATGAAAAAACATTTATCTCACTGCAAATAGCGGCGTTTTAACTTCAGACACATATGTGTCTGACTATAAAACGACAAACATCATGGATGCCGGAATTTAAGAAACATAAGTGTCTTCCTAAACGCACGCCGCACATTGGATCAAAGTATAGGCGATGTCGAACATAGGATTATCACGATAGTATAAGTTTGTATATATGATGTTTTTTGTTATACTTAGGTTTAGATGAGTAAAATAAATTACACTGAAAGTATCTGCATGGTTTTTACGAACAATTTCACGCTGTTTTGTCGCAAGCAGGAAGTTTACAGAGAAGCTAGATAACTAAAATAAACTGGAAAAACAAAGCAAAAAAAAAAGCTTATGGGGCGATAATTTTAGTATCTATTAAATTTTTACTTATGTGCAAATGACATTTGTGGAATATTTAAAGCATTTGTTTAATTTTTAATTGGTAACATATGTGATATTTACATAACTATTTAAAATCGTTCTACAAAACTGTAGCATTTTAGAAGTTATTTCAGTGCATATTTGTTATTATTGGGTTTGAGTTTTTAAAAATAATCTTGTAGTTATATTAATTTTAGCATATTTCTTTTTGTCTTTTTTCTTATATTTTTTCTGAACTATGATTAGAAACAGAGATTTGTTTCTGTTACTGAAGAATTTAAATGAGGGTTTTAGTTATGAAAAATCAATGCTTCGTTTTGTAAGTGAACAGTGTGGACTAATTGCCTTAGAAATTGATAAAGAAAATTCAAAGGAGCATTTACGTATGTTTTGTGTAAATGCAAAAGATCGCTGGCTGAAATCTGAACGAAAATTAGATAGTTTCAATAATAAAAACTATTCTTGGCTTCAGCGTTCCTTTAAAATTGGTAATGAGCTTAAAGCATTTGAAGTTGAAAATTCGCAGAAATCAACATCACGGAAATCTTTTTTAGATGTAACCGAAACTCATAAAAGAAAACTGAATGTTTGAGAGAGGATACTTCTGGAGAAGCTAAATTAAGAAGAATCAAAGAGAAAAATTCAATGCGAATTCAGTAAAGAATTAGGTTTTCTAATAGATGTTGTTAAACAGGTAAGTGGTTTGAAACAGGATGGAAACACTGCAAGGACATTTTTTGCTGAGTTTGCAAAGACAGCTGAGATCACTGGATTGGATAAAGAACTTATTAAACGTTTTGCAATTATAATGCAAGTAATTTCCTGTGACGAAGTAATTAATGCCGAAAAATTTCGCACTGGAAAAAGCTAAACAATATGTCTCAAAGTACGGGTGGTATTATATGCCTGCTTCTGTACATAACTTACTAATTCATGGAAAGGATATAATTACAAATTTTGCTGTTTAAATTGAACAATTATCGGAAGAGATAAGAAGCTATATTAAGAAGATAGTGAAGCTCGAAATACAGAGTTTCGAAGGTACCGGGAGTCCCATACGAGAAAAATAAGTCGAAGGGTATGTAACGAAAACTTTTTGCACCATTTTCTAATAACATCTGACCCTTTGATTTCCAGTATTAGACATAAAATTTAAAAAAAAAAAATTCAAAGGAACAAAGTTTCCAGAAGCATTGGAACTTTTACTTTAAAATATAACAATTTATCACCTACATAGCAGCGCATCCATTTATTAGAGTACATTAAACCCTTTGAGAGTCTTTGCGCTTTTCAGTATTTTCATGTAAACGTTTATAAAACCCAAGATACTAGTATATTAAATTTAATTTCGCAGTTTAATGTTAAATTAGTTTTTTACACCATTACACCCTAGAAATTTCTCACAGAATAATCATCTTAGAAATATATTTTTGTGTACTGACAATTTAATCTGTTTTCTGGAAACGGAAAATTATGTGATAGCTGCTTCAAGTCCATTTATTTCGCAAACGCGCAGGTTTGCGCAAAAAAATCCACTATACCACATTGATGTATAAGCTTTCAGGAATACCAACATGTGTTTGAAATTTCAAACAACTTTAAACAATTTAAGTTACGTAATTTTTAAGATTATGATACCGTTAATTCTAAATGTCTTGTTCATAACGTAGAATGCACTGTAAAAAAACCACTGTAGATTTGCCAGAGCAAACTTGATCACAGTGAATGTGCTGTATCTTTCTTTGGTTTCCAGACTATATTAACATGGAAAATACAGTAGTTGGTAAAACTAACAGCACAATGTGCTGGCAATTTGGACGCATTTTTTTACAGCACAAACTGCTGGCATCCAAATTGCCATCACATTGTGCGGTTAATTTTACGCAACTACTGTATTTTCCATGTTAATATAGTCAGGAAACCAAAGAAAGATACAGCACATTCACTGTGATCGAGTTTGTGCGCGAGATGAACAGTACTTTGTACTGTAAAAATGTCTTTTTTTTACAGTGTGGTACATAAAATTCAATCAAAATGTAGTCAGTAGTGGTTTAAAATGTGTTTTTAAAAATTAATAATGATATTTTAAATGAGTTATTTGTAGAGGTTACTTACGTTCCATTTCTGAGTACATTAAAAAGTCACTAAAATTCACAGAAAAATTCTTCTGCTGAAAAGTGTATATTCCAAGCTATACAAATATGATATAATTTTGTACAATTACAAAAATAAACATATATTCGTATTTTGTAGATATTCTTTTAAAATATTTCAATGCAAAAAATTTGTTATTTAATGATCATTTTTTGGCTTTATGTTCGTATTTTCTTAAGGATTGATCCACTGTGCGCCGTTAACAACCTGAGAGAGAAGTAAAGATAACGATTAATTTGTAGTTTTATTACTCCCAAAATTATTAAAAAGTATTGAAATCGCTCCAGTGGTTCTCCAGCAAGTGCTAAATCAATGTCCGCTGGATTACAGTAAATTTTATTATACATAAATGGAGTCTAAAAAGTGATCATTATCTTTTGAGCGTCAGTGTTTGATTTATGCATGACAGAAATATTATTTTAAAATTTGTGTAAAAAAAATAAATTTCATAAATAAATTTCATTACACTTTTTTATGAAATTTTGCTTTAGATATTGATTATTTTTTTTTAACTATAAAGATGAACAAAAAAACTTACTTTCAGGAATCCATGAAACAGGCACTTATTCAGAAATACAAATAACTTATATTCATAAAATCTTGAAAATTTTTAAACTTTTTTTAAACAATAAAGACGAATTTTTCTCCCGCTTAAATAATGTAATTATTAAAAAAATTACTATTAGCAACACTTCAAAAGAAATTATGAACTTTTCCGTTCTTTAAATGAATCCAGAGGTGAATTTAATAAATTTGATTAACTGAATTAAAATTTTCTGGATTTTATGAATATAAGTTATTTGTCTTTCTGAATAAGTACCTGTTACATAGATTCCTGCATAAGTTTTTCCGTTCAATTTATCGTTTTAAAAAAAGTAATCAATATGTAAAGCAAGATTTCATAAAACAGTGTAATGAAATTGATTCATGAAATTTATTTTTACACACAATATAAAATAATATTTTCATCAACCATAAATCAAACACTGATGCTCAAAAGATAGTGATCACTTTTTAGACTCCATTTATGTATAATAAAATTTACTGTCTTCCACAAGTGTGAAATCAGAATAAACTTCTTTTTAAAAATGCTGAAAATTTAATCTCTATTAAATAAACTCATAAAACAATAACTTTTTTCAAAAAATTGCACCTCATATTTAAAAGTTTAAAACATCAGTCGAAGTAATATTATATAATATATCTATGTCAAACTTTTGTACAGATAATAAAAATAAATAAGCTTATCTAATTTTTTTTAAATTATAAAATATTATGCATAGTTGATAGAGCAGAAGAAAACTTCGTCATAAACGTTTGTTATGTGGCTTTTAAAAATAAATTTATTAATATTTAGAAAGTTCTGTGACATTTTTTCTCGCAAAATAATATTAAAAACATTTTTTTTTTGTCTCGAAATTCTTTCCTTTAAATAATATCGCATAGTTTTAATGAACAATAAGAAAAAAGATCATACTGAAATATAAACTTGCTTCAAAAAATATAAAATTTCTCGAAATGAATATATTTTTGCCTTATAATATGTTGTTTTTGAGACCGGAAAAAAAATAATGTACTTAGGAGTAATTTCATACTTTGAATGGCTTTCAAAAATTCGAAAATTTATAATTGCACGATTATATTGTTTTTATGAGGATTTTTTTTTTGTAGAAACCCTTTAGCAATTTATGATTTGTTTTACCACTGAAAAAAGATTTCTTTTATATAATGTTAAGAAATATTTTTTTCTAAACTTTCTGATTTTAACTGTTTTCTTTTAAAAGTACATATTTATGTTGATATCCTGATTATAAGTTTTTTTTGAATAGCAGAATTTCAATGCCGTGGGATTTGGCATTTTTTAAAATATAGACTAAATTGTTACTCTAGAAAATACGGGTACATTTATACGAGCAAACATAATAATAAACTATATCGAAAAATCATGCGCACAGATTATGAAAAAGTTTCCAACGCATCCAGAATACGATAACAAAACTTCACAACACCGGGGAACACATATTTTGTTGATTTAGATCTGGCACTTGTTTTTGGCTAATTATTGGTATCTAAATCCAAAAATGACCCCAGTTTTTTCTATCACGTCAACATTTTTAAGCTACAGGATACCCCCCAAAATGATACTTAATGTGGATACAAAGGAAAATGAAGAAAAAATTACAAAAATATTATTCATACAATGGCTGTATATACTTAATATAAGCTACATTGTATTCATACAAGTAGTAAAATCATTTTACAAAACGAAAAAATACATTTTTGCTTTTAGATTTTCCTGGAGTGTTCAATTTGTGGGCAATCTCACTTGATGCTCCAACAATAGTTCAGCCATCATATGTTCACCCTATCTACCTTGATGCCGTTCTTTCAAGAGCTTCAAATCTTGGTGGAGTCACTTACCCTGCTGATTGCATCACTGACTGCAACAAGATTTTTCGGGAAGCCATCAAGAAAGCTATGCAGAAAATGAAGTTTGATGCTCATGTTGCAACCAAGCATTTTGAAGCTCTCTAAAAGTTGCTAGACAATTTCGGTGTAATTTTCTACTCGCGTAATTTAAGGAAGTCTTTGACAAGTTTTTTAAATGCCAACCAAGCATTCTTTTAGAGTTATGTCATTGTTCCGATGAAATGTTCATCTCTAATGAACTGCCGAATCATGGACCTGCCTTTATCTTTTCAAAGACAGGTTTGGAAATTTCGAATTGAGATACTTAAACAGTTTCCTTCAGTTGACAAAGTTTTCAGGAACTGCTTCATTAGACCCAGTTTTATACGCAGAGGTGAAAATACGATGTTCTTTCTATCAACGAGTGGCTGACGTAAAAGTTTTTCATTACCAAGTTTGAGGTAAGATTGTGGAGGCTATTTCGACTGGAACCAATGCATCTCACGAGCTCTGCTACATACACAAAAAACAGGGATATTTGATTGCTGGCCAAGAAGGAAGAAGACCATTATAAGGTCAACAGAGATGATCCATTCGTGCATGTGATATTGCAATAAATCGATGGGTCTCTTTATGTCCTCATATTCTTCTTTGAAAAAAAAAATAAACTGAATGTCCTATTGGGACTGCTCCAAATAAATTTCCGTTGTGAAGTAGCACGCACTCCAAGCTCCTTTTTGAGCTATCGATGAACATTCGCCATTCAGTTGCGGTACAGGATGGAATTCCCAACTCCTCCATTAAACCATGTACGTTATGGAAATGAAATAAACAAATCCACCGTCAATTCAAAAGTATTAAAGGATACAAAAGTACTTATTTCAAAAGTATTGAAATTCACTTTCTCTTGATCAAAAGTAGGATCCTTAGCTCTCTTTTCAAGCAAATTTTTCTCGTGCTGTCTTGATGCTAAGAGTTCTGAAGTATGTTTCTTCGTATGACTCACGCCCGAATCAGTGTAGCGTACTCACATTAATATAAACTGTAGATAAAAAACTAATTGCTGTTCTGAAATCAGCACCGTTTTCTTGATTTAGAAACAGCCGAAAAGTCGAAGTCAACAGAAATTGTGTTGAAAAATGTTCCCCAGAGGCAATTTACTAAGGTGAAAGATCATATCTAAAGAAACAACTTAAAAAACGCATAACGCATTTGAAAACTCGATTTCTTCAATCACGATGAATAGTCGTTAAAATATACGATATTTTGAGCAGCCCTGTATTAAACCTACAAATATGTATGCATACTACATAACATGATAAAAATTCGTTCAATTAAACGCATAGCACAGTTGAAAGTTTCCCCTCAGCAATTTCCGCCAATAAACGGATGTTGTTGCAAAATTTTGGACGAACCTAAATGATATATAAAATTTATACACACTAAGTATTATTTAAAATATAGTTAAATTTAAAAACGCATACCACAACTGAAAATGCACTACCAGAAACTATTGTTCGCAGGCTTCAATTGTTCAATTATCGCTCATTTTCTTCTATAACCAAGTTATTTTGTGTGTCCCTGTAAATGAACGACATGTTCTATGCATATCATATTCTATAGTTAGAACCTTGTAGTGACGTATATAAATTTCAATACGCTTAAAATACTGTCATATCAGTAAAATACATGGCAAACGGTTTTTATCCATAGACCGTAATGTAACGAAATTCTTTTGAGTGGCCCTGTAAATGAAACGAAAGTGCCATACACTTCATTTTCAAAACCGAACATGCCATAGTAAACCCCGATAACATATATCAGTTTCATGGCAATCGGACTCTATTTACGCAAGTTAGAGCACGGACAGACGAAACCGAATTCATAAACACATTTCAAATGTGTTGGAAAATGTTAAAAACAAGAATTATGATATATTTTTACCCGGCTGCCAAGAAGGATTACGTGTTTCACGCCTATCTGGGATTGTGGGTTTCTTTATACCCTCGAAACATCCCATCGGCTGGATGGATTTTAACGAATGAGATCTCTATCGATTCGTCTTAACCGTCCGATGGATATTGGCTAGCTTTTGTTTTTATAAATTCAAAATGGCGGCCGTTAAATACAAAATGGCGGTAGAGACGAAAATAAATTTTTACACACCCTATTGAATGGCATATCATTGGATAGGTCTTTCAAAATGAAGACGATGTTTCATTGACTATTTTACAGTCAGACGCTTCGTTTAAATATTGCACAACCTGGAAGTTGTGTAGGTAGAATCTCTAGCTTTACTGCAACTCTAACCATCATAGACATCTATAGGACTCATCAAAACAGTGTTTATAGATAGGAACTAACAATTAAACATAACTTAAAAGTCATCAATACAAGTAAATAAAAAAAATAGGTAAGTAATATAAAAAATAGTTTCACATTCATGAGAAATAATTAATTAGTTCGCTTTTTACGCAGACGGGTTTTTCGATTTTTTAAATTTAATTTTTCAGTATTCTTTTCTATATCCACAAAATCTGACATGTTAAATACTGCTTTTGTGAAGCAATTGCTCCTACAAAGTGTTTCAAGAAGGTTACCCTAACTTTAAAACTATTAACGCCACTATCTGTTCTAATTATATACGACGGTAAGTGTAAAATGAAATAGTTGATGTATTCGTAAAGTAGCTCATAAATTAATAATTAATTAATAAATATTTTCAATTCTGATTTTCAACAATGGATGTCGCTTATTGTAAGTATTCTCTAATTAACGCATGTAGATGGAGTAAGTTCATTAATTCCTCCTCCCCTCACGGTTAAAAATTTTGTGCTGGTTCGAACTTCTTTTGGTGCTGCAGTAGCTATAATCGTGAAGTGGAGAAATCTGGTTTCAACATGCTGGACTGTCGTTCAACCACACTGTATAAAAAAATCTGTTATTCTACAGATGTAAAGTTATATAAATCTGTATCCTTACTAAAATTTTATCTGCACACTGTACAAGAAAGATGTAAATCTACAAAACTAGTTTTTGCAAAGCTACAGAGATCTGTAACTTTACAAAAGAATCCACTAAAATTACAGTAATCTTACTGAAATTTTATGTGCAACCCGGGTTGCAGTCACATAAAAAGTTCTAGGCATCCCAGTTTCGTAAAAAATTCTTAGTAACCTTGCAGATTTTTTGATTTTCGGTGTAAAAGTGTATCTGTTAAATGAATTTTTGTTGTTGCCATTACATGAAATGTTCTAGGAATCCCAGTTTTCTGGAAAAATTTTATTAAATGTAGAGATTTTTTTATAGTGCAGATCTCCGAAAGTTGGAACAAAATTTCATCATCTTACGGTTTCAGCTACTGCCGCCCCAAAAGTTGATTCAACCCAGCACAAAATGTTTAACAGTGTAACAGATCTCTTTAACTCTTTAAGCCCGACAGTACTTTAAAGTGCCACAGTTTTTTATCCTAATTAAAACACATTCTTTGAGTGCGTAGTTACACAATACTGGATTTTGACGAAGGTACACAATACTGAATTGAGTCTTAATTCTTAAGTTTCGGAATCTTAGTTTTGGTATATTTGTTTCCCCAACAACATAGTATGCTATTCTTGTGTGCATATGTGTGTGTGGGGGGGGGAAGGGGGTCATCAAAGATTCGGTACACATGCTTTCCCCAGTGAGCATTTTGTTTTAACTCAAAACCGCATTACAGCAGAGAGTGTGTCAAGATTATGTTGTTATGTAATTTCCGCGTTGCAAACGTACCGTTTTGAATTGTCTAGCCCTGAAAATAATTAATTCAGCCAAATTTGGCATATTTCATAGATATTTACTGAAGCATGTTGGGTATTGAAAATGAAATGTGTAGCCTTTATATTTCATTTACAGGGGCACTAAAAAGACCTCATTTACATTAAAGTCTACTTGGAATTTTCGGTGTATATTAATGATGTTACACTAGTTCAAACTATATTGAAATTGATGTAAATAACTCTGGTGCACAAACATTGTTTACTATAGAATAGGGTGTGCATAGCATTTATCGTTCATTTAGATGTACACGCAAAGAAATCAGTTACTTTACTTTGTACGAACAATAATGCTGGAAGTGAAATTTCAGTTTTGTTACAAGATTTTAAATGTAACTAATTTTTTAAATATTGCTTGGTGTCTATAATTTCCATAAATCATATACAGGTCTGCACTGAAGATCTCGAGTACAGTTCCGTTTATTGATTGAAATTCCTGAAAGGGAATTTTCGATTGTGCTATGCATTTCCAAACTGAACTTAATTTTAGCATACTACGTAGTATATATACAAATATATGAATTATATACAGGACTAAATAAAAATATTTAGATATTTTTTCGACTAAGGAAATAGACGAAATATCTTTATTCTGTCAATCATTTAACAAATACAGAGTTTCATCTTCATGTTGTTTAATTACATTTTCGCAGTAAGGAAATTGGAAAAAAAGATAGAAACAGTATGGAATTCAGACAAGTGAAAACTAGTAAATTTAAAATTTATCATTATTTTTATTCTATTATGTCATTTTGTAAGTTTTAGATTACGAGAGATTTTTCAAAAGTATTTTAAGAATTTTTTTCTTAAAACTTTTATCTTAGACATTAGATTGCGGTTATTGTCATATCACTTGCCTTTCACCTAAATATATCGCACGTATCTTCCCCACTGTTTTTCTATTGAATTTAAGTAATGATTATGTGATTATGTGATGGTCAGTCCAACAATGAAACATCTTTTGCTTTAAACCAAATTTAGTAGGATGATGAAACAAGTATTCGTACATTAACTTGCTGAAATATGCATCTAAATCTAATAAGATATTTTTCAAGCAATAAATTTTCAGAAAGAATATCTTTATAATCTTTAATATATTTTTTTAATATTTAAAAAATGTATTGGAGTTATCCCTCTGCTTACAAAACTATTAACCACAGCGCTTTCTTCTATATACTGCTGTTTAAATAATACTACTTTTACACGCAAAACTTCATAACTGTAATAACAAAAGACATATGCCGAATCTAAATCGAGCTTCTTTTTGTTTTTTGTTTTTTACTTCCAAATTAATTCAATATGATATTAATGGTAAAAAAGTCCTTCCGGCCAGTGCCGGGAGGAAGAGGTAGCTTCCATATTCCTTATTTTAAAAAAAGCAAACTTATATTATTCAAACACACGAAACTCAATTTAGTGGAAACCGAATATAGGAGATTCAATAATAATTTTTATCAATATAATGAATGAGAATTTCGCGAAATTAGTCAGCTTTATCCAAGCTGATTTTCTTTAAAGTAACTTATATTTGGCTGCCAAATTCGGCGATTTCTTAAAGTGCCTGCCATTTTAAGACAACTTGGTGGATGAGGCTAACCAGTGAACTTGGTCGGGACCTTAGTAATTGCTGTGCACATGCTCACTCACATCGGAATCGGTTGATTTTTGATCGGTTGATTCGGTTGATCGGCCATTTTTTAAGATAAAGACAAACAAAAAAGGCTCCTGAATCGTTATATCAAGGTCAAATACTTAAGAAAGAAACCTTTTTCAATTTCTAATTTTTTTTGCATCTCACTTTAAATATATATATTTTTTAATTTAATGGCTGCCATTTTGAAACAAGATGGCTGATGAATCTGGCCAGCGAAATTGATCGAGATATTGATGTATACTATCCACATGCCTTCTTACATCGAAATAGGCAAATACGTGTGTTATGGCGTGACAAATACAAGATCGTTTCAAAATGTTAGCCATACTAGAAATTCAAAGTGCTATAATTCAACCATTTTTTAAGATATAAACAAAAGAACAAATTTTCAGAAACAAAAACTGCTCCGGAATCTTTGTATCAAGGCCAAACACATAAAAAAATATTTTTCATTTTCCAATTTTTTAATACATCATTTTAAATATTAAATTTAATTTTTTTAATGGCAACTCTTTTAAAACAAGATGGCGAATAAAGCTGGCCAACGAACTCGGTCGAGAAATTGGTATGTACTAAGTATAGATCAAGTTACATCCAAATCGGTTCATAAATACGCCTGTTATCGCATAACAAAAATCAGGTCGTTTTAAAATGTCAGCCACAATAGGCATTCAAAATGCTATAACTTAGCCATTTTTTAGATATAGACGAAACAAAAACTGTTCCGGAGACTTTGTATTAAGGTCAAACACATACGAAAAAATAATTTTTCATTTTCCAATTTTTTGGTATCTCATTTTAAATTAAAATTTTTTTTAAATGGCCGCCATTTTGAAACAAGATGGCGGATGAAGCTGGCCAACGAACTCGATCGAGATATTTGTATGTACTATGTACACACCAAGGTACATCCAAATCGGTTCATAAATACGTCTGTTATCACGTGACAAATATAAGGACGTTTCAAAACGTCAGCCACGCTAGAAATTCAAAATGCTATAACTCAGCCATTTTTTTAAGATATAGACGAAACAAAAACTGCTCCGAAATCTTTGTATAAAGGTCAAATACACAAGAAAAAAATATTTTTCCATTTTCAATTTTTTGGTACCACATTTCAAATTTAAAATTTTTTAAAAAATTTTAAATGGCCGCCATTTTGAAACAAAACGGCGGATGAAGCTGGCCAACGAACTCGGTCGAGACATTGGTATGTACTATGTACACACCGAATTACATCGAAATCGGTTTATAAATACGCCTTTTATCGCGTGACAAAATTCAGGACGTTTCAAAATGTCAGCCACGCTAGAAATTCAAAATGCTATAACTCAGCCATTTTTTAAGATATAGACGAAACAAAAACTGCTCCGGAATCTTTGTACAAAGTTCAAATACATAAGAAAAAAATATTTTTCCATTTTCAATTTTTTGGTACCACATTTCAAATTAAAAAAATTTTTAAACATTTTAAATGGCCGCTATTTTGAAACAAAACGGCGGCTGAAGCTGGCCAATGAACTCGATCGAGACATTGGTATTTACTATGTACACACCGAATTACATCGAAATCGGTTCATAAATACGAGAGTTACAGTGTGACAAAAGTCAGATATATATATATATATATATATATATCAATTTCGAACGGAGGTTGGTTTCGGGGTCTGGGGATCATGATCGATGAAAATATACCAAACTTTTTTGAAATCGCTTTCCTCCGAACGGCTGCAATAGGTAGCTTTTTGTAATGAAAGCTACCTAAAAGGCAGTGTTCTGTAAATGGCAATGCGGAAGAGGAAGTTTCGTGATTTGGAACAGTTTTGCCTTTAGCTGGACAACTCCATTAGCATTTTTAAATAAATAAATAAATATATATATATATATATATGTATAAACTCGGTTTATGGCGTCAGATGTCACCATCCGAAGAATCTACAAGAGTCTTTTTCCATTTTTTTCCGGTCAAGGGTCCATTCCTCCTCCAGACCTCTATCCCTCATTGCCTTTGAAATATCATCCATCCAGTACTTTCGTGGTCTTCCCCGTTTCCTTTTTTGTTTGTTTCATAATTGAATGTGATTGTGGGTAGTCTTTCATCATTCATTCTTTTGACATGACTATACCAGATTAATTGATTTTTTTAAATATCATCTAATATGGTTGCCTTTATTTTCATAATTTCCTTGATTCTGTCATTTCTTATTCTTTCTATTCTTGAGATCTCGCATGATGTATTTAGGGCGTCCATTTCTACTGCCGCTAGTTTTAGAAGTATTTTAGAGGGATTGAAGGATTTAGAAAGACTCATTAAATTTGAATTTATAGGGATTTTTGCAATATTTATAAACTCACTCAAGTCTTATATTTTAAATATTTCTCTTAGTATTTTGTAGAATTAGGAAATTTACAAATATAATGTTCTTACAATAGAAATATAGAAATATTTCCGAATTGAAAAATTCACCCTTCCCTCCCCCAACACCAAGAAAGCTGAAAAGATGCAAAGGCAAAATAAATCATCCTTTTAAAAGCATTTTTGTTTTGTGTAACCCATAATGCTTTTGGAATAAGATAAAGTAATGTACCTATAACACATTCTAAACTGTATTACAACTAATCGATGTATTAAATGAATTTTATAACAGGTTATTTTAATGGTACTTATATGTACCGTCAGTAGATAAAGGGTTAAAAGTGGATGTCTGGATTGTCTTCATTCTATCATTTATTGTTGCTACAATCTCCTGCATGGAGATGAATCATTGTCTACTGTATCTACTTCATCTAGTGCGATGAGTCATCAGTCAGTGGAAAAGGTGTGTTTAGAGGCACAAAACACTGAAAAATAACAAAAATCAAAGTTTCACAAATTTGTTATGAAGTTTTTGTTGTAACAAAAAGGATCTTTTACTTTTTCATTTGTTAGAGCATGGACACAGTTTTTCTAAAGGTAACTTTTAGTACCGAAAGACTGTAGAATTTTTTTTTTCACTTTTTAAAAAGCAACTGATTAATGGCTTTAATATTATAAAAATAACGTTGGAAACATTCTTTAAAATTAGGACAATATCTCTAAAACTATTGGTTTAGGAATGAACTAATTGTCAACGATAAAAACAAACACAATTTATATTTTACATCGGAAATATTATCAAGAATTAATTAATTATCAGGAAGTAAATATTATATGAAGTAATTTTCTCTTGTCAATATGGTTTTTATTATAGATGAAATCTAAACACTTAAGGCAATATTTTATTGTACTAATTATATATTGATTAAAATGTAGAAAAGATATATCCAATCTCTCTCAAGATATGTACGACTCAGTCACAACTGTCGTGATGTTAATTGCTCGTAGTGTTATTTCTTATCTCAAATGAAGTGGGGGGGGGGTGACTATTAAGGGACTATACGTACCTACAAACATTCAAAAACCTCATTTTCTAAAAGCAGAAATAATCAAGAATATTCAGTTACATTTTCTTGTCTAGATGATAAACTTTAAGAAAGTTTTGACACTTTAATTTACTTTGTTTTATCATACGTAAAATATAACTTGATTTCGTAAATGTGATCATCGCAAAAATGTTTTTAAAAGTCAGTTATCACGATAACTCGAATAATTATCAACCAATATTCTTCAAGTTTCGACCAATTTTTAACAAGAATAACATCTAGCGAGTAATCGTTCCTTCTGACGATCTCATAATTTTGTCTGTTTTGCAGTCAATGATCAAATTGAAAGAAAAGCTTGATGTGGGTATACTTAAATTGACAGTAGGGTAGACAGGGGCACGTTTACGCGGTTTTATTTTCAATGAATTTTCTAATTTTTATGTTTTAACTTAGGAAATTTTGACATTGTGGTTTTATAAAGCAGTTAATAAAGTCAAAATTTGTATATTGAGTTGTTGCTCTATTTGTGTTTTTAACAGTAAAAAAAAAAAAAAAAAAAAAAAAAAAAAAAAAAAAAAAAAAAATTAGGACCAAGTCCTTTGCGTAAACTTTCCCCGGAAACAGGGCAAGTTTACGCAACAAGTGGGGAACGTTTGCGCATATTATAAGTGATGCCAGGGAGTAACTGAAAAAATATTTAATCAAATTGAAATGTGTTATTTATAACTTAAAACACTGTTCAAAAAAAAAAATTACAGAGAATTAATTAAAGAACGTTTTATAGGCGAAACTGATAGCTAATTAAATTATTGCCGATATTGCCAATTAAAAATAGAAACTATTTAGTCTTTCATCATGACTGTTACAGTTTTTACAAACAAAAAATAAAGTATTTCCTTTTGCACACTTGTCATGAGACCACCTTTTGCATATAAGACATTGAACCCAGTCTTGTCCTTTTTTGGATTGGTTGTATGATTTCAAACAATAAATACACACACAGTTTTCATCTTTGCCATCAGATTCATTCACTATTTTCTTTTTTTCTGAGTGTACCAACTTTTCCCTTTTGCAGTTTTTGGTTTCATACATTTTTCTTTGCTGTCTTACGTGCGTAAAGGTGTTCCGATGTCAATGCGTAAACGTGCCCCGTCGCCATGTTTGGATTTATTTTTAACGTGGAACGAAAATTAATAACATTTCTGTTCATACAAATACAGTTCTCAAGAAAGAATAAAATTCTGCTAATGTTCATATATTTGTTTATCCTTAACTAAGTATTATTAGTTCACAATAAGTTTCGATAAGTTCAACACAAAATTTACTCACCTTGACAGAAAACAGGTTATCGTTTCCGCATGCTAGACCGAAGCTCGACTGACACTCAAAAACGTGTGAGAATACCCGCTAGGGAGCAGCATCAATCTGTCATGACTGGTGGCGCACCAGTTATAACTCATTTCGGAAAAAGTGCACTGCGTAAACGTACCCCATGCGTAATCGTGCCCAGGTGTACCTTACCCAGTGCATTTTGTAGCAGGATTTTATTTCCAGATAGGAACCAAATTTTGAAGGATGATTAAAAAAGACGGGAGACGAAGGATTCCGCGAAAAAAAGTGGGGAAAATACAGCTCCCCATATCCTTCTAGCGGTAAATTTTTGAACTTTTGTTGGTGAATCTTTCGTCCCCCGTTTTGTTTAATCACCCTACAGAATTTGCATCCATTCTCGCAATTAGATCGCGTAACTGATCGAGCTGAATGCTACCAGTTTAATTATGTGCAAATTGTATACTTTCATTTTATTAAACGACGAAATTTCCTTACAGCATTCTGGGACGAGTCTTGTGTTTCGTAATTCTTAACGCATGTTTTTTCTTTCATTTTGTGGCGATTGATCTTTCAGATTTTTTGGTTAATTTCAAAAACAGTCATCATACCAATCTTTTCAATAGGAGCAATCTTAATCCACGATTTAATCCTTTATGTACTGCATTATGAATTCATGAATATTTTGTCTTCTAAAGCATTTTTCGTGATTTTTTTAAACTACATTAGAAGATTTACATAATCATTTAATAAATTTTAGAACGATTGAAGGATTCAGAGGGATTAATTAAAACTGAATTTATAGGGATTTTGTGCAATATTTATAACCCCACTCAAATCTTTAAAAAATATATTTTTCTTACTATTTTGTAGAATTAGGAAATGTACAAAAATAATGTTCTTACAATAGAAAAATAGAAATATTTCTGGATAGAAAACTCGTCCCCCCCCCCCCTAACGCTAAGAAAGCCGAAAAGATACAAAGGCAAAAGAAATCATCCATTTAAAAATACTTTTGCTTTGTGTAACTCATAATGCTCTTGGAACAAGATAAAGTAATGTATCTGTAACTCATTCTAAACTGTATTACAACTAATCGATGTATTAAATTAATTTCAAAACAAGTTATTTTAATGGTACTTATAAGTACCGTCAGTAGATAAAGGGTTAAACAGTGCTAAATTCAGTCATTTTGTAACTCTCAGAATTTTAATAATAATCAAACAATCGTAATCGTATATGAAAAGAAAATACTTATTAAAAAAATCAGACGATTACAAAAAAAGAACATAAAAAACAATCTTTACATCAAAATGCAAAACATAAACATCTTCAACAGAAAAAGAACCGTCTTCATAAAAATATATTATTCGAGTAATTACCGATTTAGAATATTTGAATAAAATCCAAAGCATAATATTACCACTAAGTACCTTATTTATTTTCTGGTTTGAAAAAAAAACATATTGCAATTCAAGAAAATAATCATTTCTTGCATTTTTAAAGACGCACATGTTCCGCTACAATTTGTTTTTATAATGATTATTTCAAATATGTTTTGATATTTAGTGGAAAGTATATTCAAACACAAAAATGTGTTTTTAAATTGTTTTACAAAATAAATTATGTCACATAACTTTGTTTATCACTAATATATCCATTATAAAATAACAACAACGGAAGAATCTATAATAAAGCTTTCTTTCGCCCTATCAATCATGTGTTTTCATGAAATATTTAAAAATTAGATAAGCTTTTCTTATTTGAGAAATCGATAAAAAAGGAATCTGGTGTATACAGATATTCCATGAAAGAACTTTAAAATATTGTCATGGAACTGATTTTTAAAAATTTATCTGTTGAATATTTTTGTTGTTTATAAAGCTCATTTAGCGATGATTAAATTCTTGACATTTTTAACAAAAGTTTTCTACATTATTGCAATGTTGTTAATGACAGAAAATCGTTTTTTTTTTTTTTTTTTTGTTTTTTTTTTTACATAGAAAATAATATGTAAATAATGTTCATCTCGTTATGGCCATCAGCGCTTGTGCAATTGTGACAAAATCGTGAAATTTTACTGTTAAGTCAAAATGTAAATAAAAAGTTTTATGAAGTACACTGTTTAAGAAAATCTATTCTGGCAAATTTTATTAAGAACCAATGTGTTTTATTAACCGACTTAAAAAAAAAAAAAAAAAAAAAAAAAAAAAAAAAAAAAAAACGAAGTTATACGTTTGTTTGTATGCATATATATATATCTATATATACAGGGTGTCCGGTCTCAACGGTGACCAATGGCTAATTCCACAAACCGTTAGTCATAGACATATAGTTCCAATTACAAAAATGTTTAAAATCAGGTAAAGAAATATTTTAAAAGCAATTTGGGTCAATAAAAACATTTCTTAAAAAGTTACGAAATTTAAATTTTTATACGGTCCCCTGGTCCTATAAGTTATATTTAGTAAAAATTTTCTTTTACACTGACAAGTAATACACAAAAAGTCCCGTTATTCTACAATTTAAATTGACCAAGTAATAGCTGTTTAAAGTTGGAGCATATTTTTTGCTGCAAATTGGGGGTCATTCACAAATTTAATCGAAATATAATTTCGTCAGATATATTAAAAAATGGTTCAGAGTAAAATTAACATTGCAATATAAATTTGAAATCTTTAATCATTCACATATATTAATCCAAAATATACAATTTGTAATAAACATTTAAGAAGAAAGAAAAAACACAATTTTTGTTAAATAAAATGATCCTAAATTAACAGTCTCAATTCTTTACAAAATGATACGTATTTTAAAATATTATTAGATTAGATTACACTAGCCTGCAAAAGTTGAGTTATGTCATGTTTTTTAGCTTTTGATAATTGATTCCTATGTATTCTGTACCGTTAAATCTGAAATTTACCTTCATTTTTAGCCATCACATCAGGATTTTTCGCAAATTTCAAAGTTAAAAAGTTCAAAGTTGAAATTGAATCTCCCTCATCTCATCAGACCACTCAGCTATTTAGCTGTAAGAATCCCAGGACAAGCAAAAATATCGAATAAATTATAGAATAAAATAAAATAAAATAAAATAAAATAAAACAAAAAAAGTTTTACATATGTTTTATAGCATGAGATTTTTGCTATATTTTAACTTACACATTTACGATTTGCAAAAGAATTCTAACGTGATGGTTAAAAATGAAGGTCATTTTAAGATTCAGTGCTAAAAAGTAAATAAAAATCAATTATCAAAAGTTAAAAAATACAACCATCTCCTCTACTTTGTAGTATCGGATTTTTGTTATTCTTTAAATTTGACAATTTATGACTTGCGAAATATCCTGACATGCAGTGGCGTAGCCAAGGGGGGGTTCAGGGATCCAGACCCCCCCCCCCCCCCCGAAAGTAGACCTGGTTTACTGAATCATGAATAGAAATACAACAGTAAGAACTGCTAAGACAGAATCACAAAAGATCTATAAAAAATTCCGGTTTATAGAGGTATTCTTCTTAGAAGGTATAATTCAAAGGTATGCCTTTTTTCGGGACTATGAACTTTTCTGTTTTAGGCAGGTTTCTGTTATAAACACTTTCCGTTTTCACAGAATCCCTTAAAACTGCTAAAACGTACTCACTTCCCAAACTTTTTTCTTTCATGTACCCCTTTCTTAGGTTTTTCATTTCGGAGTACCCCCATTTCTCATAAACACGCTCCCCTTCCCTCCCTCCACTCAAGGAGATAACGTAAACATGCTTTTTTTCATTAGTAATCTTCTTATCACAACCATATAATAAATCGATGCAAATTACATTGATATTCCTAACATTTTTTGACTTCTCCATTACGGATATTATTTTTACATACCCCCAGCAGACCCGCCACGTACCCCCAGGGGTAGACTACCCTTGGTTGGAAACTGCAGCTATAACACCACCTCTAAAGAGCATAAATCTATTGCAGGAAAATCTGTGAAGATGACCTATCTCAAAGGAAAACAATTCAAGGTTCGACGAAAACAACGCTATATATTTGTGCTTGCTAACGTTTGAAACCTATCTGAAACGAAACTTGTTTCAATTGTGAATCTTTCTTGGCAGGTTTTCTGAAAACACGGAATCCTCTCGCAAACAAAAACATTTTAATGCCCCGAGACGGAAGGATAACTATGCAAGTATACCTGCTATTCCGTTTACACAAATTTACTGTAACTAGATTAAACATAAATCTTCTTTATCTTGGACTTCGATGGGATTCTGTTGTCGACACTTATGGGAAAGAACGAGTTTATATGAACGCAATAACGGTATATTGGTTGAGTTTCGTGACCCTTATCTTTGTTCACTTTATAACGGACAATATTAACAATTACTTTAAATCTGCTGCCTGCAATTAATAAAACTAACTTTATTTTTTGACTGGTTATTTGTTACCACTTTCAAAATACCCTGGCGAGAAAAATTAAAGGAATAACCACAAAAAGGTGCTTTATGTTAATTCTATTAAGGGAACTTCCAGAAAGGTAACTCAATGTCAACGTTATCACGTAGTCCAATGGGATTAACATTCTCTACAGAAATATATGCAAATTTTTCCGCCTCAGCCCGTTCTTTCGGTTCACGTGTGAAAGGGAGCGCACGTGGGTAATTTGAAGTCTAATTTTAAGGATTGTACGTGTAATTAGGTAAATCTTTCGCTTCTAGTAGATGGAATATGTCGTCCAGAAGACATTTGACCGATTTTGAGAAATCGCGTGCGATAGGGAGAATGGAAGCAGGACAGACACTCTTAGGGGTCTGTAAAGACTTAAAAATAGCCGAAAGCGTCATGTCAAGAATCTGGAGACGGTTTAGACACTGGTATAAGGTCCACAGACAACCAGGTCAAGGTAGAAAACGCACCTCATAGGCTCTCAGGACTGTAATTTGCAACTAAAAGAAATAGGCAATTGACGCCAGTTCAGATTGCAGGGAGTTTGCTGCAGCAACAAGAACTCGACTATCCTGGTTTACTGTGAGCATGCAGTCTTGCATGCAGTCTGCATGCAAGGAAACTCATGATTTGTGTTCCACTAACTCCGGTAGCGAAATGCGCCCGGTTAAAGTGGTGCAGAGATCATCGTCATTAGAATACCACGGACTGGAACCGAGTTCTCTTTACCGATGAATCCCAATTTTGTTGAGAGAGTTACTGCAGACGTGTTACCATATGGAGGGAGAAAATCACACGCAATAAGGCTGCAAACATCCGTGAAAGGCATCGATACAAAGGTCGTGGAATCATGGTATGGACGGACATCATTTGGAATGGCCGCAGTGACCGACACGTTTTTACCAGTGCAACAGTGAATGCTGAAATATACAGAGATGAGGTTCTTGATCCTCCCGTCAAGTTGTTTAAGGGTGCAATCGGAAGATTCGGAATTTTATGATTATTAATGGTCTAGAAGGACGCTACCCTCTTCCACGGAACTCCTAAGTATCCCTTCCAGAGCTGCATAAATCCGACTCGTCCGAAGCTTACTGCTGAACTTGAAAAATGTTCTAAAACTGTTTCGAACCACCTAAAATAAATTGGCTGAGAAGTACAAAAACAGAAACCACCATGAACCATTTTTTACACATTCTAATGCTTCCAAAAAATTGCTAATCGGTCACAAATAGACTTATTACAAAAATTTAACTTCCTTAAAGACGACCAGATATCGGAAGCAACTATTAGATCGAATATGGTATCAAAAGTGGCGAGACATGAAACATGGAAACCCAAAAGAATTATGGCTGAATAAGACAATTGTAACAAAACTGCTTTTTCCAGCATGAACTATATTTGATGTGTGTGCTTCATACATTACTAGTTTCTGTAGCTGAAAATGCAAGATCTTTTTCTTAAAGTTAAACCTTCCCACATAGCATTTTTAGTTTGCAGAAAATTTGCAACAGTCTTGCTCTGAAAACCTGCAAAGTTGCAGTAAGCTCAGCATGATAAGACTGAAATTTCATAACAAGACTGCAGCAAGATAACGCAAACGCCGAAGTCACCACACTTTGAAATTGCAGCTAACTTGTCGTGCAAATTAAATTCATACTATATCAAATTTATTGCAAACTAACGGCAAACAAGTAATCAAAAATACTACAAACTTACTGGAAAGTAATAATCTTTCCATGTCACACTATAAGTTTAACCACTTCGAAGGGGTCCATAGACCTGATCAAGTCTATTGATGCGAAAGCGCCGTCAGAAGGTGCATGCATCGGTTTTATCACCATAAACAAGTTTAGTTATTATTTGTGCTTTTCATTTCGAGCATTCTTTGGTATTTAATAAGTATAACGTTTAGAAAAAGCGGTGCCTACCGAATAAAATTTCTGCAATTTCTGCGTATGTGCTAATTGTCTATTCTCTCAACAGAGGGATTTTTTTGCTTTCGTCACTTTCGTGATTTCGAGATTTTTTTTATTTTTTTTATTTACTTGTATTGATGACTTATGATGCCTATAGATGTATGTGAAGGTTAGAGTTGCAGTAAAGCTAGAGATACTACCTACACAACTTCCAGGTTGTGTAATATTTAAACGGAGCTTCTAACTGTCAAATATTCAATAAAACATGGTCTTCATTTTGAAAGACCTATCCAATGATATGCCACTCAATAGGGTGCGTAAAGTTTTTTTTGTCTCTACCGACATTTTGTATTTTACGGCCGCCATTTTGAATTTATAAAAAACAAAACCTAGCCTATAAACATCAGACGGTTAAGACGAATTGATATAGAACTCATTCATTAAAATCCATCCAGCCGTTGGGATGTTTCGAGGGCATAAAGAAATGCACATACCCAGATACGCGTGAAACACATAACCCTTCTTGGCAGTCAGGTAAAAACGATGCATGATTACTCTGATTCCCAAATGAATTCTATTATTATTATTGTTATTGTTATTTGAGAGAGAGAGCATCCATTTTGACGATTTTCAATTACAGAATCGCTCAATGAAAGACGTATGTCTGCGATTAAAAGAAAATTTCTCTCAAAGAGAAAGAAAAATATTTAAATCAAACATATACTTTACATAATATCCCGCTATTGCCCCATTTCTGTGGCTTGTACAAATTCCTGATTTTTTGTTGATGTGGTATTGGTGTATGTCTGACTACGCATAAAAGAACATGATGTCTGTTATTGAATTGACGTTTACTTACAACTAAAATTCGAAGGCATAGACTCGCAACCAAAATAAAATAAATCTAAAAAATCTGCAAGAAAAAATCCTAACCTCAAATTAACTATTCCTGTGGTCTCGTTGCCTGCAATTCTAGAGTAGGAATTAAATGGATAAGGTATTTTTACGACCAATGCCCATCTAGCAAACTGGCCATTTGCAACAAAAAATCCTACTTCATTCCTTGCTGTTCACTGTATTTCTACACACAGCGACATAGCAATGCGATACAAGGAGTGATGGAGTTGCTATCTTCACCTATTTCTTGCAGAAGCACAAATATATTTTTCTCTTTTAGACCTTCAAACGTATTAACACGTTAAGCGCCAGGTCAGTCACCGGTGACTGACACTGAACTTTTCGTTTAGAACGTGTCATTTACCGATAACTGACAATCTAAAATATGATATTTGGCAACAAATTAATTTGCAAAAATATACTTTTGCAGATAAAAATTTTATTAATAAATTAATAATACAGTTGCTATTAAATTAATTTTATGTCATTATTTTTGTTAATAAATTAATAATATATTTGTTAATAATTTAATTAAATATTTATATATATTTTTTATTTTATGGACAATTAATTTGCTAATAAATTAATTTTGTTAACTAAAATAAATTTTCTAATACAATGTTTTGGAAAAGCTTTCACGCATCCCAAGTAATGTCAAGCCATCGAAATGAAAAGGAAACAGAGTTCAACTAATGTTATTGATCCACAAAATATACATGAAAAAAGACTTAAGAAGGATGACGCTACACACACACACACACACACACCAACACACACACACACACACACACACACACACAAAAAACTGCTGAAGATAAGTTCATTACACAAAAAGTGGGATAAAAAACTAAAGGGAAAAAACCCGAAGGTCAGTGAGGATGAGTGCACTGAATGTCTGGAACTGTACCAGGACACAACTTCGGCAACTGACTGGATTCAATGTATTGCTTGTTGCAGGTGATTGCACGAAAGATGCACGATTTACAGCAATAAGTGCATCGATTGTGAACGACGACAACTTCGTTTAGCAAACAAAATACAATGAAACTGTGGATATTGAAATGAAGTAATTTTCAAGTTAAACATGTTATCAACTAGATTAATGCTATTTGGTAATCTTAGTAGGGCTTGCGTTTTCTGATATTTTAATCTTCTTAAATTAATTTTTTTTTACTGTTGTTAAAATTCTTTCTTTTATTTATTATTTAAACATTTGGTTGAAATATTCACTCCTAATACAATAATATTTACTCACAAAAACCTTTCAACAATGTCGATTACGTGTAATTATTATTGTTAACAATTTAATTGTAGTTATTATTAATAACAATCTCTTCTAGCTATGTGCGCAATCTCTCCTACCCATGTGCGCATTCTCTCCTACCCTGTAAGGAGAGATTGCGCAAAATAGTTTTCTTGGTTTTATTACTGTTGTTTTATTAAATTACGGTATAACAACAAAATAACAATGGAAATGCATAAAAAACAAATGAAGTCAAAATTATTCATGCATAGTTTAGTAAAATATTAATATTTAGATTTTTTATTATTATTCTTTTGAAATGTGCGCAGACTCTCCTCGCTTTACCTTATACTTTCTTAAAAATAACTTAAAACATTGTAATTTTTTTCGCTTCAGTGTCGGTCACTGCGGCACTCAACGTGTTAATATACAAGGTGACCATAATTAAATTGACAGTACTCAAACTGTTCTGCAGCGCGATCTAATTGAGAGAATGACTCCAGATTTTGTAAGAAGATTAAACAAAACGGAGGACGAAGGATTCCGCGAAAAACGATTAGTTTCAAAAGTCACCGCTAGGGGAATATGTGGCGCTGTGTAACAGAAAAGAGAGTTTTAAAAAATGCAGAATCAATACGAAAATTGTTAAATGTGTTAAATAAAAGGTAATTTTATTTCAGTATTGATTCTGCATTTTTTAAAACTCTCTTTTCTGTAACACAGCTCCACATCAGTGGCGTGGCGTCCGGTCATCGCTGGATGCGGCGATGACCAAGCAATATTTTAAAACTCTTAATAAGCTTTTAAAACTCTACGATCCAGTTTTAGCAGAACATTTGGAGTTCATGTATAAGTGAAGGTAAGATTTAAAGTTTCTTTTTTGAACATTCAACCATTGAATTTTAGAGTTAATAATTTTTCACCACAAACTTAAATAATTGCGATGACCACCGAAAATTTTCACGCCACGCCACTGCTCCACATATTTCCCTAGCGGCGACTTTTAAAACTAATTTTTGTTTCGCGGAATCCTTCGCCCCCGTCTTGTTTAATCTTCTTACAAAATTTGACGTTATTCTCTCAATTAGATAGCGCTACAGAATGCTCCGAGTACTGTCAGTTTAATTATGGCCACCTTGTATAATACATAGTACTTTAACCTGATTATAAAAATGTATCTATTAATGATAAAATAACAGTATAGATCTAGTTAAACAGTACATATTAAGGTAAAGCAATTTCTTAGAAGCACATAGGGATTAACACTTAAATGTCTGATTTTTCAAAATTCATTGTAATAATGTTTTCCGGCTTTCATTTTTTAAATAAATCATGGGAAAAATATTTTAAAAAATCATATTTTGTTTTAAGTATGGTTTACGGCTAAAGAACAGTTTGTTACTAATCGGCAATACTGGTCTTTAATTGAAAAAATAATTTTCCTTGATAAAATTCTATAATATTAAACACACAAGGATTTTAGGAACTATAATACACTGTAAAAAAAAATTCCGCAACGTTCCTGGGAAAAAATGGGCAGCTGAGTTGCCCGTTATATCCAAGAAACATTTCTTGAAAATGAATGAAACTTTACTGTATACCTTAAAAACTTTCCACAGAAATGCCAGTAAGCTTCCTGCGAAATACCAGGAATGTTTCTGTTGACAGCAAAACATTAATGACATGTCACAGAAAGTTTACCTTGTTTTCTATGGAACGTTTCAGAAGTGTTCAAAAGGTTTCTGTTAATATGCACTCTTTCAAGGGTACCACCAAACATGATGCTCACCAATTACTCACACTCTTATTCCTAATTATTCTAGTGAAAGTATTTCTTCAAATGGGTCTTAGATTCCCAGAAATTGGGGGCGAAGTTCAACATACGTTTCAAATACTGATTAGTTTGCAACTTTCAACGAGAATTACGTGGAGTGATCTCAGAGTGTTCACCTGCCAGCCAGAGGAACCGAGTTCGATGCTCCCTCCTAACTGTTTATTTTTTTTATATTAATTTCATATTTTTGACACTTTATAAATTTTAATCAAAGTTGTGAATTTTTACAGCTTCGAAATTTTGATATTTTCAAAATCGATTTATATTTTTGATTTTCCACGAAAACTTTTATTTTTTCTGTAATTTTTAAACTAATCTTTTATTTACGGAAATAGAAATTAATATGTGCAGAAAGTTTGTTTCCATAATAATATTATTATTTACCTTTTTGTATTTTAAATACAAGTCTCAAAAATTGCACAATATTTTATTAGAAAAAAAACAACAAAATAAATATATTTTTAATGTTTGATTTGTTCAATATATTAAAATATGACAAATGCTAAAATACAAAATTGTTTTCTATTACTGTCTTTGACATTTAATTTTAGTAAATATACAATTAATCGAGTGACATATGTCGTAGAAATATTCAAAACGGAATATTTATACGAAAAATTTTCCTATAATAGAGCTTAACTTCTTACCTAGTACTTGTATTAAAAAAAAAACATGAAATATATCAATATATATATTTTTAATTTATTCTGATATTATTATAAAATGCTATCTAACGATTTCTTAAAAAATATATATCATAAGTTATATTTCATGCGGGATCCGCAGACGATTTTTACATTTCCAGTTGATAATTTTTCCTTTATTATCATTATTTGTTAGAATGAAAAAATATTTTGAAACATAATTTGTCTATTTTTATTCATTTAAAGATAAACACATCTGGACATTTGACATCAAAATTATTATTTATAATTTACACGAAAAAATAAATTTTCAGTTAAAATTCAATAAATATATATGATATATTGTTTCTGAACTTTGCTTAAAATATAAACATATATAAATGTAAATAACAATTAAAAAAAAAAATCTAGGCATAAAACATTTTGGATTTTCATCAATAAAGATGTTAGTTTACAAATAAGATAAAATACATATAAATTTTCATCAAAAAAAATCATAAAAATAATTGATATTTTTTACGAAAATATTAAAAAAATTCAAATTTGCAGCAATTCATAGCCGTACTTAAAAGTTGTAAAGTGTCAAAATATAAAATTAATTAAAAAAGAAAAAAAATCAAGAGGTAGCATCGAACTCGGAGCGTCCGGGTGGCGTGCGAG
This sequence comes from Maratus speciosus, assembly GCA_963932465.1. NCBI lineage: Eukaryota > Metazoa > Arthropoda > Arachnida > Araneae > Salticidae > Maratus > Maratus speciosus. The sequence goes on along the minus strand of OZ010787.1, from coordinate 643,264,610 downwards.
CCCTCTGCGTCCACACCACGAAAAACACGTTGAAAACTGCAAACTAATGGGTATTTGAAACGTATGCTAAACTTCGGCACCCAATTTCTGAAAATCTAAGGTCCATATGAAGAAATCCTTTCACAAGAATAATTAGGGATAAGAACTCTAAAACATATCTTAAATTAATCAAAATCTGCGAGCATCATGTTTGGTGGTTCCCTGGTTAATGAAAATCCAAATGATATGTGTATTTTTTTACATGTGCTGCTCGTTAAACATTCTACAGACAGGTAAGAGGGATAATTTCTTAGCGGTGTCACAGAGATACTGCATTTTCATCTGAACGGTCTTGACAATAGAGACGTAAAGGCTTATGTCGTCCATTCATTTATTCCCACTCCATATTGATTTTTTGACATTCATATAAAGAATTCCTTTTCGACACTCGAGCGCGAGCAACGGATACAGCAACAAAATAATAAAATTGGCGGCCGCAGCGTTTTCCTGTTTCCAACTTTTGTTCAGGAACGTTTCAGATATGAAAACCACAATTTCACAGGAAAGAGCTAAATTATTCTGAAAACCTGAGAAAAGGCGTAACGTTCCTGGATTTTACATGGAACATTACCATCTTTTTTTTTTTTTTTTTTACAGTGTAAGAGATAAATTTTACTTGCTCACTGCAAAAGTAATTAGGGTATTTCGCAAGCTTCCAAACAAAACAAAAAGAACAAGTAGCAGCAATTCAAAAAACAAATCTATCTTTATTCTTAAACAGCACAAGTGTTGCCATCTAGATGCTGAAAATCGATTTAATAATATTTCCAGAATGTATTTTATTGGCAGCATTAGGCATTATAGCTTCAATATTATTCTAATAGTATTTTAGAAGCATAAATCGGGTATGCTGCCGAAAAGCAACACCGGGTTAATTAAAGCATGGAGTCGTATATGTTTGGATAGGAATGTGGAGCTCTTTTTTTTTTAACACAGTAGAAAGTATCCACGCTAGGATTCGAACTTGGAACGTTGACTTCACGCGCCAGTGCTTTACCAACGAAGCTACACACATGAGCCGACCTGACACAATTTCTGACATGTTGGTAACATGAGTTATTCGAACACAACACGTTGCATCCTTTAGAAATACGCTACATATAGAAAATCCATTACACTTCGGATATTATCCAAACAGCCATAATCCGTACACAAAAAAAATGCAGTTTTTAGAGCAAAGATAATTAAAATCAGAATGTTAACAATAAATAATTGCTTAATATTATAGAAAAAAATGTTTTCTTTAAGCCAAAGAAAAAAACGCAAATCGCTAAAACGCTAGCATAGAAAAAAAAAAAAAGCATTCTCATGAAAACAAACTATTCGAGCAATTATTAATTTAGAATTTTGAAAGCTATCCAAAGCATAATATTACCATTAAGTATCTTTTTTTCCAGTTTGGAAAACAGCATATTTGAATCCAAGAAAATAGTTATTTCGTGCATTTTAATATTTTTTTATTCAAGTTTATTTTACACTATATTTAAATTTATCCTGATGTTCATTATAAATATGCGTCAAGACTTAAATGAAAGTTTGCTGAAACAGAAAAATATGTTTATTATTATTTTGCGAGAATAAAAAAATGTCATAGAATTTCTGAAATATTAATATATTTATTTAAAAATCATTGCGTTCAAAGTTTATGATGAAGCTCTTTCGCCCTATCAGTTATGTGTTTTCAGGAAATTGTTTTCAAATTAGATAAGCATTTTTATTATAGAAATTAAAAAAAAAAAACAGATTTTGGCATAGATAGTTTACATAAAATTACTTCAACCTGTTTTTAAATTTTTAATGACACGCAATCTACAAAAAAAAAAAAAAAATATTTTATCAGTTCATTTGGTAAAATTAAAGTTTTGTCATTTTTAAAAAAATTGATACGACACTTGTTGATGTATGTCAGTAAGTCATTTTATACATAACTATAGTTAGAAAAAAATGTTCAGTATCTGATGGGCGTCAGCGTTTGTTTTATGATTGATGAAAATGTTAACTCAGAATCGGGCTAAAAATAATCCATTTCATGAAGTACATTACTCTATTTTATGAAATTTCTGTTTAGATAATGTTTACTATTTTCAAAAAGTACAGATGAACTAAAAAAATCACCTTGAGGAATTTGTGTAACTGGTATTTATTTAGAATGCTAGATCAAAATATTTAATTGCATAATAAATAAAGAGAAATATTCATATAAAATAGTTGAAAACAGCTAGAAAGAATGGTTAAAATCATTTGAATTCATTTAAAGAGGAAAAAAAGTTTTAAAATATTTTTTTAAGTGTTGTAAATTTTAATTATTTAAATAATCACATTATTGAAGGGTGCTACAACAGTTGCAAAATTGCATGTAAAATACATGATGTATTATTCATGTGATGTACTTTTTTTCGAGATCCAATGAAGCGATTCCAACACAGCTTTTAAAGTTTTCGCAGTAGCTATAAATTAAACGCATGATTAAATATAAAATAAAACATGAAATATCAATGTTTGTTAAAATAAATTCTTATATTTATTGCCCCACGAGTGGCCGAGAGGCTCTTCTCTCGCAGCTGGTAGACGGGAGGTGCTGGGTTCGAACCCAATCGCACCCGTCGGCCTGATCGTTTGGAGTTTTCTGTGGTTTTCTTCTAACCTTGGATTTCCATGCGTAAATACGGGTTAGGTTCCCTTAGAAAGACGTCCCACGGAGGGCACTCCCTCTCGGGCCTGTATCAATTGTGCAGATAACACTGATCTGGAAATTTGAACTTTTGCTCTGTCCTAAAACACAATTAGTTGTTTTTATGCGGTTTTCTGTGCTGATTCCGAATCTAGTTTTAGATTTACTCCAGCACATCATGTTTGAGAGATATTTGCATATTTCAATTTATGCAAATTTGGTAAATTTTATACAATTATTTGCAAATTTAAGGTTTAAAGCAATATCAGACAGGGTTTTTTGTTTTATGTTATGATTACTACCTAATTTACTTCACAAAAACGTTGTTTCTGATATTATACTGACATGTGACTGTGAAATATTGTGCCTGATTTGCATATTTTTCATGTTTTTCTAATAATGTTTCTTGACGTTCAAATATTTCTGCCGCACGAGTACGCTAATATGTTTCTAAACCAGTTTTTTTGAGCTGATTTCAAATTTGTATCTGTTTTCTTCTATCACGTCTAGTTTTTGAAAAAGGGAAATTTTAGTTTTTGGTCAAAAAAGCCAGAAATAGCTTTTTATGATACTTTGCATGATAAACTTCAACTAGTTAGGATAGATTCTACTACTTATTTTTTTTCGATTATAGAAATTTTTGTTTATGTCTCTGATATGAATCTGACTCTGTTCACCTTCTTGCCAATGAATTACATACCCCTAAAAAGCATCTTATATCAAACCTGTGTTAATGCCGTGCAAAAGTACAAACTCATCTTACTCAAAAACTAGGCATGACATAAGAAAACAGACTGCAGATTTGAAATCAGAATAAAAATCTAGTCTAGAAATACATTACGTCAATTCTGTGGCAACTATTTTAAATTTGATAGTGATGTAAACATTACACCATTGAAAAATATGCAAATTAGGCTTAATAACTGATAAATAAATGTTAAGAATATGCAAATCCTGACATTTATCTGAAGCAAATAGTCAAGTACTCATTATCTAGAAAACGTAATTAGATGTGACATATATTGTATCTAAAATTTGCATAAATAGCACAAAAAAGCTTAAATTTGCATAAATTTAAATATGCAGATTTCTCAAAACCTGGTCCACCTTGAGATAAACGGAAAGCATATTCGGAATCAGCGCCAAAAACTGATCTAAAATCAACTAATTTTAGTTCTAGGACAAAACCACTGTTGTCCAGGGTAATCGGTCGTCATAAATAAAACCAACACCATCTTATAATTATTTTGTTTGCATATTGCTTAACTATTTCATTTTTTAACTTTATTTATTTCTGAAAGAACACTGTTTTTTTTAGGTACTAAATAAATTATTGAAATATATATTGAAATCAATGCAGTAGTTCTAGAGATAAAAGACATCATTATCAGCTGCTGTACTCTTTACGCGTGACATTTTTGTTAGAAAAATCCCTCAATTATTATATGTTTTATATCTATTTCCTTCCAAACGTTCAATTTTTCGTTTAGCTACAGCGAAAACTATTAAGGAAATGTATTGAAATCACTCCAGTAGTCTTTCAGACAAAGGTACGTCAATATCAGCTGTTTATCAACGCTTCGTATGTGACATATAATTAACTGCCGTAACCGTCGTATTTTTTTACTTTTACTTCTACTATCAATGTATTGTTTAGGTACTAACAAAATTATTTTTTAAAGTATTGAATTACTCCAGTAGTTACGACTAAAAGACACATACATGTTCATCTTTTTAAGATTTTCCAACAAAGTCGAAGAGTATTTATGTGTTCGTTTTGGCTATTCGTCTGTCTGTCCGTCTGTCCTCGATCTAACCTTCGTAAATATTATCGAATTTTCATGCAATTGATAAAAGCTATTTAGGGTCACCAAGACATGTTAAATATGTGGGATTAATAGTTCATTTACAGGAGCACTCAAAAGAATGGTAAAAGGGGAAAATTCGTTTGCAGAGTATTTTAATAACATTACGCTATTTCACATGTATTGAAACTGATATAAATCACTGAATTTCACTACAAAATTATTACGATAGAACACGGCATTCATAGCATTTGTCGTTCATTTACAAAGACACGCAGAAGGAATCGGTTACAATACTGTTTTTGAGCAATAAATGCTGCAAGTGCGTTTTAAAATTCGGTATGCTGTTTTAAATTTAATTATTTTTTTGTAATCTCATTCCGTTTGTCCTCCTCTTGAAGCCTTTTCCTGTTTTGAAAATTTTCATAAATTTTCCCATCAGATATTGTGTCCGAAAATGTCGAAATAATGTATTGGCAAAGTCCATCTATTGTAAAAAGAAGCAAATATCAGTTAGTGCCGCAGGAAAATTAACAAAAATACAATATAACTTCTTCCGAGTTACCTACGATTCCGAAAAGCTTTCATTTATCTTTAGAAAAAAAGAAAAACAAGTGATTTTCAAGATTTAAAGAAGCATTTTTGAAACAAAAGTTTCTTTTACTCCTCATAATTTTCGGAAATATGTTCAAGTAGTTTTTACATTTTATTACAGTGACCTCTCACTTATACGACTCTCTCGATTACACGTCGAATTCTCTTGGTCCCGTTCACACTTTATGGGGAATAATGCTAAACTTCTCTCAATTATACGACTGATTCTCTCACTTATACGATGCTTTAAGCGGTTCAGGCAATTTTATATTTCTCACTCAAGAATTCATTTTTATAATCTTCAAAACACAATCATTCACAAATCATTCTTTATCCTGTCACTATTGTAAAAGTGTTTTTCAATAATGAATAACATTTATTATCTATCTTCGTGTGTTATTAACGATGAAATCTGTGGCGGGAAGTTGTATGGAATCTCTTTGTGCCTGTCATTGTGTAGAATGTGATGAAAAACTTCTGTCAGAACTGGGACCTGCTGAAGAAATCTTTGAGGATATCAATAATGAAGACGTGAGCGAGAAGGATGACGATGATGAGAGCAATATTCCTGCTGTTGTAAAACTTTCAGAAGGAAGTGCCGCTTTCATATATTAAAGAATTATGTCCATGAAAATGATTATTCTCAAAATAGCTTAACACTACGACGGCCGCGTTTTCAATATACCTACAAATGCCGTGAATGGTCATTTTGACCGCTCTTTCGAAAAACTAAAAAAAATGTAATTTTAACTAAAATAATATTAAAAACTCCTTTCCAGGAAACAAGTTTAATGACAGATTACAAAAAAGACTTACATTTAAAAAATATTTTTCACGAAAATAAAACATTTTACATTATTTTACTCTTCCTAGGCAATCTTAATGATATGGAATCCTGAAATTAGATAATGTAAGTGTCATATTTTTTTATAAATATAAACGTAATATATGTTTTCAAAATTTTTTCTAAAGTCAGCAATTTTATTAATATATTATAAAAAATATCATACTGAAAAATGTAACATACCTCAATTTATTTCACAAGCAAAGCAGACGGATACTATCTTTCTTCTTCGTGCTTGGCCCGCAAACGTGTTTTTGGCATCTTGAACACTGTTTGGAAGTTTTATTTCATTTACAGTTCTTGAGTATTTGACACTGCTTTCGTTTTCTGTTTTGAATTCCGGGAAGTTAGAAAAAGGTGCCAAGCACAGCTTGCATTATGGAAGTTAATTTTTCTTTTAGCGTAAAATGGGGAGCCAGTGTTTTCACGCAAAACATTATGCATTGGCTGTCTTCCGGAAGTATTTTGTGATGTGTTCTCCCATACGGTTCCATCTGTGGCTATTACTTCTGCAGAATTACTTTCATCACTATTAGTTTGTTGATTTTTTCTTCTTCATCGACTATTTTTCTGTCAACGACTACGTCCTTGAATAATTCTTTCATCTGTTTCATTATCAGAACTAGAGTATGAAGTATTATGCGGATTTTCTATTTCATGTATTTTGAAATCAAAACTCGAATAAGACTCGATATCATCGCACTCGATATCCCTTTTGATATCGTTTTCATCCTCATTTTCAGAAGCAGACTTTTCGGATGATAAATCTTGCATTGACTGCACAATTGCCCCCACAGGCAGAAAGTTCTTTACGACAGTTCTACGAGACATTATTAGAATAATTATTATTATTATTATTATTTAACTGAAAATATCTGTTCATATAATTTTCAAACGGAAGTAACAAATCAAGTATTGCTTCCCTAATAAAGCGATCACTTATTCAAACATTTTTCTGGGGATCTCTGCCGTCGGAGCATGCGCGGAAGCAACAGAGACAGGTGTTTTTCGAATAAACCTGAATAAACCAGCTGTTTAGTACCCTTCTCCCCCCACTTCTATACGTGCTTTGTATAAAAACCTCTTTTACAAGATAAAAATAATGATTTTATCTGACAAGTGTTGAATTTCGGGGGAACATTTCTCCCCGGAGATGTTAGATGTTCCCATGGAAGATTTGAGATTTTGTGATTTCAATGGTCAAAAAATGCAATTTACCCTCCTGGAACTCTATAATGTCCCCCTCGGAGCCACAGAAATCCCTCTCGGAAAAAAAATGTTTGAATTCAGTACTGTATCAGGCGCAGGTCATTTTGACCGTGTTTGGCCGTTCTAGGTATATGTATTTTTTTCAAAAACTAAAAACAATATTTGAATGAAATTTTTTTTTATATTTTTCCAATGAATATTTAGGAAAAGTAAAAAATTATCGCAGCAATAGGCGAAAGCAAAACAGAGATATGCAAGATTAAAATGCGTTTACGGTCAAAATGACCGCCTTGGCCGTTCTAGTGTTAAAAGCTTTATTAGATTTTGATCTCTTTTCATGAAAATAGAGACAAACTAATATCACTTAATTTTTTTTTTTTTTTTTGAAAAATCTGATGCGTAAATCTTTAAAATAAACACAGTGGTAAGTGAAAAAGTTTGTGAACTTTTTTAATATATTTTATGTTTTATTTTTTAATATAGTTTATAAATTCTCTTAAAATATGTTCCTAGTATTCAAAAGTTATCGTTTTAATTATAGGTAAAATAATTAATGCATATAAAGTCTGAAAGTTGTGTAACAAGACAGTCCCTCACTTATACGACTCTCTCAATTATACGAATTTTTTCTGCGGTCCCCTGAAAGTCGTATAAGTAAGGAGTCACTGTATTCAATTTTCTAAACGCGAAGAATCGGTTTTTTGGATGCTGCCAATTTTCAAGTAAACATTTTCAGCTGAGTGACAGAATTTTTACATGCAAAAGTAACAAAACAATGTTTAATAATTTAGCATGTTGTCTGTTGAGCATGTTTTTTTTTTTTTTTTTTTTTTTTTTTTTTTTTTTTTAACATGACAGGTTTACTTGAGAATTTATAGCGACCAAAAACCCGATATTTTGGGTCGAGAAAAATATTAATACTTGGTACAGACTAACTTGAAAACGTTTCCGAACTTAACGGGCAGTAAAAGGGACTTTTGTATCATAAATTCTTTATGAAATCTCAGAAATCCATAGATTTCTAAGGCTTTAGGTGTAAAGAAACAATTTTTGAATTCGTTGGTAAGTCGGAAGAGGTTATATTAGATTTTCGCGAACCTTCTTTCTAGATCTAGAAACATTTATCTGACAACAAATAGAGTCCTCTTAACTTCAGACACATATGTGTCTGATTACAAAACTTCAGACATCCTATACTTCTGAGTTTAAGACACATTGGTGTCTTCCTATGATCACGCCTTTGACAAATTGAGAGAAAATTATAAATAATGATCAATTTTGAGCTTTACTACCGCCAACGCCAAAACTATTAAAAAGTATTGAAATTACTTCAGTAGTTCCTTCCCAGTAAATGATAAATCAATGTAAACTGTTTTACATGTGTTTCCGCAGCTTTTTTATCCCGCTTAAATAATGTAATTATTAAAAATATTACAATTAACAATGCCTCAAAAGGAACCCTTTTTAACATTTTTCCGTTCTTAAAATGAATCCAGGTTAATTTAATAAATTTGATTATTTTTCCGTTCTTAAAATGAATCCAGGTTAATTTAATAAATCTGATTAGCTGGATTCAAATGTTCAAGATTTAATGAATATTAGTTATTTGTCTTTCTGAATAAGTCCTGTTATACAGATTTTTTGTTCATCTTTATTTTTTAAAAATAGTAATCAATATCTAATGCAAATTTTCATGAAACAATGTACTGTAGTTCAGGAAATTGATTATTGTTACCCCTATTTTAAAATGATATTTCCATCAAGGATAAATAAAACGCTAAAGCTCAGAAGATAGTGATTACTTTTTTAATTCCACTTATGTATAATAAGTTTCATTGTCATCAACGATTGTTTAAAAATAATAATCAATATCTAAAGCAAATTTTCAAAAAAACAGTGTAATGTACTTCATGAAATTGGTTATTGTTACCCCGATTTTAAAATAATATTTCCATCAAAGGATAAATAAAACACTGAGGCTCAGAAGATAGTGATCACTTTTTTAATTCCACGTACGTATAATAAGTTTCATTGTCATCAACGATTGTTTAAAAATAGTAATCAATATCTAAAGAAAATTTCCATAAAACAGTGTAATGTACTTCATGAAATTGATTATTGTTACCCCGATTTTAAAATAATATTCCCATCAAGGATAAATAAAACACTAAGGCTCAGAAGATAGTGATCACTTTTTTAATTCCACTTACGTATAGTAAGTTTCATTGTCACCAGCAATTGTCAAATCAGAATAAACGTCTTTTTAAAAAACGCTAAAATTTAATTTGTATTAAATAAACTAATAAAACAATATATTTTTTAATAAATTGCCTATCATATTTTAAAGTTTCAACATATGTCGATGTACTTTTTTTTTATAAGATATCAATGCAAAATCCCTTTTGTAAAGATATCAAAAATAAGTACGCTTATCTATTTTTTAAAAACAAAAATAAAATAATATGCATAATTTATAGGGCGGAAGCAATCTTCGTCATAAACGTTTATCATGTGTTTTTTTTTAAATAAATTTATTAATATTTTAGAAAGTTCTGTGACCTTTTTTCACTTCCAAAATAATAATAAAAACATTTTTTTGTTTCAAAATACTTTCCTTTAAACGTTATCGCATAGTTTTGATGAACAATAAGAAAAGAAAATTATAGTGTAATAATAAACTTGCTTAAAAAAATATAAAATGCTCGAAATGAATATTTTCTTGAATTATAATATGTTGTTTTTCAGACCGGAAAACAAATAATGTAATTAGAAGTAATTTCATGCTTTGAATAGCTTTAAAAAAATCTAAAATTTATAATTGCTCGTTTATATTGTTTTTATGGGGATTTTTCTGTGGGAACCCTTTAGCAATTTATGTTTTGTTTTACCGCTGAAAAAAGATTTTCTTATATAGTGTTAAGAAATGCGTTATTCTAAACTTTCTGATTTTAGATGTTTTTTTTTTGTAAAAGTACATATTTATTTTGATATCCTGATTATGACTGTTTGCAGAATTGCAATGCCACCGGGTTTGGCATTTTAAAAAATGTAGACTAAATTGTGCCTCTAGAAAATACGGGTAAAGTTACACACACACAAAAAAAAAAAAAATATGAATTTATAATGTATTTTTTATTCGGATAATTTTGGGACAGCTATTTGTAATCACAATTAATTAAAATTTCATTTATTTAAATATGAAGTATAAGATTTCTGTCATTTCTTTAGTACTCTCTTTGATATCCGAACGACTGACAAGCTAAATATTGTTTTTGCGAAGTAATTGTTCGTACAAGGTGTTTTAAAAAGACAACCCTAACATTAAACTATTAACGCCACTATCAGTTGTACGTATATAATATGTTAAATATAAAGATGGGGTAATTGATATGTTTCTAAGATAGCTCATAAATTAATATTTAATTAGTATTTACTTTTATTCAGATTTTCATCAATGAATGCCGCTATCTGAAATTGTAAGTATTCTCAAATTAACGCGTGAAGCTGCAGTAAATTCATTAATGTTTTCCCTTTCACTGTTAAATTTTGTGCTGGTTCGAACCACTTTTGGAACTGCAGAAGTTGCAGTCGTGAGATGGTGAAATCGGGTTCTAACATGCGGAACTGTGGTTCAGTCTGATCTCCAAATGTTATAACGAAATTTCACAATCTCAAAATTGCAGCTACTGCAGCCCAAAAGCTTGTTCAACCCAGCACAAAATGTTTAACAGTGTAACGGATCTCTTTAACTTTAGAAGATTTACAAAATGTTTCCGTTTTTAAATTTTCAAGTTAAGTTGAGATGTCTTAGTTTATGAAAGCGCAGAAAACTGTAAATTAATTCGAAATTTATGTTCATGAGAATTTTGAATTACGTTAAAATCTTGTCATTTATTGCATTTTAATAAATTTGGGTTGCAATGGTTGGAGATTTCAGCCTTTAATATTATGTAAAAAACAATGTATATTTTCATTATTTTTATAACATTATATTTATATTATAATATTAATTATAGTTATGATACTAATTCTAATATTAATGTAAAACTGTTCAATAGTAACTTCACTATATATATATTCAATGATATCTTTTTAGTAATTATTCTCGTAAAAAAATTTTCTTTGTTTTATTCAAATTATTTTTTTAATTGCTGTTCATTTAAATTACGGTTTCATTTTTTAACAAGATATTGCATCAGGTTTATGTTAATTTTCATTTCAATAGAGCTACAATTTATAACGGTTTGAAATTGGTTGATCGTATTTGAATTATGTAAAAGGAAGTACTTCCTTATGTACTTCCATTTCATTGGAGTTTTGGCGCTATTTAAATTAGTGTTGATGCAGTTTAGTTTAAATAAAGTGTCATTTGTAGCCAATTGATATGAACAGCTATAAAAACATAGCTCATGTACTAATATGCTTTTTAATATATGTTTTTAAAACATAACTTCTGATTACACATCCAATTTTCCACGACACTCAAATAAATTACAAATAAATAGTAAAACTTTTTATGAATCGCCATAATACAAAAGAACACACAAGGCAAGTTTCGGGCTGGAATTTTTAACAGCCATCATCAGCCAATATAAACACGTGTCCGTAAGATGACAATATCCCAAATAGACAGAAAGGGCAGATAACGAAGCATGCGACAGGTGACGCTAGCTGAAAGACAAACACCAATCACAGATGACTACATGCAGAAGAGGAAAGTGTTGTCAAAGAAGGAGAAATGAAAAGAGTAAAAGTAGTAAAAAGAAATAAGTTTTTCGGTGCTCTTTCATCTGTAATCCAATAAATTACTTCTGTTTATATGAAATAATATATATATATATGGCTTTTTTATGTAAATTCATAGATTAAATAAATTCTACAAGCATTAAACAAATTTTCTCAATCGTGCGAGCACGTCTATAAAAAAGAAGTAGCTTTTTTTTTTTTTGGATTGAGTCTTAAGTCTTAAGATTCGGCACCTTACCTTTGGCATATTTGTTTTCCCAACAACACAGTATGCTATTTATGTGTGTATGTGTGTGTGAGTGTGTGTGGGGGGGGGGGGGGGTCATCAAAGATTTGGTGCACATGCTTCCTCTAGTAAGCATTTCCCTTTAATTCAAAACTGCATTACAGCAGCAAGTGTGTCAAGGTTATGCTGCAATGTAATATCCCTGTTACAAACTTAGCCCTTTTGGCTCTAAATCAAGCCCAATTTTGGATTGTCCAGCCCTGAAAGTAATTATTTCAGCAATTTGTCCCAAATCTAGCCCAATTTAACATCGCTTCTTTTCCCCCAGATTTAAATAACAACGCAAAAAGTAGAGTAATAATTGTTTAAAAATAGAGAAAAGGCTTCAAAGGAATGAAATAGCTCATTTATAGCCATCTTTTACCTTCCCTAGCTTTATTAGTTGGCAACACTGTGTGGCATATGGTTCTGTTGTAAATTTTATACACAACATGTTCATTTGTGAAAACATTTTAATGGTTTATTATAGTAACTAAAGCTAATTTACATTTAAAAATATATTTATATAAATACTAGGAGGGCTCTGCCCCCTGCTCCCCTGCGCGCAATTCCTTCGCGAAATCGAATGGAATCGCGAAGCGATTACGCGTGGAGTTTGCCCCTATTTTCTGGCCAGCCCCAAACGTAATTGTTTCGCGTTTCCATTCTGGATCGTTTCACGATCCGTTATTTTCTATGCATCATTCAATTGTTAGATTCCAAACGCAGATGCCCCCCCCCCCTTCTCATTAGTTAATGGAAATTATCTTCTTTCTGATTAAATCACTTTTACCATCGACCGCCCCCCCCCCCCAAAAAAAAAAAAAAACAGAGAAACAATAACCGAATATGAAGAAACACTCGGTGATTTGTTAAAAACGTCGGTTTGTTAGTTGGCTTTGTTGTCCTAACACACTGCGACTCCATGGCATTTAATTTATTTGTTTCCATTGTTTAAGTTGTTCAATAATCGGTTTATAACGTTAAAATATCGGTTCAATCGGTAACACGTGGCTTTACTTTGTTTACATTGTGCAAAGCATTTTCTATCGAAAATGCAGGAGATTCTTCCCTTTCCCCGTCCGTCCTATCTAAATTCTCTACTTCCATGGTTTTCGCCAAGCCCAATTCCCGCTATGAAAAGACAAAAAGCTCTGAGCAATCAGATGTGTTTTGCGGTATCTACTCCGATTTGATTGGTCCATTTCCAAATCTTTTGGCCCATTTCCAAATCTTTTGTCCCATTTCCAAATCGTTACTTTTTTATATATATAGAAGAATTATCTTAAATCCAATAAAGATCTTTAAAAGCAAATAAGGACATAAGGGAAACCTCATATTTTCACACAATAATGTTCTTAAAAGTTTTCAATTTTAAGAACATATTTTATAATTTAAATCAGAAAGAAATACACACTGCACAAACTAAAAAAACTGCACATAATATTCTTTTCAACAATAATTTGAATATTTTTCCACAGTTTATCTTTTATTGAAATTTAAAAACGTTCAGTCCATTTTAGGACCTCCGGTATATATACAGGGTGTCCGGTCTCAACGGTGTCCAATGTCTAATTCCTAAACCGTTAGTCATAGACATATAGTTCCAATTTGAAAAATGCTTTAAATCAGGTAAAGAAATATTTTAAAAGCGATTTGGGTCAATAAAAACATTTCTTAAAAAATTACGAAATTTAAATTTTTATACGGTCCCCCGGTCCTATAAGTTATATTTAGTAAAATTTTCCTATTATACTGACAAGTAAGACAAAAAAGGTCCCATTCATATAACACTAAAATTGTGCAATATATGAAACTTTAAAAATGCATGACTTATGCCACTTTTCTGCTCTGAAAACAAATGAGTTCGGCTTGGTTTTGAGGGGTCACATTCCAAGTGCTTAAAGTATTCGAAGATCTCCTTTCATGTGTATCTGCGCTTTGAAAAAAATCGTACAAGTATTACAATTAAGTTAACATTTTTTAAGTTTCAGATTGGCTAAAATAACATATGTTTTATTTTGTCAGGATTTGAGACTGTTTCTTTTATGATTTCTTTTAATAAAATTATGTTATTTTTATAAGTTTTTATGTTACTTCAAAGATCTTATGTATGTTTTTCCAGTTCAAAATTTGTATTCGAACTTTAACCCACTTTCATGTATCCGATCGAGATTACATTTTACATACTGGCACAAATCCGATAACTATCTAATATTATTATGATTTTCGGTGGTTACCATTTATACTTGTTTTACAGGATAACACAAAAAATTTCGGATGAAAAAGTTTTAGATTAGATAATACAAGACGGAGATTGTTGTGTGTTTTAACTTTTATGTATTTTTTAGCACTGAATCCGAAAATTGCCTTAATTTTTAACCATCATGTCAAGATATTTCGCAAATCATAAATTGTCGAATTTAAAGAATAACAAAAATCAATACTATAAATTAGAGGAGATGGTTGTATTTTTTAACATTTGATAATTGTTTTTTTGCGTACTTTTTAGCACTAAATCTGAAAATGACTTTCATTTTTAACCATCACGTTCGAATTTTTTTTTCAAATGTGTAAGTTAAAATATAGCGAAAATCTCATACTATAAAACATATGTAAAACATTTTTAATTTTATTTTATTCAATAATTTATTCAATATTTTTGCTTATTTTGGGATTCTTACAGCTGGGTGATGTGATGCGATGGGGGGCGAGATTAAATTTTAACTTTGAAATTTACAATTTGCGAAAAATCCTGATGTGATGGCTAAAAATGAAGGTCAATTCCGGATTCAGAGGTACAGAATACATAAGAATCAATTATCAAAAGCTAAAAAGCATGAAATAACCCAAATTTTGCAGGCTAGTGTAATCTAATAATATTTTAAAATATGTATCATTTTGTAAAGAATTGAGGCTGTTATTTTAGCATAATTTTATTTAACAAAAATTCTGTTTTTCCCTTTCTTCTTAAATGTTTATTGCAAATTGTATATTTTGCATTAATATATCAGAATGACTAAAGATTCCAAATTTATATTGCAATGTTAATTTTACTGTCAAACATTTTTTAATATATCTGACGAAATTATATTTCGACTAAATTTGTGAATGACCCCCAATTTGCAGCAAAAACTATGCTCCAACTTTAAACTTTTATTACTCGGTCAATTTTAATCGTAGAACAACGGGACTTTTTTTGTATTACTTGTCAGTGTAAAAGGAAAATTTTACTAAATATAACTTATAGGACCGGGGGACCGTATAAAAATTTAAATTTCGTAATTTTGTAAGAAATATTTTTATTGACCCAAATCGCCTTTAAAATATTTCTTTACCTGATTTAAAAAATTTTTGTAATTGGAACTATATGTCTATGACTAACGGTTTAGGAATTAGCCATTGGACACCGTTGAGACCGGACACCCTGTATATGTCAGCTGCAGAGTAATATCATGAATTCAAACAGTAAGTGTCACAAACACTTTCGCTTAATCCTTAAATGCGCGATTTTTTATTTTGTTTCTAAAAAAATTATATGTGATTCCCTGAAAGGTTTATGACACAGGAAAAAGAATGAAAAAAAATCAGAGATACATTTTTCATATAATACGTCAATCTTTTCTTCTGTTGCACATCTGCAATACAAGTAAAATCTACTATCGTGCGATATTTTCACGCTAAATTATTGCAAATTAGTAAATATTTTAATAAGTATGTCTCCAAATACCTTATTTTATATTATTATTTATTTTATAAAACTTAACATGTAACCTTTTAATTCCCATGATAGAATACATTCTAGAAATTACGTAGTTCAGAGAATCTGACTTCACTCCAGAAAGTTTCAATGGTTAATTTTGCTTTATTTAAAAACGGAATGTCTGTTATTAATTAAAGCACGTATTACTATTTTAATTTTTTTGTGTGAATTAGGTATATACGAATAAAAAAAAAATCTATTGAATTCAAAACACTGTTGTTTGGATATAGGCAAAGCTGCGCACTAAAGGGTTAAACTTTATTCTTTTTATGATGAATACTAATCATTGATAAAATTAAATAGTTTGTCAAATTACAATTTGAATACAATAAAATCTTCAAATTATGCTTTTTAAAAAAAAAAAAAAAAAAAAAAAAAGGGTCTTCTTGCTATACAAAATAGATAATCGCATGTATAAACTTCGATCACAGTGTAATTTAAAGACACTGCTTAAAAAGGAACACTTGGAATACAGATATTTAACAGACGTGTCTTAATTTATTCAAAATGAAATAATTTTAAATCATTATAAATTATAATTGTTTATTTACTTCTGCAGATTTTACAACGCTCAAAAGGCATTGATTATCATTTTAAAATATGATATTTGCTCTAGCTAGATCAATACAATGAATTTCAGAAAGGAATTGTTAAAGATATCTCCAATAAGTCTCGCATAAACATATTTGTTTCTCGAGAAAATATGAAAAAGAGACATACAAATAGTACTGTGGATCTGAAATGGTAACCTTTCTGATCTAATACATATTCAACTAAACGATACCCATGCAAATCAGGAGATTATATGAAAAATGAGTTTAAAATCCAGCGTGAGAAAGGTAAAGCCTTTGAAATAATTATATTTCACGAAAATGAAAATTGTAATATGAAAGTAATTCCACAGGATCTTTTTGAATGCTATTTATTTTTCTCCTAATTTATTTCTTTATATCTGAAGTCGATATCCAATGTTGTGCGTTTGTACTTTTTCGATTTTTGTTACAGTCTTTTTATATGAGGATAATTTGACTTTCAGAACCCGTTCAAACCGGTTCCAAAAAGTAAAAGTGTCCTCATATAAAAAACTGTAACTAAAATCGAAAAATACAAACGCACAACAATGGATATCGACCTTAGGTACCCTATGCAAAAAAAAAAAAAAAAAAAACAAAAAAAAAAAAAAAAAAAACTACAAAATCTTCAAATGATACTTTTTTATTTTTTTTCTTAAGAGGGCTTCTTCTTATTCAAAATACATAATCGCATGAATAAACTTCGACCACAGTGTAATTTAAAGACACTGCTTCAAAAGGAATGTTTGGAATACATATATTTAATAGGCGTGTCTTAACCCATTACCCGCTGGTGTTGCGTTCACGCAACACTAAAAATAAATGCACATATTTAAGTTATTTACATACCCACCACTATTTTTGAATCAAAAAATTGGCCTTACTTAAAGACATAAAATTTTATGATCCTATAAAGCGAAAATTATCTTTCAGAGTTTGTGGTGGCAAATAACGTTCAGCTCAAAAGATGAAAATTTCAAACTTATAGTTTTGGCGGTTAATGGGTTAATTTATTCTTAATGAAATAATTTTAAAACTTTATAAATTATTGTCGGAGCACAGCTCCGGCTACCCTGCAAAAATTACACTTACTGCAAACACGATAGAGTCCAAAATATTTGTCGTATCGACACAAAAAATTAAATGGACGTTGGTAGTGCCAAAATCTCGGTGCGTATTGAAAATCATAAATATTCGTCAACCCTAACGGCATGAAATGTCTGCTCAAAATTTTCCCATAGAGATAACACTGCAGGTTTAAATCTTTTTGAAAGATAACGCTTTTTTTTTGCTCTACTTTGAGCTTTTTTCTGAACCAATTTTAATAATTCTTTTTTTAAATGAAAGCTGTTTTTTTGTAGATTTGCGTCACTAGCTATTTTTTTTTAAATATTCCCATTTTTATAATTAAATTTAAAATTTAAAAATTTTCTATGATTTTTTTTTTCAAAATGGTAGCAATTGGATTACTTACATTGTAGTAAAGAAAAGAAAATTAATAACTTATGTTTATCTTTATTGATGCCAATTTCTAATAAAAATCAAAATTAACTTTGTAAAAAAAGGAAACAGAAAATGACGTCACGCTTTAAAAAAACACTAAATTTTTCCTCAAAAAGTTATTACAATTCAATACTTTTTGACACCACTGAGTTTGAGACGCTATGTGAAATGCTTCAATGAGTCAAAGTGACGTCATATTTAAATGAAAACCATCATTTTCTCTGATGAAACAAAATATTTTACTACGAAACCTTCTAAAAGATATAAAGTTCTGCAATTTTACTCGCCGATACGGAGATTAGAATCACAAGTCAAGAGTGCGAATGTTCACATGCAAAGTCGTATTACACGACCACAGGCTATAATGGTTCATTTTGTTGATTATCATGCCAAATTAGCATTTGAGCATTACCGGAGACAGCTGATGACTGAATTAAACACTAGGAAATTAGGATTCAACGGGTGTTATTTCAAATTTAATTTTGTACTATTAAACAGTAATCATGAAAATTAAACATTTTTTTAATTTTTAAAATGTTATGTGTTAAGTTTATACGACTCCATGTTCCGACATTTCGGCCTGACGGATATAGTTATTGTTTATTTACTTCTGCAGATTTTACAACGCTCCAAAAAGGCATTGGTTATCATTTTAAAATATGATATTTACTCTAGCTAGATCAATACAATGAATTTCAGAAAGGAATTGTTAACGATATCTCCAATAAGTCTCGCATAAACATATTTTTTTCTCGAGAAAATATGAAAAATGAGAAATACAAATAGTACTGTGGATCTGAAATGGTAACCTTTCTGCTAATACATATTCAACAAAATGATATCCATGCAAATCAGGGGATTATATGAAAAATGAGTTTAAAATCCAGCGTTAGAAATGTAAAGCCTTTGAAATAATTATATTTCACAAAAATGAAAACTGTAATATGAAAGTAATTCCACAAGATCTTTTTGAATGCTATTTATTTTCTCCTTATTTATTTCTTTATATCTGAGGTCGATATCCAATGTTGTGCGTTTGTACTTTTTCGATTTTTGTTACAGTCTTTTTATATGAGAATAATTTGACTTTCAGAGCCCGTTCAAACCGGTCCCAAAAAGTAAAAGTGTCCTTCCTCATATAAAGAACTGTAACCAAAATCGAAAAAGTACAAACGCACAACAATGGATATCGACCTCAGGTAACCTATGCAAAAAAAAAAAAAATGAATGCTACAAAATCTTCAACTGATACTTAAAAGGCTTCTTGTTATTCAAAATAGATAATCGCATGAATAAACTTCGACCACAGTATAATTTAAAGATACTGCTTGAAAAGGAATATTTGGAATACATATATTTAACAGGCGTGTCTTAATTTATTCCAAATGAAATAATTTTAAATCATAATAAATTATTATTGTTTATTTACTTCTGCAGAATTTACAACGCTCGAAAGGGCATTGATTATCATTTTAAAATATGATATTTGCCTTAGATCAATACAATGAATTTCAAAAAGGAATTGTTAAAGATATTTCCAGTAAGTCTCACATAAACGTATTTGTTTCTCGAGAAAATATGAAAAAGAGACATACAAATAGTACTGTAGATCTGAAATGGTAACCTTTCTGACCTAATATGTATTCAAGAAAACGATATCCATGCAAATCAGGGGATTATATGAAAAATGAGTTTAAAATCCAGCGTGAGAAAGGTAAAGCCTTTGAAATAATTATATTTCATGAAAATGAAAATTGTAATATGAAAGTAATTCCACAGGATCTTTTTGAATGCTATTTATTTTTCTCCTTATTTATTTCTTTATATTTATGAAAGGTGTTGTAATAGGAAATAGTAAAACTTCTTTTCAGTAAATAAGAAATACAAATTTCTACTAATAAATAAATAAAAGGGTAATTTAAGGTGAATTTTGCAATCTGTACTTCTTTTATGTTTCTTAAACTGTCTGAGAAATTCTTACTTGCAGAAATTCGAATTTTAAAGATATGCAGTTGTTGCTTCGTGTTATTTCTGAATTAAATATATCTAACATATATCTTATTGATAGTCCTTCTATTTTTACTAATGATATGAGAAAGGAATAAAAAATAAATAAAAATAGTTCTTTGAAGTATGCAGTTTGGATATTATGAATTTTGCATGCTATCGACACAAGGAATTCCAAACAGGGCTTCGTGTGTTACAGAATACAAGTGAAAACCGTATATTATTATTATAATTTTTAATTGCGCATACTAATAGATATTTTTCCTTTAATATATATTGGTTATTCTCACAATCTTTTGACTTTTCAGGAAAAAAAAAATCTAGTGAAATTAGTCTTGCTACAATAACATTTTAAACTTATAGACGAATGCCTTAATGATTCAAAATAAAGAAAAAATGGTCAGCAGCGATTTTTTATTTTATTTTACTGAGGTTTAAGTTAAACTTTTTTTACTTACCATTAATTTTACTTACCATTTTACCGCTATAACTTTCTATTTTCTTCTAAATATTTACTTATAATGAATTTGTATAGTACCCACAGGATATTCAAATAAGAAATAATAACAATGTAGTATTTTTAGTACAAAATTTTGGTATAATACTGTCTTAAAGGGGTGTTAAAGCAAGGAAAAAAGGTGACGGTATAGGAAAAAAGGGACGGTAAGGGAAAAAAGGGATGGGACGGTAAGGGAAATTACAAAAAAAAAATGACATCGAATTACTTTTATAGAAACAATTTTATACAGACAGCGCCAAACTTAAAAATTAGAATCAGGGACACGGGACGGTAAAGGGCTTTCTTGTTATATTTGGATCCCCAACATCATCCAAAACTTATTTATCTGGTTAATATTGCTATGCAGTAATGCAATGGGATGTTTTACAATATAAGAAATAAATAAAACCCTCAGAATATGTACTAAAATAAAAATTATTATCCAGGGACAGAAAAATATAGAAAAGTCAAAAGATTGTGAGAATGCCTCATATATGAAACATCGAAATTATGTATTCAAATAAAACTTTGAAAATTATTAAAAGCGATGTTTTCGTATGGGCCTCGGGCCAGGAAAGATCTCTAGCCGTTTTTATTCTGATAATTTCGGCGGTTTAAACGTGGTTCGATGACATGTCTTAAATTTGTGTTTAATTTATATTTTATTATTTTATTTTTTAGATTAATAAAGATTTAATTTTGTTATGTAATATCTGAACTATTTTATTGACATCAATTTAAGTGCAAACAGATTTGTCTTTGGTAAACGTCTGTCTGCAAGTGACAGAGATAGATTAAAAAAAATCATACATGAAAAGTATTTAAAAATTGAGTCAATGTCGATTCAGTTTTCAATTAAATTGCGATATAGTTTTCAAACAAATAGAATTTGAAACTACATTTTGTTCCCTATTCCACGGTGTACAAATTGAAAATGTGCGCTATTTTAAAGTTTAAAAAATTGCAATAAGAGTTAAATTTAATCGTCTGCTTTAGCCTACGTTAAAATGACGTCAGCATTACGCACGGACGTGTTTGTCCTTTATAATAGAGATAGATTGTTCTTGCTAGAAAAATTTGAAATTTGAAAGCACCAAGAATTACTGATGGGTAGAAAATAAACAAGTGTACTAGATGGATATTTTTAGTGAAAGAAATTATATCAATTTAAAATCAATGCTAGATCTATGGAATGTGTTCTCAAAATTTAGCTTCGTAACATGAAGAATATTTTAAATCGTGCAGTTATTTATCGCCAAATAACGTAAAAATAATAACTTTAATCTTGAACAAAAGAGCATAAATAACTTTTAATGTGTTATCCAACATGTTGCTTTCTTGAAGAAAACTATTAAAACCCACATCGAGGAGGAAACGTATATCAAAGGACAAAGCACCAACTGAATATAAAATTCTCGCCAGCAAAACTTTGTTTAATCTGATTATCAGGCTTTCCTGTAAAACAACGAGCTAGACTGCGCGCAGTTCTACCATTCACTTGATCTTGCTCTCATTACGTATTTAATGACTGATTTCTATAGGGAGGGGGGGGGGGTTACCTTTTAAAAATGTAGAAGTTATTTAATACTTATTTTTTAAAACAGTGGCATATCTGTTGTAAAATCTTGTCCTTTCCTACATTTATTTCTGCCAGATGTCGTTTAACTTAGTACTTCATGCTGTCTATCTCACTATTTTAAGATTTACTCGAGGCGACCAGCGGCAGTTTACTTTCAACCCTCCCCCCTCCCATGAGTGAAAGTAATTGTTTATATACTTATTTGTATTTTTGTAAAAAACAATTGTTTAATTACTTAATGCGCCAAATATAACTTATTTAAAACACTGTTTAAAACCGGACTAAAATTTGGAAATTGTACTGGCAATCGAGACGCCAGTACTAATTCAGCATTTTAACGGAAAATTTTCTCTTAAATTCCAGAAATTTTTCTGCAATTTACGGGAAAATTTTTCCGTTAAAATATAGAAATAGTACTGGTGTCTCGATTGCCAGTACAATTTCCAAATTTTAGTCCGTTTTTTTTTTTTCTTACAGTGAATCTTGACACATGTTGTGTGATCTAATCAAATTACTACTTCTATAAAGTAATACCAAATCCAGTGTAAAAGTAATTTAAGCACCTTTCATCTATTCGAAGACATTTTCTGAATATAAATTGATATGAATGAAGAGCTTAGTGGATGAATTTGATATGATACATTTTCTCAAAAATTGTGTTATTTTACGGATGAAAGTGGTGTTATGCGGTATTATATCATACGGTTAAACTAAAATACTAAAATTCAACTTAGCATTGAAGATATGAGACAGTATCTTCTAAAATTTAATAATTTTATATTTATTAATATAAATGGTGAAAATAATTTCTAATATTTAATAATTAAATTTTAATATTCTTTTCTAATAATCTTTTAATATTCTTTGTCTACTATTTTCTATTCTTTTCTAATATTCTTCGTTAATAGTAACACCTGTTAACATTCAAACATGTTCTACTAAGAAGGACTTAAATAAATAAATAAATTACAACAAAAGACTTTCAATTCAATTTTCTCCTATTCTAATTTTTTTTCACATATCATCTTCTTCCAATCAGGTCTTCAATTGTGTCACACTCATCACTCAAATGAAACATTTGTTTCACATACAGACACTTAAGTATCTGAATTTCTAAATGACTTGCCATCTGAAATGCCGTCGTTACTTACATTTTTTTCTGAGTTTGTTAACGGCAAGATCACAGGAAGACACTTATGGGGCATTCTCACAATCTTTTAACTTCCATGTCCCTGAATAATAATTTTTTATTTAATACACTTTTTTGTATTTTTTTTATTTCATATACTTGGGAACATCCCGTTGCATGATTGCACAACAATATTAACGAGATAAATAAGTTTTGGACGATGTTGGGGGTCCAAACAGATGGAAAACTCATCTACCGCACCGTGTCCCTGATGCTGATTTTGAAGTTGGGAGCTGTCTGGATAAAATTGTTTCAATAAAAATAATTCAATTTAATATTTTTCTGAAACTGGAACTATTGTTTTATATAAATATGTAGCTAAAAATTAACCTGCATACATTTTTAGGGTTGGTATTATTTTTTGAACTCTGTCCCTGGGCTTTTCATCCTTACTGTCCCTCTTGCTAAGAGTATACAGAAAATCACTTCAGATGCAGCCACATAATTTTTTTCAAGCTTTATCTCATGCAGAAGAATGCTAGAGAAAGAATGTCTAAAATTCTTTTGTAGGAAATTTACTGTAGAATTTAAATCAGCATTTAAATATCAATTTTAAGATCGTGCCTTTATTGGTAGTCTTACCGTCTCCAAGGTTTATTCCTGCACTTTTCGAGTTAAATTAAAAAAAAAAAAAATTTAATCCAATATTAACAACTGCTTCTAAAAATCAATGAACATTGTGGCTATCACTTAGTCTTAACATGGTTTTCCTAAAAATAGGTGGTAATTTTCCTTACTTTCCATCCTTACCGTCCCTTTTTTTTTTACCATTTCGTCCCTTATTTCCTATACCATCCCCATTTTTTACTCTACCGTCCCTTCTTTAACACCCCTTTAAGACAATGTTATACAAATATTCTGTATTAAAAATACTACATTTTTATTATTTCTTATTTGAATGTCCTGTGGGTACTATGCAAATTCATTATAAGTAAAAAATTAGAAGAAATTAAACAGTTATAGAGGTGAGACGGTAAGGAAAATTAAACTCTAAAAATTTAACTTAAACCTCAGTTAAATAAAAATTTTTCGCTGCTGACCCTTTATTCTTTATTTTGAATCATTAAGGCATTCGTATATCAGATTAAAATGTTATTTTAGCAAGTTTAATTTCGCCAGATTTTTCTTCCCAAAAGTCAAAAGATTGTGAGAATGCCCCTTATATCTCTTAAGGGGTCCTAGGTCTTTTAAAATTGGAAAAAGCGAAAAAAAGAGGCCCATTTTCAACGATTAGTATCCAAAAATGTATATGATTTAAAAACGCAATTTTAATTGTGATAAAAGATATAAATATGTTCTTTCACTTCATGTATTTAAAAAATTTTCAAGAAGCAGAAATAGCATTTATAGATTGCTCCAAACTGTCACACATTTAACGATCAGAAAATTGGTATAACATCTTACGCGCACGATTACAAAATAAATACTGCAACTAGGATGTAAATTTTGTTGCCTACTTATACTTCAGATTATAATAATTACCCTGAACCTAAATAAATTAAAGAATTTTTATACTCCTGATACAAAGTTGTATTTAGCTAATATAACATTTTGAAAATTTCAACAGTATAATTACCTAAAAAAATATCTTTTTGAACGATAGAAAGGACATTTTATGATCAGTTTATACAGACTAACATGAAACATATGTTTTGAAAATTTCATGAAAAAATATGCAGAAGTTTTTGAGATATCCTGTGTGTTATGCCCAAAAACGTCATTTGGCGAAAAATGAATTCAAAGCTTCGGAAACGCCGCTTCAGCTATTGATCGGGTATAATTCTAAAAGACACAACTTTTCTTCTATAATGGGAATTTCAAGGAAACAATTATATCAAAATTGTCAGAAAAGATAGGAGTTTAACATGTAAAAAATTTAAAATTTTGTAAATTTTGAAGCTTTAAGAATCCTGAGAACCCTAAATTCAGACATCCACGATGTCTGACATTTCACAGTCAGAGACATATGAGTCTGTATTTAAGACCCCTCTATTTGCAGTCAGATAAATGGTTCTTCATCAAGCAAGAAGGTTATAAAAAATGTAATATAACCTCTTCCGACTAACCGACCAATCCAAAAAGCGTTCCGTTATCTCCTGAACCCTCAGAAATCATTAGATAATGAGATTTAAATAAGAATTTCTGAAAAAAGTCTCTTATACTCTTTTTCTAAAAGTTTTCTTTTACTCTTTTAATTTTCAGAAACGTTTCCAAGTTAAGTTGTACAGTGTATGAATCATTTTTTTAGATCAAAATATCGGTTTTTAAGATACTTTCAAAACTCAAGTACCCCTTTTCATTTTAAAAATCACGTGCAGCAGAAACAGACAAACATGCCAAATTAACAGTAGTAACATTGTTTTTTTTCTTTTCGTTACTGTTGCATATAAAAATTCTGTTATGCGGCTGGATATTTTCACTTGTAAATTGATAGAAACCGGAAAACAGATATTCCGATGTGAAAAGACTGATAAACATAAAAAAAAAACTACACGGAAACGTTTCAGAAAATGAGTGGCAGTAAAAGAAACTCTTGTTTCAAAATGCTCTTTTAAATCTCGGAAATCGCTTGGTTTAGAAGGCTTCTTAAGATAAAGGAACGCTTTTAGGGATAGCTGGCTTCTAGTACTTTATTTCCACATTTTCAAACACAATATCTTATACGAACATTTATGGAAACTTTTAAAACTACAAAGTGTTTCAAGAGGTAAACATACGGAGTCAAATGTAAAATAGTTGACTTTGATGCATCTTTTTTTCAGAAACTACGGAATTGACTTTAATATATTTTTAAAATAATTTCGGCGGTAGATGAACCATAAATTTATAATTCGGCAAGAAAGACACCGTAAAAAAATCAAATGTCTCATAAATGTACTAAAATATAGTGTATCGATAAAAGAATGTTCCAGTTTGAATGGTATATTATAACAGTTTAATTTAAACTATTTACAACAAATCATGCATCAAATTGAAGGTAAATTAACCTAGTTTCTCTTAAAAATGTGCAATATGTGCACATTAGGCATCATGGCATTAGGCATTAGGCATCATGGCACACATCCAACCTAAAGTGCAATTCTTATCGCCCCACCAGTGGCTGAGAGGTTTTGCTCTCGAAGCTGGTAGACGGGAGGTGCTGGGTTCGAACCCAATCGCGCCCGTCGGCCTAATCATTCGTAGTTTTCGTGGTTTTCTTCGAACCTTGGATTTCCAAGTGTTAATACACGTTAGGATCCCTTAGAAAGACCCCCACGAAGGGCACTCCCCCCCCCCCTAGGCCTATATCCCTCGTGCAAATAATTGGCCGTCATAAATACAACCAACCAACCAACCAATTCTTATCACACTTCGACTAACACTTCGAATCAATGCTGAAAATTAATTGAAAAATTAATTAAAATTACATATGTGTTCACCGATGCTGGGTTTGTTTGTGTCTCATGTTTTGCCGCAAGATTGTGTGCTCATGAAGACTATTCCAACTTGTGCTGCAGTTGCAGCCTTATCAACATATGTGGGAAATGCGAAGCTGGTCAGCGTCCCCGTAGCTTAAATGGTAGAGCATTTGGAGCACTACTCCAAGGGTTCCGGGTTCGATTTCCGGCTTGGACATTTTTCACATTGTTGATTGTACGCTTCGTTAGCAATGTGATAAATCACGTATTATATATTCAAAATATATTGGCTTCTGTGGGTTCTTAAGATAAAGAACGCGTTTCGGAAAAGTGTGTCATGCAGAAGAAGTTATAGTATGTTTTCGTACGTGGTTACGTTAAATTTTCGTATATTAAAAAATATTTCTCTTTTTTATAGATTAATATAAAAAAAAGACACTTACGGCAATTCGCAAAGACAAAATGCCAAAAAATTATTTGAGTAGTTCCTGAGAAAAAGGTAACATCAATTTCTTCAATTTTACATTAGTTTATTTTCTTGTTAGGGTTCCTTACTTAAAAAGTAAAAACGGAACCGTTATAAGATCACTCCTGTGTTTGTCTGTCTGTCTGTCACAGTCATTTTACTCGTAAACTATGGAACGTGGAAAGTTCAAATTGGGGAAATAATAAATACTACTGACCCACTTATTTAAAGATTATTAAACATTTATAAATATTTTTTGTAAAAATGTAGAGGGGCTAATTAAGTTACTTGAAGAAAAATTTTTCTTTGTATATCGTGTGGGGTATCGTTTGAAATCTTTCGTAACGTTGAACTCAAAAATACATTTAATTTAATTTTACGTAATACGTCAAAGTATTTTACGAGATTACGTATTACGAGATATCGTCGAAAATTTAGTACAAAAATATGTCCCCCACACCCATATATTTCCGAATTTACTGAAAGTAAAATTATGAAAAAATTAGAGGTAGTAGAGGTTAATACAACCCTTTCAGGAAAATTATAGCAATTACTCTAGGTCACATAGTTTTTGAGAAAAGCGCATTTTTCCGTTACACACAAATTTCGATTTTAGGGCATTCAGCAAATGTGTTGGGGACCACTGGAGGTACCTATCGTAGCAGAAGTATAAAAGAATTGTTGATAATGATTTTTGAAAAAAATCGTCAGTAATTAGCCGAGATATTAACCTTTAAAGACACGGACGGTTTTGACATACTTAATGACAGGGGCCGCGCACTGTATGCACCATTGGCTTTTAAAACCTAAATAACAACTTTGAATGATATATTATTGAAATAAAATCCTCCCGTGTCTTTAAATGTTAATTAAAAACCTATCTGGAAAAACGCTGCGCGAACTAAGTCGGCGTTGCTACTTTGCGATCTCCTTTCGAAGCGCGCTTAGCAAAATGCCAAGTTTAAACTTTGAAAAGGGTTTTATTTTAGCTACACTGTAAAAATAAAAGATTACTATGACGCTGAATTTAGTTTTATGGGATGTCAAATGAAGTTTAAATATACACCACTTTTATTGTTAATGCCCAATTAAGTTTATCATAAACAGATTAGGATAAGAATGAAATAAGACTTATACAGAATAGCAATATTTGATATCCTTTAAGCTTTATATCTGTTTGAACTTTTACGGTATACCCATTCACACTTTTCTAGAATATATACAGCTATACCTAACCCTACGTTATATCGTTTTTTTTTACAAAGTCTTATTTTTTCTTTTAGTAGCAATTTTTTAATAATACAGTTAATAATTAATATATTTATTATACGGAACCCTCTGAGCGCGAGTAATGCTCGCACTTGACCGCTTGTTCTTGTTGGCAAAACTTTTATGTATTTTATTTTTACTTCATGATCAGTATAAAGTTTACGATCAGAATTAAAGATTAAAGTTTCACTATTTTTAAAACTATTTAAATGTATTCAAAAAGCTTCAATAGTTCTCGAGCAAAATGTAAATCAATGTCAGTAATTTTACATGTGATTACCGTACTGTTGTATAACCTTTAAATAACGTGATTATTTACAAAAATTTAAATTAACAACGCTTCAAAGCACATTTTTAACATTTTTTTAAATCTTTAAATTATGTTTAGATGAATTTAATAAATTAGATTAGCTTAATTTAAATATGCGATTAGAAATTTCTCTTCAATATTTTATGAATATTAATTAACTATTTTTATTTCGCATTTCAAACAAGTATCGGTTACACAATTTTCTCAAAGTTACTTTTAGTAGTTCGTCTATATTGTGCATAAATGGCATTCAGCATCAAGATAAAAATGTCATAACATAGAGTAATGTACTCCATGAAATTGATTATGTTTAGCCCCATTTTAAGATAATAATGTTATCAAGCCCCTAAGATAAGTGAAGATTTTTTGCGTTACAGTTTTGTATTAAATGTTTTACTGACATCAAGAAGTGTCAAATAAAAATTATTAAAAATGTCAAAATTGTAATTTCCGCTAAACGAGCTGATAAAACAATGTTTTTTTTTTCCCCTCACCAGTTTGCATCTCATTATTTAGAAGTTTAAAAATAGGTTGAAGTACTTACATGTAAACAATCTATGCTAAAATCCATTTTTAAATATTCCTAAAATAAAAATGAATCCTAAAATGAAAATAATATCTTAAAAATGCATAATAGATAGGGCGGAAGAGAGAGCTTCATCTCAAACTTTTATCGCTTTGATTAAAAAAAAAAAATACAAAGTTACATGTCATTTTTCCTTCCTAAAAATAATTATAAACATATTTTGTGTTTCAACATCCTTTCATTTAAGTCTTGCCACATAGATATAATGAACATCAAAATAAAATACAACAGCGTAAAAAAAAAAAAAAAAAAACCTTGTATAAAAAATATCAAAATGCACGAAATGAATATTTTCTTTAATAATAATATGTTGTTTTCAGACCGGAAAAAAGTTACTTAGGGGTAATATTATGATTTGGATGGCTTTCAAAAATTCTAAATTAATAATTGCTCGAATAATTTGTTTTTATGAGAATGCTTTTTTTCTGTGGAAGCGTTTTAGTAATTTAGGTTTTTGTCTTTTAACTTAAAGAAAACATAAAGAAAAATAATGTTAACCAATTCTTTATTCTTAACATTCTGATTTTAATTGTTTTTTCTTTCATGTACCGATTATGGATGTTTGGATAATATCTAAGGAGTAATGGAGTTTCTATGTGTAGCGTATTTCTATAGAGTACAACCGCTACCATCGTAATACTCAAGGCCAGAGGACACGAGTTGTGACGTCATCCCTAATCGACCGACTTCTCACTAGTGTTGGAATTCATACCGGAAATTTTTGAATAGCAATTCTCATTTATTATATTTGTGGAATAACTATCATTTTACAAAACAATAATAACTGTTTAAACTTACTGGTGAGAATTCTGAATCCTTAACTAAAAATTCAGCCAGATGCAGAATGCCACAGTGTTGCCGCATCAGACTAATTTTTAATTCGGGGATTCAAAATTCTCACTTTATTTTGTTGTTTTATAATATTTATATAATATATATTTTTTGTTGTTTTGTTATTGTTTTATAATATGATAGATGTTCCACAAATAAAAGAAAATTGCTATTAAATATTTTCCGGTGTGAATTCCAACACTAGTGAAAAGTCGGTCGATTGGTGATGACGTCACAACTCGTGTCTTCAGGCCTTGAATATTTTGAGGGCAGCGGTACAGCGCGCTATGTTCGTATGTATGAATGTTCGTATAACTCATGATACCAACATGTCAGAAATTGGTGTAACTCCGTTGATAAAGCATTGGCGCGAGAAACTAAAGTTCCAAGTTCGAATCCTGGCGTGGATGCTTTTTATTCTGTTGAGAAACTTTAACTTCGTCCTCCACGTTTCTAATCAAACATATACGATTCCATGCTTTAATTAATCTCTATGTGCATCTAAGTAAATATTTATATTAATCTGTGCTGTTTATCTTGATCCATGTCGATATTTTAATATTAATAGATAAACTTTTATAATTAGGTTGGAATGCTTTGTATTATATATTAAGAAGATACAAGGGAGAAAAAATATAAACAAGTTGGAAATTGTACGTCAAACGTGGCAATGAGGTGCTTTCGTACGATAACTAGTTTTATAAATATTCAGATCTTGGTACAATAGCTGTTGCGGAAAATGCAGGAATACAAAAATGATTGCAATTATATATTTTAAATTCAGTAATACGGAAATAATAGCACTCCATCTTAAATAGGACGTAGTCATCTTGGCAACTTAGAATCCTTACCTGTCATACAATTGAATAAATTAAGTAGGATAGGATTGAATAGAATGAAGAAAACTTTATTAATATCTTTTTAAAATTTCGTTCGATTTTCATAAAATTTGAAATGACTTGATAAATATGTGCAGAGATTATATATATTAAA
Source organism: Maratus speciosus (assembly GCA_963932465.1). Lineage (NCBI taxonomy): Eukaryota > Metazoa > Arthropoda > Arachnida > Araneae > Salticidae > Maratus > Maratus speciosus. The sequence goes on along the minus strand of OZ010787.1, from coordinate 643,233,472 downwards.
TTCCATTCCTTTCAGTTGGGTAGTTTTTGCGCTGACGGACAGACAGACGGACGGACGGTATTTATATAATTATGAACGCACCTAAAAAAACATTTGTGCATATGCAAGAAATAGGCGAGGATAGCAACTCCACTCCTTGTATCTCCTTTCTGTGTCGCTGTGTGCTGAAATTCGATAGACAGATAGGAATGAAACAAGGATTTTTTGTTGAAAATGGCTAGTTTGCTAGATGGACATTGCTCGTGAAAATAACATATCTCATACTCCGGAATTGTGAAAATATTCACAGGCTATTATTTAGAAAATCTTTGACGGAAGTAGAGCTGTAAAAAAAAGAAATAAAACAAAAAAGAAAAATCATGCGTTAAGCATAGGTTATAAAACACTTTCCAACACTTCCTGAATGCTTTAACAAAACTTCGTTATTTAGGGAAATAAGGTAAATAAGGTAACTAAGTAAACATTTTATAAAACGCATAAAACCTTTGAAAAACTGATTTCAGCAGTTACCGTCTATATCCAAATATGTATTCCAATTCTTTTGAACAGCTCTGTATCTGAACTGTAAGTTGATATATATACTATATAATGGGAAAATTTAATTTAGCAAGAAAACGTATAACAGGTTGAAATTCATCTTTCAACAATTTATACTAATAGATGGAAACATACTTGAATACTTTTGTACAGGCCTGTAGTTTACCTAGTACCTTTATTACACGCCACTATTTAGCTAAAATTTAATTCAAACTAAAACACCCTTAAAACTACTAAAATCACATTTCCAGAAATTATCATAAATAGACGGCCATGTTTCCAATTTTTTGCGTGGCCCTGTATACCATTTTATCTACATTCTACAAACATTTCTTAGTAAACTAAATGCAGTTCAGCGTAACAATGCAGAACTCATTGAAAATCCAACTTTAAGCAATTTACGCTCATACTCAGTAACACTTACGAATTCTTTTCTGTAGCCCTGTATATGAACTATAGCATTTATACACACTATATAGTATGCATAAATATAATGAAACTATAAAGCGCATATTATAATTAAATATGAATTTCGAGTAATCGTTGCTAATATACAGTAATCAGGATACAGTATAGCATCTGAAATCTTTTGTGTGGCCCTGTAAATGCTATGCACTTCGTATTATACATGAAATAACTTATACTAAAGCTCAGTGACGTATATCAATTTCATTATATATGAAATTGTTTAACATAATTCAAATACGCCACAAACAATTCGCCCCATATACTATTATGTAACGAAATTATTTTCTGTGGCCCTGTAAATGAATAATAACTATTCTTTGCATCACATATTTTACAGAATGCTTATTTTAGTATACTTCATAAAAGAAAATCAATTTTACTGTGTTTGAAAGAGCGTAACACCATTAAAAGTCATTTGAAATGATTTTTCCCCATTGGTCGTAATGTAACGGAATACTTTTAACTGTCCCTGTAAATGAACTAAACATGCTACAAACTTCATTTGCAATAGGGAACGTGCTATCGTAGAGGTCACTAGCATCTAAAAATTTCAGAACGATCCGAGTATATTTACGAGAGTTAGTGCAAGCAAAGACGGACAGACAAACTGAAGTCATAAACCCTTTTCAACTTTGTTAGAGTGTTAAAAATGAAACAATCCATACATTTTAATCGCTATATTATCGGAGAGAAAAACGAAGCAAACTATTCGATTGTTAATTATGCCTTATTTCAATTTATGTTAAATATAAAAGCTTAGGAGGCAATCTCTATATTGAAAATATAACAAACTTTGACATTTGGAATATTTCCACCAAATTTTGACCACATATTTTGAATGTTTCGGAAAATTTTATCTTCGGATATAGAACAGCAAGCCATTCGGTGAAGTAAATATAAAATTTTGAACTCCTAATGTTAGATTCAATTTTAGTAGTCATTAACTGAAAATCTACTTATCGGAATAAGAAATCATCATGAATTCGCTTATTTAAGGACGATAAACTGATTTATATTTAAAATGTATTTGGATAAAATTCATATATTTTTCAAATTTTACTTTTAATAGATATTTTAAATTAATATTAGCTCCCTAAACTAACTCATTTTAACACAAATTAAAAGAAAATCTAATTAAGAATCTAACTGGGTTTTTTTCTGTTCTTCTATTTGACTGTTAAAAATAATGGGATGTTCTACTTTTTTAATTGACGACTTAACATCACAAGGGAAAAACTTTTGTGATAAAGACAATGAGAAATTTTGTTTCAAGGAAACAATCATACAAGGAACCTTCTATCATTAAAAAAAAAAAAAAAATGAGGCTTCATTCATTTAAAAATTTTTCAGAAGATTCTCATTTATTTGAATGAAATCCAAAAATAACTGTGAATATTTTTAATACAAAAATTCAATATTGGAATGCTTCAGGTCATATATTAAAGTATTTAGTCTACATTTAAATACCGTATATTACGTCTAAAATCGCGCGTCAAAATCAAATGCATTTAGAAGAAGATATTTCCTTTTAATAAAATATAACTTATGACTATGTAGTAGAGTGAAATGAAAAAAATTCCTTCGCTGTGCCGCGGATAAGCTGCTAATTGGCGAGACAAAAGAATACATAAAAAAGCTAAGAAATTTATTAATATCTTCCGATCACGAATAAGCTTTAAATGTCATGACAATGTTCAAAAATCCAATATTTTACATTAATTTTTATAATATCTAAATGCCATAGCTCTAATGCTAAGTACTGGAATCATTAAGACTAATATGAAAATAATTTTAAAAGTTAGACAACACCATCTGATCATGAAGCAACAGCGAATTTATACACAATATTGAGGAATAAAAATTCGCGCGCGCCTTTTGTGCCCCTTTTCAATTCCTTCCTCTATCCGTAACATGATTTTGTTGACAGTCCGCAGATCATCTGCTGTGGTGTTGTGGCGTTGTAGGGATATATTATAACCACGTCAAAGGAAAGAAGTACAAAACAGCTATTTGAATGTCCTGAATGTGATAATCGCTTTAAAACTGCACACTTTAAAATTAAAAACACTTTAAATTGCACAAGCTTATCGCGGGCAAAGGCGTCATTTGATGCTGTTTGAAGAAAGGGTATAAACTGCCTTCAGAAATGATCAGTAAGATCGTCAGTTCAAAAAATGAGTCACAAATTTAGTGACTCAGAAAATAAAATCTTAGTTTGAGAAAGCAGCAAGAGAAAGAATTCGTGAATTATTTCTTCTCTAAAAATTATGTTATAAACAATTTAAACTGCGAAAATGATATTTAAATGCCGCTGATTTGTCCCATTGATCTACTCCTGCTTCGCTGCAAAAAATCAAATCGCGTTTTGCTGTTTCCTTAAATGCATCACATATTTAATTCTAATGACGCTTTCATAATAATTCTTACACATATTATCTGTTAAATAGAGAAGATTTTCTTTAATTTGATATTTTAAATTTTACAATTAAAAAATAGTATGTTGGAATTTTTTTGGAAGTCATACAAAACAAAAGAACTGCACAATGTAATGAATATTAGCTAATACGAAGAATAGTTTACAAGACAAACAATCAAATTATTTAAAATGAGAAAACATTAAACACGAAATACAATTATAGTTTACGTTTTAGGAAATAACCGTCTACAAAATATAGAAAATTTAAAAAAATGTTGAATTACAGTTTTTGTTTACCAATCTAGCCAAAAATAGATAAAACTCCAAAATTGGTTTTACTAAAACCCCTAATTCCCTACCATTCACAGTTTTTTCCTAACACCCGTGCTCTTGAAGAGGAATGAACGATTCCGGAATGAAACAAATTCTGAGAATGTGCCGTATTCCGACTGAAACGTATTCAGAACTTTGCCTAGTGCAAAAAATTAAGGAAAGACTTTGCGACCTTTCTAGAAGATTGCGCCTCTGTTTTTGTTCTTTTCCTTCCGGTGCCAAATGACTCCTCTTTGCTGTCGATATACGCAGTAGCCACGTCGTTCCTCTAGATGACGTAACCACGTTGCTTTTCCTGGCTTTTTAGACATCAATAACACTCTGCTTCAGCCCGGTGGGACCTTCAAGTTATTGCGTCTTTAGTGACAAGACTTTTTGTTATTTCTCACCTCTTCTTGTTCAACTCTTCCAAGAACACTTTTCCCACGTGTTCCGCCGTCGATTCTAAGTTTTCTTCGAGTACTGCATTTGGAAGACGTTCCTAAACTTTGTTTCTATTTAGTGGATAGATTCCGATCGCCCGAAATCCCGATTGCAGATTGTTCTTGATATGAGCTCTATTAGAAGACGCGGAAACTCGTTCTTTGGTACGTTTGTGCATCTACTACCAGAGGTAATTTTTTCCAAATTGACAACACTCCTCTTCAGTGGGATTTTAAAGAACTGAAAAAGCCACATGAAGCGGCTGCAGGAGATGAGTCGAATTTGGAGGAAATGCGAAACGAATTTAATGTTATTTTTCTCACAATGACAGAGCAATTCTAGACCTGTATTAGAGCTTAACTCCTTGAGAGGTATCGGTATATATTATATACCACCTACGATTAATGAAGTTTTACACCAGAAAAATTTTATTAAATTTTACTTTTCTAACTTTGGTGGAAAAAAGCCGTAAAATTGTTTTTACTTATTTTCAAATAGAATTTTTCAAAGATTCCGGTGGGAATTCAGCATTTTACAAACGTAATTGCTTGCCCCTCAAGGGGTTAACTAGTTCCCAAATAATATCTTTGGAATATCTTGGGGTTTCATAATGTTTCACGTCCATCTTGACACTGAAAAGAAAAAATATATATCTTTAATTTTAAAACGGTACCCTTGTGGGGCTAATTTACGAGAGAATCGATGTGTCACAAAGTAAATCAAAGTCACCAAGTGTCTATATTTTGATTATGCAGCTACATCTCACAGAAATATTATTGGACAAAGGTTATATCACTCCACATTCTAACTGACACAATAAAAACAACGAATATTTAACTGTGTTAGGTGATTCTCATACGCTTTAGGCTTCAGCACACAATGATTCCGATTTTCGAGACAACAACGCAATAGCAGGTTGCAACCCTAGATCAGCCAGAGAGAAGAAGCGAGGCGTTAGAGCTTCGGACAATGGTCGTTAGATGATATGGCACACCGTACTAGGAGGTGGCACTGCTAGTTGCTTTCCTGCCATAGCGGACAGAGTGGAAGATTCGAAATACGAAAACTAGACCAGGAGTCACAAGGTAACCCCACCAGTCACAAAGTAACCCGCGTCTTACGGTATATAATTGAAAACTTTTTAATGATAATTGTTACATAACAGGCACAAAAGCAGCTCATAACATACGAAACAAAAGTATACTTCATCAAATGGCAACATTATGGTTTGGCGGAATGATCACATCTCGATGCCTGCTTTTGGAACATTCTGCATGATTATGTTGTCCATAAAGTCTTCAATGAAGAACGGGTCAATATGGACGACCAAATCGAAGGAAAAGCCTGACTTGGCTTATGAAATACAGAAATTGGGATATGGAATTGATTGTTTGCTTTCTTTTCGCTTCTACCAGGTGAAGGACTTCTGTTTCAAATAATTTGAAAGAAATTTTTGTCCATTTCATTTTTCTTGTAGGTATGGAACGAGGCCGACTGTCTTACATTCATATTTACTTTACTTTAATTTTTTTTAAATTTATTTAACTTTGTTTAATTTGAATAACATTGCTATTATTTTTTTAAATATTGTTTCAAGGTTTATTTCGTTTGGTTTAAGTTACAGTTTTTACATTTTAATTTTCGCAATTTGAAATATTTTTAAATTTGTTTTATAATAAAGTAAATTGAATTTTTAAATTTTTTTTCAATGTAGGGCTAGCTCGTGTGTAGGGCTAGCTCGTGTGCTCTGTCTATCCTTCCCTGAGGAAAAACGGACAGTCTTATAGCCTGTGTAGTTTTAATGTTTTAAATATTTATATTTAATTAATATGGAATTTTTTGTATACACCTTCTTTCGAAATGTTTAATGAGTTATAAATTTCATATGTTGATGATGTATAGATATATATGTATATATATCTTATACTATAATGCGAGCAAAAATTGTGTGTGTATGTAAATTTTATCTTAAAACGGCTCCAACGATTTTGACAAAATTTTGTATTTTACCATTTTCGGGCATGATAAGGCCATTGGGCTAGGTCACGTGTTCGAGAAAATTCGATTAGTGGCTCATTTTGGGTCGTAATGGGTCAAGGTCAAGCTAATTATATCTAAAAAACGGCTCAATCGATTTTGACCAAATTTGACATTCAACCGTTTTTCGACACGAAGAAACTATTGGCTAGGTCACATGTTCGAGAAACTTCGATTAGTGGGTCATTTTTGGGTCAATATGGGTCAGGTCAATTTTATCTAAAAACGGCTCTAACGATTTTCACTAAACTCTATATTCTACAGTATTGGATTACGAGAAGGCCATTGAGCTAAATCACATGTTCGAGGAAATTCGATTAGTGGGTCATTTTTGGGTCACAGTGGGTCAAGCTAAGTTTATCTAGATAACGGCTCTAACGATTTTGACGAAATTTTGCACCCTACTGTTTTCGTGCACGAAAAGACCATTGGGATGGGTCTCGTGTTCGAGAAAATTCGATTAGTGTGTCATTTTTGGTCATAAAGGGTCAGAGGCAAACTAATTATATCTATAGAACGGCTCAATCGATTTTGACTAAATTTTGTATCTAACCATTTTCGGGCACGAAAAAAACCATTTGGATGGGTAACGGGTCTTTATGGTCAGGGTCAGGCTATTTTTATTTAAAAAACGGCTCTAACGATTTTCACTAAACTCTATATTCTACAGTTTTGGATTACGAGAAGACCATTGGGCTAAGTCACATGTTCGACAAAATTCGATTAGTGGGTCATTTTTGGGTCACCGTGGGTTTAGCTAAGTTTATCTAGATAACGGCACTACCATTTGACGAAGTTCTGTAATCTATCGTTTTCGGGCACGAAAAGACCATTGGGATGGGTCACGTGTTCGAGAAAATTCGATTAGTGGGTCATTATGAGTCAGGGTCAAGCTAATTATATCTAAAAACGGCTCAAGACATTTTCACAAAATTTTATAATATACGGCCGTTTCTGGTCATTAGAGGACCATTGGGCTAAGTCACATGTTCGAGAAAATTCAATTAGTGGGTTGTTTTGGGTCACAATGGGCAATGGTCAAGCTAATTGAATCTAAAAACATGCTCAAAACATTTTGACCAAATTTTATATTACGCATGCCGTTTCTGTGCATGAGAAGAGAATTGGGCTAAGTCACATGTTCGAGAAAATTCAATTAGTGGGTCATTTTTGGTCACAATGGGTCAGGGTCCAGCTAATTTTATCTAAAAGACGGCTTAAACGGTTTTGACTAAATTTTGTATTCTAACGTTTTCGGGCACGAGAAGACCATTGGGCTAGGTCTCATGTTCAAGAAAATTCGATTAGTGGGTCATTTTGGGTCACAATGTATCAGGGTCAAGCTAATTGCATTTAAAAAGCGCATCAAAACATTTTTACATAATTTTGTATAATACCGTTTCCGGGCATGATAAGAGCATTGGGAAGGGTCGCACGTTCAAGAAACTTCAATCAATGGGTCATTTTGGGTCTTAATGGATCAGGATCAAGCTAACTGTATCTAAAAAACCGCTCAAAAGATTTTGACAAAACTTTGCACTACTCCGTTTCTAGACAAGATAAAACCATTGGGCTGGGTCGCATGCTCAAGAAAATTCTATTAGTGGGTAATTTTGGTGATAATGGGTCGGGGTCAAGCTAACGACATCTCAAAAAGGTTCAAACAATTTTAGACATTTTTTTTTGTTATACCGCTTCACAGTACAAAAATACCATTGAAGTAGCTCACATCTGTCGATGAATTTCGGTTAGTGGTTTTTTGAATCAACGTGGATCAAGCTTATTTTACCTAGAAAACGACTAACGAATTTCACTAAATTTTGTATTCCATCGTTTTCAGGCTCGAGAAGAGCATTGTGTTAGGTCGCATGTTTGAAAAAATTCGATTAGTGGGTCATTTTGGTTCACTATGTTTCACGGTCAAGCTAATTGCATCTACAACAGCAAGAATGATTCAGTGGGAAAAATATATCGATATAAACTGAAAGCTAATTTTGACCGAGCTTAGCTCGGTCATTCCTGCTAGTATATATATATATATATATATATATATACACTGGTGTGCAAAAATCAAGGAAGGAGCAGATAAATTAGCATAAAAGCCAAAAAAGGCAACAGAATGAAATGAAAGACCAGTCAGAAGATAGACCTGGAACAAATGCATATATGGCATAATATGGACATGCGCTTATATGGCATATGGCGTAAAGGGAGAAGTCCCTAATGAGATAATGCACCGAAGTGGTGGACGTTTCGCAGTCCGGTGAAAACTATTGCACGGCGTACAGTGATTTCAACGACGGATGTTTTGTTACTATTGTGTGATATGGCCAAGAGGCAATCCAGGAGATATCATCTGGATGACTTTACACGAGGTCGCCTCATTGGGAGGTTGGGAGAAGGCCGAAATGTGACAAGTGTGGCAGAAGAATTCGGGATCGCACACAGCATAGTTTCACGAGCCTGGAGTGCATTTCAAACGATGAGAACAGCTGTCCGATCATTCAGCAGTGGTCGCACACGAGCAACAACAACAGCGTTAGACCGTTATATTTTACTACAGGCGAATAGAAACAGGCAACAGACAGCTGGAGAAATCGCAAGGCATATGGAGCAGACTACTGGACGTCGAATGTTACGGTTTACCGTGGCTAGGAAGCTGCACAAAGGTGGCCTATATGCACGACGACCAGTATGGTGTGTACCATTAACGCTTTCTAATCAGAGGCGCCGGTTTCTGTTGTGCCAAGAACACAAGAACTGGACACAACAGAAGTGGGGTCGAGTACTCTTTACGGATGAGAGTCGATTTAGTCTGATGAGGGATTCTAGACATATACACATCTCGAGAGAGCAGAGAGCACGTAATCACTTCTCCAACATCGTCGAAAGGGACCGTTTTGGAGGTGCCGGAGTTCATGTTTGGGACGGTATCACGCTTGGTAGCCGTACGAACCTGCAAGTCTTCCAGGGAGGGTCAGTCTCTGGTGCCCGCTATTGCGCCGAGATTCTCTTACCTCACGTGCGTCTATTTAGAGGTGCTGTGGGTCTGGACTTCCTCTTCATGGACGAAAACGCTCCCCCTCATCGTACAGCGACTATGGAAGATCTCTTGGAGAGTGAAGATATTCTAATTATGGATTGACCTTCAAAGTCCACGGACCCCAATCCCATAGAACACGATTGGGACCTTCTCGGGAGATGCTTGGCAGCACGTGACTAGGCACCAGTAATGATTCCGCAGCTGCAATTGGCGTTACAAGAGGAATAGGACTCGATGCCTCAACAGCACCTTGACAACCTCGTTCGCAGCATTGACAGATGTTGTAAATCCTGCAAAGCAGTCAGGTGTGACCATAACCCTTATTAGAGACTGAATTTTTCCTGCCAGGTGCCTGTAAGATGAACGTTTCTGTCTTCTCTACAGATGTGCTCCAAGTGACCTTTTCAATAAAGTGCCTTTGTATCCTTTTGATTTCTGTTTAGATGGTTTTTATCACTTGCCCTATATTGTCACATCTTGAAGATCTTATGGTATGATTTCGGTCGATGTGGAAAACTTCTGCACGAAATTACATCAAAAAACCCTCTCGCCCTTAATTTTTGCTCACCAGTGTGTATATATATCCAAACGATTGAAGGCCAACAACCACATTTTTAGTAGCTCATTGAATAAAGTAATAACAGGCACAGGTTGCATGCCAGCATCAATATGAATTCCTGATACTCATGGAGAAAGCGCACGATGCACAAATGCTTTGTTCTTAAATATCAGCGAAAGGTTTATTCAAGGCTTACGAAGCTTTAAGAGATGTCTTTTATCGAATAGAATCTTTGTATTTGAATGTAATGTGGGATTGCACTGAGTTACATTACAACAACAAAGATTACGATCAAATATAATAAGCACAAGCGTTCAATAATACGATTAAATAAATCGTATAGATAAAATTGATGCAATTTCTTAAGCCTTGCGTATAAGAAAACAACCAACACCTTTGGCCGAAATCTAGAGAATTAACAATTTGTCCATTGTGTGCTTTTTTCGTGAGTATTGTGAATTCATAATGATGCTTGTATGCAGCACGTGTCTTTTATTATTTTATTCAGTGAGTTAATACAGATGTGGCTGTTGATCTTTAATCATTCGCACTTATACATATAATATAAATTATGAAAAAAATATACAGGGTATCTACAAACTTGTTGGGCAATTTCGTAAGTTAACAATTTCCGAAATATTAAATGAAATTAACTAGTTGAAAATCAGATTAGTAGTGATATTGCCGAAATTTATTCATAGATGGCGTTAGGTGTCATAACTGATCTATCGCTTAGCGGGGGGAGGTAATCATTCTTGTTCGGCATTACGATAATGAAGACGTACAACTGTGTTGAGTAAACGAATTGCTGTCTTTGGTTTCATGAAACTCATGCTGCTGTGCAAGTATGACGAAATAGTGGTGATATTGGTAAACTTAAACTATTTTTCTATTTTACAATAATATGTACTTTAATTTTTTTTCCTGTCAATTCTATTCAATAAATCATTCGTTTTGTCCAACTAATTTGTAGACACCCTGTATAAGATATTTGTCCATATTTACTACCAATATCAAATCGGATTTTTATTCGCAAATCCCAGAAAACTTACTCAAGCCAAGAGTACAGAATTATATATATATATATATATATATATATATATATATATGCGTATAAGCAAACCAATTGAATACATTCCTTCTTTAGTAGTCTGTTAATAAAACGTAATGGTTCATATTCGAATTAGCCAGAATAGATTTCTTTCTTTTAACAGCGTACTTCAAAAAACTCGTTATTTTCCGTTTGACTTAGCGGTAAAATTTCTTTTTGTCAAATTTGCACAAGCGCTGATGTCCACAACAAAATGGACATTTCTTACACAGTATTTCTTATGTAAAATATTATTTCCTGTCATTAACAGCAATCCAATATGACAGAAGATGCTTGTTAAAAATGTCAAAAATTTAATCTCCACTAAATGAGCTATAAACACAACAACAATTTAAAAAACCTGTTCCATGATAAAATTTAAAAATACTTTCATGTAATATCTGTATACACCAGATAACTTTTTTTATCCATTTCTTTAATGAGAAAAGCTTATCTAATTTAAAAATATTTCATGAAAACGCATGATTGATAGCGCAAAAGAAAGCTTTAATATAATTTATTGTGTTGTTCTTATTTTATAATAGTATTAAACAAAGTTATGTGACATAATTTATTATGTAAAACAATTTAAAAACGCATTTTTGTGCTTGAATATTCTTTTCACAAAATATCAAGACATATTTCAAATAAGCATTATAAAAACAAATTGTATTTTAAATGTACATTTTTAAAAGTGGAAGAAATGATTATTTTCTTGTATTGCAATATGTTGTTTTTCAAAGTAGAAAATAAATAAGGTACTTAGTGGTAATATTATGCTTTGGATTGCATTCAAGAATTCTGAATCAGTAATTGCTCGAATAACATGTTTTTATGAAGATAGTTCTTTTTCTGTGCAAGTTGTTTGTTTATGATTTGTATATTGATGTAAAGATTTTTTTATAATGTTCTTTACTTTTAACGATCTGATTTTAAGGGGTTTAACTTATAAAGAGGTATTTTTGCTTTGCTATATCGATTGTGATTGTTTGATTAGTATGGAAATTGAGAGAGTTGCAAAATGGTTTAATTTATAACTGTTTACACTGTAAAAAAAAAAAAAAAAAAAAAAAAAAAAAAAAAAAAAACTGTAATTCTAAAGATGTAAAGTTACAGAAATCTGTATGCTTACTAAAATTATGTATGTACACTGTACAAAAAAAGATGTAAATCACAAAACTATTTTTTGTAAAGCTACAGAATCTACTAAAATTACAGTAATCTAACTAAAATTTTATCTGTAACCCGGGTTGCAGTTACATTAAAAGTTCTAGGCATCCCAGTTTCCTAAAGAATTCGTAGTAACCTTGCAGATTTTTTGATTTACAGTGCCAAGGTGTATCTGTTACATGAATTTTTGTAGTTGCCGTCGCATAAAAAGTTCCAGGAATCCCAGTTTCCTAGAAAATTATTAGTAACCGTATAACGTACCCGATATCTCGAAAACGTCTGATTATTTTTTCATGAAATTCTCAAAACACATGTTTCGTGTTAGTCTGTTTAAACTGAACCTGAAATATTTTTAGGCGATACTATTGAAATTTTCAAAGTTTTGCTTAGCTAAGTACAATTTTGTATTAAAATATAAAAAGGCTTTAAATAAAAATTTATTTAGATTCATGGTCATTATTATAGCATAAAGTATAAGAAGGCATCAAAATTTTCATTCTAGTTGCAAAATTTATTTTGTAATCCTGCGCGTAAGCTGCTATGTCAATTTTCTGCTAGTCAAATGTCTGGCAGTTTGGAGCCCCCTGTAAATGCTAATTCTGCAACTTGCAATTTTTTAAGTACATGAAATGAAGTAACATACTGATATCTTTAATCCCAATAAAGATTGTGTTTTAAAATCATATACATTTTAAGATATTAAATGTTAAATGATTTTTTTTCTTTTTTTTCCAATTTTAAGAGTCCTGAGACCCCTTAACCCTTTAAAGACTGACTTTGCGTTTTCGTAAAGTTATGTTTGTGATTTTGTTATTTTATTGGGAACATTTGTTTCAACAAATTTATTATCACATATTGTATATATGACTTTAATTTTTAAGAACAATTTTTTTTATTGATTCGAGTTGTGAAAAAATTTGAAATTTGAATGAAGTAGTACGGAATGTTTTGAAAATTTTATTGATAAATTTTAGATTATGTTCCTGGATGCACTATAAAGCAGTTAAACTATAACTATGTGTAATAAATGCATTGTACCACTACATAGTAAATGCTTCAAAGATTTTCAGATTGCAAAAATGCAGTTTATTTGTACTATCGTTGCGTTTTCGCAATTTATCATGTCTCAGATAAAAATATTTTTTTTTTTTCTAAGATCCCTTTTTTTCTCTTAAATAGGCATTAATATGTATAAAATAAAATTTTATTGCATTTTATGTATGATGAAACAATGTAAATAAGAGCGGTGTATCTTTCTTAATGTTTATCATCTAGACTAGAAAATGTAACTGAATATTCTTTACTATTTATACTTTTAGAAAATGCATTCTTTGAATGTTTGCACATAGGTGTAACCTATTAATAGTCATATCATATAGCCCCCTTAGTTGGAGATAAGAGATAACCTTACTAGAAAATTAATATTACAACAATGGTGATTTAATCTTATATAGGGGAGAGTAGCCTAATTTGGACCGTCGTTTTAATTGGACCGTTGCCATTCTGTCGTTAATTACAGGAAGAGACGCCATCTACCGCTGAAATCCTACTAATCAGAATGACGTCACTCAGGATTAGAAGATGCAACCGCCTACCACGTGTTGTTTTCAGACAATTTTTAAAAACCTAAAGTTAGCTGTTTTGATCTACTTTTTCCTACTAAACGTAAGTGAATACTTTAAAACTAAGGTAAGTTGTTATGTTTTTACATACATATATAAATTCATCTGTTAATTGCGCATATTTCTAACGCGGCTTTGTTTGATTTAGTTTTTGTTCTTAGTCTTGAAATTATCTGTTTTAAAAAATGGCGCAGTTGCCATAATTGGACCATTTTAAGTTGCTTAAATTGGACCAGATATGCGATCATAAATTTTGAAAATTAAGTAATGAATTTCGAGGACGGTACACTTTGTACACTATTTTTTTAATTTTTTTATATTTTATAATGGATTACTATCTCCATGCAAGTTTTTTTTTCTTTTTTTTGGGTGGGGGGGTTATATCTGGATTAATTTTTTTTATACAGTTTAGGTCTATATAAACAAAAAAATAATTTTACATGTTTATGCAATAAATTTTGTTTGCAATTCTTTTATCTTGTATGTATTTGTATTTATTTTCTTTGAATACATTATTCCTACGGCGTATTTGGTTTACAGAGTTGAATTCAAGAATTTTTTCCTGGAGGATATTTGCGATTCCCTGAGGAAGGGCAGACTTTTTACAGTTCTGGAGGGTGGAATTACACTTTTTTGCCATTAAAACTCATAAAACCTGAAAACTTCCGGGAGGAGGGGGGGGGTGAATTCAATACTGTTGAATATATAATGTTTGCGTATAATTAATCGTAGCGTATTTTTCAATAGAGCATATTTTTTAAACACTTTTATAATATAATGTTAAAGATGTTGAAAAAGTCACGGACAAGCTGTCTGGAAAGAAAAAACAGGTGACAGCAAAAGCTGTTAAAGATATAGGAAATAAAAAGGAGAGAGCAAGTTGTGAAGAAATTGACCTGCAATAAGGCTGTAGCTAAAAATCCTCCCCAAAAGCCAAAAAATCATTAGAAATATTATATCCTTTGTATAATTTAGTTTTAAAAAAGTACAGAGGGAGCAAAAAAAAAAAAACAGTTGTGTTAACATATTCGCCATATAAAGTAATCCTTGATATGAAAAAACACAAAAAATCGACTAAAAGGAAGCTATCACAGCATAAAAGCAAATGGAACAGCAAGTTTAAAAAAAAAATAGGCGTAATGCAATTATCAAGGAAATTATGAAAGGGGAGAACTACAATCATAATGTAAAGAAAACTTCTGTTTAAAAAAAAAAGTCTAATAATTCAGAATCTAAAAAGAAAAATCAAAATAGTGATGATTGTGTTTGCCTGATTTGTAAGAAAATAAAACAGCAGAAATGATTCAGTGTTCATATTGCCAAATACGGTTCCAAGTTGTGTGCGCTGGAAAAAAAAAATCAATAAACGAAATTCATGTGTAAGCTTTGCATCACTCCTTAAATGATATTCAAGTAACTGGCAATAAGTTTCGTAATTTCTATTCTTAATTACTGATAACTTTGATTTATATTTTGAATACATTTTGATTTAAAACAATTTCACTTATTTTCAGATATTTGATTTCATTATATTTCATTGCTGTTATTTTGTTTGATTGTTTCAGTAACCGTAAACTTTGCTTTTAATAAAATTAGTTATATTCCCTAGTCATTAAAACAACCTGATTTTATTTGGTCCAATTTAGGAGACTGGTGGTCCAACTTAGGCGACCAGTTGCTGAATTTGGACCACTTTTGACAAATTTTTCAAATTAAAATAAAATTTAAGATTTTCAAAAAGAAAATGATCTAAAGTTTTATTTAGTTAGTGGATGAATTGATTGACTCCGTGTAGTGATATTTTTCAGATATTCCAAAAATTAAGTGAGTTACAACTGAAAATAAGCGAAGTGGTCCAAATTAGGCTACTCTCCCCTATATTGGATACATGTTAATCTACATCTAAATAATTATAGGGGAGAGTAGCCTAATTTGGACCGCCGCTTTAATTCGACCGTTGCTATTCTGCCGTTAATTACAGGAAGAGACGCCATCTACCGCTGAAATCATACTCATCAGAATGACGTCACTCACGATTAGAAGAAGAAACCGCCTACCACGTGTTGTTTTCAGACAATTAAAAAAAACCTAAAGTTAGCTCTTTTGATATACTTTTTTCCTACTAAACGTAAGTGAATAGTTTAAAACTAAGGTACGTTGTTATGTTTTCATATACATATATAAATTCATCTGTTAATTGCGCTTACTTCTCACGCGGCTTTGTTTGATTTCGTTTTTGTTCTTAGTCTTGAAATTATCTGTTTTAAAAAATGGCGCAGTTGCCATAATTGGACCATTTTATGTTGCTTAAATTTGACCAGATATGCGATCATAAATTTTGAAAATTAATTCATTATTTTTTTATTTTTTTAAATATTTTATAATGGATTACTATCTCCATGCAAGTTTTTTTTTTTTGGGGGGGGGGGGGGTTATATCTGGATTATTTTTTTATACAGTTTAGGCCTATATAAACAAAAAATATTTTTATATGTTTATGCAATAAATTTTGTTTGCAATTTCTTTTATCTGGTATGTATTTGTATTTATTTTCTTTGAATACTTTATTCCTACGGCGTATTTGGTTTACAGAGTTGAATTCAAAAAAATTTTCCTGGAGGATATTTGCGATTCCCTGAGGAAGGGTAGACTTTTTACAGTTCTGGAGGGTGGAATTACACTTTTTTGCCATTAAAACTCATAAAACCTCAAACCTTCCGGGAGGAGGAGGGTGAATTCAATATTGTTGAATATATAATGTTTGCGTATAATGACTCGTAGCGTATTTTTCAATAGAGCATATATTTTTAAACATTTTTATAATATAATGTTAAAAATGTTGAAAAAGACACTGACAAGCTGTCTGGAAAAAAAAAACAGGTAACAGCAAAAGCTGTTAAAGATATAGGAAATAAAAAGGAGAGAGTAAGTTGTGAAGAAATTGACCTTCAATAATGCTGTAGCTACAAATCCTCCCCAAAAGCCAAAAAATCATTAGAAATATTATATCCTTTACTAAATTTAGTTTTAAAAAAGTACAGAGGGAGCCAAAAAAACAGTTGTGTTAACATCTTCGCCATATAAAGAAAACCTTAAAACGAAAAAACACAAAAAATCGACTAAAAGGAAGCTATCACAGCATAAAAGCAAATGGAGCATCAAGTTTTAAAAAATAGGCGTAATGCAATTATCAAGGAAATGATGAAAGGGGAGAACTACAATCATAATGTAAAGAAAATTTCTGTTGCAAAAAAAAGTCTGATAATTCAGAATCTAAAAAGAAAAATCTAAATAGTGATGATTGGTTTTGCCTGATTTGTAAGAAAATAAAACAGCAGAAATGATTCAGTGTTCATATTGCCAAATACGGTTACAAGTTGTGTGCGCTGAAAAAAAATCAATAAACGAAATTCATGTGTAAGCTTTGCATCACTCTTTAAATGATATTCAAGTAACTGGCAATTAGTTTCATAATTTCTATTCTTAATTACTGATAACTTTGATTTATATTTTGAATACATTTTGATTTAAAACAATTTCACTTATTTTCAGATATTTGATTTCATTATATTTCATTGCTGTTATTTTGTTTGATTGTTTCAGTAACCGTAAACTTTGCTTTTAATAAAATTAGTTATATTCCCTAGTCATTAAAACAACCTGATTTTATTTGGTCCAATTTAGGAGATTGGTGGTCCAACTTAGGCGACCAGTTGCTGAATTTGGACCACTTTTGACAAATTTTTCAAATTAAAATAAAATTTAAGATTTTCAAAAAGAAAATGATCTAAAGTTTTATTTAGTTAGTGGATGAATTGATTGACTCCGTGTAGTGATATTTTTCAGATATTCCAAAAATTAAGTGAGTTACAACTGAAAATAAGCGAAGTGGTCCAAATTAGGCTACTCTCCCCTATATTGGATACATGTTAATCAACATCTAAATAATTATAGGGGAGAGTAGCCTAATTTGGACCGCCGCTTTAATTCGACCGTTGCCATTCTGCTGTTAATTACAGGAAGAGACGCCATCTACCGCTGAAATCATACTCATCAGAATGACGTCACTCACGATTAGAAGAAGAAACCGCCTACCACGTGTTGTTTTCAGACAATTTAAAAAAACCTAAAGTTAGCTCTTTTGATCTACTTTTTCCCTACTAAACGTAAGTGAATACTTTAAAACTAAGGTAAGTTGTTATGTTTTCATATACATATATAAATTCATCTGTTAATTGCGCTTATTTCTCACGCGGCTTTGTTTGATTTCGTTTTTGTTCTTAGTCTTGAAATTATCTGTTTTAAAAAATTGCGCAGTTGCCATAATTGGACCATTTTATGTTGCTTAAATTTGACCAGATATGCGATCATAAATTTTGAAAATTAATTCACAATTTTTTTATTTTTTTAAATATTTTATAATGGATTACTATCTCCATGCAAGTTTTTTTTTTTTTTTTGGGGGGGGGGGAGGGGTTATATCTGGATTATTTTTTTTATACAGTTTAGGCCTATATAAACAAAAAAATATTTTTATATGTTTATGGAATAAATTTTGTTTGCAATTTCTTTTATCTGTTATGTATTTGTATTTATTTTCTTTGAATACTTTATTCCTACGGCGTATTTGGTTTACAGAGTTGAATTCAAAAATTTTTTCCTGGAGGATATTTGCGATTCCCTGAGAAGGGCAGACTTTTTACAGTTCTGGAGGGTGGAATTACACTTTTTTGCCATTAAAACTCACAAAACCTCAAACCATCCGGGAGGAGGAGGGTGAATTCAATATTTTTGAATATATAATGTTTGCGTATAATTAATCGTAGCGTATTTTTCAATAGAGCATATATTTTTAAACATTTTTATAATATAATGTTAAAAATGTTGAAAAAGACACTGACAAGCTGTCTGGAAAAAAAAAACAGGTAACAGCAAAAGCTGTTAAAGATATAGGAAATAAAAAGGAGAGAGTAAGTTGTGAAGAAATTGACCTGCAATAAGGCTGTAGCTACAAATCCTCCCCAAAAGCCAAAAAATCATTAGAAATATTATATCCTTTACTAAATTTAGTTTTAAAAAAGAACAGAGGGAGCCAAAAAAAACAGTTGTGTTAACATCTTCGCCATGTAAAGAAAACCTTAAAATGAAAAAACACAAAAAATCGAGTAAAAGGAAGCTATCACAGCATAAAAGCAAATGGAGCATCAAGTTTTAAAACAATAGGCGTAATGCAATTATCAAGGAAATGATGAAAGGGGAGAACTACAATCATAATGTAAAGAAAATTTCTGTTGCAAAAAAAAGTCTGATAATTCAGAATCTAAAAAGAAAAATCTAAATAGTGATGGTTGGTTTTGCCTGATTTGTAAGAAAATAAAGCAACAGAAATGATTCAGTGTTCATATTGCCAAATACGGTTACAAGTTGTGTGCGCTGAAAAAAAAATCAATAAACGAAATTCATGTGTAAGCTTTGCATCACTCTTTAAATGATATTCAAGTAACTGGCAATTAGTTTCATAATTTCTATTCTTAGTTACTGATAACTTTGATTTATATTATGAATACATTTTGATTTAAAACAATTACACTTATTTTCAGATATTTGATTTCATTATATTTCATCGCTGTTATTTTGTTTGATTGTTTCAGTAACCGCAAACTTTGCTTTTAATAAAATTAGTTATATTCCCTAGTCTTTAAAACAACCTGATTTTATTTGGTCCAATTTAGGAGACTGGTGGTCCAACTTAGGCGACCAGTTGCTGAATTTGGACCACTTTTGACAAATTTTTCAAATTAAAATAAAATTTAAGATTTTCAAAAAGAAAATGATCTAAAGTGTTATTTAGTTAGTGGATGAATTGATTGACCTTGTGTAGTGATATTTTTCAGATATTCCAAAAATTAAGTGAGTTACGCCTGAAAATAAGCGAAGTGGTCCAAATTAGGCTACTCTCCCCTATTAAAATATTGCTGTAAATGTTTAGATTTTATCTATGCTGAAAACCAATATTGACAAGAAATATTACTCCACTCCATTGATAATATTTCCAATGTAAAATATACATTGAGTTTCATTTTATCGTTCACCATTAACTTATTCCTAACCGTTTTTTTTTTTTTTTTTTTTTTTTTTTTTAGTGATATTGTTCTAATTTTAAAGAATATTTTAAATATTGTTTTTCATCATACAAAAGCCATTAATAAGTAACAAAATTTAAACTTTTCTACAACCTCTCGGTCCTAAAAGTTATATTTAGAAAAACTGTATCTATCCTCTACCAAACAAAAAATTAAAACGTTCAATTTTTTACGTTCAAAACCTACCAACTTCGTAAGAAAGTTGTGAAATTCTGAATTGTATTAATTTTCACAGTTTTCTGGCTCTAAAAACATGTTTTTCCGCTGTTAGTGCTGATTTATGAACCCTTGCAGTAGATGACGTAGATACATTAGGCGATGATCCATCGCATACGGGAGATCGTGGCAACAACAAATAATACTATGAAGACAAACCAGACATTCGCTTTTAAGCGATATACACACTTAGAGTATTTATCTTGTACGCACTGAATATTAAATACCACATTCGAATCTCATACTTGCCAACCTATCGGGGACTTTCCTAAAAACGAACTTTGAACCAGAGTTTAATTTATTTAAATGTGTCTTGTTTTTATGTAGTAGTCATTTATTTCAAATGACTACTTGATTCATTTCTTTAAATAAAACTTCTGGTTCTAATATGTTTATTTGAACGGGAGTATCCTGTTAAGACCGAGATATTAAGCAAGTACGGGAAAGTTTTCAGGTAACCATGACAATTAATAAAAAGAGTAATGACGTTAGATGGCAGTGTTACCAAAGTGTAACACTTGTTGCACACATGGGCACTAAATAATCTTCTTTGCGTTTCTTTTAAATAGTCCGTTCTGGTGCTATGGATATAGTTTAAACGCCATTTATTGATTTACATTGTGAAAATCATTTTGTGCTGAAACAATGTGGGTGTTGCTTTTTAAAAATTTTAACCATACCTCTCGAAACCGGTTATTGTTCTTTACCTCAATCTTGAACCCATACCATAAAATACTCACAAATGTGAATAGGATAGACTTTTATTAAATTGTGATTAAATTTTTCTGCTTCATTTTTAGGTGCGTTTGTAATTATATGAATACGTAGCACCTATAGTCGTCGTTCAGTCCGTCTGTCTGTCCGTCCGTCCGCATATAATAGAGCAAAAACTACCCAACCGAATGGTCTGAAATTTTAAATATATGATTGTTGTAAAATTTTTCGAGCCATTTCAAATTTTATGAAAATCGGATGTATAGTTAAATTACAGGGACAGTCAAAAGTTTTTCTTTACATTACGGCCAATGGGAAAAATTATTGCACGTGCATTTTAATGATGTTAAAGCTTTCCGAATGGTCTCAAATTTTAAACATATAATTATTGCGACATTTTGTCGAGCCATTTCAAATTTTATGAAAATCGGATGTATAGTTTAATTACAGGGACAGTCAAAATTTTTCTTTACGTTAAAGCCAATGGGAAAAATTATTGCAAGTGCATTTTAATGATGTTACAGCTTTCCGAATGGGCTGAAATTTGAAATATATAATTGCTGCAAAATTTTGTCGAGCCATTTCAAATTTCATGAAAATCGGATGTATAGCTTAATTACAGGGACAGTCAAAAGTTTTCCGTTACTTTAAGGGGAATGGGAAAAAAATTATTGCAAGTGCATTTTAATGATGTTACAGGCTATGCACTTATGAATTGCAAATAAACACACATTCAGTACAATATGGGGGGCAAAAAATAATTATAAAATTGGTTATAGTACGAACGCACCTCATTTGCCACGTTTGACGAGCAATTTCCAACTTGTTTATATTAGATTTTAGATTGTATTCATTGGAATAAGACTTGTACCTTGCATAAATATCATTAGGCTTTCCTTCAAAAAATCTTGAATGTATACGGCGTATGCCGCGTATGCCCGTCACTGCACTCCTGGCCTCTGGATTCGACGGCGATCAAACGTGGAGTGGGCATTATCCTGATAAAAATTAATTATTTATATGTAATAAGATATGCTTCATATAAGATAAGATATTCATAAGATATGTAATACATTTTTAAACTAAATCTTTAAATACTTTAGAATTTGTTTTATTATTTAAAAATGGTATTGGAGTTGTCCAGCTAAAGACAAAACTACCCCGATCCACGAAACTTTCTTTTCCGTATTGCCATTTAGAGAATGCTTTTAATACTTTAACCTCTTCAGCTCCGAAGCTAAAATAATAATACAAATGCAGTATTGCTTTTTTCCAAACAAAATGACATCGGAAATGACAGAAAAAAATATCTTTTCTGAAATGGATCCTTTAGGCGCTTAGGATCAAAAATAGGGGTCTAAAACTACAAACATCTTAAAAACATCCATTTAATAACCATTAACCTAAATTAATGCAATCACAAATTTAAGAGCTTTAAACAAATAAATAATCTACAAATCTTCAAAAAATTTTATTGAAAAAGATTTAAGTTAAATACTTATGAAAATTTCTCACTTTCTTGGTCATACTGTCTTTTGGGCATTTTGCAAACTCGTATGCAAATAACATTTTTTTTTATGTGGGAATCAACTTAGATGCTGCCATTTATTCGTTTGCTTTGAACGCAAAAAACATTCAGCTATTAAGAAGTGATGTGAAAATCTAAACAAATTGGACATTTTAGTTTTTATAAGGAAAAGAACAGAGGTCCCCGTATGGTCCCAGGGACTGAAGAGGTTAATACTTTTACCTTTAATATCACCTTGAATTATTTTCGAAACCAAAAATAAGCTCAATTTAGATGAGTCAGATTTTTGTTATTACAGGTATGAAGTTTTGGGTGTAAAAGCAGAATTTTTTAAACAGCAGTACAGAGAAGGCAACGTTGTAGTCGACAGTTTTGCATGTAGCGGGGTAAATCCCATACCATTTTTAAATATTAAAGAATATAAAGAGTATAAAGTTATTCTTTCTGAAAATTTATGGCTAGAAATTTGCTCATTAGATTTAGAACATGCATATTTCATCAGGATGATTCATCAATCCATGTTTCAATCATCATACAAAATTTGGTTTAAAGTAAACGATGATTCAATATTGGACTGGCCATCACATAAACATTACTTAAATCCAATAGGAAAACAGTGGGGGAGATATGTGCTATATATTTTTGTGAATGGCAAGCGATATGACAATAAAGGCAATTCAATATCTGAGATAAAAAACTGGAAACAAATATTAAAACACTTTTGAAAAATTTCTCTTAATCTAAAACTTGCAAAATGATAAAATAGAATAAAAATAATGATAATTTTTTTAATTTTCTATCTTTAACTTGGCTAAATGCCATTATGTTCCTTTTTTTTACCCAATTTCCTTCCTGCACAAATGTAACTAAACAACGTAAAATAAAACTTAGTATTTTTCTGTTAAAGTTTTAACAAAATGAAAATTGTTAGTCTAATTCCTTTTGTAAAAAAAAGTACGATATACATTGCATACCCTTGTACTTTACATTTATTAATTTAAAATTTATCACTAACTTTTTTATACCTTAGTATTTGCAACAAAAATTCCAGAGCGTTGGCTGAAAATATTTGGAACGATATGTCAATATTGCAGAAATATTCATTAGACATTTATAACGAAATAATCAAATATTTTTTAACCAATAATGGTTCAATATGGGATAAAATATAGATAATACAAATAGAATTGAACTAACATTGTTCTGCTATTAGGGAAAGCATAAAACATTCTAACAATAATTTTCCAAAGGTTTTATATTTGTATAACCTCAATGACAGATTGCATTTCAGTAACGCGACAAAACAAGTTCGGATTTAATTTGTGATAAAAAATAATTAAATTTAAAAAATCAAAAAACCCGACTGCGTAAAAAGCGAACTAATTAATTATTTCTCATCAATGTTAAACTATTTTTTATATTACTTACCTATTTTTTATTTACTTGTATTGATGACTTATAAGTTGTATTTAATTGTTAGTTCCTATCTATAAACACTGTTTTGAGGAGGCCTACAGATGTCTATGAAGGTTAGAGTTGCAGTAAAGCTAGAGATCCCACCTACACAATTTCCAGGTTGTGTAATATTTAAACGGAGCTTCTAACTGTAAAATACTCAATGAAACATCGTCTTCATTTTAAAAGACCTATCCAATGATATGCCACTCAATATGGTGCGTAAGAATTTTTTTTTCGTGTCTACCGCCATTTTGTATTTTTTGTATTTTAAATTTATAAAAGCAAAACCTAGCCTATAACCATTGGACGGTTAAGACGAATCGATAGAGACCTCATTCATTAAAATCCATCCAGCCGTTTGGATATTTCGAGGATATACAGAAATCCACATACCCGCAGATACGCGTGAAACACATAACCCTTCTTGGCAGCCGGGTAAAAATGTTCTATCTATTATCTGAATGTGTGAGTCAACTCGTGATAAATAATTTCAAAAATGATGTGAAACCAAAATAATTTGAATAACGCAAATCATTTTAAACTTGCACAAGGTTACAGAAAATATTATAAATTGACATTTATAAAAACAACATATGAGCCGCTGTTTTTGAAAGTGAGACAAGTAAATTTTATATTTTTGCATTTTATGAATACTTAATAGTTTGGAATTCAATAAGTTTAAAAAGTATTCGCAAGAAGTAATAGACTTTTTTCTGTGGTCTTATCTCAAATTTATTAATTATGCAGTAATGGTTATCGTTGTTAGCTTTAAAAGAATCATGGTTTTGGTATGCACCGTTGGACTTGCTTTAATTTTAAAAGCATTAAATTATAGAAAACCCCGCTTTTTTTTTTTTTTTTTGAGGAATTTAATTATAATAACAAAAAATATGCATATGTTACTTTATTTCAATATTTCGTTCTTCTTTAGAAAACAAAAAATAATTTAATTTTATAGAAAAAGTGGTAAAAAAGGGAAATATATATATATATATATATATATATATATATATATATATATATATATAATTTTAATTAATTTTTAATTAATTTTCAACAGTGAAATTACGCTCGAAATTATTGAATATTTAATACGTGAAGTATTAAATATTCAGAAATAAATTTTATACAAATAATTGTGTTTCTTAACTCATTGTTTACGGGGTGGGGATTTATATCGTCCTAGAGATTATTGCATTTTTCTATTCGCACCACCTTTTGAAAACTATTCTCTGTCATGCACGTATACAAGAACAATTTCAAGAGAAATATACCACAAAGACTTTTTTTGTAAATTTTGGTTCGAAAGTGTATAAAAATAGTCACCAGTCCTAGCCCGTAATCAAAAGATTAATTCAGATTGCGAAAATTTTAAAAGTATTTACGATGAAATTTTGATTTTGCTTGCTACAGGGTTCGTACGGGTCCTTGAATTTCGAGATTAAGAAAATCTTCGGTACCAGTATTTTCTTATAGAAAATCCTCCTTTCGCGCGTTTAAACTAGATTTATTATTCTATAAAAAATACTGATATTTTGCCTTTAAAATATCGGTACCCGTACGAACTCTATGTTAATGTTATGCAACATAAAAATAATTTTATTAAAAGTGGACCTGCATCGCTTTCAAAATCAGCACATTTGAACTATCGTTGATGCAGTAAATGACTTAGTAACATATTTCCACTAATATTAAAATATATTTATTTTGAATTGATAAAAAACATAAATTTTCTTATTTTGTAATTACGTTTAGCATTAACTATTTTTTTTTCGCGAAGCCGACTTGACCCACTATCAAAATCAACGGCTCATATATTTAATTTTTTCACAAGAAAAGCACAATATTCAATACAATTCACATAATCTTAAGTATTATAGTTTAAAATGAAATCAACAATCTGAAATGCGTAGAAATTAATCTGATTCCAACAGTACTCAAAATGAGGAAAAAATCTCCGAAAAGTTTCAACGAAGACATTGAATACTGCTGTAGTAAAGAAAAGAAAAACGAATATTTTGAATTATGAAGTCACATACGTTCATGTATAGAATTTGAAGAGTAGATTTCTTTTTTCAAATCTATTTGGATTAACTTCTTAGACGAAGAGCAGTTTTTCATTGTATCTGTAATCGCAAAAAAATAATCTTGATTTACTGGCGTTTGAAGATTGTTTTAAAAGAAAGCATTTTTAGAGTGAAATGAATTTAAATTTTAGGATGCTTTAAACCAAGTTTCATAAAGATAGGAAGATTTCGACTAAAGATAATCTGGTTCTTGTTTCTTTTTTTTCTTCCGCATTTATTACATTTTAGAAATCGCGTATTTCAGCATTTACAGATTCATCGAATTCATAAAACGGTCTGAATGTATTCAACGACTCAAAATAAGGACTATTTACATAATGTGTAGTTTTAGAGCTTTTGAAAAAAAAAAAACCTTTCAGTGATATGATTTTCGCTATTTAAATCTGCTTTTTACTTAAATGAATGTGTAGTTTAAAATATTACAATAATGAAAAGCAGGAATTCTTAAAATAAATATCGTTTATTTTTTTAATATTTTTACTTTCTTCTATCTTTACAAGAAGAAAGTATAGGATTCGTGAAAAATTTCGACTTCCAGTTTTAGACGGATTTATACATTTTAGAATGCCCAGAACACGATTTGATGGTTTTTAGAAAATGTCTGTCTGTGAGTCTGTCTCTCACTCTGTCACTCTGTGAGTCTGTATGTGACAAAAAATTTGTGGGCGCTCTATCTCAAGAACTAATGCACGGGATTTCACAAAACTTCTTATTTAGTTAGACTTTGTTATAAACTGGACCTGATTAGTGCTTGGTGAAAATCGCCCAACAGGTGGCGCTGCTATGCGGCATTATTCACGATTTCTGCAATAGCTATATTTCAAGAACTACTGCACGGATTTTCACAAAACTTCAGATTTAGTTAGTCCAGGATATAGTTTGGTGCTGATTACATTTTTATGAAAATCGCCCAACAGGTGGCGCTGTTGTGCTGCATTATTCATGATTATTGCAATAGCTCTAACTCAAGAAAAAATGCACGGATTTTCATTAAATTTCAGATTTGGTTAGTCCCTGATATAAATTAGTGCTGTTTAGTTTTTGGTGCAAATCGCCCAACAGGTGGCGCTGCTGTGCTGCATTTTCACGATTTCCGCAAGAGCTGTATCTCAAGAACTATTGAACGGATTTGCATCAAACTTCATATTTAGTTAGTCCTTGACATGAATTGACGATATATATTGAATAAATTAGTGCTGTTTACTTTTTGGTGTAAATCGCTCAACAGGCGGCGCTGCTATGCTGTATTTTTTGCGATTTCCGCAATAGCTTTACCTCAAGAACTAACGCTTAGATTTTCAACAAACTTCAGATTCATGTATACTTTGATATCATTTAGTGCTGTTTATTTTTTGTGTAAATCGCTCAACAGGTGGCACTGCTATGCTACATTTTTCAGAATTTCCGCTATAGCTCTATCTCAAGACACTAATGCACGAATTTTCCTCCAACTTCAAATTCATTTATACTTTGATATGAATTGGTGCTAAATTGATGTAATTTCTTGTCATATTTAAATGATTTAATTGACGTGATTTATATAGAAGAAAGTTTTGTGATGGCCACAACATACTAGTTTTTATTTATTTGCATTTTAGATAAACAAGTTTTGAAAATATGTAGTAGTATTTAAAGTTTCAACAAAATAAATTGGCTTGATAAATTTGTTAATAAATTTGTAAAGTGTTATAAATCAATGGAAGTGGTAAAAGAGGCCACCATCCACATTTAAAAAACGCTGAACTAGACGCTCCCAATTCCTGAATGCATTTAATAGTACATAAGATTTCACTTAGACAAATACTGTATATTTCCATCACTTTTCCGATGTCATAAAAATTTCAGGGAAAGCAAAGTAATTCTCTTGAAATTTTCAGTGACACCTACACTACCTGAATATTGCAAATTATGGAGCTTCTATTAATTTTGGACGTAAATGGTGGCAAATTTGAAACGTTCTTGTGATGTCATTGCATGTCACATAAAGCTAGTGAAATTAGTAATATATGTCATATATATAAATTTGTAATACACGTTGAAAAACGCATAAAGCATATGAAAATCCAATTTCAGAAATTACCAATTATAGACGAAAAAATATGTAAATATTTTTATCCGGCTCTCTATGTAATCTATAGATTTGTGTATGTACTACATAGTATGCTTAAAGTAAGTTCAGTTAGGAAATGTATAGCACAATTGAAAATTCCCCTTCAGCAATTTCCGCCAATAAACGGAATTGTTCTCGAGATCTTCTGTGCAGACCAGTATATGATTTATAGAATTTATACTCATCAAGTAATACTAAAAAATAGTCAAATTTAAAAACCCGCAACAAAATCCTTTCGTAAATTAAAGCGCAATCGGCCTGCCAAGTCATATCTTGGTGAAAAACACCTGAAATTCCGATTTTAGCGGTTGAGACGTAGGTTTACCACTGTGTTTTCCTGCACCCAAACGTATGAAAACATGGTGGACTGGGAGCAGGAAAACACAATGGTAAACCTACGAGTCAACTGCTAAAATCGGGTTTCAGGTGTTTTCCACCAAGATATGACTTGGCAGACCGATTGCGTTCTAATGTGCCAATCGAGTTTTAACTAATTTTGGAATTTCAGCCGTGAACTCGATGAGGTGATTGTCTATGCTGCCACCTCCTGGTCTGTCACTCCCAGCAATTATTGATCTAGACAGTGAAGTAACTGATTTTTTGTGTTTCCCTGTAAAAGAACGATAAATGCTATACACAGCCCATTTTATAGTATACATCTTTTGTGCACCACAGTGTTATAAATCAATTTCAATATAGTTTGAAATAGTGTAACACCATTAAAATACACAGAAAAGTTTTTTCCCAGCAAACCGTAATGTCACGGAATTCTTTTGAATGTCCCTGTAAAGAATGATTATAATACTTCCAATTTTCCCAAAACATAGTGTTTGGAAAATTTTGTAATCATGATTTCTGTAAGTGTGTGTATGAGTTAGCGGACATGGTAACTCCCAAACCGTACTTAACAATAAAGAAATAGCATACGTGAAGCATAGATTATGAAACACTTTCCAACACTTCCGATTACTTTAACAAAACTTTGCCGTTTAAAAACGTATAGAAGATACCTAACTAAAGATTTTAGAAAACGTATAAAACATTCAAAAACCAAATTTCAACAACTACACCCCATAGTCAGGTACTCAATTTCTTTTGTGCAGTTCTGTATCTGATTTATAGATTTGTACAGATTCTACCTTTCTAAAATATAGTTTAGAAAGAAAATCCATAACACAATTGAAAATTCATCGTTAGCAATTTCTAACAATAGACTGAAACATACTTTAATTCTTTTGTACAGCCCTGTACATTACCTACAGATTTCTTATACTCGCCACATATTAAACTTAAATTTAATTCAGGAAAAAATATGCTTAAATCTACTGAAATCACACTTCAATTGTGTAGCCTTGTATATGTCTATAGAATTTATGCAAAAATTTCCTGTTACTTAAAAATACAGTCCATAACTGAAAATGCTTTCCAGCAATCATTCCTAATAGACAACACGTTGGATACAGTAATGTATCCGACATCTTTTACGTATCGCTCTAAATTAACGATAAATGCAATGCACATCATATTCTGCTGAAAGCATCTTGCAGAAAATCTCAGTAAGGTATAGAAATTTCATCATGTTTGAAATAGTGCAACACAATTGAAATACGCTGCATAACGTTTCCCCCCCGTAGACAATTATATAACCTATAATATACAGACCGGTCGGCGGCAACACAAATGTCTACGTCATCGAGTTACGAGATAAAATCCTGATGTAGGACAAGATTATTAGGAGTAGATTAAGGAATGACTGGCCTGCTTCGACATTTCTTGGTACGATATGAGCAACAGCGGGCGCCAAATCGTCATTTTGGCGTCACTATCACGTCATCGAGTTACGAGATGGAACCAGAGCCAAATTAAAAGTAAAATAATGCCTTTTAAGAATATTTTGGTCTGCCTGC
This sequence comes from Maratus speciosus, assembly GCA_963932465.1. Classification (NCBI taxonomy): domain Eukaryota; kingdom Metazoa; phylum Arthropoda; class Arachnida; order Araneae; family Salticidae; genus Maratus; species Maratus speciosus. The sequence continues at coordinate 643,203,611 of OZ010787.1, read as the reverse complement.
ACATATCCTGGTAGAAACCACCGGCAGACGAAAATCTATAGCAAAAAAATACGTCATAATGTACAGTCGTGGAAAAAAAAGTATCACCCCTACTAACTCCTTAACAAATTATCGTAGAAGAAAGTTACTGGTACCGAACGATTGGAAAGCTTATTTGAACATAAACTGAAAAAAGAGATAATTTATGTTCATTTTGTTTTATTTTTCATAACAACATAGAAATATAAATGCGTGAGATGTTCTCTTATTTTCAACTGTAACTTTTTCTCAAGAACTATTGTACCTATTTCAATACCTTTTTTAGGCTTCAGAGAAAGCTAAAATACACGGCGGTCATAAAAATTTTCCCTGATTAAATTAATTTGTTGCAGTAACAGAAATAAAATTAGGCATATGCTTGTTTAAATATACAGGGTGGTTCAGAACTATATGTCAAAAATGTTAAGACAGGTAGAGGGGACCTAAATAAGTAGAATTCGTACAGGAATGTGGGTGTGGAAATGCAGCGTTGAGGCAGTAGAGGGTGCTGTTGAGTTAGGCGGATGAAAGCGCTTCGCTGACTTGAATCGTCATTCTCCGCTCGGATTTACACCGAAGGCTGTGAAAGGAAATGGAGCGGTGGCTCAAAAGATGTACATGGAACGAGTCCAGGGTAGGAATCTGCTGGATCTCCAGACATTTGAGCTTCTTCATTGGGAGATGTGCGCGAGTGGATCATTTTATGCTTAGAGGCGCGATACGGGCACTAAAAGATATCGCAGAGTTCATGTAGTGGAAGAAGCAGTATTACGAACAGTAGATGATATTCCTTCGACAAGCTCGAGAGATGTTGGACGTGCATGTGGTGTGAGCCATTTCCTTGCGTAGCCCCATACATGAAATGCCCATCAGTAAGTTCCGCATCGGTGTAACGATGCATATTGCTCGAATTCTTTGCGAGAAATGATGATTCAAGTCAGCGAAGCGCTTTCAACACTAGCCCTTCAATGACAAACTCCCTCCCTATGAGGCAGGATCATTCCATTTCTTTGGCAGGTGGTGAAAAGTAGAGCAGTCAATTGAAATGGTGGCTCCATCTATCAATTTCAAATTAAAATACAATAGCGGAACATTGAAGATATTTTTGTTTTGTTTTATTTATTATTTGGTTATTAAATAAAATAAGAGAAAATATTTTTTTTTTGTTATTGAAATCGGATTTTTAAAATTCAAATCTCACTAATGCTATCTAGTTTAGCTGCAAGATTTAGCTAAATTTTGCTTTTTTGGTGATAAATAAAAGTAAGTAAAGTATCTAAAGCAGATTACTAAAATATTTTCGTATTCGATTTCATAATTCTTTAACTTTAAACTATCTTAAAATTGGTGAAAAATAAAAGTAAGTAACGTATCTAAAGCCATATTACTGAATTTTTTTCGTATTCGATTTCATAATTCTTTAACTTTAAACTATCTTAAAATTGGTGAAGAATAAAAGTAAGTACCGTATCTAAAGCCATATTACTGAAATTTTTTTTTGTATTAGATTTCATAATTCTTTAACTTTAAACTATCTTAAAATTGTGTCATTTGTGCCTCCCCTCCCCCCTCAAAAAAAAGTAGATAAATTAATAATCGGTCAACTTTATTTACGAGCTTTCGAATTGCTTTGATTTTATTTTGTAAGCAGATACATCCCAAGTAATAATCATGTTGAAGTACTTCTTTATGGAAAAATTCAAAAGAAAAAAACCTATGCTCTCCACAACATTCAGCATTTTTCACATTTTTCTATCTTTACAAGATGGAAGTATTGGATCTGTGAAAATTTTCGACGGAGATTTAAGTTTTTGAAGGTCTTGTATATAATATGACTATTTTTATAAAATGTTTATCTGTGAATCTGTCTATGTGTGTGTACTTATGACAAATTTTGTGGATGGTGTATATGAAAAATTAAAGACTGACATATTTTGAATTTTTTCCCCCCTAATCATCAAAATGACACCAAAATCTAGTCAGCTATTCATTATATCATATATATTAATAAGAAAAAAAACAAATTTCAAATATCTTTATTCGTTTGATTGTAATCAAGAATACCACACGCCGCGATCACTCCCTACCTTTCCCCACCTGCTAAAAAAATGGAATGATCCTGCCTCATAGGGAGGGAGTTTGTCATTGAAGGGCTAGTGCTTTCAACCGCCTAACTCAACAGCGCCCTCTACTGTCTCAACGCTACATTTCCGCACCACCATTCCTATATGAAATCTGCTTATTTAGGTCCCTTCAATATATTCTTGTCTGAGCCAGAGAGTATACAAATATGTGTGTGTGTGTGTGTATATTTTCAGTACAAGTATTCGGAAAGCCGAGTGCAAACACTTGAAATTGTCATAGATCCCGAGGTCGCAATTTTTTTTTCTATTTTTTTAAGCCAAAAATTATTACGAAGTTATTGAAAATTACGATTATTATGTATTTACGAAGTACAAATATAATCTTTTTTTATTTTCTGTGTAATATTCTAAACGTATGTATTTTCAAGATGTGAAATATTTTTTTATTATAACAGAATAAATTTTCTTCTAGAAAAATACAGTTTACCGACTGCAGATAATTCTCCAAATATAGCGAATAAAAATTAGTATATCTCTATTCATGAAATATTCATAAGAAATTGTATTTCCAATGTAGCGCATAATATATTCTCTTCCATAAAAAATATCTAGTCTGTTTCGAAGCTGATTTGATTACATTTTGATTGCTTTCATCATAAAGCATGTTCTAAGAATCACCATTTTTATTAACTTTTATATTTTTAAGATGGAAATTTATTTTCTAAGGACGCTAATAATAGCGGCATAGAATTTACTAGCAATGAAATAAATTAAGTGGGATGATTACTAGGATGTTATATGTGACATTTCAGATAAAGTATTAAACATGAGATATCTAATCACTCGAATTTCTGTGTTAAGTTTAATTGATTAGTTTTGTTATTTAAAATGGTAAAAAATTTAATCCAGTTAAAATATTTTTGTATATTTATTCATACATAATTGAGGAGGAAGGTCACTCACACGCACATACATATACCGGTTGTTTCAAAAACCGGGTTTTTTTCGGTGTGAAACTTAAACACGATAAAAAATGATATCTATAGGTCGTTGAGGCATGCGGTTTGCAGATAAATATTCAGCATGGTACCGGATTTTGTATGACACCAACAAGAAATAGTTCAAAATCTCGACAATAGAGGGCGCTACTGCAGATAATTCCATATTGCTCCCGCAACGTAAGATTTGGATACAAAGAAGTGTACATGCAGTATTCTGCGATGTTTTTGAATCCAAATATTGCGTTGCGTGAGCAATATGGAATTATTCCAGGAAATTATCTGTATTAGCGCCCTCTATTGTCGAGATTTTGAAATAATATTTTTGTTGGTGTCATACAAAATCCAGTACCACGCTGAATATGTATCCTGTAATCCACATGTCTCTCCGACCCATACATATTTTTTTTTATCTTGTTTTACTTTTGCACCGAACTTTTGAAACACCCGGTATATATTTATATGTTAAAATATAATTCATAAGACAGTATATATAATGTTTGATTGATTTTTTAATTACATATCCATATCACTCCTTTATTATTTATATATAATATTTTTTAACCATTTGGGAAAATGGTTATTGTCCTCGTCAGGGTAGGAAATTAAAAGCAATATCTGAATCTTTTTATTGGTTTAATCCGCATTTTATTCGTTTTCTGATTGGTCTATACACTTTACTTTCAACAGAGATGGATTCTTCTGTTGCCATTATGACAAAAAAGTAATAAAAACTACAAAAAATAATTAATAACTTAGAAACAAATTGAGATACAGCTTTCAAACAAATTGCATTTAAAAGTACATTTTTTTTCTCTATACGACGGTGTATAAACTAATAGTGTGGGATGTTTAGAAGTTTAAGAATAAAATTTCATTTACAATTGGTCGTCAGATTTCTTGGAAATCTGACGATGGAAAAGCCTTTTCTCGAACAGCCAATGAAATGGTTGGATAATACGTAAGTTTCAGGTGGATAATACGTCTCAGGCGATTTTTGTCGCTTGCAATTTTTACGTGTAATAACACTATTAATGTTTAATTCATGGCGTACGTAATGTATGATCCACTCCGTGCAATTTTTTATGTCTAAAATTTTAGTCTTCGAAAAAATCATTTTCCAAATGGTCGTTGTAATTTGTTAAATTGCTTTTTTATTTATTATTGATTTGTTTTCTTTCAATCATCGCTAATTTTGGAACGCTTTCTAAGAGAGTACATTACAGTATTTGTTTACACACACACACACACACACACACATATATATATATATATATATATATATATATATAATCACACTTGATAAAATAATTCGTCACTCTCTGAAGATATCTGTCGAATACAGTGTAAAACCACAACCGGGCTTGATAATCTTCTCTATACACTGTTAAAAATTTTGCAGCATTCTGGCAGGTCATTCGACCGTTTTTTGAAAAAACGGTTTCATAACCATAATTCAACTATATTCTGACCATAAAATGGTCAATAATATGGTCAGAATAGTGTTGAAATTACGGTTGTGTAACCGTTTTCGGAAAAAACGGTCAAATGACCTGCCAGAATGCTGCAAATTTTTAACAGTGTACAAGCGTGTTTCTACAGGTATCACGCATGTAGTTATTGCCACTCTCTTGAGTAGATCTTGCAAGTTCGCCAAATTGCGGGGATTCTGATGTTGTCATTTCAGTCGATATTCCAAATAGTGTCCCAGATTTCCTATGGGGATAACTTCATGTGATTTACTCGAGATGCTACAGGGTTGGTGAGTGTTCATCAAACAAGGCACGTATGCATATATCCCTGTAAATGAGCCCGGTGTCATTTAAAAAAAATGAGTGTGGAAATATAATATGTAGACTTAGCATATTCATGAAGATGTTGGATAAGGATAATACCTCGTCGCTGAGAATGAAAATCCTGCTTTATGTTGATAGTCAGAGGCCCAAATTATAGTATGATAAAGATACCAAAAGCATCGGAGAACTACCCATGGTTAAACTACAGTCTCCACACTACCGCTTGAATGACACGTTTCACCATTTATGCCTACAAAAGGTCTGTGTCATCCTAAAAAAAGGCAAATTTTCTTTTTAATGGACCACACCTCCAAACAGTTATTGTCGTTCACGTTCGGTGTTTTTTGGTCTATTACAGAATTGCAACTTTATGTGCAGCTATAACTAATTATCAAGGTAACCTTCTCTAGATGTTTATTACACGCAGTTCCTTTAATAATGTTTCCCCAGAAACAGGTTGGAATGGATCTTCATTCTCTGACTGCAGCAATTATTGTCGGGTTTGTAACTGATTTTCATCGAGGAACCGTGACACTTTTTTCGGATCCCTCTGGATTATGATGTTTTCCGAACCACAATTTTTAAGACGTGCTGCATGGGCAACAGGGGTATAACATTCCTTGCAGGTAAACGACGGCCACCTGTTTCGATACGTGAATATATCGGACAACTTCACTCGGTATGTGGTCTTTTGTAAGCCAAAATAATAAATGCACTTTTTACCAATCTGACACATCCCTGTATTTATGAAATTGACGGACTTAGCCTCTGCATCTTACAGCTGCTTCTAGGACCAAGGAGAATCAGTCTAGGCTCGGTTTAACTTGTGATATTTCTGCGTCGCTATATGTAAAAACATAACGAAACCATCTAGTTTTCGTTCAAGGGAAATTTTTTTGTCTGGTGTACTTATTATAAATATATATGGGGCATTCTCACAATCTTTTAACTTTCATGTCCCTGAATAATAATTTTTTATTTAATACACTTTTTTACGTTTTTTTTTTATTTCATATACTTGGGAACATCCCATTGCATGATTGCACAAAAATATTAACGATATAAATAAGTTTTGGACGATGTTGGGGGTCCAAACACATGGAAAACTCATCTACCGTCCCGTGTACCTGATGCTGATTTTGAAGTTTGGAGCTGTCTGGATAAAATTGTTTCAATAAAAATAATTCAATTTAATTTTTTTTTCTGAAACTGGATCTATTGTTTTATATAAATATGTAGCTAAAAATTAACCTGCACAGATTTTTAGGGTTGATATTATTTTTTGAACTCTGTCCCTGGGTTTTAGATTTTTTACCATCCCTCTTCTAAAATTATACAGAAAATCACTTCAGATGCAGCGACAGAATTTTTTTCAAGTTTTTGCTCATGAAGAAGTATGCTAGAGAGAGAATATCTAAAATTCTTTGACAGGAAATTTACTGCAGAATATAAATCAGCATTTAAATATCAATTTCAAGCACCGTGGCGTTATTGGTAGTCTTACAGTCCGCAAGGTTTATTCCTGCACTTTTTGAGGTAAATTAAAAAAGATTTTTTTAATTTAATCCAATGTTAACAACTGCTTCGAAAAATCAATGAACATTCTGGCTGTCACTTAGTCTTAACATGATTTCCCTAAAAATAGGTGGTAATTTTCCTTACCGTTCCATCCTTACCGTCTCTTTTTTTACCATTTCTTCCCTTTTTTAGGGTTTCGTTCATCTGACGAAACCCTATTCGTCTCGCTCCTCTGTCCGTCTGTCTGTCTGTCCGTCTGTCTGTCCGTCACAGAGCCCGTTCTCAGAAACTATACATGTTAGAGACTTGAAATTTTGGGTACTTGTAGCTGAACACCTCACATCAAACAACATATCATAAAATTTTTAAAAAGTTGGTAATTAACCGAATTACGGGCTAATTAAATTCTAAAATTAACCAATCCACCTTTTTAACGCAGGTTCATCCGGACTTTCTGGAAAGCATCCGTGTTTCTCCTAAGGGTTGCCAGTAAAATCAGCCGAATGCACGGTTACCACGGAGGAAATTAAGCCGAAAAATGAAGTGGAGATTTTAAAGCGAAATTGCATATCAGAAAATATTGGTCCGAGAAATTTGTAAATGAAATAGACAGACGCAGAAAAAAATCTACTTTCATTTGGTATAAATTTCACAATTCTGCGATGTGTATAAGTTAAAATATCCACTAAAAATCGATCGATAAAAATTTAATTTCTTTAATTGGAAAGACAAGGAAATAAAAAGATTTCAATTCGGCGGGAAAGCAGGTAGACATGACGACGCTGCGGTTTTCCATAGTAGCATATTTTAATACGTAATTTTAACTTTTTAAATATTAAATTTTTTGGCATCCCGATGTCAAATTTCTCGCTGATTTCATTGATACCCATATCTAAGTTCTATCTTAATTACAAGCTGAAATATTAATTATTATTTAATTAATCGGTTTATTGCTAACAAATGCGTCGATTAAAAGGGAGACACGCGCTTTTTTAACCACACTTAAATTAGGAAATCTAATAATATGCGTGGACTTTTTGAACAGCGATATGAGATAAGTATAACTCATTCATCATCAGAAAGTTTACTTCATACCACTATTTAGGGTTTCGTTCATCTGACGAAACCCTATTCGTCTCGCTCCTCTGTCTGTCTGTCCGTCCGTCTGTCTGTCCGTCACAGAGCCCGTTCTCAGAAACTATACATGTCGGAGACTTGAAATTTTGCATACTTATAGCTGAACACCACACATCATACTACAAATCATAAAATTTTGAAAAAGTTGTAAATTTAACACTTTGGGGTCACACATGTGTATTTTAAACAATCCTTTCTAAGTGAGCCCCTAATTAGGTTGGAGGCTTGACATTTTGCATGCTTATAGCTGAACACCTCACATCAAACGACAAACTATAAAATTTTGAAAAAGTCGTACATTTAACCCTTTGGGCTCCCACATGTGTAATTTAAACAATTCTTTCTAAGTGAGCCCTAATTAGGTTGAAAGCGTGAAATTTTGCATACTTATAGCTGAAGACCTCACATCAAACGACAAATCATAAAATTTTGAAAAAGTCGTGCATTTAACCCTTGGGGCTCCCCATGTGTATTTTAAACAATTCTTTCAAAGTGAGCCCCTAATTAGGTTGGAGGCGTGACATTTTGCATACTTATAGCTGAACACCTCACATCAAACGACAAATAATAAAATTTTCAAAGAGTCGTACATTTAACCCTTTGTGCTCCCACATGTGTATTTTAAACAATTCTTTCTAAGTGAGCCCCTATTTAGGTTGGAGGCGTGAAATTTTGCATGCTTTTAGCTGAGCACCTCACATCAAATGACAAACCATAAAATTTCGAAAAAGTCGACATTTAAACATTTGGGTTTCCATGCGTGTATTTTAAACAATTCTTTCTAAGTGAGCCCCTAATTAGGTTGGAGGCGTGAAATTTTGCATACTTATAGCTGAACACCTCACATCAAACGACAAACTGTAAAATTTTAAAAAAGTTGTACATTTAACCCTTTGGTCTCCCACATGTGTAATTTAAACAATTCTTTCTAAGTGAGCCCCTAATTAGGTTGGAGGCGTGAAATTTTGCATACTTATAGCTGAACACCTCACATCAAACGACAAAACATAAAATTTTGAAAAAGTCGCACATTTAACCTTTTGGGCTCCCACATGTGTATTTTAAACAATTCTTTCTAAGTGAGACACTATTTAGGTTGGAGGCGTGAAATTTTGCATAGTTATAGCTGAACACCATCATGCGACAAATCATAAAATTTTGAAAAAGTCGTACATTTAACCCTTTGGTCTACCACATTTGTATTTTAAACAATTCTTTCTAAGTGAGTCCCTAATTAGGTTGAAGGCGTAAACTTTTGCATACTTATAGCTGAACATCTCACATCAATCGGAAAACAATAAAATTTTGAAAAAGTTGTAAATTTAATCTTTTGGGCTCCCACATGTGTATTTTAAACAATTCTTTCTACGCGAGCCTCTAATTAGGTTGGAGGCGTGAAATTTTGCATACTTATAGCTGAACATCTCACATCAAACGTAAAACAATAAAATTTTGAAAAAGTTGTAAATTTAACCCTTTGGGGTCTCACATGTGCATTTTAAACAATCCTTTCTAAGTGAGCCCCTAATTAGGTTCGAGGCGTGAAATGTTGCATGCTTATAGCTGAACACCTGATATTAAACGATAAACTATAAAATTTTGAAAAAGTCGTACATTTAACCCTTTCGGCTCCCACATGTGTAATTTAAACAATTCTTTCTAAGTGAGCCCTAATTAGGTTGGAGATGTGAAATTTTGCATACTTATAGCTGAACACCTCACATCAAACGACAAATCATAAAATTTTGAAAAAGTCGTGCATTTAACCTTTTGGGCTCCCCCATGTGTATTTTGAACAATTCTTTCAAAGTGAGCCCCTAATTAGGTTAGAGGCATGACATTTTGCATACTTATAGCTGAACACTTCACATCAAACGACAAATCATAAAATTTTCAAAAAGTCGTACATTTAACCCTTTGGGCTCTTACATGCGTATTTTAAACAATTCTTTCTAACTGAGCCCCTTGTTAAATTGGAGTTTTGAAATTTTGCTTACTTATAGCAGATCATCCGAGGCCAGGCGAGAAATCATAAAATTTTGAAAAAGTCTTATGTTTAACCCTTTTAGCTACCACAATGTATTTTCTTGTATGTCTCTTCAATGTATTTAGCTACCACAATGTATAATTCTTTCTAAGAGAGCCCCTAATTAAGTTGGAGACATGAATTTTTGCATACGTATAGCTGAATACTTCAGACTACACGACAAATCATAAAATTTTCAAAAAGTCTTATATTATTTACTCCTCCGGGATCTAACTTATGTATTTTAAGCAATCTTTCTAACCTCCGCCTTTTTCACCCGAGGTGCACTTTTACAACTTTTGCCAACACCTCTTTGACCATTCTTTCATATTATGCACCATAGCCTTACATATTTTAGTTCCATTTTTTTCCGCCAGGGGCACCTACTTATCTCGGTGCTTTGGACCCAATCCCTTCGACTAATTTATCTACGGATAGTATGTAAAACGGAGTTTGTTCGGATAGAGGTTTGTTTAGAATAGAGTGCGCCCCTGGTTGCGAAATATAGAACTAACAGATTTTTCAAAAAGATAAAGTGTCTTGAAAGGAATATTAAACGAAACCCTCTGTGCGATCTGTGATCACACTTACCCACTTGTTTACCATTTTCATCCCTTTTTTTACCTTACCGTCCCTTCTTTAACACCCCTTTAAGACAATGTTATACAAAAATTCTGTATTAAAAATACTGCATTTGTATTATTTTTTATTTGAATGGCCTGTGGAGACTATGCAAATTCATTATAAGTAAAAATTTAGAAGAAAATAAAAAGTTATAGGGGTAAAATGGTAAGGAAAATTAAACTCGCAAGTTTAACCTAAACCTCAGCTAAATAAAAAAATTTTCGCTGCTGACCATTTTTTCTTTATGTTGAATCATTAGGCCATTCGTCTATCAGATTAAAATGTTATTTTATCAAGTTTAATTTTGCCAGATTTTTCCCCCAAAAGTCAAAAAATTGTGAGAATGCCCATATATATATATATATCGTATATAACATTTTAATGTACAGGGTTTATTTGAAATGCTTCAACAAACTTAGAGGATGATAGTACTTATCAAGACGAACGAAAAATGCAATGGAACATGGGGTCGCAAACCACTTATTGAGCCACCAATTCAGGGTGTTTCCCCCCAACTAAAGTCGGCTTATCGGTCATAATTTTGCGAAAAATAAAAATATTGCAATAAAAATGTAACGATATGTAACTTATTTTGTATGAAAGGGGATAACATCACAAAAAATGTGGTAGAATTTTCCATTCTACGCGCCAGCAGTATGCATTGGACGCTCCCCATTTCGGACTGTGATGATCAGTTCAAACGGTACCATCGATTCTGTGAGTAACCTATTTTTCCAGAACTTTTTGTGATGTTAACGCATTGCATTTTTTCCATTGCATTTTTAGTTCGTCTTGATGAGTACTATCATCCCCCTAAGTTTGTTGAAGCCTTTCAGATACACCCAGTATATCGTCTACTGCATGTCAAAATAGGAGATATTTTCAACAAAGAGATTTAAATTGAATGGGAATTAATGTCATGCATCGTGTCGGTAACAATTTTTTATTCAAACGCGACCTGACCACATCTTTGAACTTGGGGATCTGCTCGGGTATACGCTCATTTTTTCTGTTGTGCACTGTAAAAAAAAAAAAAAAAAAAAAAAAAAAAAAAAAAAAAAAAAAAAAAAAAAACGGAAATACTACTGGCAATCTAGGCGCTAGTAGTATTTCCATTTTTTTACGGGAATTTTTACCCATAAATTACAGAAAAATGTCTGTTTTCCTGATTAAAAACGGAAATTTTTCTGTAATTTATGGGTAAAAATTCCCGTTAAAAAACGGAAATAGTACTGGCGTCCAGATTGCCAGTAGTATTTCCGTTTTTTAGTTCGTTTTTTACAGTGTAGGTCGAATTATGATTATAATAAATTTTTTGTAAGCACAGTGATTATTAAATCACCAGGAAAAAACGACATTAGAAAATTGGCCATGTACTAGTAAAATTTTAGCAGCCAACTTCATTTCAGCAGTGCCAAATGCACGGCATTACAAAAATCCAAACAAAGTAGTAGAAGGAACAAAGTAAACACGTATCCTAGTTCCTGCACGTAGGAACAAAGTAAATAGGTTTCCATCTTCGTTGGAAATCAGTTAAAAATGAGTACATGCGTTTTTTCAAAATTTAAATATTTGATCTATTACAGAACAAAATAAACTCAAAAATGCAAACTTTCGTTATTTTGAAGTACTCATTTTTAAAAGTGTGGCAAAGAAAATAAATGGCATACACAAAAATCTATATCTATATTATTTATGCTCAAGATATGATAAATAGTATTTTATAGAACAACATAAAATAAATATCTTAAAATATACAACGGAAAGAAGATACACTACATACTTCAGGAAGTTATCTGCTGAAAACTAAAGTATTTTTGCCATTTTTACATTTCAATTCTTAAAGTATTTTTTGCATAAAATCTCAAAGGAATTTTCCATCGCTCGTTGTTCAGAAAATCCGAGTAAAAATGATACAAATCTTTCTAAATCAGAGATTGACTACATTTTCAATCTAAAATTTTATTTAAATTTGGAAGGTCCTAATGTTTATAAACGACATTCTATATCGGCAAAATTCTGTAAATATTTTGTATTTGGTTATAAAGATTTAATGTACAGATGATAAAAGCTATGATTTGTTGGTTCGTGCTTTATTGTACCAGTTTTGAGTCTAAAATTGCTTAATTCAGTTTTGTATTTGATGTTGTATTTAATGGTAATGAGGAACATATATACATATATAAGTATCCATTATTTATTATTTTAAAAAAATGTTAATTGTATGATGAAAATGATAATATTTTTTCCATTTATATACATATATATAAAGTAGAAAACTGTATTTTGTTTAATCGACACATTAAAAAATAACAGCTTCACATTCAATGGGCAGGGGGGCTTCGAAATGTTTCTCAAACGATACACATGATAATTCATCGTAGACTTAACTTAGAACAATAATAAAAAACAATAATTATGGTTTATCCTTAAGCAAGTGAAATACGTTTCCATTTTAAATGACATCGACTCAAAATAAAATGTAAATTTTAATCTAAAATTTGTTATTTAAAATTACGCAGAAAAACGTAAGATCAATATTTTGGAAAACACCTGCGCATTTCACTAAAAACGTATGTTACAATTAAATTTCAAATAGGCACAAATTGATTAAATAAAATTTTGTGGAGTTAGGGTGTTTACAGATTTCGGAATGTTTATCTGAGAAAATTGCGTTCAAAGTTTTCCCTACTTCTATAGCTGAAAATAGCCCTTTCCATTTTGCTATTGATTTCTAAATAATAAAATATGATTTACATTTGTTGAATAAATAAATAAATAAATTAAATGATTATTTTTGCCAGTAGCATTTTTATGCTTTCACTGAATAGCCAAATTGGGAAAAATGTCTCGATTTTTCCTTATATGATATTACATAATTATAACTGTTTGAATTTTCCCCTTTTCTTATGGATACTCCTTTATTTAAGAAATACAAGGATTACTATGGTTCAAAAATTTGAAAAGATTGGATTAAAAGTAGTTCGCAAGGCTCATTTTACTGATTGATTACAAGAAAAAAATAAAAAATGGATAAAACTGCACTTTAAATAAAATCCGTGAATTGACATGTATTTGTCCGTTAATTACATTCATTAATTGGGGAATATTTTGCTTTTCATTTGCCCCTTCTCCCCTCAAAACACTGTAATTTTACGATGTTAAGTAAAAATTAAGTGAAGTCCTTCAATATGAGTTGCATTTTTGTCAAATCACAGGGGTGTTCCGGAAACTGTGCTGCCAGCACTCTGTCGTTTCAGAACGAAATTTTAAAAGTATCCCTTTCCCCCTTAAATCACAGAAACCTCGTAAATATATGCTCAAAATTTCCTGAAATCCGTTAGTGAAATAACGGAAATATCGTCAAACAGAATTATTTTTCAAAGGACAAGGGAGTTGCTCTAACTGTGATACCTGACTTTTTTATACTTTTCCTGTGTAGTGTAGTTAAAAAACTTGGCTGGAATGAACACTCAGATTTATTTAAGATGCTAATACGTTGTCCACGTATCATAATTATTAAATTATATTTTTTTAATTAAGCATAATTTACCACGAATGAATGAACAAATGTGACTTAAAAAATCAGTGCATTAACATGTATATTTCCGCTGATTATTTTCCTTTAATTCACGAAAGTTACTCTTTGATTTGCCTTTTTCCATCAAAACACGGAAATGCAACATAAAAGTTACAGGACCTCTTCCAATCTAAGCTGCATTTTGTTAACTATTTTAGGTGCAAAGTGCTTCAGTTGCTAAAAACTTAACATGATTGATTGACACCATTATTTATAGATAATCTTAATTGAAAATAAGTAACTGCTTTTCGTAATGTAAGATATCAAAGTAAAAATTTTCTACAAAAATTCTGGTGCCAAAATGAGATTTGGGAATAAAATTAAGTGGGACATACATGTCCCAACACCCTTTAAAGTGTTAAATAGCAGGTGTGTTCGAACAACTCTGCTGCAAGTTCTTTTTCATTTTAGAAGCAGAATGTTTATGTCTGCTTTTGTCTCGTCAAATGACAGGCACTTCGTGAACGTAATCCCAAATTTTCTTGAAATTTCAAAGTTAAAAACGGAAATTTCGTCAAATAAAAGAGAAAATTCTTCAAATTACAGGAACGTCCTTTCAACTTCCTATAAGGAAGCTTACGTTTTTGACGAAATGTTACAGTGTAAATATAAATGAATAAATCAAACGCCAATTTTTATTCGCATATTTTTAATTAAAGTTTTAATTATTTAATTTACTTCAATGTTTTAGTTTTCCCGTAAAATATAAGTCCTCCGTTATTTTAAAACATTCATATACTTTTTTATGCGGAATTAAAATTATACTGAAAAAAAAAAAAAAAAAAAAAAAAAAAAAAAAAAAAAACAGTAAAAAATTATCTATCAAAGATCGATTTCCGCATGAAAAAAAAAAAAAAAAGCTTTAAAAAGAAATTATATAAATTCATGATATATTGATCGAATGCCCGGTCTTTCAAATAAAACTTTCCTTGTAAGTCTAAGAAAAATTGCTTTAAAAACCGTAAGTAAAATTTGTATCCGCTGAAAAAAATGCTTCACGCCCAGATAATTATGAGTCACGATTGTTCGTCGATCTCATTATTTATATAGTTATTGCTTACACGTGCTTCATTTTATTTTATTTTGATCGCTTCTAAAGTTGCAACGGAATACTGACGGTTCAAAAGTTGCGTTTTCAAAATCCCGGTAAGAAATCTCCTGTTGTTAACGCCGTCGGCGTAGCGTTGGGGTGGGGAGAGAGCATTGAAATTTTCGAATGCTTGAAAATCTTAAATTATTTCTATAAGTTAATAACTCACTGTAACATAATATTAAAAAACTAGTGGATTTACTAAAAAGAGAAGCTTTTGAATATCAATCCTTTATTTCAAAAGTGAGAAGTTTCATTTAAAAAAATATATTTCTCATTTCTGGGGTTCTCACGCACACCAGCCCACAAAATTACTAAAATTTTTTATTTTTTTTTTGTTTAAATTTCTTTTTGCTCTATTTGTTGCCGTATTTTATACCGTAAGCATCCACAGAAATAAATCCAGTAAGAAGCAAGATTTGGAAACAGATGTGCATGTGTACAGTCATGGAAAAAAAAGTAAACACCCCTACTAACTCCTCAACAAATTATTGTAGAAGAAAATTAAGAAATGGCGCCTCGCTCTGCTGATCTCGTATCAAAATATGACGAAGCAGACTGAAATATTCTTGTTGTACTGATATGTGCCTTTAATGTGGCAAAATTTCAAGCAGTTACTCGATGACTTCATTATACCGCTAAAACTAAGAATTGGAGCCCCGCTCTGCTTATCTCCTACCAAGATATGACGAGACATACTGAAATATTCGTATTGCACTAATCGGTATGTTTAATGTGCCTAAATTTCAAGCCGTAACACGAGGACGTGATAATACTACCAAAATAAGGAATTGGCGCCTCATTATTCTCGCTTTGTACCAAGTTATGCCGAATCAGTCATTTTCTCATGTACCTTTAATAAGCTTCTCCTAAACCCTTAATTCATCTTGAAAGTGAATTCGAATTAATATATATGGCAATGTAATGTAAAATATTATATTTATAGGGTTTCAATTGTACAGTTGTGGAAAAAAAACAGTAAACACCCCCAACTAACTTTTCAATAAATATCGTAAAAGAAAATTACTGGTACCGAACGATTGGAAATAAAGTCTACTTTTAAATGATGTATATAAAATTTGCTTAGGGGTCCATTTACATATTAAAACGAACCATAAATTTGTTTTTTCAATAGCAGTACACAATTCTGACAGCATAAATGAACGCTACACCCTTCAATTTGCCTAAAAACAAATTTTTATGCAATTCGTACCATAAGTTTCCTAGCAATTAATTATATTAAAACGAGCGTATTTTAAGGGCTGTATCGAAATTGAAGTTCGGTACTCGATTTTTAACCGAGAGAGCCCCCTTCTTGATCAGGGCACCACTCAAGCAGTCAATGAAGCCGGTTAGATTACAAGACAGCAGAAGAAATTTCAAAATATCTACTCACTTCTATCATAGATGGCCCTTTAAACCATCATTTTGCCGTTTTTTAAGCATAACTTGAAAACTACTTGGAAGAAAAATGTGAAATTTTGGATTTCCATAAAGCAGGGCTTAATAAATCTAAATAAAAAAAAATTGTAGGTTGCAATTCATATTTTTTTTTAATATTAATTTCATAATTCATAATTCATATCATAAAATTATAAAAATTGCAAATTCAGCGTATTTATGTTTGGGTAGTTTAGTACTATTGCCACACAAAAAATTACCACATTAGGAGTATAATTTCAGGAGATATTAATAAAAATATGAAAATGGAATTTAACATTAGAAGCACTAAATTTTGAATGTTTATAATTAAAAAACTTATCATTCAAATGACTTGAAATTTGGTGTCTAGACATAGTTTGAACCGAAGATTTGAAATATCTCGTTAAAATTGGGTATTGCTATTGAAAAAAAAATGAAGTTTGGATTCGTTTTAATATGTAGATGGCCCCCTAAGCAAATTTTCTATACATCATTTAAAACTAGACTTTATTTACAATCGTTCGGTACCAGTAACTTTCGTTTACGATAATTTGTTGAGGAGTTAGTAGGGGTGTTTACTTTTTTTTCCACGACTGTACATGCACATCTGATTAACACATCTATTAGCACGTCTATATTAAAGGCTATGCAGTTTCATTTGCAGTAAAAGTTAAGGAATTCCTGCTGTACGAAGTAAAAAAAAAACTACATCCTTTGTATTTAGTAAATTTCATAAGAGGAGAAAGAAATGCGTGAATACCTTATAAACAATTCTTCTGCGGAGGCGCTGTAGTTTAATCGGTAAAGCGTGTCTCTAATGTGTGTAAGTACCCAGGTTCATATCCGGAAGACGGAAAGAACATAAGAAAATTGTTTCCATAAGATGTTGTCTATATCTCTCATGTGATTAAGAAATAGAATATCTGATACATATAAATAAGTCGAATTAATTATTGTTTAGATTTTTAAAGAATATGGTGCGTGTTTATTTCTAAAATAATTAATTAAATAATTTTTACATTACGTCGAATAATCATAAATTTCAATGTTTTTCAAATGCCTTAAGTCACCTTGAAGTTCCCCAAATTTCAAAGATATCATTTCCTGCAATCTTCCCCAGAACATCTTGAGGAGGAACTTTAAGAAGGACCCTAGCATGCTATAAGTCGAACGTTTTCTGTTCCTGGGGTCCTCCTAAAGACATTATTATGCATCCTTAAAGATGCCTGGGGGATCGTGATATTTTAATTGGAATCCTCCTAGGGGTGTCCAGTGGAAGCAAATCGCTACATGAGTAGTTGGCAGCCAAGGCTGAGCTTTTTTTTTATATTTGAATGGAGAATATGAACAAGAAATATTATTTTTAGGGTTCCGTACTTAAAAAGTAAAAACGGAACCATTATAAGATCACTCCTGTATCTGTCTGTCTGTCACAGCCCTTTTATTCGTAAACTATGCAACGTGGAAAGTTCAAATTGGGGGAAGTAATAAAGACTATTGACCCACTTATTTACAGATTAATAAATATTCATAAATATATATAGGAAAAATGTAGAGGGGCTAATTAAGTTACTTGAAAAAAATATTTTCTTTGTATGTCGTGTGGGGTATCGTGTGAAAGCTTTCATAACGCTGAAATCAAAAATATATTTCATTTAATTTTAGGTATTATATTTTCAAAGTTATGGTGGAAAATGTAGTGCAAAAATATGTCCCCCCCACCTAATTCCGAATCTATTGGAATTAAAATTATGAAAAAAATTAGAGGTAGTAGACATTACTTTAAACCTTGCAGGAAAATTATAGCGATTACCCTAGGTCACATAGTTTTTGAAAAAATCGCATTTTTCCGTTACAATCAAATTTCGATTTACGGGCTTCAGCAAAAGTGTTGAGCAGAGCTGGAGGTACCTATCGTAGCAGAAGTATCAAAGGATTGTTTATCGTGAATTTCGGTAAAAATTGTCGGTAATTAGCCGAGATATTAACCCTTAAAGACACGGACGGTTTGGCCATACATAATGACAGGGACGGCGTACTCTTTGTTCCATCGGCTT
The DNA here is from genome assembly GCA_963932465.1 of Maratus speciosus. Lineage (NCBI taxonomy): Eukaryota > Metazoa > Arthropoda > Arachnida > Araneae > Salticidae > Maratus > Maratus speciosus. The sequence continues at coordinate 643,185,261 of OZ010787.1, read as the reverse complement.
TTAAAGCCTAGATAACAAATTTTAAGGATATATTTATGTAATGCAATGCCCCGTAGCAGTATAAAAGGAATAAACGTCAAATTGTTTAAAACAGACTAATTTAATGAGAATTAATCACGTAAATACTATGGGATTCGCGACTAGTTTCCATTGAGTGGCTCTCTCAATACACACTATGTCTTTAAACGTTAACTAAAAACCTATATGGAATAACAAATATACAGAATAGCTATATTTGCTATTATTTAGGTTCCATATATCTGTGAACTTTCATGATATACCCATTTATAATTTTCTAGTATCTAGGGTGCAAAGGAAAATCCCTTTAACCTGAAAATACTTGTGAACAGAGAGAGCTACAGCTATGCAAGTGAGGTAACGGTATAGTAAAGCGACTACGCCTGATTTAATGAAAACGACAGCAGCGCCCCCCCTAGTGGCGAAATTTGGAGGATAGCCACTGCAAATTAAAAAAGAAAAGACACAGAGCAAAATTTCCAGTTAGAAACATTTACAGTATCAATTAATTAATAGGATACGGCATTTGGCTTACATGGATAAGATAAATCTTCACTGTTTAACCAAAAATGTCCGAAATCGATGCACTCCATTTTGTGTAAACGTTTGAATGGAATAGTCAGAAGTATGAATAAATACGCAATATTTGTGCTATAAATACGTACTTATCTCAATACATTTTGATAACATCACACACACTTTACTGTACCATTACCTCACTTGTATATCTGTAGTTCTCTACCTTCGCAAGTATTTTCAGGTTAAAGGGACTTTCCTTTGCACCCTGTATACTATACAGCTATACCCAACCCTACGTTGTATAGTTTTTACAAAGTCTTAGTATTCTTTTAGCAACGGTATTTTTTTAATAATACACTTACTAATTCATATATTATTGTACGGAACCCTCTGTGCGCGAGTAACACTCGCACTTGACCGTTTATTTTAGAGTCCCATGCACGACAGAATTGTTTTTTACATGAGAACATAAAATGATAATAGACACAAATGAAGCATTTCAAATATTTGTTATATTTCATCAGGGTGGGGGGGGGGAGGGGAGCTACTGAAATCCCTCGTTTAATATACTTTTTCAACAGATGAACGAAATAAGAATAACAGGACTAAAATGGTCATCCAAGGAGACTCAGGGGGGCACAGACTACTGAAAAAAAGTTTCCTTTTCTCGGTGTTAAATTATTTTAAATATTTCGCGACATATAAATTTATAATGACATTTATTTTTTGAGCATTTTTTTAAAATACTGAGAGAAAAGGAAAAATTTATTAATTAAATTTGAAATATAGGGGTAATACATCTCTTCGCCCCCTACATTTAGGAGCACCAATGTTTGTTACTTTGCTGTAACAGTCAATCCTCCAAATTAATGTAAATTATTGAATTTATGTGAAATACTGAATTTATTTTTATCTTAATTTTAAAAATTTAAAGCGGAGTTTTTTCGACATCCCTTTTTGCTTGAAATAAAATTATAGAAATATAACATTCGTTTTTACATTGTTACATTCGTTGTTAAACTAATCCCAATTATTAATATATATATATATATATATATATATATATATATATGTTAATAATCCCGACAACACTTATACAATGAGAAAATTATCGACTATGAATTGTATTCCAAATCCGAACGGATGTTGGTAAATCTAATCGCATCACTATCAGACATCACACTGTAAATTAAAATGTCTGAAAATCAAACACTTAAGTGTCTGAAACGGAGTGTTCAATTTTCAGACATTTTAAAATGTCTGAATTTTTTCAGACACTTTTTGCGTCTGAATTTCAGACACTTCACACGTCTTAATAGCATCCATTTTTTTTGTAAGCATCATACGTAGCCATGTTTGACCACGTTGAACCCTGGAAAAATATTTGGCTGGGGTCTTGCCCCCTCCACACGCCCCCCCCCCCTCCCCCCGCAGCCTGATTTTTTTGGTGCTCCTAATTTTGGTATGCAATTTTCGTTAAGCTGTTTATTTAAATCTTTTACGACATTTTACTGATTATAATCAATATTTTGAACTTCAGGAATAGAACAAGATTAAAGCAAAAAATATTTATCTAAATATTTGTTTTGATGATAAATATGATTTTGAATATGATTTTTTTTTAAATCTTATTTTACTTTAAAAGTTCAAAACATCGATTACATTCAGTACAATTTCGAAACGGATTTAAAATATAAGCTTTACAAATATTGCACATTAAATTTGGTGGCACTTAAATCGTAGGGGGACGGGACACTGCTTTAATACCCATGCTTTAATCAAGAAGTTCTTTTGCAAAAAATGCAACCCTACACTATGGTTATCTAAATAGAGATGTCCGGTACACGGGAGTATCCATTGTGGAGGTTAATGGACATTCATGAATAGCGGACACCTCTATTTAGCGAATACTTTTTTAATCCGCAAAGCACACGCATACATATTTGTATATTTTTACCTCACAAAAGCAGACATCTCCGATCATCAGACAAATTCCGCGATCCCGAAGTTTCCGCTATTAAGGGCTTTTAAGATACATGGATAAATATATATTTTTTTACAATCTTGTCCTATTCTAAAAGTTTAAAATATTTATTATACTCGGTTGAATGTCGAAAGAGATTTAAAATGTCAGATGTACGAAAATTGCAAATAAAATCCCCCCATCTCCCCAAAAAAGAAAAATTCATATAATTTAAAAATTGGATTTAAAAAAAATTATATTGACACATAGGCAATTTTACATATCTATCAGATGATAATCACAACAGCTATTTAACTATGAGTAAAAAAATTAAAAAATAAATATTCCACTTTAATAACATTAAGAAAAAAATTACTTCGGTATTTTGTTAAATATATTTTGTGTTTTTAATCTTGTCCTACTCTAAAAGTTCAAAACTTTCATTATAATCAGTGCAATATCGAAAAGGATTTATGATATCAGCTTTGCGAAAATTGAATACAAAATCCCCCTCCCCCCACCTCCCTTCCCGGAAATTTTTTTAAATTCTTATCATTTAAAAATTAAATTAAAAAAAAAATTATATTGCCACATGCCACTTCAGCAAGTTTTTATGTAGATCACAGGGTAATCACAAAAGCTATTCAACTATCAATAAAAATAAATGAATAAATATCCTACATTAATAGCAAGAAGAAAAAATAACTTAGTTTCCAAGCTTCATTTGTCTTAAATATATGTCTTAACATCAAATTGTCATTCTTGTAATTTTCGTATAAGTGTATATAAATACAGTTACAAAAATCACAATATTAAGTACAAAATCTATAGTTATAGCTTTTTACTTTTTCCCATTATAAATTTCAAATTACTTTTCTACTAAAAATAATCAAAAAATCAATATTATACTTGATTTCAAATCAAATACATATGTATATTTTTACTGGCAGTTTTAAAATTAAGGAGCACATAATAGATGAATCATGACAACGTCATACGTTTTCAGGTACTTTATTTATCTTATTTTTTAATCTGCGGTTTTACGTTAGGAAGAAAGATCTTTCCAAAGCTTTTTTTTTTTTCTTTCATTGTGGTCGTTACGTGAGATAAGAATTAACCATTGAAACGAAACTGCGATTGAAAGCAAGAGAATGAATATTCAACTTAAAATGTCTCTATTTTAGTAATATTATTACTTTAAATTTGGGAAAAAAAGATGAAAATTCAGAATATATAATTTGTAATAAAAGACAACGTCATAAGTTTAAAAATATATACTTCTAGAATTAATGGGTTTTTTCGCAAACAGATTCAAAACTAATTGAATTTCATGCAAGATTTTGTTTATACTATAAATAAAATCATAAAAGACACTAATTTCAGTACTATAAAGAAATTATGACACTGACTTCAATCGATATTGCAAGAGGTCAGAAAAATTCCTCGATTTGAAATTTCAAAAACTACCCCAGTGAAGAAGAAGGGCTTGCATCATTTTAGTACGATATTTCATAATATATCCGACTAGCCATATTTAAAGAATGAAATGTTTCATCCTCAAAATAGGACCCGCCAGACAAAAGTTTCTTTTTTTTTGCTAGCTTCGACAGGACGAAGATGAATAACACAATATTATTGATATAAATTAATACGAATTAACACTAAGTCCATTGCACACGCTTTGTAGAATTTCCGGGTGTAATCTTCAAGCGTCGTCTACTTCTGTTCTGTGTCTATCCCGCCCTTATATGGACGACAGCTTCTAAGAGACATTTGATGTCAAGCACACACGTCAGATGCATGTATTCAATAAATAAATAATCCAAGTGAATACGAATTTAAATCACAGAACTTCACATTCCGCGAAAAACGAATTAAAATACACGCGTACATAAAAACAAACTTCGTTTGAATTACAACGTATACCAACTTTGAACGAACACATCTAAAACGCATGCGCGACTGGCAGTGGCCAGTGCCCCCTGTGGTTATTGCGTCGGAAAAATCAAAACGTCTTAAATTAAGACACGTTTGAAGCAACGAAGTGTCTTAAAATAAGACGTTTGCGGATATTTTAGACACTATTCTCAGTTCATTTACACCATGATCATACTAAGACACTTATGTATCTTAAATTAAGACATCTATAATGTCTTAATTTTCAGATTAAGACACTTAAGTGTCTAAAATTCTTTTTCAGTCACATATGTGTCTAAATTTAAGACGCCTCTATTTGCAGTGCAGGTATCGGCACAGCGTCGTTTGTCAATATAAATCGCATGCCGATATTTAGAGATGAATAACAGTAACTAAAAATCGAAAAAGCATGTTTTTTTTTAATCAGTTGACACTTATCAGTCGACACAGCCTGCACTTATCCGACATTTCCGACTGCGATCAGACGATGTGGCAAAACGCGTGCATTTATTGGGGCGCTGCATAAAGGGAACCACATATGACACTCGTGAATCAAAAATACACATTTATTAAAATCCACCCAATCGGTCCGATTTTGTAAGGAAATAAAAGCTCTTCAGTTGGACCCTGTCAAAAATCTCATTTTCTACGAGTACCGGGTAAAAATACCGAATAAATGTTCTGAGTCTACTCGTGTATTTTTCGCTCTTTCTAGATAATTCTTTAGAAAAGTCAGTAAGGATTATGAAAAATATGTGAAGACTTGCCTTCTATTTAAAGGTTATTGACTGATGGTCATTTCCCTTAAATAGAAACTTTTGGTAACAAAAGAAAAGTACTCTTTAAGAGGAATATAAAGTACGTCCATAAAAGGCATATTTAAACTTTAATAATCTATAAACTACACAGATGAAATAAGTAACATTCTTATACGATAGATCCTAAATTTTGTTCATTGTAGTAATTGAAAAAATAGATCAAAATTTTATCAATCGATCGCGCTGCCTAAATACATAACAAGTTAGAAATTGCTCGTCAAACGTGGCAAATGAGGTGCGTTCGTACTATAACTAGTTCTATAAATATTTTTTGAACCGCATATTGTACTGAATATATATTTTAATGCACTTCATAAGTGCATATCAATCTCATTCTGTTCGAAAGGCTGTAACATCATTAAAACGCACTTGCAATAATTTTTTCCCATTGGCCGTAATGTAACGGAAAACTTTTGACTGTCTCTGAAAAATTCGATACATATTGTCAAAATTGGGTGTTCCTATGGTAAATTTCAGAGTTTTGTACAATTTCAGTATGACGACGGCCTTCTATGCTTTTTTTTTAAAAACATTAATTGAAAGAAGACAATTTTTAATCGATTGGCTGTTTACGATTTCCTAAGTGACAGTTTGGCGATTAAATTTTTTTGGGTGTACCTTTTTTTTCTTATTGATTTTACAAATACAGTCCATGTATAAAGAACAGGGGCCGTACGCTTCAAGGAATTTTTCCGGACAAATATCAGTATTTTTTAATAGAAAAATTAATCTAGGTTAAACGCGCGAAATTTTGACTTATATAAGAAGAAATTTTCTATAAGAAAATACTGGTACCGAAGAATTTCCTGGTCTTGGAATTTCAGAACAAGTACGACCCCTAAAAGAAAGATACATCTCTGTCGCAAGTCATCATATAAAAATATGATACATATCATTTGATTAATAATAACAATTACTAATCAATGCTATAGTTCAATTTTGCTTAGGGGACGTCTACATATATTAATTGTACCAAACTCAAAAATTTTCTGTACTAGCACATAATTTTGAGATTATATTTTAATTCATCGACAAATTTTACTTTCCGAAACCAAACATGTAGCCATTTGATCCAGAAGTTTAAGAATTATGTAGGTTTAAAATTTGGAACTCCTAATTTAAAGTTATTTTCGAATAGTTACAATACGGATTGCATTGCAGTTCCACCAGCAGCGAAAAGGTTTCTCACATCAAAGATGGTAGACTATCGCGCCCGTTGACCTAATCGTTCGGGGTTTTCCGTTGCTTTCTTTGAACCATGTTAACCTTGCGTAAATACTGGTTAAATCCCCTTATAAAAAAATAAAAAAAACCCACTGAGAGCAACCCCCACCCTTCTTTTATCCTTCGCGTACTTAAAAACAAACAGACTGAAATTCGATAATTTTTTATGCATAACTCAACCACATCTTGGAGGAATAAGCTGAAATTTTGGATTCTTATATTTAATGCTCCAAGAACTTGATTTCTATTTCTTTAAATTCACATTATTCCTTTTCGGAAATTTATTTTAAAATGCATATATTTCTTATATTGATTTTTGAAACAAGTATGAATTGTTACATATGCTTTATTTAATAGAAGTCACTTTTTAGAAGCTTCAAATATGCGAATCCAATATTACAGCTCAATCCTCCAAGTATTTTTTGAGTTAAAGACTACCGCATTGCAATCTGTTTATCAGCAATTAAAAATGAATTTATCATTAGGAAATTTCATCCGGGATAATTCCTAAACTACTTGACTGAATGACTGCCCGTTTGGTATTCGAAGATTAATTTTAACAAGGATCCAAATATAATGTCAAAATTAGATGTTAGAATTGAAAATTTTAAAGTTTCTTACTTATTCTATATTTCTAAGCAAAATTTAAGTAAATAGTGTTTAATAAATGCTAGTACTAATTTATGGGTACAAGTGCCAGTTTTATACGATAATTTGCCGAAGAGTTAAAGGGGATGTATCGTTGTTATCACATGAATTGTACAGTCGTGGAAAAAAAAAGTAAACACCTCCTACTAATTCCTCAACAAAATATCGTAGAAGAAAGCTACTGGTACCGAACGATTGGAAATAAAGTCTACTTTTAAGCGATGTATATAAAATTTGCTTAGGGGGCCATCTACATATTAAAACGAACCATAACTTTGTATTTTTCAATAGCAGTACGCAATTCTGTCAGCATAAATGAACTCTACACCCTTCAATTAGTCTAAAAACAAATTTCTACGCAATTCGTACCATAAGTTTCCGAGAAATTAATTATTTTAAAACGAGCGTATTTTAAGGGCTGTATCCAAATTGAAGTTCGGTATTCGATTGTCGACCGAGACAGCTCCCTTCTTGATCAAGGCACCTTAAGCAGTCAATTAAGCCTGTTAGATTACAGGATAGCGTAAGAAATTTCAAAATATTTAGTCACTTCTATCATAGACGGCCCCTTAAAACATCGTTTTGCCGTTTTTTAAGCATAATTTGAAAACTACTTGGTAGAAAAATGTGAAATTTTGGATTTGCATAAAGCAGGACTTATTAAATCTGAATCCATCAAAAAAATTGTAGGTTGCAATTCATATTTTTTTTTAATATTAATTTCATAATTCATAATTCATATCAGAAAATTATAAAAAATTGCAAATTCAACGTATTTATGTTTGAGTATATTAGTATTATTGCTACACAAAAAATTAGAACATTAGGATAATAATTTCAGAAGTTATAAATAAAAATATGAAAATGTAATTTAACATTAGAAGCTCTAAATTTTGAATGTTTATAATTCAAAAAATTATCATTCAAATGACTTGAAATTTGGTGTCTGGGCACAGTTTGAACCAAAGATTTGAAATATCTCATTAAAATTGGGTATTGCCATTGAAAAAAATGAAGTTTAGATTCGTTTTAATATGTAGATGGCCCTCTAAGCAAATTTTATATACGTCATTTAAAAGTAGACTTTATTTCCAATCGTTCGGTACCAGTAACTTTCATCTACGATAATTTGTTGAGGAGTTAGTAGGGGGTGTTTACTTTTTTTCTTCCACGACTGTGCATGTCGTCCAACGGGAAAGATCAAATTTCAATTTTACATTGTTAGGAAAACGTTTACAGTGTAGGGATGGGACGATGGCCTAATCGAAATGTTAGTTGTGTAGATTTGTTAGTCACGATGGAGCGTGCTTTCGCCGCCGAAGCTTAAGAGCCTACGGCTCATTCCATGTCAATTCAACCAAATTTTTTATGGTTTGTAACCTGACCCCCAGGGATTTGGATGAAACTCGGTGTATATACTAATTTTATCATGATATGAATACATCAGAAAAAATTCCTTCCTAGACCTCATAGTTTGTGAGATATTGGGAGTCCAATTTTTGGATTTTTCTCAAATCGCACAGTTCTGAGTCTGTATTTTTAGACTGCAGTTCCATTTTCAAAAAATTGTTTCTCTGGATCTAAAGTGCGAATCATCTTAAAAATATCACAGTAAGTACATCAAAAGATGCAGATTTTAATAAAAAAAATATATAAAAAATTAATTTTAAATATTTAGGGCCAAAAAATTAAACCAAAGTTGAAAGTTATGGTTATTTTTCCAAGTTTTTGTGATTTTACGAAAAATGCTCTACACAAAAAGGCAAATGAAATTTCCAATTTTTTTTTTGTTGTAAATGCAAGTTTACACTTTGGGCTTTCTAGTTATGAAATAAAAATGATGCCTTTCTCATGACTTATGCAAAATTTTGCCTTGTTTTGGGAAACTGCACCAATCAAGAAAAAAAAATCTCTGGCTAATTTTAGCTGAGGTACCTAACTAACTACTGTGGTTCCTATGATTTGTTGAATATATTATTCAATTTTTCTTTCTTCCTTTCTTTTGCAAAGTAAAGTTTTTGCTTTTTTTTTCTTTCTTCTGAGTAAAAGGGGGAAAAAGTCTATGACTGCAGTCTATCCTCCCTCCATTAAATTTTGTGCATAATCCTTATGTTTCCATTATTTATTCATTCATATATTTTCTTTTATTATTAGCATTTTTTTAAAATTTAAACAATCCCTTAACTTTGAAAAATTAAAGCCACAGCTCCAGAACGTCCAGAAACAATTGAACTAATTGAGAAGTTTTATAATTGTAATGAATATCGAAGAGTCATGACTGGAAAAAAATGTAGTTAGCGTTGCTAAGAATGTACTATGCACTAAAGCGATTGATATTATGTGTATCTACATGAGTTGTATTCTCTTTTTAAACAGGAATTTACAAAAAAACTTGATAATTATAACCCTAGGTATTCAATTTAGTATTAGCAGCACTGTTCATTTAATTCATTTTGTGACAAGCTAAGTAAAATATTTGGAAATGTTATTCCACTCTTTCATAACGAAAGCTAAATCTAATTTCCTAAAAGAAACTAAAGCAAACTTTGGCCCTCAAAAAGCTATCGTTTTGTAGGATTTCAGCAAACATTTTACTTTTCTCATTCAAGGTGAGGCTTAAAGTTACCATTGGACCAAAGAAGCTGCACTCTTGATCCAACTGTTATATACACTCTATCTCTCAGTATTAGATTATCAGCAAGCAATATACGCATTTTATCTTATGATATGCAACATGATGTCACTCTTGTGTGTTTAACACAGAAGGAAGTGATATCATTTGTAAAAGAGCTATTTCCTAATGTAAAGAAATTCCTTGACTTTTGTGATGGGTGCTTTGGCAATATAAATATTGCAAATTTTCATAAAAATTTACCAAAATGAAGAGAATTTCCACTTAAGATATTTAAATTCCTTTCTGGGGGTGGGGGGAAGGAGGGGAGATAGCCACCGATTTAATGTTTTAGATACTAAATCACGAAGATCTTCTAATATACCGATATTTTGTTGTGTTATTATGTTTGGAGTTACAGTAAGATAGGAAAATTGACATATAAATTAGAAGGTTCTTAATGTTGCTTATTCATAATAAATATAAATTTTAAATTGCACAAAAAAAGAATGTTTCAAAATAAGTCTAAGTGATACTGCAAAAGTACGTCATTTATTTCTATATTTATATTTAGCTCAGTTATATTTTTGAATTTCAATCTTTTAATACAATGTTTATTCTGATTTTTTAGCTTTAAAAATTTGCATATAATTGATCAAATTCTTTATTTGTTACATAAAAAAATACAACAATCTAAATCTTTAAATTATTTATAAGCAATTTTATTTAATGTATTAGATTTAATTAATGATTAGTTCAATTTTAATAAAAATGAATTTTTTCTCCGAGTTTATGTAAAAATTTTGCCCTGTTTTGGGAAATTGCACCATTCAAGAAAAAAAAAAATATCTCTAAATGTCTAATTTAAACTGTGGTACCTAAATAATTAATTACTGTGGTTCCTATGACTTGTTGAATTTATTTTATAAAAGTGCTTCTTTTTTTTATTTACAAAGTAAAGTTTTTCTTTGTTTTTTGAGTAAAATGAGAAAAAAAATCTATGATTTCAATATCTACACCCACTCCATTAAATATTGCACATATTCTTTACATACTACCTTTGTGAAAGTATTTATAGAAATGCTATACCACTGAATCCAATGATAGGTGTACATTTATGTGACAAACATATGCGATAAGATTGAGAACAACACAATTTCAGATAATGTGTGATATGTACCAATAACATACAAATTTTCTACTGTTATAAAAATAAATAAATCAGTCTGATTTTAAGGGTTCATTTTAGGAAATAAATCAAAATGATTAGTAAATTTATATTTAAAATGTGCAGCAATTATTTAGGTACCATAAGCAAAGTTAAAGATATTTATCTGTTGATAGGTACAGCATCACAAAATAAGCCAAAAATCTTGCATAAGCCATGAGAAAGACATCATTTTTATTTCATAAATAGAAAGCCCAAAGTGTAACCTTTTAATTAAAACAAAAAGAAATTGGAAATTTCATTTGCCTTTTTGTGTAGAGCCTTTTTCGTAAAGTCACAAAAATTTGGAAAAATAACCATAACTTTCAACTTTGGTTTAATTTTTTGGCCCTAAATATTTAAAATTAATTTTTTAAATATTTTTTTATTAAAATCTGCGTCTTTTTATGTACTTACGGTAATATTTTTAAGATGATTCGCGTTTTATATCCAGAGAAACAATTTTTTGAAAATGGAACTGTAGTCTAAAAATGCGGACTCAGAAATGTGCGATTTGAGAAAAATCCAAAAATTGGACCCCCCCATATCCCACAAACTATGACGTCTAGGAAGGAAAAATTTCTGATGTATTCATATAATGATAGAATTAGTATATACACCGAGTTTCATTCAAATCCCTGGGGGTCGGGTTACAAGGTCTGGTTGAATTGACATGGAATGACTCCTACACTAGTCACTCAAAAAGACCCGGATGTTGATGTTAATCCTATGTGTGTGTTATTTTCAAATATCTCGCTTGAATTTTGATATTTTCGATTGATTTTTTTCATAGGATAGCTGAGGACGATCTAAAACCGGGCTAGTTTTTATTTTTATTTTTTTTTTTGTTTCATATATATATTTTTTTATTACTTTTACTTTTGGAACCGGATTGAGCTGGTTCTGAAATTGAAACTATCCTAATATAATAAAAAAAACTATAACCAAAATTGAAAAAGTAAAAACTACTCCGGTTGTATATCGTCCTCAGCTATCTTATGCAAAAAAAAAAAAAAAAAAAAAAAAAAACATTCGAAAATATCCAAATTCAAGCGAGATATTTGAAAATAACTTCCCCATAGGATTAACATTATCATCCGCGTCTTTTTGAGTGACTAATGTAGGCTCTTAATGATTCTTTGGCTGATTTTGCACTCGCTTCTTTGGCCGAACCCATTCGATAAAGTAATCTTCAGAGACAAAGTTAATTTTCTTCTGGCAGTCTACTTCAAAAAGCAGAAATTCGAGTATTAGCCACAAAACAAGTCAAGACGTAAGGATAAAAAAAAAGTTCCAAAAAAAGGACCAAAAGCGATATAGAGGGTGGTCATAAAGTCTTTCAATGATTACAATTATTATTCCAGAAAAACTAATATAATTAAGCATATGTTTGTTTCAATACGTTGTATAGACATTTCCGAAGTTTTTAATGCAAATACTCTCAAGAATATCAATTGCATATTCAGCATGTTTATTATAATCATTCAGCTGCAGAGATTGCACAATTTGCACTTTATTAGCATTCAAGGTAAGACGTTTTTGAAGAATTTTCCTAACTGTTGTCCGAGGTATTTTCAGTTCACGTGACGCACCCCCTGTAGACTTCGTAGGAGTAAGCTTATATGCATGGCGAACGAGATGCACTGTTGTACATACATATTTTTTGTAATCAGGGAAAGTCTTTATGACCATCCTGTATATGTTGTGCAATATCTGCCTCAGGCAAAATATTTCGGTATTTTTTCTAAACAGAGAGTTACAACTGGTGAAAAAAGGCTTCAACAGAAAAACTGCAATGCACTTACTTCCAAGGTTAAATTATGATTTATGAGTCGTTTAAGGTCATTTTCCCTTCAAAATGTGTATAGATATAGCATTATTAAATTTGAACTTTCCCGATGGACACCCTGTATATTCTCCAAATTTAGTCATGTCCAACTTATATTTATTAACAAATTATAGAAAGAGCTAACACGGATGATAATATATTACCATTTTTTGCAACAATACGTGATGAGAGAAAAATGCCACATTATTAATAGGAAAATTGCTCTATGTTTTTCTTGTTTTCGTAACATCTTTCAATAACAGAAGTTGTGCAAAAATACGTCAATTTATAAAAGTAAATATGATAGTTACCTTTAAAAGTAAAAATACTTCATATAGTTTTCAGACACACTTGTGCATCGATGTGCAGTCACAATTTCGATGCATATAAATCGATATTATTAATTCTTTTGTTTTTTAAATAATTCTACAAATTTTTATCAGTTATGACGTTTTTAAATTTACAAAATGATAATAAGTTTCGAAAAAACTACATTAATTTCTTTTATTTTTATTTTATTTACTATTAAAAAGTTAATTAAAAACATATCTATCATTCTTCGGTAATGAATAAAATATGTAATTAAGTATTTAGTATGAGTGTAATATTAAGAAAACACAAGTTTGTTGGATAAATATTTTTCATGAAAAACCGTAAAAATATAAGTGGTTTTTCTACGGCGTTTTTTACGATGTAAAATATTTGTAGTTAATTAGAAAATATATTTTTTCAAGTCTTTAATCAAAGGTTTTTTTCTGAAAAATTCTAAATAAATATTTGTTAATCAAAAAGAGGCAGATGATCTTTTAAAAATATTCCTTGAGGTATTGTCAGTTATGTAAACATACTATATTAATACATGGAAATTATTCCAGAGAGAAACATTCGCCTTGCATACAATATTTCAAATTTTCCAGGCTGGGTATCGTTCCATGTGGTTTAGTCGGTAGAACGTCAGTGCGCTATACTGATGGCCCGGGTTCGAGTCCCGGCATGGAATCTTTTTCACTAGGTTGGCCTTTGCGCCTTTTAAGCAATTACTTTGAAATATTGTATGCAAGGCGAATGTTTCTCTCTGGAATAATTTCCATGTATTAATATAGTTTCTATCGATGCTGGATATAATTAAGTTTCGTGTTCGCTCCGGGTCGGTGGCTCACGATAAATATTTCATCTTGTGCTGCGTTTGTAGCTTTGCCAACAAATAATAGTGAGAAATTTTCCAGGCTGGCATCGTTCCATGTGGTTTAGTCGGTAGAACGTCAGTGCGCTATACTGATGGCCCGGGTTCGAGTCCCGGCATGGAATCTTTTTCACTATGTTGGCATTTGCGCCTTTTAAGCAATTACTTTGAAATAATGTAAACATAAATTTTTATTATTTTCGTTTTCTTCTTCACTCATAATTTGTTCTATGACGTCATGAATACAAAGAAAATGTTAAATTGCAACGTTTATTTTCTTAGAATTTGCATTTCATTAAATTAATTGAAAACTGCATTTTTCTTGTATTGATTTATCTATCTATCTATCTATATTATAAAGGACAACCGCGTTCGTCTGTAACGCTGACGCCATTTTTATGTTAGCAACAGCAGACGATTAAATTTTGCTTTTACTGCAATTTTTAGGGTTCCGTAATTTAGTAAAAACGGAACAATTATAAGATCACTCCTGTGTCTGTCTGTCACAGCCATTTTACACGTAAACTATGAAAAGTGGAAACTTCAAATTGGGGGAAGTAATGAAGACTATTGACCCACATATTTATAGATTATTAAACATTCAGAAATATATTTAGGAAAAATTTATATGGCTAATTAATTTACTTTAGAAAAAATATTTCTTTGTATATCGTGTGGGGTATCGTGTCAAAGCTTTCGTAACGCTGAACTCAGAAATACATTATTTAAAATTTTAGGTATTATATTTTCAGAGATACCATCGAAATAGCATAGATATAGCATTATTAAATTTGAACTTTCCCGATGGACACCCTGTATATTCTCTAAATTTAGTCATATTCAACTTATATTTATTAACAAATTACAGAAAGAGCTAACACTGATGATAATATATTATAATTTTTTGCGACAATACGTGAAGGATGAAAAATCTCAGATTATGAATAGGAAAATTGCTCCATGTTTTTCTTGTGTTCGTAACACCTTTCAATAACAGAAAGTGTGTAAAAATACGTCAATTTATACAAGTAAATGTGATTAGTTACCTTTAAAAGTAAAAATATTGCATGTAGTTTTTAAGACACATTTCTGCGTCCATGTGCAGTCAGAATTTATATGTATATAAATCGATATTATTAATATTTTTTTATTCTTTAAACACAATTCTACAAATATTTATCATTGTTTTACGTTTACATTGTTTTAAGTTTTTACATTTGCAGAACATGAATAAGTCGTGAGAAAAAAATATTTATTTAAATTTTTAATTTTATTCCTTATGAAAAAGTTAATTGAAAACATATCTATCATTCTTATGTAATGAATAAAACATGCAATTTTGTATTTATTATGCGTTTAATATGAAAAAAAATATTATGTTCAATAAATATATTTTTTTTAAAAAATCGTAAATCTATAAGTGATTTTTTTTTACGTTGTTTTTTATTCTGGTAACATATTTTTAGTTAATTAAAAATATATATTTTCTTTATTTTTTAACCAAATAAATTTTTCCAAATAAATAATTGAAATTCTAAATAAATAATTGTTTGTCAAAGAGGGGCTGATGATTTTTTAAAAATATTCTTTCAGGTATTGTCCACTATATAAACACACATTTTTATTATTTTTGTTTTTTTTCTACAATCATAATTTGTTCTATTTCATCATGAATATAAACAAAACGTTGAATAGCAACGTTTTTTTAGAATTTGAATTACATTAAATTATATGAAAACTACATTATCCTGTTGTTGATAAATCTATTTTCTTAAAGATAATTATTAAATACTTTTTACACTTTTTAACACTTTCCAACATAGTTGAAAAGTGTTTAAGAATTAGGTTTGTCGGTCCGCCTGTCTATCTGTCCGTCTCTAACTCCCGTAAATAGAGTCCGATTGCCATGAAATTGATATATGTTATTGAGGTTTGGTATGGCATGTTCGGTATTGAAAATAAAGTGTGTAGCATTTAAGTTCATTTACAGGGACACTCAAAATAATTCCGTTACATTGCGGTCTATGAGGAAAAATCGTCTGCGGCATATTTTAGTGATATTAAACAATTTTAAACATATTGAAATTAATATATATCACTGAAGTATACTTCAAGATTCTTACTATAAAACGTAGTAACGGTGAGCACAGAAATTATCGTACATTTTCAGGGGAACACAAATGAATATGGCTACAGAAGAAAATGAACGATAGTTGAACTACGAACACTACTTGCCGGAAGTGCGTTTTCAGTTGTGGTATGCATTTTTAAATTTAATTATTTTAAAATATTACTCCGTGTGTATAAATTCCACAGATCATAGGGGAGACCGGGGATAGTTGGCTACATGGGTAAGTAGGCGCAGTCCTCATAAATCGCCTGTTTGTGGATAGATTGCGCAACTAGTCACAGGGTACCTTTCTTCTTGCTTTTTACAATCCTCATTGTAGTTTTGCAGCGTTACCTACGTGCAGTGGACATTTATTATGAATTTTCTGTTTTTTGCACTCATAAGTAATTTTTTGTTGCTTCATTCTTTTTCGAATTTCTAATACTTATCTTAATAACTGCGATTTAACTTGTGCAGTTTTTCTTAGTGTATGCTTAACTGTACCTACCCCATATGTCATTTACTTGGATTATTTATGCTTAGATGGTTACGTGTCCTTTTGTGAAGAAATTTATTATGGGGCTAGTAGGCGCATTGAACGCGGGGCAAGTTGGCTCGGTGTTTAGTATGTGCTGGTAGCTTGAAAAACAGCAAACACCGAGAAAAGTGGTTGCAATGCAAGATTTTGGGTACACGAGGCTTGCCCAAACGGAGACACTCGATTTTTTATTTGTGACAACTGTAACTCTGATGATGATATCGAGTAGGATAGAAGTTACTCACTATTAATATTTTATTCATTATTTTTATATATGTATAATTTAGAATTTACATTGTACGGCGATAATGCCATTGTTTAAACTTACTGGTAATAATGAAATTGATTTCTCTTAACTGCGTGCCTTATTTGAGTTTCATTTAAATTTTTATATAGCATGCGCCAACTTACCCCATAGGTATAGGCAACTTGCCCCGTGACGGGGTAGGTTGGCGCACAATTTCCCTTTTACTTTAGGCTTCCGCTAAACATAAACCACAAAAGCTACAAACTCAAAACTCCGGATATTTATAGCCCAATGCCTGTTCTTAGATGACTCAGTTGTTGTTGATGGTGCAGATACAAGACAGTCGCTTGAAGACAAAATGAATAATCATGTGGAAAATTTTAATAATATTTGTAATAATTTGAATCTCACCATTAATCCATCAAAGACTGTTGCTATGATATTTGGCACAAAAACGTTGAAGAAAAGAAGACCAATCTTTAAAATTTTACATAACAGCATTCCTGTAAAAGATACAATGTTATACTTAGGTTTTACTTTGGATAACCTGTTTAACTGGCTCCCTCATTTAGAAGCTGTCAGATCTAAAGTAACAGATTTTTCCTGTAACATCAAGAAGTCGAGGATTCGTGACCGGGGTACTCCTCTTCAATATCTTAAATTGTGGTATCAAACAGTTCTTCTGAAACAAATAAGTTATGGCCATGAGATTTGGCTGGGGGACTTGAAGTATCACGGTATTAAGCGTTTATCCTCTTGTCAGCGAGTGGCTTTGTTCTCATTTATTCATGGCTATCGTACAACTTCTACAGATGCGCTTTGTGTATTAGCTGGTGTTCCTCCAATTTTTCTTCAGCTTTCGATCTCAGCCTTAAAATACAATGTGCTGAGTGGCAGAACGTCTGTTGAATTGAGTGGTTGTCGCATAGATTCGGATAAACTAGTAAGAAGGATACCAACTTTTGATTATCCGTATTTTTATTCTCCTCATAATGTTAATTTTATTCGTCCAATGATGAAATATAATGCATTTGCTGGTTACCCAGTTCTGTTTACTGACGGATCGAAGATGGATCAAGGGGTTGCAGCAGCTTATGTTGTGTTCAGGGGCCATGACTCTATATTTGAAAAAAGGATAAAACTTAAAAATTATAATTCGATCTATCAGGCAGAGCTGGTTGCAATTGCTGATGCAATAGATTGGTGCAGGTCATCACAGTTTTCAGTTTTCTATTTGTTTACGGATAGTTTTTCATCGTATTGCTCTCTCCAGTGTCTTTTCCTAACGATGATCTTTTAATGAGAATTTACGATAATCTGAGATTAATGAGTGATAAAATTATTAACATAGGATGGGTTAAGGCCCATATTGGCATTTATGGAAATGAAAGAGCGGATTTCCTTGCTAAATCAGTGATTCTTAACGATGAGTATGATATTGAAGAAAACATTCCTATGCCGATCTGCATGTTAAAAGCCGGTCTGTCTAAAAAACTTATTTGTGATTGGCAAACTGATTGGAATAATAGTAAAAAAGGTCGTTTTACATATGACTTATTAAGTAAAGTTAATTTAGATTATGTATGTTATTCTCAGATATGTGTTCATTTTTACACAGAGCATGGTGCCTTTCCGGCATATCTTAAAAAAATGGGAAAAGCAGAGAGTGATAAGTGCAGTTGTGGTACTAAAGGCGATGTTCGACATTTTTTATTTGACTCATGCCAAGTGTCTGCTGAGAAATTTGATTTTATTAGGAACCGTCCAGTGGCATGGAATATCAGAAGAGTTCTCGCCTGTCGTGGGAACTATAATAAGTTACGAAATATCTATAACAAGCTAAATAAGAATTTTTCATTTATTAAATATGTGTTTTGAACGTCCACTTCTTGTGGTTTTTACTGCAAGCTGGTGAAAGTACTATAAAGCTGTGCCCTTATTGTGACATTGAAATACTTGGTCTGCTGGTCGGAACTATCTTTTTATCTTCGGTGCTAACAGTGATTGACATGTTGTGCGGCTACATATGATGGTCTTTTAAAAACTTTTTAATAACATTATTATGTCTTTTTACGAACATTTCGGACTACTTTCTACAGACTTTGTGTTTCAGAGTGTATGTGGTGTCCTTCTTAGGAACTATGATACGAACAATTATTTTGTAGGACTTTGGCGATGGACTCGTTTATTTTAGTCTATTGCAATTTGTATATTTGCAGGTCAATTTAATTTACAATTTAGTTCAATGTGTGATTCCAGTTTTGTATAAGATTTCAAGTCAGTGACTTGAACATCTGTGATATTTTTGTTTTGGTTCTGTTGGTGTTTAACGAGAGGTGTTCTCGTTCTCTGTTTAAATTTTATTTTGGTTTACAAATTATGTAACCTTATGTATGTAGATTTTATTTCTAGTGAGAGTCTAAATACTGAACGTTAGTCTATGTTTAATTATTTGCCGTCTGGTTTTTCTGGGCCTGTTTTCTTAGCGGTGGTTTTTCTTGGTAGTGCATAGGGTTTACCGCCGGAGCAATAGAACCTATGCCAAATTTGGTGGGTGCTCCGGTTGGGTGATTCTGCCTGTTCTACCCTCTAAGTGTTTGGGGCGTATTATTCCGTTTACTAAGCTCCAGGTTTCACTGCAATATAAGCAATATTTAAGATAATGTAAGTCAATAGATTTAATGAATTTTAAATACATTGAAGAATGATTAATACTCTCAAGGATTACATTCATATTTGTAATTGAGTTTTTTTTTATAATGTTGAAAGAATCACATTTTCTTAGCATTTAAAACAAAATGCAGAGAAAACAACTTTACAATTTTACCCTTTTGCAAGACGCTCGGAGGGTTAAAAGTACAGTTAGAGTTTCATAAAAAAACTTAAACAAAAAATTAATAAAAATCAATAACTAAAAACTGCGCCTACTAGCCCCGATCTCCCCTATACAGGGCTGCACAAACGTTTTCAGCAACCTCCGTTTATTGACGGAGAAAATTTTCAACGTTTAACTTCTCTAACTTTTAGCATACTATGTAGTATACATACATATCTATAGATCATATACAGGGCTACCTTAAAAAATTCTATATTTTCCCGGCTATTCATTCTAATAGCAGAAATTGTGTTTTCAAATGCATCATGGGTTTTCCAAATTTTTCATTTAGAAATCGCCTTTCACCTTTGTAAACTGTGAAGTTTTATTATAGTATTCTGAATGTGTTGGAAAGTATTTCATAATCCATGCCACATGATTTTTCGTTCTTGTTATGTAATTTTTCACGTTAATTTTGCATGTAAACAAAGACAAATGCCATTTAATCAACGAAAATTAAATACAGTAGTGCTCACGAGTATTTGGACAACGTTATATTCGATCTTATTTTGTTTAATTTTATTGAATTTTTCTTGGGTTTCACGCTGTTTTCTAGCAAAACATAGTTAATTTGCTAAAATTCCGAAAAACATTGAATATGGTTAAATAAAATAAATGATTGAGTTTTGTATTTTACTATTGTTTTTATTTAAGTCAATTATTATCTTTGTCAAAATACTTTTGAGCGCTACTGTATAATCAAGCATAGAATATAACAACGTACGAAAGTCTAAAATCATTTCTTGTGAGCCACCGTCTTTTACATTTGAACTGAAGTTACGCTATAAAAAATTTATGAAACGTTGCTCCATAAAATAAATTTTATTGAGTAATTTAACCTATATATATGGTGTTGCGTTACACTATGTGTAACATTACACCAGTTATATCAGTTTAAATTACACCATTATATAAGTTAAATTGCTTCATAAAATTTGAGGCAGCATGCTGCTACCAATTTTTGGAGTAACGTTACAAAATCTTTTTACAGTGCAATCGAATATCTTGTTTCACACAAGAAGCATTTTGCCTTAATTCTTTTATTATCAACAGACATTATTTTGAAATATTTCACGTCTAATAATGCATACTGAATATTATTAGATTTAATCCTCTTGGTAAAGTATCATTGAGAGATTTAGCAGTATTAACCATCTTTTCACTACCCTATGTCGCTGCATTATACTTCTAATGTACTATTTTAAATAAGCTGCAAATCTGTAAATATCCATTCCTGTCTATCCCACAACAATGTTTTTTAATTCCATGGAACGTTATGAATTTAAAAAAATGTAACTACTCAGCAAAAATGCTTTTGAAGAAGCTAAAGATCAGATTCATTAATATACCTATCGTAGCAAACGTTAAACAATGTGTTCGTATTAACTTCCGGAAACGAATTGAAAAACTATTAAAAACAGGCATGCATGTGTTTCCCTGTTGCAAATCTACCATCTGCGGTTTAATCACGACAATTTGAAACCTGGAGAAATGTATTTTAAGTATTTTGAAAATACAAAATGCACAGAAAATGTTATACAAAATGCATTACAAAAATACTTAATTATATTACCAAAATAATTGTTGGTTTAAAATCCAAACTAAAAGTTACAAATATATATTGAAAATATATTTCATACAGATATATTTTCGATACTGCCCATATCACGCCACTGAATTTCATAATAGAAGGAATGTTAATTATCAATTCTTTTACATTATATCTAGCGACCGTGAATAAAAGATACCATAAAATTCAGAGAAAAAATATGGCAAAACACAGACCACAAATATGAAGTTCATAGGGTAGTTTCTGGTAGATAAAGTCAAATTAGATATTCTTTTCAAAATATGACGAATGCTAGAATTTTCACTCAAATATATTTTTTAATTAAAAAGTTCAGACTTTATTAACTTTCATCACAAATATTTAGTTTCATCATAATTTTAAATAAAACCTTACGTGAGCTTAATAAGGAATACGAAAAAGTATTGCTCGTAAAATATGAGAAAAGCGTGGAAATAAAAAAGTGATTAAAATAATTTTGAAAATTTTGAAAACAAATGCAGAATAGTTTGAAAAGAAAATGCCATAAATATGAAGAAAAATGAAGGCGTCATTACTAGCCCTCTTTAACAACTCTCGTGGCAGAAAGTCAACCGCCGAGATAGACCCTCCTATTATGGAACTTATATGTCGCCGTAAAGTGTTCGGCTTTCATGTAAACTGGGGCTGGGGTAGCCGCTTAAAGAGAGTTGAAACATGCGGGAAATAAAATTTTATCGGTTGAAAAGATTTTTGGTAAAATCAAATCGCCAAGCATTTTAGCGGGCCTGCCATTATCGCCAAGCCCCCACCAGTGGCCGAGAGGTTCTTCTCTCGAAGCTGGTAGACGGGAGTTGTTGGGTTCGATCCCGGCCTCGACGGCCTAAACGTTCGGAGTTTTCTTGGTTTTATTCAAACCTTGGTTTTCCAAGCGTAAATACGGGTTAGGTTCCCTTAGAAAGACCACCACGGAGGGCACTCTCCTCTCCCTTTGGGCCTATATCCATCGTGCTCATAATTGGCCGTCATAAACACAATCAACCAACCAACCATTATTGTCAAGATTATGTTTCTTGACTTGGCTCATACATATAATCGAATTGGTTCAAGAAATGGTACTTTAGATATACAGGTCATTCTGTTTTCCCACGACCATAGGTTAAAATCTTTAAAGGCATGAGAAAAAACAATTTTTTTAATAGTAATCATAACTTTTCGACTGAATCAATCTGAGGTTTCTGCTATTAAAAAAATATAAGATCACTATAAAAAATGGTAATACTCCATATACGCAAACCATTAAAACTATAATACGGTTTAAAAAAGAATTCGTTGTATATTGATGCCTCGGTTAACGACTCTCTATACAAACGAATGTTTCGCTTAAAGCTATCCTTTTTATTATTTTTTCTTTTGACTTATGGAAGAACCCTTATTCGGAATAGGAGAGTTTTCTTTTTTTATTTTTTTTTTTGGGGGGGGGGGAGGTGGAGGAGGATACAGGTACTAACAGAATGCATAAGCCTTGCATTTTAATTGGGCGATAAATCAGTTTTTGTTAGTGAACATGCCGATTAATGAACATAGTTTTGAAACGAGTTATGTTCCTTAACTGAGGCATCACTCTATTGTCAGAAATAATACGCACTGGAACATTATGTCTTTAAAAATAAAACTACGTCACATAAAAATATCTCCGACTAGTTATGGACCGAAAAAGAAGCGTAAACTGGAAAATTCCCCATTAGTTAAACTTTTATTTATGTATTAATCAAAATGTGTATTTATTACTTACTGAAAAGACGTTTACAATTTTACTATTAAAATAGTTTTCGAAAGTAAAAAATAATACATAAAGAGATAAATAAACAGTATGAAAAATGAACCTGTGGCATTATCGTGATAGTAAGATTTGCTTTTTCACGAAATATAATTTCAAAGGCCTTAAGTTTCTCTTCCTGGATTTTAATTTCATTTTTATCTATAATCCCCTGATTTGCATGTATATCGTTTTGTTGAGTACATATTAGCTCCAAAAGGTTACCATTTTAGCATTACTTTACAATTTCAAAGAATCCTTTTATAGTTTCTCGAAAAAGTAATTTATGTTTATCCAAGACTTTTTAGATCGTATTGATCTAAAGACTTTTTTGATCGTACTCTAGATCGTATTGATCTAGAGTAAATATTATTTTTTAATGTGATAATGAATGCATTTCTGAGTATTGTAAATTCTGCAATTGTAAATAAACCATAACTATTTATGATGATTTAAAATTATTTCCTTTTGAATAAATTAAGAAATGTCTGTTAACTATTTCTTTTTATTGAGTATCACAATGATCGATTTTTATAACTGCGATTATCTGTCCTAAACAAGAAGAAACCGTTTTGAAATAAGTGCATTGATTGAAGATTTCGTTTTTTTTAAAAATCATATAACAGGAGTAAATCTTGTATGTGTCTATGTGTGTATGTAAATTTTATCTAAAAAACGGCTCTAACGATTTTGCTTAAATTTTGCATCATACCGTTTTGGGGTAGACCATTATTAATGTATGGACATGGGTGTAAGACCATTGGGCTAAGTTGCATGTTCGAGAAAATTTAAATAGTGGATCATTTTGGGGTCTACCGAATAATGCATCTATGGGAATGGAGGTTGAAAGAGTTATTAAGATGTTGGACAGTTGGCAGTAAACGAAGTCCCAAAGTTGACAACATTTCGCCAAATTTGGCGATATTTGGTGAAATATTGGCGACATTGGCAAAATTTGTGTAGGGAAAACAACTTTCAAGATTACCAGTGACAAAACACATGCTTTGCGCCAAATGAAAGAATGTCGCAAAATTTGGCGATAGTTGGTGATATTTGGGAAAAAATTGTTTTTCAGAATCTGAAGGAGCTTTCCAATTTTCAGGAATTTTTCCAACTCCCAATGGAAGCTGATATACGTGATTCAATTAATCAGAGTCCATAGAATGTTCTCAAACAGAATTCAAACAATTAGGGTACATATAAGTTTTTCGTAATTAATCCCATTTCAAGAAACATTCGATATCGTAGGCGTGGATTTAGGAGTCTCCACCTTTATGCACGGCATTCTATACTTTGCTTTCTTACGTGTAAAAAGGCGTTCAGGCCTAAAAGCCCTGCTACCAAAAGGAAGTAATCAAAGAACTAAAAATGTACTGTGGAAGGATGCTCTTTTATTGTAAATATGTAACTAATGTAAAATTTAGAGATATGTACATAGTATTAATATTGATAGTTTCTGCAAATAATTATGTTATAAAATAAAATGCTTTAAAGCAATAATAAAGCGAGAATTTATTGTTATATCGAGTTGAATAGAAAGTTCATTTTAACCGAGCATACGGTCTTTCCATCTGGTAGTTGTAATTTGAGAAAATATTTATTTTGTTAAGGCTTACTATGTATTATAATAAGTAGCCGAGCTTAAACGAAGGTCTGTGTCACGGTATGACGTACTCTGCAGCTGTCATTAATCGTATGGGAAAATTAAATAACTGTTAAATAAATCTCATTGTTCCGGTGAAGATTATTGAAGATATTTTTGACGAAGAATATTTTGTGTAAAATCAGATTCCCTGTTTTAGTTCCATATATCACAGACATATGATCCTACACTGTAATGCTGCTTAAGATATCCTTGCAATTGCAAAACATAAGCAAAGTTTTGGCTTTTCAACAGAGAAATATAATGATTGTCAATTTTAATGGCTTAGCGTTATGTTCTTTTGTTTCTTCTACGACAATTTTGAACTTGCTAAAAGATCTCATGTATCTTTGAATTTCGAAGAAAAAAACCCTCTAGAATGTATTAATGATCGAATCGCAAAAGCCATTTTCATTGAGAGTTTTTGAATGTCTGATTTTAAGTACACATATTACATAAATTGCCGTAAATTTTCGATTTTGAGCGTAAAAAATAAAAGATACTCCTAGAATTAAAAAAAATAATTTATGTAGTTTTTCAATATGAAAATCACTTATCAGGGCCTTCAAGTTGATAAACAGACAAATCCACATGTAAAACTTCCTCAGAATGTTTTTTTTTTTTTTTTTTTTTTTTTTTTTTTTAACACATTATATAAAATCTATTAAAGCTAGTGAATTAAAACTTCCCTTGTTTGTATAACTATTCTGCCTGTTTAAAATTATTAAACATCATGAGTGTATCTGTTATATTATAGAAGATACGTTCAATATATTAATTTTTCTAAAAATTTTTTACTGTTTCAGTAACTATCTTTTAATTCATTTCTTTTTGACAAAACTCTTCTTCTTATTAAATGATATATTTTTAATATTTTTGTATGATTTAAATACTTATTAAAGACATTTTTAGAAATGTGTACGTAACAGATCTGTGGCCATAGACATTTAGGCAGAGTAAAGTAAAAATTAAGCAGAATACTAAGTAAACAACAGAAAAAGCATAAGGTTAGTTGGGGCAACTGGGACATGATTTTACAATGTGACTCTGGAGCTTCTGACAATTCAGCTTCAAAAAACTAATGTTCATTTAAATTAAAGTCTGAACTTCTGTAAATGTGTTCAGTTAAGTTCCGTCTATCAGACAGAAATGCTCAAAACTACATTTTAATATTTAAAAATATAAAAATATGCATATTTCATCTTTCTTTCCTCATGGGTCCAGTTGCCCCCCAAAATGGGGTAACTGGACCAGGGGGACTATGTTCCACACGCGTTCATATTTTTTCATATCGGATATCAGGTCCTGTTTGAAAAAGAGTAAACAACTTAAAAAAATTTAAACCAGGCAGATCATGTAAATTATATGTCAATAAACAGCGCTGTAAGGGAAACCTTTGCTGTCAATGTGTCTAAAAAAAGCACTAAAAGTGTAAATATTAGATTTATTTATACCAAAAACACAAAATTGGATCCAGCATGGTCCAGTTACCCCGGATACATGTCCCAGTTACCCCATTCTTGAAAAATTTATGGGGTAACTGGGACACCGGGCTTACATTTGAAACATGAAGTAAATATGTATAGATACCTAATAATATTAATGTGGTTATATGTCTAATCTTTAAAAAAAAATGATTGTTTAATAAAAGTACTTACAGTATTTTAATAATCAGCCGAGGAAGTTCAACCATATAGACGTTGTTTTTAAAAAAAGAAACGTAAATTTTTGACAACCTATCACAGCAAAGTGAGAGTTATGATTGAGTGGATACACGTTGTTTTAGGAAGTAGAGATTAAGGGGCATTGTTCACAAAAGCTAAAACTTAAAAAACACCAACAGTGTTTTATAAATAAAATAGCCTATGACCCAGTTACCTCGTGGTTCCAGTTACCCCAACTAACCTTATTTTGTGTCATATATAAATTAAATAGTGATATTTTTAAGCGAGGATTTTTTTATTTGTATACATTTACTTTTTAAACCAGATTAATAGCCTTGATTCTAAAATTAAATTCACATTGGAAATAGAACAAAATGGTACGCTACCTTATTCAGATGTATTACTAATCAAGACGCACCAAGGAATAGAACGCACTGTTTACAGAAAAAACATAGCCAGTCAATCCATTATCCCTCATAATGCTCAAGCACCTTTTTCATAAAAATTTTCTGCATTTAGACATTCTATTCATAGAGCATTCACTGTTTGTACCCCCGAGCAATTAAATAATGAAATAAATAAAATATATGATATTGCAAGAAACAATGGATACAAAGAAAGCACCATAGAAAAATTAATTAAGAGCTTGAAGAATAAAAAGAAAAGAAGTTTCAATCCACAAAATTCCATGTTATCCACTTTACAATATTTTCCTGGTTTCTTCGAACGTTTGAAATATAAACTCAATAAATTCAATATCTCCCTTGTCGCAAAACCTTTTATGAAATTAAAAAAATATAGTATGCAAGAAAATAGATCCAATAGAGTCCAACCAGTTATCAGGAGTATATGAAATACCCTTCACAAAAGAAGATGGAACAAAACAGTTTTATATACACTGTTAAAAATATTTTTGTAAAACAACAGAAGCTTTCTGGCAGTAAAAAGTTGCCAGAAACTATTTGTTTTCAGAAAATATCTGTTAATGAAAGAATGTGTTATCAGACGACAGAAATACGTAGTCATACAGGCACTTCGTGTTGACAATTGACGCTTTTCCCAACAGTCAAAATCTGTAGGTCGATTCCTGTTGGCGAGGGGATGGGGGGGAGGTTCTATTTAACAGAAGAATCAGGTATTATAGGTTAGGTACACGGGAAATTTCTATTTACCGATCGATTTGCTTATATTAATAATAATAAATATTTATAGGAATTTCTCCTCCAAACTTTTATAAAATTAATTTAAATAGCTTATTCGCAATAAAATATTTAAACAGTTCAATTTATATAGATTTGTAAATTAAGTACATTAAAGACTGGAATAAGTGAAATAAGGTATCTTAAACTCAGCCCCCCCCCCCCCAGAATAATAAAAAAATATATACAGGATATAAGGTAACTCCCCCCTCCCCCATAAAAATATTTATTAATACATTAAAAATATGTATTGAATGTGATTTGTAATTAAAAGAACTTTAATATTTATTCGTGCAATATTTTTGAAAATTGATTGGGTTAAATCAGTGACTTTGGTTAATTATGTAAATAATAGCCTGCCAATTTTTATAATTTTTTCGAATAAAAAGCTTTGTATATATAAATGTGTAAAAGTTGACAGCTATGAGCAAAGATGAGAAATGAAAAAGAAGAGCCACTAAAATCTATATAAACATCACCATAAAAAAAATATTTCATTTCAGCTAAAGTGATAAAATGAGTTTTCATCCTTCTTAACAATTTACAATGTTTTTCCGTATAAAGTAAATGATCATCAACTAAATAAGAAAAAATATTACGACATAATTTAAATTAAAATGTTAAACAAAATTAAACTTGCCGATTCTATAAAATAAATGGTTAAAGCTTAAATAGGAATTATTTTCAAAATAATTCACACAGTTGTAGCTCAAAATTTATTTCATTAAATGGAGTGAATAAAATTTACAAATTTTAACTTAACCACTAGAGGTAACTCTAAGATTGTACTAAAAAAAACATTTCTTCAGAATCAACATATGGAACGATTAAACAAAATATCAACCACTCCATTTTAAACAACATAGTAAATAGTAGGAAATGTGATAAATTTAAACAATAAAAATATATGAACAGCGTCAGATCTAATAAATATTATTCTGGTTAATGTTAAACGAAAATATCAGTTATCTATAACTATAATAATTAATGCAGATACTCCGTGTTTATTATTAAAACTATCACTCCAAAACTAATCACGTGTGTCAATTGATGACAAAATTAATTTAAAATCTCAATCAAAATTTCTGGAACTAATACATATGAAGTAAAATTATACTCTTAGTCATAAAAAAGTTAAATATAATAAGTAATCATTCTACAGCTATGTAAAAATTCAAGATTTGTAAACTAATCATAAAATTAAGATTATTTATTTAACTTAAAATAAACAACCGATCAAAAAATAATCTCCAGCTATTAACAGAATTAGATCAACTAAGTTACTAATGTGCATAAATAAATGAAGTATAAAATAATACTAATAATTTAAGTAAATCATACATTATAAAATAATAATAATAATAATAAATAGTATTGCTTAATTAAGATTTTTAGCAAATAGGAAGTATTTTTCATACATATTGTTATGTTTCGGAAAAACATTGTTACATATTAAAAAGAAGGATGAAAACATACCTTTTGCTAAGTTTGTTTTGTAGTATTCGAACTGTAAGTCCTAATCATTGAAGAAAGCGGTTCTGATGTCAAAAGTGTGCGTCGCCGGTTCCAATTGTGAAAATGATTCTTAATTTTCTGTTAAAAATTCTTTATATATTATTCTTTTTCAATTAGATGAACTGCTTTATTGAACGAACTGCCATTTTCAACAGTACACAAGAGACAAGACACTCAAATATTTTAAGTTAGAAGAGACGCGTTAGCGTGGGGTATGATAACCAATGCTTATTTGACATTCTAAATGACCTTCTAGACGTCATAGGGGGTGACCTCCCGTTCTTCTGTTATCCAACATATTATCCTGTCGCAGTGGAAACTGATGGCAAAGAAAACAGAATTTTTTGTTGTTTAACATGGAAATAAGCGATATGAGGATGGAATGACATAAGAAGTCTGTTAACGTAATTTTTACTGTCAGAATTCAAATTTTTTTTCTGTTGTATTAAGATTTTTTTTTTTTTTACAGTGTAAGTATGACCAGTAGAAAATTTAAAACCAGAATTAAAGAACATATAGCAGACATCAAGTACATCAGAAGAACCACAGCATTGGCCAGATTATGCAGCGAAGAACCGTTACAGATTGATTTTAAAAACAGCAAGTTAATTTATGTATCAAGATTTTATTTACCATCCATAATCCGAGAATCAATAGAGATATTTTTACGCAAGAAGAATATTTGCAATGAATCAGTGTCCCTTGATTTACCAAAAATTTGGAAAGAGATGCTAATTAATTTTAATAACAATAGTCAAAATTAATCCACACTCTCAAATAGCCAAGATAATTTTATTTTTATTTTATGTTTTGCAATGTTTTTCATTATGCTTGTTGTCTCGTGACATTGTTTACCATGTTATTGTTTTGTTAAATTATATGAAAATTAATCTACGCTCACAAATAGCTAATTTAATTTTAATTTAATTTTAGGTTTGCAATATTTTTCATTATGAATCATGTCTCATGACATTGTTTACTATGTTTATTGTTTTTAAATTTTGTGAAAATATTTTCTATCATAAATGATTTTGAAAATGTCGCCGTTGGTGAGACGAAACGATCGTCAATCTTATAAAAGATATTTTATCACTTTTTAGCATTATTTTACTTACTCTGTATACATCTCCTTAAATAAATTACAAGATCTTACACTAAGTCTTCTTCGGTCACGCTGAAGATTTGCCATCTGTGTCCTTAAAATTAGGAGAGTTTCAGATATCATACAAATTAAATTTTCCGGGGTGAAAAAATGTACAGGACGATAGTACATGGAACTTGATTAAACAATGGATGTGTGGTTCATTTCCATAATGGTACATCTCCACGTATCCATCGTTTAATGAAGTTTCATTACCTGCGGTAAATGTTCATGCATGCTATATATGATGTTGCTGTACCTAGATGTAAGAAAAGATGGTATGGTATTCTGTTAATAAGGTATTTTGACTGAAATGAGTTCACAGATTGTCAGTCTAAGTAGCGCAATAGGTAGTCCAATAGATGGAGTCCACGAACTCTATTAAACGATGCATATGTAGTACATATCCGTCGTAGTACGTTTCCACGTATTCATCGTTTAATGGAGTTTCATTACCTCCAGTTTATGTTCGTGCCTGTGGTATGTTATGTTGTTATATCGACAAGGCAGACCAGATGCTACTGCCAATAATGTTTTTGACTGAAATGTATCCGCGATTGTCAGTCTCAGTAGCTTATTTGGTA
Source organism: Maratus speciosus (assembly GCA_963932465.1). Classification (NCBI taxonomy): domain Eukaryota; kingdom Metazoa; phylum Arthropoda; class Arachnida; order Araneae; family Salticidae; genus Maratus; species Maratus speciosus. The sequence goes on along the minus strand of OZ010787.1, from coordinate 643,154,445 downwards.
GAGCGTTGGTCATTTAAGTCAAAGGTTTGGGTTCCTCAAATTTTTTCCCTTTGAAAAATTCAGTCCGTGTGTTATTTTTATCAATCAGTATGATTAATTTAAAATAATAAAATGCCGTGGATATTAGTACTTTTATGCCAAGTAAATTAAGCTGAACTTGGCGTGTTTTTTCCTTTAACTAAAGTTTTGTTGAGCATCATACTACAGCGTCTAGATTACATAGTGTGGAAATATGCTAGCCAAACAATGCTAAAAATTTGTATCCCTTAAATGTGCGAAGATACTGCTGAAATCCAAAGAGTCGATCGAAGCGACATCTGCGGGATTTTCGTATTACATTGTATAGACTAGCAATATTCTCGCAGGTTTAGAAAATATCCTGCAGATGTCGCTGCGATCTTTATATTTCAGCAGCATCGTTGCACATTTAAGGGATATAATATTTTAGAGCTTTTTTAAGTATTACAATGATAGCCGATTTCCACACTACATATTCCAGGCGCTATAATCATACTATAGTATATTTTCATACAAATTCAATAAAATTAGTCTCCAAAAGTTGAAATTAAATATAAAGAAATTAAAGATCGTTGTATTTCCAGGCTCGTTTATTAAATGGACAAATAATATACAGTATGGACGTAAGAAAAGGCAAAATATGACCATATCAGAGAAAAGAATAAATTTCTTATTAATAAATTTCTTAGATTTTTTCTTTTTTCTTTTGTCTCTCCAATTCGCAATTTATCCGAGGTACTGCGATGAAAAGAAATTACTTTTGGATTTTTTCTTCCACCCAGCCATATGTTAAATTTTATTAAATGGAATGTCTTGTTCTAAGTGAATTTGTTTTAGCCGAGCTATTTTCACCGGTATATACGGTATTTAACTATATACATACAAATCTTAAAATGTGACCTCAAAAAATCCAATGGTGAATTTTTGTATTAAAAAATATTCACAATTATTTTTGGATTTAATTGAGTTAAATGAGAATTTGATGAAAATTTTAATATGAATGGAGTCTCCAATTTCTGAAAAGAAATTTGCCAGTGCTTTCATGAAACAAAGTTTCTCATTTGCTTTATCACAAGAGTTTGCCCTTTTGGTGTTAAATCGTCATATAAAGAAAGAGAAGACCCCATTTTTTTAAATTATCAAATTGATGAAGAGAACATTTAAATAGTCATTCTATTGTGAATTATGTGTTCCTTTAATTTATGTTTAAAAAGTAGCTCAAGGAACTAATGTTAATTGAAATATTTGTATACATTGAAATTAATATTAAAATATATATATATTAATTTTAACCTATTAATTGCTTTTGAATAAGTAATTTCTAAGTAGCTTTTGAGTTAAGCTTAAAAAACTACCCAATCTGCAGTTTGTTTTGCAACTATTAAAGCTGAAAGTAACGTTAGGAGTTAAACTGAAAGTAACGTCAGTCAAAGGTAAAATTTTCTATAATATCCAAATAAGTAGTAAAAGTTTGGTGTTCGTATTGAAATTTTCAACATTTGTTACAATTTCAGTATGGAGAAAGAAAGCTTCATAATCTTTCATATTTACAAAAATTGAAATAAGACATAATTCTCAATAGAACGGCTACTGCTATTTTTCTCTCCGATAATTCTCCGATTAAAAAGTATGGTGTTCTATTTTTCTTTTTTTACAACTCTACTTTCGTCAATACAGGGTGCATCTTAAAATTGGGCCAAAACTTTACTGGGTGATAGAACGCAGCTATACGAGCAAATTTCGCCATAGAATGTAGGGTCGGAACACAAGCGGTGTGAAAATAAAAGGTGGTTTTCCACTGTCGCAGTTAAAGAATTAACAGAAGAATGACAGGAGACACCTCAGAAAACACTTTATTAACAGGAATGTAATTAATGTACATGCTCAAAGAAATTGCTCAAAAGATCTTCCCCTAGCTGTAATGATCTCTTCGAACCTGTGGGATAGGGACTGACGCACATTTGCGAAGACACCAGGCATTTCCCGAATATCGCCGGCAACAACGGCAATCCTGGCGACTAGATCCATATCGCTTTCAATGGGGCACTCATAGATTAGGCTTTTCATATGGCCCCACAGGAAAAACTCCAAACACGAGAGATCCGGCGATCTTGGAGGCCAAGCTGTGAGACCACTTCAACCCATTCATCGCCCTGGGACAGTGGAAAACTACCTTTTAAATTCTCACCGCTTGCGTTCCGACCCTACATTCTATGGTGAAATTTTCTCCTATAGTTGCGTTCTATTACCCCGTAAAGGTTTGCCCACTTTTTCAAATACACCCTGTGATTTTTTTTAACTAATAGCCTGTGAATATTTTCACATTTCTAGAGTGTGAATTAGATGAACATGATATTTTATTACGTAGCAGCTTATCTTGCTGAATGTATATAACCTCGGATTTGCATGGATATGGCGTTGGTACAAATTGTACAAGGTACCTGTTATTGGGCTGATATTTCCATATTACAAGGAAAGTTGTAAAATTCGGAAGTATAGACTCAAAAGAAAAAAAAAAAAAACTGAGAAAAAAGCCCGAAGAAAAACACGTGACTTCAACTTAACGTCTTATGATTCTTTGAATACTGATGTTCACAGTGAACGGTTAATGAGCTCGAAGTTTAACGTAACTTGAAAAAATACATAATTCTCAATCAAATGACTATCTTCGTTATCATCTGCGATAATTTGTCGATTAAAATGTATATCAGTTCTTCAGTTTCTCCTTCTCCGGTAGATGTCGCTACTTGTCCACCCAGTCGTTTCCACTGCTTCTCTCTCATTGGTTGTTTTTGGCGCCTTCGCTACCCGCATAGGGTATATAAGCCAGCCTATCTCTGGCTATGCTGGCTATGCTGGCTATTTTGCTCAGCCTTACTTTTTCTAGCACGCTGTTCCTTTTTCCCTATCTTGCACTGAAGAAGAATCTCGCTAGTAGATTCGAAACAGCTGTTTGCTGCTTTTCATGTATTATTTGTGCATTTTAAACGTTGGTTTTTCTGCTTTTTAATATATCAGTTCTGCCACTGCAACTACTTTTAAATTCTACTGGCACCACTATTTTTTAAAATAAATTTTGAAGTATATTTCGCTTGCAAATGTTGTTAAATTGTGTTCAAGATTTCTCTTTTGAGGAATTGGTGCGAGAAAGAATTAAAAAATAGGCGCCAGCGGCAGCCCTGGTATAGGATGATATATATATTTTTTTTTTTATAACTCTACTTCAATCAATGCATCAAATTTTTCTAAATAACAGCTTGTGAATGTTTTCGTATTTGTAGATTGTGTATTAGATGGAAATGGTTTTTTTTACGACGAATGCTCACCTAGTAAATGATTCATTTATAACACAAAATTCTTCTTTCTTTCCTTGCTGTGTAACGAATTACTTTACACAGCGAAACGAGATATCGACACAAGGAGCGAAGTTACACTTGCCTATATCTTGCAAATGGACAAATGCTTTATTTAACCCTTGTAGTTCTTAATATACATTACGGACACATTAACCAGATTATAAAAATGTATTTATTAATATTAAAATGACGATATAGAGCTAGATAAATGTATAGATGAACACAAATAATTACTTAAAGGTACATAGGGATTAATATAAGCATGAAATCGTAATTGAAAAAATATGTACGTGTGATGTCAAAATTGAAAAAAAAAATGCAGCTGAGTTAAAAGATTCCGTACAAAATGAGCAAATCTGCTGTGGCTGACATGTCACAGGGGTCAATTCATTTCAAGTGGTCCAGAAAATGTCATATTCGTTGCTCGACCATTTTTAAAAAATCTGAAATTTGTTGTAACGAACATGATGGAAGTTCAAAATGACTATTATTTTAATTTAATTAATTTTTGTTTGTGCATGGCGGCCATCTTTGTTTCATCGTCTGCAGCAATTTTCTCACAAGAAGGGTTTACGGAATTGTAAATAATTCATCATTTATTTATTCAATTCAAGTGCGGATTAAAGCAATTTGTACAGAATACATTGGGCTAAAATTTTGGTAATGGAGTAGTTTCCGAAACCAACTGCTTATTGGTAAAATTTAAGCATAAAGTTTCAGTTTTTTCCCAAAATTTGTCCGTTTACAAGAGGAAATTTTTCTAGCAAGGAAAAAATGGCATACTGTTTTTTTACAAATAGGCCGAAAGTACTTGCACTCACACGCCGAGTTCCAGATCTGGGCCTTGCTTTATCTTCGCTAAAAAAAATCCCAAATTTTTCAAAAATGACAAAAATCGGACTATTCAGGCTTTGATATCTCTGGTGGGCCACGAGATAAAAATCTGAATTTTTTTATATAAAAGTTTTGTATGGTAGTGTTATGCACAAGAAATTTCAGGATGGAGATTTGACTACAAGCTGAGATATGGCAAGGGCAACATGTCAAAACAATACTGCCAAACTATTGTTTTGTTGTAGTCACAGCTAAGTATTTATCTCAGAGTATCCTTTAAATTTATTTTTTTAGATTATCTTTAAATAATAGTAACAGAAAATAAATCTTTTGCAATTAATTTAAAAAATAATTATGCCTAAGGCTTACATTTTGTATGGTTTCAGTATTGTAATTTTAGTAACTAAAAGAAACCTCAGCACTTTTACATATATATATAAATATATATATATACAAGATCTGAGACAAAAACAGAATAGGGAAAGAGAAAAACTGTTAATGTTGGCATACTTGTTGAGACATGACCAAACTTGTCTAAATACATTCTTGCTTGTTGGTTTAAAAACCACTATTTTAATTCTGCTTGCCAGTCCCTGAAACTTGTTACTACCATAAGTATGTTCCTGTAAATGAAACATTATGCGATGTTACCATGCATCAGCCTCAAGTAATTTTCAAAAAGTAAAGATACCCAGAGCCTTTTCAAAATTTATACTGCAGAAAATTCACATTTTTTCATAAGAAGTAAGCTAGGAATTATTAATGAATTGAGACTTGCACATAGTGATTTCAAAATATTTCTATGAGCCAGCAGGGCCAAGGTCTTCAATCAAGTTATCAAGAGATGACAAGACTTGGTTCCTACAAATAAAATTTTGAGAAAGATCAAAATTGTGGTTTTTGAACCAACAAGCAAGAATGTGTTTTGACACGTTTGATCATGTCTCAACAAGTATGACAACATTAACAGCTTTTCTTTTTCACTATGTTGTTTTTGTCTCAGGTCTTGTATAAAAATATTTTTTTTTCTTTATGTGAATGTGCTGAGGTTTCTTTTAGTTACTAAAATTACTTACCACAAAAATTACTGAAACCATACAAAATGTATGGCCTTAGGCATAATTATTTTTTTATTAATTGTTAAGCTTTGCAAAGGGCTTTATTTTCTGTTACTATTATTTAAAGATAATCAAAAACATAAATTTAAATGACACTCTGAGATAAATACTTAGCTGTGACTACAAAAAAACAATAGTTTGGCAGTATTGTTTTGACATGTTGCCGTTGCCGTATCTCAGCTTGTAGTCAAATGTCCATCTTGAAATTTCTTGTGCATAACACTACCATCTTATAAAAAAAATTCAGATTTTTATCTCGTGCCCCACCAGAGATATCATGCCTGAAAAGTGCGATTTTTGTCATTTTTGATAAATTTGGAATTTTTTTTAGCAAAGAGAAAACAAGTCTCAGATCTGGAACTCGGCGTGTGAGTACAAGTACTTTCGGCCTATTTGTAAAAAAAAAAAAAAAAAAAAAAAAAAAAAATGTCATGTTGACAGTATTCCTTGCTAGAAAAATTTCCTCTTGTAAACGGACAAATTTTGGAAAAAAAAACAGAAATTTCATGCTTAAATTTTACCAATAAGCATTTAGTTTCGGAAACTACTCCATTGCCAGATTTTTAGCCCAATGTATTCTGTACAAATTGCTTTAATCCGCAGTTGAATTGGATAAATAAACGATGAATTATTTACAATTCCGTAAACCCTTCTTGTGAGAAAATTGCTGCAGACGATGAAACAAAGATGGCCGCCATGCACAAACAAAAATTAATAAAATTAAAATAATTGTCATTTTGAACTTCCATCATGTTAGTGTTGTTGTACAAAAAATTTCAGATTTTAAAAAAATGGTCGAGCAACCAGTGCTGGACCACTTGAAATGGATTGTCCCCACAGATTTTAATGAAAATCAGCATATAAGTAGATCATATTTATTTATGGCAAAATAATAGATTTCAGGATTGTTTATTTAAATATTAAAACTTACATTAAAAGTTGACACAAAATCGAGCTTTGTCTATTTGCTTGAAATTTCAATTTTGATTATTAGCCCTAGGAAGGGAAAGACTATATCAAAAATAATTTATAATTAAGAATGAATAATAAGAAACATATTTGACTAATTTAGTAATTGTTTTTTTTTCTTAATTAGAAAACAATAAATAATGAAAAATTTTGAGGCGAAAATGCAATATTTCTATTACTTGTTTGAACATGAAGGGAAGCTCTTATTTTTTTTTTTTTGACGCTATAGATAATAGTATATATTTTAAATACAGAAACTTTCATTTTTGACTTTTTATTTCTTAACACGTTAAGCGCCACGTCAGTCACCGGTGACTGACACTGAATTTTCAGTGTAAAACGCGTCATTCACCGGTGACTGACGATCTAAAATGTGATATAAAACTAAAAAAATATATATTGTTTTAAGTAATCACTGAAAATTTATTTAAAATTTGCTTACCTGTTATTGATTACAAAATTATACTTTCTTAAAAATTAATTTGTAAAAACATTGTAAATTCTTTCAGCGTCAGTGTCAGTCACCATGGCACTCAACGTGTTTAATAGATAGAAAATAAATAATGGGAAAATGTGGAAGGGAAAGTACAATATTTCTATTATTTGAATGAACATATAGGAAAGCTCTTAAATTAAAAAAATTATTTGACATTATAGATAAAAGTGTATATTTTAAAAATAGAAACTTTCATTCTTCCCTTCAGTTTATTTTTGACTGCTCTATATTAAAATATTATTGACCAAGAATACTTTAAAGTCGAGTAGAACGGAAGAAATATTTATATAGTAATCCTACATTAATATATATGGCAACACTAACTGAGCAACCCTGAATAAAGTGCAAGATGGTGAAAATCCCGCCCAATATTCAAGTGCAATGGCTCACAGAATGTAAAAAAGTTACCCCTTTGAACCCAATTCTGTTATGTTAGGAATCAAAAGGCGAACATGAATTTTTTTGAGCATATAATAGGTTTATTGATCGTTATGCCTATGCAATATTGCTGATGTCTGATGTGTCCTTCATTTGATTTTTGTGCCTACATAAAAGGAAAAATTGCTATTTTAAAGATAATGGAAATAAATAGCAACTCCAAACTTTAGGAATGTGATTTTCATAAATCAGGCATCAATTTCAGAGATGTTTTTAATTTCCGTTGATTTTTATAACTTTTATAATTTTCTCCAAATTGACATATTTCCAATTTTTACAACCAATTTAAGATTAACCGTAGTATTACCAAATTGTTTGTACTAAACAAATTTGAAGATGATTTTCCAGAGGTTAGAATATTATATATATATTTTTTTAATTTATGTTAAATAGTTCTTAAGATAAGAAACTTCAAACATACAAATTTGAACGATTGTACACATGCTATTGTATGTCACAGGTTTTTAACTGTCTAGAACTGCTAAAATATTTTGTTTTTTATCAAGAAATTTTGCATATCTCCATTTAAATATGAATTGAATCTGTGTACCAAATATTATCAAAATCGGTTACTATGAGGCCACAACTTTTTTCATAAATTTGTGCTTATTTTGTATGGAATGGTCTTATTATGAGTTAAGGAAATACCTTGAGTTCCACCCTTTGGAAAAACACTACACAGATAAACTCCATTAATCCTTAGGCATGATCTAAACAGCCATAATCGGTACGTCAAAGCAAAAATGCCCTTTTAGAAGCGAAAACAAAAAAAATTAAACTCAGAAGGTTAATAATAAAGAATTGCTTAACATTATATAAAAAAAAATGTTTTGTTTAAGCCAAAATGCAAAACGCAAATCGCTAAAACGCTTGCATTAAAAAAATCATCCTTATGAAAATAAATTATTCGAGCAGTTATTAATTTAGAATTTTGGAAAGGCATTCAAAACATAATATTGCCACTAAGTACATTATTTTTCTTGTATAAAAACCAACATATTAGTATCCAAGAGAAAAATTATTTCGTGCATTTTTACATTTGTTTATGGAAGTTTATTTTACACTATGTTTTATTTTATTTTAATGTTCATTATAACTATGATGAAAGACTTAAAGGAAAGAATGTTGTAACAGAAAAATATGTTTATTATTATTTCGAGAGAAAAAAAGTCATACAATCTTGTATTTATTTGAAAAATCAACTCGATAAAAGTTTGTGATGAAGCTGTCTTCCGCTCTATCAATAATGAACTTTTAACATATTATTTTCAAATTCTATAAGCACTTTTATTTTAGAAATTTTTAAAAAAGGAATTTTGTCATAGATATTTGACATAAAAGTATTTCAACATATTTTTAAACTTTTAAATAATGACACGCAATCTATTAAAAAACATATTTTTTTATCAGTTTATTTCGTGGAGATTAAAAGTTTTACATTTTAAAAAACACTGATTCGACACTTCCTGATGTCAGTAAATCGTTTTATACTTAACTATAGTTCAAAACAATGTTATCTGATGGGCGTCAGCGTTTGTTTTATGCTTGACGATAATATTAACTCAAAATGCGACTAAAACCATGAACTGCATTACTCTATTTTATGAAATTTCTAGCTTGATATTGATTACAATTTTTAAACACTACAGACGAACTAAGAAAAGGGACTTTTATGAATTCGTGTAACATGGACTAAATAAGAATTATAGATTAAAATATTTAACTCATAGTCTTAATATCTTAAAGAGAAAGAGTTTGATTTAAACTTAAAAACAGCTGGAAAGATTTATTAAAATAATTTGAAAACATTAAAAGGGAAATAATAGTTTACAATTTTTTTTTAAATGTTATTAGTTTAATTTTTTTAAATAATCACATTACTTAACACACTCTTCACTCACTTGAAAACACTCGCTCCGTAATGGTAAACCCATGTGCAGGTTTTTTATGAGTTTTTCGTTTAAATTTTAATATTTTTAAACGACTTTTTGTTGTATAGGGTAGTTGAGCTCGATCTCTAGTAGGACCATTTTCTACTTTTTCGATTTTGGTTGGAGATTTTTTTTAATAAAGGTACCTTCACTCGCGAAACCAGTCCCGAAAGTGAAAGTATCTTTATTTAAAAAATATGCAACCGAAATCGAAGAAGTAAAAAAATAGACCGAGCGAATGTTTTCAAGTGGGGGACGAGTTCCCTTAAGCAACTACAACGATTGCAAAATCACATGTAAAATACACGATACCCTTCTTGCATGATGTACATTTTTCTCGAAAACCAATGAAGCAATTTCAATACTGTCTTTTGAGTTTTCGCAGTATAAATTGATCACACGGCAAAAATTTAAATAAAAAAATGTAATAGAACTGTTAATTAAAGAAAAAAATTCTTATATTTATTTTGTTTGCGAATTTGCTTAACTATTGTGTTTTTCATCTTTATTTCTTTCCGAACGACCAATGTCTTTTTTAACTAATATGAAAAATATAAAAAATATATATTGAATTCACTCCCGCATTTCTAGAAATAAAGACACATCAATAGCAGCTGTTTTATGTTTTACATGTGACTTTTTTTTGTTAACTCCAGTAATTAATATGTATTTTATATCTATTTCTTTCCAAACGATTAATTTATTGTTTACCTGCTGCGAAAACTATTTTAAAATGCATTGAAATCCAAAAAGTGTTACTCCAGATAAAGATACATTAATATTAGCTGTTTAACGCTTTATATGTGACATTTGAGTTTGAGAAATTTCATAAGTGTCATATATTGTTTTCCATTTCTTGTTAAACTAAAAATTTATTGTTTAGCTTCTAGTAAAATTATTTTTTAAGTATTGAAGTCACTTCTGTAGTTTCCGACTAAAAGATCATATATACAGGGTGTCGCAGAAGAAATGGGACAAACTTTAAGGGGAGGTAGGGGACATCAAAAGGATTCAGATTTGTATGGCAACCCAGGGTCGGAAACGCTTTCCTGTCGCGGTAGTGACGACACAAAACACAAGAAAGAAAACACATGAAAAGGTGTAGAAAACATGGTTATTATTCTTACTACTGCAAAAATGCCGGAACAATGCTGGAAAGTGTTGAGGAACTTGTTGCACGCATCGTGGCAGCTGCTGGGGAAGTCCGGGGCACTCCCAGTATTTTCGAGAACATTAGATCTTTCATACGCCGGAAATGCGCTTCCATGCATCACGGTCCGGGGTCATAATTTCGAACACCTACTTTGATGACGATCGTTGTCCCTTTAATGTTATTTCTTTTTAGTTTTTTGATGTACTAAGGATAATAAACATGTTTTCTCTTATTCGTATCCTGTCTTTCTTGTGTTTTGTGTCGTCACTACCGCGCCAAGAAAGCGTTTCCGACCCTGGGCTGCTATGCAAATCTGAATCCTTGTGATGTCTGCTACCTCCCCTTAAAGTTTGTCCCATTACTTCTGGGACACCCTGTATAGGGTGAACCAAAATTCTTGTCTGATTATAAATATTTACTATTCTAAAACTATTATAATTAGACATATGTTTGTTTAGATACATTGCAAGTACTGTTATAAATTTTCTATAAGATTACATACCTCAGTAAATTTCAATGCGTGCCCACTTGGTAGTTTGTTGAATGCCTAAGCGGTATTCTAGTTCCCGCCAATTAATCTTTAATATGTCTTCTGTTACAGTACACACATCAGCTTGTATCCTAGTCTTCAGTTTTCCGACGTCAGCTATTGTTGTGTCAAAAAGTGTGATCCTTGAAATAACCCCCAAAAGAAAAAATCCAGAAAAATAATATCTGGAGAGCGCGGAGGCCGGGGTGTTGGTCCATCCCTTCTAATCCACCGATCCGGAAATGTTTCGTTCTATTGTACAAAAAACTACTAAAACTGACCTATCCAATGATACAACAAATTACATTATTAAATAAACAGTTAATTTGTAATAAATTATTATAATCAGGGCAAGACTTTTGGTTCATCTTGTATTATCTGATATCAATATCTGGACATCAATATTATCCGATCACATCAATATTACATCATGTTTTACGTCTTATTCCGCATGTCTTGAATCCCTGTTCTGATTTTAATGTTTTCATAAATATTCTCATCAGAGGGGCCTCTGTGGCCAAGTGGTTAAGGCACCACGCCGCTAATCGCTTGAGAGCGTAGGAGGTCTGTGAGTTCGAATCCCGCTGGCTTCATTGCACACTCCTTGTGGAGCTCCCGGCTGTAATTCTCTGGTGTTGTAAATTTCCTTGTGCTATCTCGTTCTTGTATATTGACGAAATTGTTATGTCAAAATGTATAATTATCTCTGTGTATAAAATAAAGGATCATTTGAGGCGACAGCCATTGTAGCTATAGGCCCCAAAGCAATCTCCGCTTCGGTGGACTTCAAATGTCAAAAAATTCCCATCAGATATTCTGTTTGAAAATGTAGAAATAAAGTACCGGCAGAATCTGCCAAATGTAAAAAGAGACAAGTGTTTTTTATTCCGGCAAGAAAGTTAATAAAGTATAATAGAACTTCTTCCGAGTTATCCACGATTCCGAAAAGAATTCCTATATCTTCAGAATCATAAAAAACCAATAGATATAAATGAGTATTTTTCAAACAAAAGTTTCTTTTACTACCCATAATTTTTGGAAACATTTTCAAGTAGTGTTTACATTGTATAATTCAGTTTTCGCAACACGAAATATCAGTTTTTCGGATGCTGGCAATTGCCAAATAAACATTTTCAGCTGCGTGACAGAATTTTTACACGCAAAACTAACAAAAATATGTTACTGTTACTATTACTAATTTAACAAGTTTGTCTGTTGAGAATTTTATTTTTAACATGAAAAGTTATTATTATTTTAGGATTGATAGCATCCAAAAACAAATATTTTGGATCTAAAAACATAACACTGTAAACACATAAACACTCTACAAATAATCTAGAAAAATTTTCGGATAATTACAGGCGGCAAAAATGAGTTTTGTTTCAAAAATTCTTTTTAAATGTGAGAAAACTATTGATTTCTGGGTTTCAGGAGATAAAAGAATGGTTTTTGGATTCATTAGTAAGTCGGCAGAGATTATATTTGATTTTCACAGACCTTCCTGCTAGATAAAGAAACTTTATATGACTGCAAATAAAGGCGCCTTAACACATGCGACTCACTGTAAAAGTCACACGTCATAGATGTCTAAATTTAAGGCACATGAAGTGTCTTCCTAGGATTTAACCCTTTCAGGGGCAAGGTAGGTATTCGTAAAATGTTCAAATAATTTAATGACACCACTATTAACAAGAGATTTTATTTGTAAACAAGTAAAACTAAATTTTCGAGTACTTAATAGAGATGAAATTTTCATCACAAAATTTCGGTGCCAATGTAGCAATTTGGGATTAAAATTATGTGATGCCGTGACGGCATCACCGCCCTTGAAAGGGTTAACAAACTGAGAAACAATTGTTTCATATGTGTGATAACTGATAAAATTATATGACTATATATATGTTACCGTGAAAGACCGAAATCTGGAGAATGTCGACTTTCACCGGTGAATGTCAACATTCACATGGTCGCTTGGTATATGTCCGAAATATTTGCTAAATATCCTTATTGCTGACTTACATTCGCAAATGTCGACATTCACCACGCACTAATGGTGAATGTTGAATATTTCAAAAATTTGCAAATACTTCTCCATATTTCAGGCACGATCATTGATTTTTAAAACACGAAAACGTTTTAATCGTGTGTAATCCAAAGGTGTGCTGCATTTAGCTTTAGCAGAAATCACTTGAGATAGTGTTTTAGAGCATTGTTCTTGAAAAAAAAAAAAAAAAAAAAAAAAAGCAGTTGTTTTCTCGTTTACTCTCTATTAATGTATTTAATTTTTCGAAAAAAAAAAGATCACGGCCCACTGCGTATTCATTCAATATAAATTAGGATATTGAATAAAAAAATAAAATTTAAGAAAACGTTACGCGCACCATCGAATCTTGCATAAAACTGACAAAGCTGATTGACTCGCGGTAGAACAAAGAATTTGGCGACAGATTGTAGCCTCTCTGTTGAACAACGCTTCCCTTTTCGACATCCACTAGAGCATATCTGTGCTTGTCGACATTCACCGGTGATGGTCCAAATTTACAAGGATATAATCAGATATTCGGTCTTTCACTGACGTATTTGGTATGTGTTGACATTCACTGGTGAAAGTCGACATTTTCCAATTTCGGTCTTTCACGGTAACATATACACAGAATGTCTTCGAATAGATGAAAGATGTTTAAAATACTTTTGCATGCACTGAATTTGCTATTACTATATAAAAGAAGTAACTAGATTAGACCACAGAAAGTGTGTGAAATTTACACAAGTCTTTAAACTAAGTTATTTTTTGTACATTAAGTAATTAAAGAATTGCTTTTTACAAAAACACAAAGTATTGTAAAAATTGCTTTCACTCATGGGAGGGGTGAGGGTTGAAAGGAAATGGCCGTTTGCCTCCCCCTCCCCTTAATCTTAAAATTGTGCGATAGACAGCTTGGAATACTAAGTTACATGACATCTCGCAGAAATAAATGTAGGGGGAAAATGTTAGAACAGACCTGTAGTCATAAAGAAAATTTATTAAATTAAATTTCAAAATTCAGGTACGGGCAATGAATTTTGAAAATGTATCATTGCCCCTCCTCTAAAGAAATAAAACAATAAAATTAATTCTCTTGTTATGTGAGCTCGATCAAGTGAAAGGCAGAACTCCGCGCGCAGCTTTGCTCGGTAATTCACTGGAAAATATAATAATCAGATTAAAGAATGTTTTTCAGGCGGGAATTTTATTTCGGGATTGTACTTTGTGTTGATATATGTTTGCTGTTAAATGAGAGTTTTAAGGATTTTTTTCATCACAAGAACAAGTAGAATAACACATTAAAATGTAATTATAATTATTTATTAAAGAATAAAGTTATTATTTTTGGTTTTTGGCAATAAATAGCTGCACGATGTACAAGATTCGTAATGTAACAAAGCCTAATTTTTAGAACACATTTCCTTTATCTAGCAACGTGTTTAAATTAATATAATTTCTATTATTATAAATATGCTTTTTTATTTTTTAAACATTAGTAACTTTTTGTACTTTCAGCTTTCATATTTTACTAGCAGGGCCATTCCATGAAAAACAGGACATTTTTCGGCAGAGAAAAATATTGAAAAAATATTTATATAAGTTACTGAAGTTATTTTCAAAGTCCAGATAATGCATATCTATGAATTATTTTTCAATATTTCACTTATAGCGAGTGGCAACAGTGCTTCAAAAATGAGCGTCATCAGCTGAATTACCATGGGCTAAAACGCATTGACTTCAAACGAACCTAATATTGTTTTCTTTTTGACATTCACATTTTTGTTTTAACAGTTTATATAACTTATTATATGCAAGTACTTTTACCATTTTATGCATTTTTGGGGAATTTTACGTAATATCAATTATATTTTTACCTATTACATTTGCTGTAAATTTCTGTCCCACACGTGGCAGAAAAAACAGCTTTGTTTTTAATTTTTGCTGAACCAAGAATTATAAATTAAAATGGTTGTGGCTTATAAAGAACCTTATTGTGTATAAACATTTACCAAATAAATTTTTAAATAATATCAATTTATAAATTAATAACACAATATTTTATGCTATCCCGCACGTGACTTCATGTGTGTGACATTTCAAATAAAAATGTTTCTAAATACTGAATATGAATGTTAATTATTTATTGTGGGACAATTGCTGTTATGGAAAACTATTTGCATTGTCCAATGATTCAAATAAACTTATTTTGTGAAAAAAAGTGCGAAAATATGGATAGCAAAACTCAACTGCATACCTAAAAGTTCTCAATCCAGAGATGAATACCTAGCAAACACAGATTTGTCAAAATCTAATCATCGGATGTCAGAATTATTATTGTCAGGTACATCGATTTTCATATAACAATGCGACATGTTTTTAATCGCAAAATAAAGTTGTATTGCACAAGTGTTGCCAATAGAGCAATATACAGGCGATAGCTTTCTGCGAAGCAGCAATAGTGTCAAATCTTCTTATCCATCAACTATTTGACACATGATAGTTGTTTGACCACCACTGTATGAATTGTGTTACATTCGTTTGCGACCAGGGATATGATAATTTTTTAACGAGTTATCAATTTCTATCCTTATCCTGCCATTCACCAGTCTATTACTTTTCAAAACGAAGAGTGGCAACGCTGAAGTGAAATAACTTCAATGACGGCTCCGAATTCACTTGCTTGTTGACAACGTGAACTAATTTCACCTGTGCTCTATAGCTTAAATCCATCTGAGAACGCTTATTCAAATTGGCTGATTCAATAAATATGGAAGGTAGGAATTCTACTAAATATTTTTTGTACTCTAATTTGTAATATATATAATTTTGCAGAATTTTTAAAAATGATACTCTACTTAAGTGCTGAATAATGGAGTAGTCCTACTAGATAAATAATGTTTTAGGGAATATTAAATACATCCTACACAAATAAAAATATTTCTAAATAATGAATGTTCTTTATTTACTGTGGTATTAAAATATGGATGGTAAAACTCAACTGCATACCCAAAAGTTCTCAAACTACAGATGAATATAATACAATAATGACACATATGACTAAAATAATGAATTATTTAAATGTTAAAAGAATCCAATACATGAAATTTGAAATGAACAAGAAGAAAAACACATGAGAATTTTGAAAATTGACTTTGGAATGTCATTTTCCTTCGAATATCAGAATGGAGTACAAAATGCTTTGTGGTCAAGAGCAAGTGCGTTTTTGTTCACTGCTGCAATTTGTTTCATTGGTAACTATCTGACTTATCCCATATGTCTCACTACCAAAAATAAAGACAAAAATACTATTTTTACTTTAATCGAATTTCTTCATCAAGAAAAGTTTTACTTAGACAAAAAGTATCTACAAAAAGAAATTATATGGAGTGATGGACCATCCTTTAAGTTTAAACATGAATCCATGGCAAAACTCCTTTTGCATGGAGTAAAATCATTAACATGGAAAAGAAGCAGTTGATGGGATAAGTGGTAAAATAAAAACACTTGTGTAACAAAATATAATGAGCAGGAATAAAATACATGCAGTTAAATCTGCAAATGATACTTCTGACTTAGCAGGCCAGCCTTCAGAGTTCACGAAAACATTCTACATGTGAAAAGAGTACATAAGGAAAATCCGTGGGAAAATGTAATTAAAATCAAATGAATGTCATGTTTTCATATCATTGAACACAATAAAAGGAAAATAGTTTGTCACAACTACTGCCTGTTGGAAGAATAAAAATGAATCAGACAATTCAACAATCTTAATTCCCAAGGAAGATCTAAATTTTAGAAAATGGATTATTTTGACTTAAGTGGGCAAGATTTACCCAGAAAAAAAATACTAAAAAACTAATGATACATTTTTTGAAAATGCCATAGAAGAGTACAAAAATTTGAGACTATTTCAAATGGTCCAAACATCGAGGTGAAATTTCATACAACCATGAAGAAATTGTAAAACCTAATTACACCATTTGTCGCCAATTGTCGCATTGGCAAAGTCAATGCGACAAGTGTTGCTAATGGTAAATGCTCCTGTAAATATGGAAACTGTGCATTTGAACTATGCATTCAAACTTCTAAATCAAAACAATAAAACTTGTTTTGTCATTTAATACTTTGCTTTTATTATTTTGTTGTTGTTTTTTTTTCATACAATTTCTATTCATAAAAATTGTATTTAAAAAAGTACATTTTTTTAAATATTTTCTGCCTGATTCTACATATTAATGTGGAAACTTTCTTAAAGGAACTTTAAATCAATCTTTTCATTTAATATTCGATTCATTTCTTTTTTCTTTTTTTAATTATGAATTCGCACATTGTCCGACACTTGACCAGAACGTCCTGCATGTGACGCCTCTTAGAAAAATTATTACTTGTACTAAATTTTACTTTTCTATACAGATAACAGAGTAAATGATTACTAAGAAGTCTGTGCATCTAGTAAAAAAAATTACAGCTGTATTAACACTGTAGAATCAGAGGATTTTTGTGTAGAAGCAAAGCATTTGAAAAGTCGTGTCCAATATTGTATCCTGCATTAGAAAGAAAAGAAAGAACAGCCATTGTACAACAGAACTATGAAAAATGGAGAAAATCGCTACTACAGCGCCAACTTTCGGCGGATTGTTACCAAATTCACGTGGGACCTGCTAGCCATAGCTAAAAACGTACACGAAGAATTTGGTTCAATTCTATGCATATCTCCATACACTTTTGGATAGTAGAATAATGAAAATGGCACAAAAATCGCTATTACAGCGGTCCTTTCCTTCGGAATATTTCCAAATCCAAGTATCCTGCTGGACATACCTAAAAACATACACAAAAAATTGGTTCAGTTCTGTGCGTTCTTCATACACTTTCCATGATACAAAGAGGAAACACGGACATACGGATGGACAGACAGACATTTTGTATAGACATGTTTTTGGGGATCTCTGACCAATAAATCCCGTAAATCCATCAAAAACCGGAAGTCGAAAAAAATTCGATTACAATACTTTTCTTCAGAAAGAAGAAAATAAAAATGCAAATTTCCTCAAATTCGAAATTCCCAGACTAATTGTGAAACGAAACCAAAATACAAGTGTAACCAAACAAACTTATCTTAAATTAACCTTTCATTTATTTATTATCAAAATGGGTATTTCTAATTTAATGTGAAAGAAGTTTTCATTTTTCTTATTGCAACACCTTTCGTAAATAAAAAGAAATAAATAAGGAGAAAATAAATAGCGTATAAAAAGATACTGTGGAATTACCTTCCTATAACAGTTTCAATTCTCAAGAAATATAATAATTGCAAAGGCTTTAAATTTCTCATGCTGGATTTTATATTCATTTTTCATATAATCCCCTGATTTGCACGTATATCGCTTTGACGAAAACATATTAGATAAGAAAAGTTGCTATTTCAAATATACTTTACAGGTTTAATGATTCTTCTTCATATTTGCTCGATAAACAAATATGTTTATGCGAGATTTGTTGGAGATATCTTTAATAATTCCTTTATGAAATTCATTGTATTTATCTAAAATAACTATCATCTTTTAATATGATAATGAATGCATTTTTGCATGTTGTAAATTCTGCCAGTGTTGCCAAATTGGGGACCTTTTTTTGTCCCCAGATTGTAGATTGTCACCACTTTTTTGAATTAGAAATATTCGGCATATTTAAAGAAAATTAAAAATTCTGAAAAATAAGGCGAATTATACTGTTTCAAAAAAGTGGTGACAGTGAAATAATCTGAATTAAAAAAATTCCCCAATCTGGCAACACTGAATTCTGCAGTGGTAAATAAACCATAATAATTTATGATTATTTAAGATTATTTCCTTTCGCATAAATTAAAACATGTTTGTTGAATATCTGTACGCCACGTACTCTGCAGATTATTTAAAACTATTTCCTTTTGCATTAATTAACACATGTCTGTTGAATATCAGTACTCTAGGTATTCCTTTTTAATCAGGGTATTTAGATTACACTGTAGCCAAAGTTTATACATGCGATTATACATGCATGTATTTTTTATAACAAAACTTATTTATTGAAAAGGAAGTTTTCCTTTTTCATATTACAAGACCATTCATAAGTATAAGGAAATACATAAGTAGAAAAATAAACAACATTCAAAAACATCCTTTGGATTTACTTTAATATTACAATTTTCATTTTCAAGAAATATAATTTTTTCAAAGTTCTCACGTTTGATTTTAAATTCATTTTTTCATATAATCCCCTCATATGCATGTATATCGTTTTGACGAAAACGTATTAGATCAGAAAGGTTCCTATTTCAAATATACTTTACAGGTTTAATGATTATTCTTCTTATTTGCTCGATATGCAAATATGTTTAGGGAGATTTATTGGAGATATCTTTAATAATTCCTTTCTGAAATTCATTGTATTTATCTAAAACAACTATCATCTTTTAATATGATAATGAATGCATTTTTGTATATTGTAAATTCTGCCAGTATTGCCAGATTTCGGACTTCTTTATCCCCAGATTGTTGATTGTCTACCCTTTTTTGAAATAGAAATATTCGGCATATTTAAAAATACAGCGAAACAGCACCTAAAACTGGCGATATGAAGCAATTAAAATAAATAATTGAAATTAATTATCTCAAATCTCTTGCCTTTGCTCGTGGTTATAATCCCTCTTTGATTGATAAAGCTTTGTATAAATTTAATAAGCCTAAACGTCCTTTTTCTGATTCAAATAATCCTCTTAATTTTAACTGTATAATAGTTCTGCCCTTTTATTCTCTTCTCTGTTTCAAAATTGCTAAAATCCTTTCTCGTTTTAATTTTAAAGTTACCTTCAAATCTATGAATAAAATGAAATTCTCTTCTCTAAAAGATCCTATTCGTACTGAGAACCGGTGGGGTGTTTATTTTATTCCTTGCTCTTGCAATTTAGGTTATATTGGTCAAACAAAGAGAGCTTTAAAATTCAGATTAGGTGAGCATCAGAGGTATATTGCAAATCAAGAAATCTCTAAATCTTCGATTGCTTCTCACTGTTGGTCTTCCAGTCATTGTTTCAATTTCTCCATGGCCAAAATTATTTCTTCCTCTGCCTCTCCTTCTCACTTGGATTTTCATGAAACATATTTTATTTCTAAAAATTCTGCTAATCTTGTCAATGATCTCCCATCATCTCCTTTCCTATTTCCAGATTGGAAAATACTTTTGTAGTTCTTTTCCCTCTTCTCTTGTTTCTTTTCTTTTTATTTTGTATAAAAAAAAGGATCTTTTGGTTTTTTCTTGTTTTATTCTTTTATATTTTTTTATTTATTATTATTATTATTTATATTTTTCAATTTACTTCTTTTATTTTAGTTTTGTTTATTTCTTTTAATTCCATTTTTTTCCTATCAATTTCTCTTCTATCTCTTTGGCAACACTTCTGTATGTGCCCCTTTCAGCTAGCGCCATCTGTCGCATTCTTTGCAACATTCTCTTCCTTTCAGTTCATTTTTGACCTTGTCCGCTTACGAACACGTGTTTACTGTAGCTGATGACGAGCTGTTATATTTTTAGCTCGGAACGCGTCCTATGTTTTGTTTTTATTTTATAGTGATTTTTTACAAAGTTTTTTTATTTTAATTAATATTTAAAAATAGATTAAAAATTCTGAAAAATAAGGCTTTAAGTTATACTACTTTAAAAAAGTGGTGACAGTCAAATACTACTTTAAAAAAGTGGTGACAGTCAAATACTACTTTAAAAAAGTGGTGACAGTCAAATAATCCGAATTAAAAAAGTCCCCAATCTGGCATCACTGAATTCTGCAGTAGTAAATAAACCGTAATAATTTATGATTATTTAAGATTATTTCCTTTCGCATAAATTAAAACATGTGTGTTGAATATCTGTACTCTAAGTATTCCTTTTTAATCAGGGTATTTAAATAACACTGTGGTCAAAGTTTATACATTCGATTATACATGCGTGAATTTTTATAACAAAACTTATTTACTGAAAAGGAAGTTTTTCTTTTTCATATTACAACACCATTTATAAATATAAGGATATACATATGTAGAAAAATAAACAGCATTCAAAAACATCCTGTGGAATTACTTTAATATTACAATTTTCATTTTCAAGAAATATAATTTTTTAAAAGTTCTCACGTTCGATTTTAAATTCATTTTTCATATAATCCTCTGATTTGCATCTATATCTCTTTGTTAAATACGTATCACATCAGAAATGTTTCCATTTCTGATTAATTTTACAATTTAAAGGATTCTATTTCACATTTTTTGATAAACAAATGTGTTAATGCGAGATTTATTCGCGATATCTTTAATAATTCCTTTCTGAAATTCATTGTATTGATCTAGAGCAAATATCATCTTTTGATAATAGAATCAATGCATTTTCGAATGTTGTAAATTCTGCAGTAGTAATTAAACCATAATAATTTATGATTATTTAAAATTATTTCCTTTTCCATAAATTAAAATGTGTCCGTTGAATAGCTGTTCTTTAAGTATTCCTTTTTAATCAGTGTATTTAAATTACACTGTGGCCGAAGTTTATACATGCGATCACCTACTTTTTTATAGAACAAAACTTATTTACTGAAAAAAGAAGTTTTCATTTTTCGTATTACAACACCATTCATAAATACATAAGTAGAAAAATAAACAGCATTCAAAAATATCATGCGGAATTACTTTAATATTACAATTACCATTTTCATGAAATATAATTATTTCAAAGGCTTTCTATTGTCTCACGATCGATTTTAAATTGATTTTTCATATAATCCTCTGATTTGCATCTATATCGTTTTGTTAAATACGCATCACATCTGAAATATTTCCATTTCTGATCAATTTTACAATTTTAAGGTTTCTATTTCACATTTTTTCAATAAATAAATATGTTAATGCGAGATTTATTCGAGATATCTTTAATAATTCCTTTCTGAAATTCATTGTATTGATTTAGAACAAATATAATCTTTTAATATGATAATGAATGCATTTTTGAGTGTTGTAAATTCTGCAGCAGTAAATAATCCATAATAATTTATGATGATTTATTTTTGAATAAATTAAGATATGTCTGTTTACTATCTGCATTCCAAACATTCCTTTTGAAGCAATACCTGTAAATTACTCTGTGGCCGACGTTTATACATGCGATTGTCTCTTTTGAATAACGAGAAGTTTTCTCTTTAGGACCATTCGTAATTATACAGGTTGTCTCAAAAGTCACCGTACAACTTCAAAAATTTATTACAAAACAAAAGTAATAGGCCTACAGCAAAAATAATTACAGCAGTCCATAGAGTAATTTAAAAAGTTTTTTGTACTACCCTAATATACTTCTACATGAGATCCTTTGGTTGCATGCGACGTTTCCATGTGATGAAGCATCTCAAGTGCAGATTTAAAGCATTTTGCATAATCATCCGTTTGTGACGCCTGCAAAGCATTCGTGGCTGGTATGAGAAATTTATGCCAACGGGAAGTATGCATGATAAAAAAAAAAGGAGTGGTAGCCCTAGCACAAGTGAAGAAAGTGTGGAACGAGTACGTGAAACTTTTTCTAGGAATCCTGTAAAATCAATTCGAAAAGCATCACAAGAGCTTATTATGTCAAAAAGCACAATATACAGAGTGCTTCATAAACGATTACGACTTTCATGCTACAAAATTCAGATTGGGCAGGCGTTACAAACGGATGGTTATGCGAAACGCTTCGAATTTGCAGTTGAAGTGCTTCATCGCATGGAAATGTCGCTTGCAACGAAAGGATCTCATGTAAAAGTATACTAAGGTAGTAGAAAAAAAAAAACTTTTAAGTTACTCTATGTACTGTTGTAATTATTTTTGCTGTAGGCCTATTATTATTTTTTTTTTTGTAATAAATTTTTGAAGTTGTACGGAGACTTTTGGGGCACCCTGCATAAATACGTAGCACCTATAGTTGCTGTCTGATCCGTTCGCTGCCTGTCCGTTAGTCCTCATATAACAGCGCAAAACTACACAACCGAATGTTTTGAAATTTAATATATAGAATCGTTACAGAATTTTGTCGAGTCATTTCAATTTTTATGAAAATCGAATCAAAACTTAAAAATATATTAATAAAAGTGTTCTTCATACTATTAAATCCTATCATCCTTAATCAATTGAATGATATCCCATGATAGATCATGATTCTTGTTTGCCTCGGTGATGACGTCTTATTTAAAATGAAGTCATAATATTTCCGTATTTTTTAATTTAATATATAGAATCGTAATAAATTTTGTATTCATGCATTTTAGTGTAAGATTGCAATAGCTGTTGCACTAATATTTATATCTGAATATTTATAAAAACCTGAACCAATCTGAACACCAAAATCAGAACAACAATCTGAATATTTATAAAACTAGTTATAGAACGAACACACCTCATTTGCCACGTTTGACGTACGATTTCCGACTTGCTTATAACAAAAAAACCGCCTTTTATTTTAAAAGAAACCATTAGAAGATTTTGTTTCGTTGAGATCGTTGAAATTTGACAAAATTATTCCTTTTATCAGCGATTATTATCTAATATATAAAAATGAAAAATTGTCTGTCTGTCTGTAATGCTATGCAAATCCACAGTTTAGAAGCCAGAATTGTCAAATGTAACGTACATGTGTATTAAAACACGGCCAAGGCAACTAAAGTAATCCGGAATCGGAGTAACTTATAATTAATTCTAATTAATAAAAAACCACAAATTTAACAGCAATTTCCAATAAAATTTAAACATTTTTCGTTATTGCTGTTGCCAAAAATTATAAATCAACAATAAAATTCTTACCACAACAATTTCTTTTCTACTGAGAGATTTCCACATGAGAGATTTCCACATTAAAATACATAAAATAAATAATTTGACGAA
The DNA here is from genome assembly GCA_963932465.1 of Maratus speciosus. Lineage (NCBI taxonomy): Eukaryota > Metazoa > Arthropoda > Arachnida > Araneae > Salticidae > Maratus > Maratus speciosus. The sequence continues at coordinate 643,130,643 of OZ010787.1, read as the reverse complement.
TTAAAAACAAAAGTGAATGTTACGTCATAATTTTTCTGTTTTATGATTTCCATGTGAAAAATTACAATTATTTAAATTATTTGACGAATTAAAAAATGGAATATTACGTCATATTGGAAATATAAAAAACGTAGAGAATATATCGCTCACCCGCAAGGAAAGTGACACATCTCGCAAAAATTCATTTTGCGTTTTATTCCATTCATAGTTCTGTCATAGGTGTGTCTTGCTACACAAAATGCTTCATACGGGTAGTTACAGGGAAAATCACTTTATTACGCCATATGTCCATTTGTGACCACAGAAGAGGGATGGATTGTGTGGGGAGGTAAAATTACCCAACTCTCCAAACCTCATCTTACGTCTTCATTCTTAAGCGTTTTAAGTTTTTATGCACGTTTTTATTCCTGCATGCCGAGCTAAATGCTATAATTTCATGTTGCAGTAAATTCATTCAAATTTTCTTTTGCCTCTTCTGCGAAATTTACTTTTGTCGAGATGTGTCACTTTTCTTGCGGGTGAGCGATATAACCTCATGTATATGTGAAAAAATGTATTGAAGCATAATAAAAACTCGATTATGGAAATATTAGCATATTTTAACATTATTGCTCCAAAGATGAATGGAAATAAGTTCATTTATAGCTGTATTATTTTGTGTCTGTTATATAAATTTATACATTTTTATATTGGGTTTTCATTTGATTCATGTGTACAACACATCGAATGTTTTTTTTTTTGTTTTTTTTTTTGCCCGACAGAAAAAAAAGGGCTATGTGTTTCACGCGTATCTGTGTATGTGGATTTCTTTATACCCTTGAAATATCCCAACGGCTGGATGGGTTTTAATGAATAAGGTCTCTATCAATTTGTCTTAACGGCCCGATAGTCATAGGCTAGGTTTCCTTTTTATAAATTCAAAATGGTGGCCGTAAAATACAAAATTGCGGTAGAGACAAAAAAAAAAAAAAAATTACGTACCCTATTGAATGGCATATCATTGGATAGGTCTCTCAAAATGAAGACAATGTTTCATTGACTATTTTACAATCTGAAGCTCCGTTAAAATATTATACAACCTGGAAGTTGTGTAGATAGGATCTCCAGCTTTACTGTAACCCTAAAAATTATAGACATCTATAGACCTCATCAAAACAGTGTTTATAGATAGGAACTCACAATTAAACACAACTTAAAAGTCATCAATACAAGTAAATAAAAAAATAGGTAAGTAATATAAACAAGTAAGATAAAAAAATTTTAAGTCAATTCCTACTTAGGTCAATAAGAGAATTTTTTTTCTCCCATTCTTCTTTCCTCTTGAGTGGCGCTTAAAATGCCTTGATCAGGAAGAGGGCTCTCTCGATTATTGAAAATTAATTAATTTAATTTAATTAATGAATTAATATTTGAAAAAAACTCGATTAACATCAAGTATCATCCACTAAAAGTTTTAAAAGTTTTATTTGAGCTTGATTGGATGATTAATAAGTATTTTATTAACGATTGAAAATTTGAACAAGGTATATATAGCGAGAGTGTGAGCTAATAGTAGGAAATGAAAAAAAATGGTTTCACATTGATGATAAATAATTAATTAGTTCGTTTTTTACGCAGTCGGGTTTTTTGATTTTTTAAATTTAACTGTTTATTTATGTTATATGTTAAATTTCGAAATTGGTTTTTCAAAGCAAACATTCTTAAAATTCCGGGCAACGCCGGTACTTTAGCTAGTTTATTATAATAAGAAGACAAGTTTACGCGAAAGAGTTTCTCACTCTTCCTGTGTGACTTTTTGACATACATTTTTTAAACCACTGAACAGGCTGGTCTTTTGACCAACTATACTGGTACTGCCTGGCAACAGGGCGAAGTTTCGCCTGTTCGCAGCATGGCGGAGATCTACTTGCATAGCATTTAGCCCGTCGTAGCTTCAGCGCTTTTTGTTGCCTTCATTTCTTTTCCTGGGTTGACCAGTTGCTAATGAATATTTTACTGCACTGTAAAAAATAGCGGGAACGTTTACTATTCTAAGAGGAACATTTCTGATAGTATCGGATATGTGACAGCTATTTCTATTTTCCGAAACAACCGGGAAGGTTCCTGGGTGCTTCAGTTTACTTTTCGTGAAACAGCGAAAGCGCGTGTACGCATGCGCTCCAAGTATTTCACCACTATTTCTTCTTACGCTGAAACCGGACCGGAAGCAATCGCCTAAAGTGAAAGTCAACTCGAATGTATGAGATGGCGGCATAGGGAACTCTAAGCTTTACCACGTGTATTTGAATTTGAATTCGCTTTTATTTTGAAAAAAAAAAAAACCAATATTATAGCACTTTTGTTATATTTTGTGGGTATTTTTTATTGCGTTTTAAAATTATGCAAGAAATGTACCTTGGATATTATCAATGGACTTTTTCAGAGCTTTGGAAATTTAGTATTACTGAACACGGAACGATCGTAATTCTGGGTAAGTGTTTTTTTTAATCATCTACAGTATTACTTTTACTTACTATTATTTATTATTGCTTACTTCTTTATTAGTTTTCTTTGTTGCAATACACGAAAAGAAATTAATAACCTACTTATTTTTTAATATATCAGACTTTGTCTGTCTGTTTCTTTTATTATAATATATATACATGTGTGCATGCAAATAAGATAATATAGTTAAACTTGATGTTCTACTGATTGCGGTATCGTATTCTCCTGTTCCCAGCGGGTTCTTAACAAATTATTAAATGCGTTATAACTTAAAAGAAAATTTACGTATTATATTTTAATCAAACAAGTTGAAAGTTCATTGTCATTTTACTTCTTTATTATTGATTGCTTTTATGTAAAAATACAGTATTGTGAGTAAAAATAAACAGTAAACTATTCTTACAATTATAGAATTTATTTTTATAAATCATTATAGTAAAAAAAAATGATTCATTTGTTTTGCTGTTTCCTAAAAAAGCTTTCAAATATTCATTTTTTATATTCATCCTTTTTCTTCTCAAATTTTGATAGAAAAATAAGAAGAATCGTTTTAAGATCATTAACTTGTTTAGTACTCAGGTTCAGATATGTAAATCCCCCCCCCCCCCCCACACACACACACACTTTTTTTTTTTTTTTTTTTTTTTGTTAATGCTTCGAAAAAATTAACCATTGCATTTTTTGCGATTTGAATTTTACTTTTTCATCTAAATGTTCTTGCTTGAAAAGAAAAATGCTTTCTTCTGATTTTGCAAGACTGAATTGTGAAAAAAAAAAAAAAAAAAAAAAAAAAAAGATACTATTGTTGTTATTTAACTTATGCACTTTACAGTAAACAAAATTGAAAATTTCTAAATTATTAACCATCAGCTTATTTTATGAAATATAGTACACAAAATTTCTTGCTTTAAGTTATAAGGCATTTTAATTTATTAATGTTATGCTGTGAAAAGCAGAATACGATATTGAATCAACAATAACATATATTGCAATCATATCTTATTTGCATGCACTAATAATAATAAAATGTTATGTATTAAAATGTCTGTGCAACAAAGAAACGCTAATAAAGAACTAAAATAATAAGTAAAAATAATGCTATAAATGATTAAAAAAATAAATAAAACGCTTTTCGAAAGAATTCGTCATTCCATTTTCAATAATAATACAGTTCAGGAACTTCAATGTTACTTGTTAATCCGCATGGTAAAAATATCACTGCAAAATGTTAAAACGCAATAAATTTTATCTAAATTATGAAAAAGGTATAATAATATTGATTTTTTTTTTCAGAATAAATCCAAGCAGATATACATAAAAGAAAAAAAAAAAAAAAAAAAAAATCATTCAGAAATGAATTTCCATATAAGACTATTTCATAAAAATTCATTTAATAAAACTGGCTTCTTCACAAAATCCATTTTACTAAACTAAGCCCCTTTCACAAAATAATCTTCAATAATTGAATGTTTTTAAAATACTAGTGCTAAATTCAACTTGAGTAAATAATTAAAATTCATATAAAAAAGCTCAAATAAATGTACTAAAATTACTTACAGGTGCATTGCACATAATATAAAATTATTTAAAATACATTAGAAATATCTTAAAAATACATTAAAAATTTTAATGTATTTTTGAGATTTTCTAATGTATTTTAAATGATTTTATATTATATGTATGCACCTGCAATTAATTTTAGTACAGTTATTTGTTCTTTTTTATGTAAATTTTAAAATAATCCTCGTCTTTAGAAAGGTTCCATATACATTCAGAAACCTTTCCGATTCGTAATAAAAGGTTTCCTATACATTCAGAAACATTTCTTAGTCTTCAGAAAGATTGCATATGTATTTAGAAACCTTTCCGATCCGTAATGAAAGGTTTCCGATATATTCAGAAACCTTTCATTGCGAATCGGAAATGTTCCGTATTATAACCGAAACAGTTTTCTGGTCGAATCTGACACATTTCCGTTAGTATCGTGCAGCACAGGTCTCCGTTTTTTCGGAAACGTTTCTGAAAATTTTATACAGAGTGGGTTGATCCGGCACTCCACAGAGCAAAGCTATCATGATGGTGGATGTGAGTATTTTTGAGCCGAATGAGTCTTAGCAGAAGGAAAATTTTTGAAAAGGGGGCGAGTAATTAATTACTTAAGGGAACGTCCACTGTTACTCTTGTGACTATTCGAGCGGTTTTTTACACATACTTCCATTTATTTTATTGTAAAATATAATTACGATAAAAAGTGATATAACCAGTGAAATACTACACAGTAAAAAAAAACGGGAAAAATTACAGCTGATTTGGCTGTGAATCGCTAAAATACAGCGTTTTATTAACTTCCGTATCGATTTACAGTAAACTGCTGTTATTTCAACAATGGCAAAACCGCCTGGACTACATTCCAGATGAGATACCTACCCTACAGGCACACTGTCAAGCCAAAGCAGGTTAGTGTCGTACGAGTGTTAGCGTCGGTGTGAATATGTGCCTATTATGAATTAAAAATGGAGATTTTGGATACTTAAATACAATTCTGGATTACATATTTTAAAAAATCAGAGTAAGTTTTACTTTTATGTTTATTCGTATCATTGATTTAATAACTGTATCAATTAGGCAGTTCTCTTATATAATGTAAGATACAAATTTTGTATTTGCGTACATATATATAAATGTTGACTGACAGTAGCTTTGAATCATTTGTATAAGGATTAAATATTTTGTCTTAAATTATAACAAAAGATAATATTTCCGATTTACATTTGAAAAAATTATTATTTTTCTTTTCTTTTTTCCATCATAGGACTTAGTTATTATTTACTTATGTGTCAAAGTACCAGATTAAAAAAAAAAAACAATCAATATTTTTGAGATATGTTTTGCTTTGCTATTATATATTTTTCGCAATTTCATTTTTTTCGTTATTTGTATTTTAACATACCTTACTAATCTAAATTATACAATATTTTTTAATTGTCTAAAAGATTAAAGTGCGCTTTTTGTACTAATTTAAATGTTTTTATTTATTTAATATATTATTATAGTTTATTAAAATTTCAAAAACAATTTTACGACTTATGGTCCGATTTATCGTCGGAGTTATTCACATTTCATAGATGCTAGTTTTTTACGCGCATTTCTTTTCATTTTATATATGTAATTTTGAAATCATTTATTGTGTGTAAGCTGGATACACTTCTTTATTGATCCATAAAATATTCCAAGAGTTTGCTTACTATTGTCGCAGCATTCAAAAGCAGCAGATCGCATTTTGCTTTTGATAATTATCGAACAATAAGAAGTAATTAGCACTAGATGCTGAAATTAGATATTTTGAATGTTCTCAATGTAAGTTATATTACGCAGTACATTTGAAATTCACATAAGGAAAATTCTTTACAATGAGTACAAATAGTTTAAAATTTACGATTTATTGCTTTTTTCGGTGTATTTTCCTATTTTATTTATTATTTTGCTTTATGGTGCTAAATTTGTATCTTACACATGTATAACAGAATTTATTATGTAATAATGTTATTAAAACAATGATATAAGTAGACATAAAGATAACACTTATAGAGGTCTTAGTTTTTAAAAAATGTATCATAGTATACAAAAAAAAAAAAATCAAAGTAAACAAACATTGCAGGGCGGGGGGGGAGGGGGGAAGATGCAAACGTATATCTACAAATAATAATAATAAATAAAATAAAATAAATACAAAATGTATAGATATGAAAACAAAAACATATACCGTTAGAATGTCGCATTCACCTAGAAAACTATATATCGAAATAAAATTAAAACTTGCTAAAAAGGTGCATTTAATGTCATAAATATAAAAAGATGTTAATAAGATGTTATTACATAATAAAATAGTTTTTATAAACTTCCAATATTTCATGCCTAGCGCTTTCGATCACCTACTGATCGAATAGCTATAGTGATCGAAAGCGCTCGGCACGAAATCTTGGAGATTTTTAAGTTTTTAAAAACTGTTTTATTATGTAACAACATCTTATTAGCATCTTTTTATATTTGTGACATTAAATGCACCTTTTTAGCAAATTTTAATTTTATTTCGATATAAAATAAATAATAATAAAGGCTAAAAAATTACTGTTATCTTGTTAAAAGTGCTGTAAAATTAACAGCAAAATATGCTGAAAAAATACAATTTTTTGTAAAATCTAAAAAACAAAATTACTGTAAAATTAAATGTAAAAGTGCTGTAAATTTACAAGTTAGCTGGCACCCATATTGCCAGCCTTTTTTGCTGTAAAGATACAGTGATTTTTTTTACAGTGTACTGTGCTCCACTCCTTTAATATATATCTAATTTGCAATAAAAAGCATATTGCTTGTCTATGCAATAAATCAAAATTTTGTTACTCTTGTGACCAGTGTGTCACAAGAGTAACAAAATTTTGATTTAATATATAAACAAATAAAATGCTTTTTGTTGCCAATTAGATATATATTACGATAGTGGGACAAAGTGATATTTAATTGGTTACATCAATTTTTATCTGAAATATATTTTATAATGAAATAATTGCAAGTATTTATGAAAAAATGCTCTAATTGTCACAAGAGAAACGAATGGACGTTCCCTTAATTAAAGTCACTGTATGATATTAATCTGCAGCTGACATATACAGGATGTCCTAGAATAGACTAAACGTTTTTAAATTGTAACAATATGTAAACGTTTGAGAGTTATTTAAATTATTCTTGCAATAAAAAATTATGTTAAGTAAATGCCTGGCAATGGGGTGAAGTTTCGCCTGATCGCCGCAGATGACAAAGACCTACTTGAATAGTCTTTAGACCTTATCAGCTGCCGTGTGTTTTTTGCCTTTGTTTCTTTTCCTGAGTTGGCAGGTTGCTAATTAATGTTCAAAGTTAATTAACATTGGGTCCGGAACTGCAGAAAGCAGCGATGTAATGGTGGGTGGATGTGAGATACTGGATGTTTTCAAGGTGAATGGTGTGGTGTAGGTTTAGCAGAGAGGATAATTTAGAAAAGAGTGAGAGTGATTAATTAATTAAAGTTACTTTATGATATTAATTTACAGCCGACATTTACATGATGTCCTAGAATGGACTAAAAGTTTTTAATTTTTCATAATAAATAAACGCGGGACAGTTATTAAAATTATTCTTGCAAAATAAAAATGTGTGAAGTCATTGCTTTATTACGCTTTATTGCTTTAGTTTTAATGTTTTATGATGTCAAATTAATAAAATCTTAAAATTTCAAAGGCTTATAATGTATTATTGTGAGAAAATACAGGATTTCTATTCTGTCCTTATTTGTTTTCAAATACCTTTATTGAATTTGAAACAAATTTTAACCTGTGTACCCTGAACTGCTCTTTATGGACTATGGACCATAAGGATATATATGATATGTCCCGGTCAAGTAGTCACATAGACGTGGAACCCCCAGTGGCTAGTTTGTATTCATTTTATTAATGAAATTTACCCACCAGTGGCAACAGTCACGCCTGTGTGGGTACGTATCCTCCAAAAGGACTGCTTACTTGACGAAGGAGAAGCTGCGTTAAAATGTTCTTCACGCTAATTGGTGTTTTTGTTCTAATTACCCGGAGCTGACGTGGCATGGATAAAATCCATTCTGAAGCAATGAAATTATGAATAATCCCTGTCCAAATCCGGAGACGGATCTCGGAATGCGGCAAAGAAAGGCGCTGACCATCGAGGTACCCGTCGTCATACTCTACGACTCCAGGCTAACGAAAGAGACAGTCTACCGCAGTGCATTCCACGTATCTTTTTTAGAGACCGCTGGAGTCACGTGATGCTTGAATGCACCAATGCAGGTGTATGAAAAGAGAATCAGGTCACTCTAGCAGTCTGTGAAAAAAGGCACTTGGGATGCACCACGGTAGCCTGTCTTTTTCGTTATCCTCGCTACCACTTCAGCCGTATAGTTTATGCATATAAAAGTATTTAATTATCCTAGTATGATAAAAGTATCAGTTCTATTATTTTTAATTTTAACGCCTGTTGTAATTTAAAACAAATAAATTAAGTATAAATTGTTTAGCCTCCCCGCGCAAAGCATAGTGTGCCTGTTCAGTTCCATATTAATTTTTAGCGCATATATCAAAAGTACTTTATTTTTCGGAAAATGCCCTTTCGCAACTGTATTTATTCTTCTTATACTTCCTCCTAGTACAAAAGAATGGTGACTTATTTCAGTAGATGATTTTTCTGAATGATTTTTAGATTAGGTAACTACGTTAATGACAATTTGTGTATATTTTCACAGAAAACTTAATCGTAGAAAATTAGCTTTTGTAGTGTTTATTTTCGTTTAAAAATATTTTTCTGAGTTGCAAAGGCATGTAGAAATCATTTAAATAATATTTTTATATATTTTTGCATAAAAGAAAATAACGAGGAAAACATGTTTGAGCAAATCAGTTATTAATTACTTTGAACCTTATCTTTAATAGTGTTTTTATCTAATTTTTCAGACACTAAAATGTAAGCATATATAATTTTTCAATTAAATGAAACAAAAGGTTTATTTAAGAATTTCCGAAAAAGATGAAATTTTTATGTTGAATTTAAAATGCACTTCAAAACGTTAATTTTGCGATTACCAACATCTACAATTTTTATTTTATGTACAGAGTATGCTATTTAATAGAAATAATTTTAATGATTGAAAATTCATTTTCAGTAGATTTAGTGCTCTGTGTTGATATTATTTTCAGTTCTGTTATTACTTGCTTATACTTGCCGCTAAGATGTACGTTAAATGTAAATACAGAATATGTTAAAATCAGATATGAAATTATAGAATGTATATTCTGATATGTAATTCAGAAATAGCATGCAGCAACATACAGTAGAGCGCTGATAATCAGAACTCCAATTAACCGAACTTCCAATTATCCAAGCAACCTATTTCTCTCATTTTTTTTTTTTTTTTTTAAATGAGCTTCCAATTATCCAAACACCCTATTAAACCTGGATATCAGATTTTAAATGATGATGAGATTGTGGATGAGATTCAAGACGAAAAAAAAAAATGAAGAAAATGAAAACGAATGCTCTGAAAATGACACAGGTCCATCACATACGGAAGCATTTGAATGTTTGGAAACAACTATGAAATGGCTCGAACGGCAGAAGAATTCCGATCCTATTCAACTAACGTATTTATGACGAATTCAAGGTATGGCAGCATTGAGAAGAAGGTCTTCTTTGATGCAAGCAACAATCGAAAGATATTTTGCTTAAATTACAATCTCTGTAGTTCAGAAAATGATATTAAAAAGTAAACAAAAAATGAAAACGACAAAAATCAACATGCCAGCATTAACTAGTGCTGTCAGTCCGAAGCGTGGAGAAAGTGTGCAGATCTTAGTATAGTCAGGAACATCCCTTAAATTGTCTCTCCATTTATCCGAACTTTTGCTTATCCGAATTAGGGTCGGTCCCTACTTGCTTGGATAATCGGCGCTCTACTATATCTTTAAAATACAAATTATCTGGAATAAGAATGTCTCAGACTAATTAGGAGCCGAAAAAAAGCGTAAATTGTAACATTAATCTAAAATTACCTTTTTTTAAATTTATTAATCAAAATATGTATTTCTTATTTATTGAAAAAGAAGTTTTCCTTTTCCATATTACAACACCTTTCATAAATATAAAGAAATACATAAGTAGAAAAATAAACAGCAGGCAAAAACATCCTGTGGTATTACTTTATATATTACAATTTTCATTTACATTAAATGCAATTATTGCAAAGGCTTTATATTTCTCACGCTAGATTTTAAATTCATTTTTCATATAATCATCTCATTTGCCTCTATATCGTTTTCTTAAATACATATCACATCAGAATTGTTTCCATTTCTGATCCATTTTTAAATTTAAAGGATTCTTTTTCAATTTTTTTCGATAAACAAATATATTTATGCGAGACTTATTGGTGTTATCTTCAATAATTCCTTTCTGAAATTCATTGTATTCATCAAAAACAAATATCAAATATCATATTTTAATATGATAATTTGTGAATAAATGAGTGCTGTAAATTCTGCAGTAGTAAATAAACCATAATAATTTATGATGATTTAAATTTATTTCCTTTTAAATAAATTAAGACATATCTGTTAAATATTTGTATTCCAAACATTCCTTTTCAATCAGTAACTTTAAATAACTCTGTCGCCGATGTTTATACACACGGCTGTCTGTTTTAAATAATGTGAAGTCGTATTTTTAAAAAAAGCATCATATGAATATTTTATGTCATTCAACTTGTTGTAATTTGGCAAAAAATTTCATTTTATCACCGTTCAGTATTTCGTATAATAAGAAGCCACTTTTAAGCTAAAGTTTCACATTTCCTTTGGTATAATTCATGGTTTTACTCTGCAGCTGACTTATACAGGATATATATCATGGACTGAACGTATTTAAAATTCAGCAACAAGTAAACGAGTACAGTTATTCAAGCCATTCTTGCTGGACAATAGTTTGTGAAATAGTATATTTATTATGCTTACTTGAAGTAGTTTTAAATTTTTTTCAGATGTAAAATTTAGAAAAAAACTTTTGAATTGCAACTTTTAAAATGTATTACTGTTTGGAAATAAAGGGTTTCACATATCTCTTTATTTGACTTCAAGGAATTTTATTAAATTTAATATAATATTTGTATAAATATGTTACAAAATGCAAAGTAACTATATAAATTAAGAGTCTATTAAAATGTTTCTAAATGTTCCATTTCATTCCTTTGGCCACATGCTGTGCATCAAATCGACAACAGAAATCTTTCCAAATCTCAAACAGTGTTTCTAATGAAGACAAGGATTGAAAGTGGCTCAAAAAGAGCTAAAAGTGTCCAAATTTATTTAATTTAAGCCATATCTGTCAGTTTTTAAACACTTTTTACTGCATTTTTAAAGTTGTTTTGAAATCTCGAAAAAAAAAAAAAAAAAAAAAAAAAAGAAATCCCTGCCGGCCCGTTCTACAGGCTGAGGTAGATATCGAAGTTAAGTAAGCTAATTTCACCAACAAAACTAAATCATGATTAGAGATAAACCCACTTTAACAATTTTATCTGACCACTTTTGACGAGTTTTTATTTCATTTTTAAATAAAAGCTGGTTTTTATCAGAATCATGTTAAGGCGGTATTCAAAAAATACTTTCCATGCTCAACAACTCGAAATTTTCTGGCACATTTTCATATTAATTTTTAGTAGAAAAAAAATGAAACTTGCTGAAGTGATTTTTGAAGAGATTTATAACTGACCTGCGTTTTTATTTTTCGTTCAATAAATTATAATTTGATTCATAAACAATTATTTTCTCAGTAGGACAATGTTTTTCATTTCTAACACAATAGCTTCGGGAAATTCGGTTCAAAATTCCCACTATGACATAACTTTTTAGCTCACAGGCTATCAAAGCCTGAGAGCTAATGTGCCCGCCCGTTCTGTATGTATGTATGTATGTATGTATGTATGTATGTATGTATGTATGTATGTATGTATGTACGTACGTACGTATGTACGTAACACGATAACTCTTGATAGAAACATCCGATTTGCTTCAGAATTTTTTCCTAGGTTCATTGTGATAAGGCGCTTCCCTGATTAGTTTTGGGAGTTCATTGGTTAAGGATAAAGGGGGAAAAACGGGGTTAGTCCATCCCCCCACCCCCCTTAATTCAGAAAAATGGGTTTTTCATGCAAAATCATTCGATTTGCTCCGAATTAGGTATACCGGTTTATTATGTTAAGGAACATCCCTGATTAGTTTTGGGGGTTCATTGGTTAAGGATAAAGGGGGGAAAAACGGGGTTAGTCCACCCCCACCCCCCCTTAATTCAGAAAAATGGGTTTTTCATGCAGAATCATTCGATTTGCTCCGAATTTGGTATACCGGTTTATTATGTTAAGGAACATCCCTGATTAGTTTTGGGGATTCATTGGTTAAGGATAAAGGGGGAATAGGGGGGTTAGTCCCCCCCCCAATTCAGAAAAATGGGTTTTTCATGCAGATTCATTTAATTTGCTCCGAATTTGGTATACCGGTTTATTATGTTAAGGAACATCCCTGATTAGTTTTGGGAGTTCATTGGTTAAGGATAAAGGGGGAAAAACGGGGTTAGTCCACCCCCCCTTAATTCAGAAAAATGGGTTTTTCATGCAGAATCATTCGATTTGCTCCGAATTTGGTATACCGGTTTATTATGTTAAGGAACATCCCTGATTAGTTTTGGGAGTTCATTGGTTAAGGATAAAGGGGGAAAAACGGGGTTAGTCCACCCCCCCTTAATTCAGAAAAATGGGTTTTTCATGCAGAATCATTCGATTTGTTCCGAATTTGGTTTACCGGTTTATTATGTTAAGGAACATCCCTGATTAGTTTTGGAGGTTCATTAGTTAAGAATAAAGGGGGGAAAGGGGGCTAGTGCACCCCTTTTAATCCAGATAAATGGGTATTTCATGCAGAATGATTCGAATTGCTCCGAATTTGGTATACCGGTTTATTATGTTAAGGAACATCCCTGATTAGTTTTGGGAGTTCATTGGTTAAGGATAAAGGGGGAAAAACGGGGTTAGTCCACCCCCCCTTAATTCAGAAAAATGGGTTTTTCATGCAGAATCATTCGATTTGCTCCGAATTTGGTTTACCGGTTTATTATGTTAAGGAACATCCCTGATTAGTTTTGGAGGTTCATTAGTTAAGAATAAAGGGGGGAAAGGGGGCTAGTGCACCCCTTTTAATCCAGATAAATGGGTATTTCATGCAGAATGATTCGAATTGCTCCGAATTTGGTATACCGGTTTATTATGTTAAGGAACTTCCCTGATTAATTTTGGGGGTTCATTGGTTAAGAATAAAGGGGGAAAAGGGGGGCTAGTCCACCTCCTTAATTCAGATAATTGGGTTTTTCATGCAGAATGATTCGATTTGCTCCGAAGTTGGTATACCGGTTTATTATGTTAAGGAACTTCCTTGATTAGTTTTGGGGGTTTATTGGTTAAAGATAAAGGGGAAGGGGGGCTAGGCCACCCCCCTTAATTTATATAAACGGGTTTTTCATGCAGAATTATTCGCTTTGCTCCAAATTTGGTATACCGGTTTATTATGTTAAGGAGCTTCCCTGATTCGTTTTGGCGATTCATTGGTTAAAGATAAAGGGGGGCTAGTGCACCCCCTTAATTTAGATAAATGTTCTTTTTGCAGGATTATTCGATTTGCTCCAAATTTGGTATACCGGTTTATTATGATAAGGGGCTTCCCTGATTAGAATTGGAGGTTCACTGGTTAAGTATAAAGGGGGAAACGGGGGCTAATTCCCCTTCACTTAGTTTTTTGAGGGGCATTATTCTTTAAAACAAGTGTATAATATACAATTAGTGTGAATAGCCTGTGAGCTCAATGCCATCAGTTTAGCTGGGCACTTTTCTTTTTTATTGAAATATATTCTGCCTCTATTAAAAAATCGATCCTCACGGTACATTATATAGTTTCTGAATACGAGAAACCACCAGTTGGATGCATTTGAGAGCAAAAATGAATTTAAAAATGAGTCAAAAAATAAGCAGTTTTGATTTGAATATACCCTTAATCCAATAATTTTTTTCTTCAACCGCTACGTATTTTTAATTTCTTTTTGCTGTAAGAATGGGTCCTATCAAAAACTTGTCAATATAGATGTAGCAGATAATATTAAGAAGATATATAATAAATTCATGCGGATTTCAAATCTTGTGAATTAACGAAGTTATGAATTTTTTCATCTTCAACTCCTCCTTTTTGTTTTCGTTTTTAGCTCACAGGCTATCAAAGCCTGAGAGCTAATGTGCCCGCCCGTTCTGTATGTATGTATGTATGTATGTATGTATGTATGTATGTATGTACGTACGTACGTATGTACGTAACGCGATAACTCTTGATAGAAACATCCGATTTGCTTCAAAATTTTTTCCTAGGTTCACTGTGATAAGGCGCTTCCCTGATTAGTTTTTGGAGTTCATTGGTTAAGGATAAAGGGGGAAAAACGGGGTTAGTCCACACCCCACCCCCTTAATTCAGATAAATGGGTTTTTCATGCAGAATGATTCGATTTGCTCCGAATTTGATATACCGGTTTATTATGTTAAAGAACTTCCCTGATTAGTTTTGGGAGTTCATTGGTTAAGGATAAAGGGGGAAAAACGGGGTTAGTCCACCCCCCTTAATTCAGATAAATGTGTTTTTCATGCAGAATGATTCGATTTGCTCCGAATTTGGTATAGCGGTTTATTATGTTAAGGAACTTCCCTGATTAGTTTTGGGGGTTCATTGGTTAAGGGTAAAGGGGGAAAAACGGGGTTAGTCCACCCCCCTTAAATCAGATAAATGGGTTTTTCATGCAGAATCATTCAATTTGCTCCGAATTTGGTATACCGGTTTATTATGTTAAGGAACTTCCCTGATTAGTTTTGGGGGTTCATTGGTTAAGGATAAAGGGGGGAAAAGCGTGGTTAGTCCACCCCCTTAATTCAGATAAATGGGTTTTTCATGCAGAATCATTCGATTTGCTCCAAATTCGGTATACCGGTTTATTATGTTAAGGAACTTCCCTGATTAGTTTTGGGAGTTCATTGGTTAAGGATAAAGGGGGAAAACGGGGTTAGTCCACCCCCCCTTAATTCAGATAAATGGGTTTTTCATGATGAATGATTCGATTTGCTCCGAATTTGGTATACCGGTTTATTATGTTAAGGAACTTCCCTGATTAGTTTTGGGAGTTCATTGGTTAAGGATAAAGGGGAAAAAACGGGGTTAGTCCACCTCCCCTTAATTCAGATAAATGTGTTTTTCATGCAGAATGATTCGATTTGCTCTGAATTTAGTATACCGGTTTATTATGTTAAGGAACTTCCCTGATTAGTTTTGGGGGTTCATTGGTTAAGGATAAAGGAGGGAAAACGGGGTTAGTCCACCCTCTTAATTCAGATAAATGTGTTTTTCATGCAGAATGATTCGATTTGCTCCGAATTAGGTATACCGGTTTATTATGTTAAGGAACTTCCCTGATTAGTTTTGGGGGTTCATTGGTTAAGGATAAAGGGGGGAAAAACAGGGTTAGTCCACCCCCCTTAATTCAGATAAATGTGTTTTCCATGCAGAATGATTCGATTTGCTCCGAATTTTGTATACCGGTTTATTATGTTAAGGAACTTCCCTGATTAGTTTTGGGGTTCATTGGTTAAGGGTAAAGGGGGAAAAGGGAGGTTAGCCCGCCCCTCTTAATTTATATAAATGGGTTTTTCATGCAGAATGATTCGATTTGCTCCGAAGTTGGTATACCTGTTTATTATGTTAAGGAGCTTTCCTGATTCGTTTTGGCGATTAATTGGTTAAGGATAAAGGGGGGTTAGTCCACCCCCTTAATTTAGATAAATGTTTTTTTTTTGCAAGATTATTCGATTTGCTTCAAATTTGGTATACCGGTTTATTATGATAAGGAGCTTCCCTGATTATATTTGGAGGTTTACTGGTTAAGTATAAAGGGGGAAACGGGGGCTAATTCCCCTTCACTTATTTTTTGAGTGGCATTATTCTTTAAAATAAGAGTATAATATACAATTAGTGTGAATAGTCTGTGAGCT
Source organism: Maratus speciosus (assembly GCA_963932465.1). Classification (NCBI taxonomy): domain Eukaryota; kingdom Metazoa; phylum Arthropoda; class Arachnida; order Araneae; family Salticidae; genus Maratus; species Maratus speciosus. The sequence goes on along the minus strand of OZ010787.1, from coordinate 643,114,481 downwards.
CAATGCCATCAGTTTAGCTGGGCACTTTTTAGCTCACAGGCTATCAAAGCCTGAGAGCTAATGTGCCCGCCCGTTCTGTATGTATGTATGTATGTATGTATGTATGTATGTATGTACGTACGTACGTATGTACGTAACGCGATAACTCTTGATAGAAACATCCGATTTGCTTCAAAATTTTTTCCTAGGTTCACTGTGATAAGGCGCTTCCCTGATTAGTTTTTGGAGTTCATTGGTTAAGGATAAAGGGGGAAAAACGGGGTTAGTCCACACCCCACCCCCTTAATTCAGATAAATGGGTTTTTCATGCAGAATGATCGATTTGCTCCGAATTTGATATACCGGTTTATTATGTTAAAGAACTTCCCTGATTAGTTTTGGGAGTTCATTGGTTAAGGATAAAGGGGGAAAAACGGGGTTAGTCCACCCCCCTTAATTCAGATAAATGTGTTTTTCATGCAGAATGATTCGATTTGCTCCGAATTTGGTATAGCGGTTTATTATGTTAAGGAACTTCCCTGATTAGTTTTGGGGGTTCATTGGTTAAGGGTAAAGGGGGAAAAACGGGGTTAGTCCACCCCCCTTAAATCAGATAAATGGGTTTTTCATGCAGAATCATTCAATTTGCTCCGAATTTGGTATACCGGTTTATTATATTAAGGAACTTCCCTGATTAGTTTTGGGGGTTCATTGGTTAAGGATAAAGGGGGGAAAAGCGTGGTTAGTCCACCCCCTTAATTCAGATAAATGGGTTTTTCATGCAGAATCATTCGATTTGCTCCAAATTCGGTATACCGGTTTATTATGTTAAGGAACTTCCCTGATTAGTTTTGGGAGTTCATTGGTTAAGGATAAAGGGGGAAAAACGGGGTTAGTCCACCCCCCCTTAATTCAGATAAATGGGTTTTTCATGCAGAATGATTCGATTTGCTCCGAATTTGGTATACCGGTTTATTATGTTAAGGAACTTCCCTGATTAGTTTTGGGAGTTCATTGGTTAAGGATAAAGGGGAAAAAACGGGGTTAGTCCACCTCCCCTTAATTCAGATAAATGTGTTTTTCATGCAGAATGATTCGATTTGCTCTGAATTTAGTATACCGGTTTATTATGTTAAGGAACTTCCCTGATTAGTTTTGGGGGTTCATTGGTTAAGGATAAAGGAGGGAAAACGGGGTTAGTCCACCCTCTTAATTCAGATAAATGTGTTTTTCATGCAGAATGATTCGATTTGCTCCGAATTAGGTATACCGGTTTATTATGTTAAGGAACTTCCCTGATTAGTTTTGGGGGTTCATTGGTTAAGGATAAAGGGGGGAAAAACAGGGTTAGTCCACCCCCCTTAATTCAGATAAATGTGTTTTCCATGCAGAATGATTCGATTTGCTCCGAATTTTGTATACCGGTTTATTATGTTAAGGAACTTCCCTGATTAGTTTTGGGGTTCATTGGTTAAGGGTAAAGGGGGAAAAGGGAGGTTAGCCCGCCCCTCTTAATTTATATAAATGGGTTTTTCATGCAGAATGATTCGATTTGCTCCGAAGTTGGTATACCTGTTTATTATGTTAAGGAGCTTTCCTGATTCGTTTTGGCGATTAATTGGTTAAGGATAAAGGGGGGTTAGTCCACCCCCTTAATTTAGATAAATGTTTTTTTTTTGCAAGATTATTCGATTTGCTTCAAATTTGGTATACCGGTTTATTATGATAAGGAGCTTCCCTGATTATATTTGGAGGTTTACTGGTTAAGTATAAAGGGGGAAACGGGGGCTAATTCCCCTTCACTTATTTTTTGAGTGGCATTATTCTTTAAAATAAGAGTATAATATACAATTAGTGTGAATAGTCTGTGAGCTCAATGCCATCAGTTTAGCTGGGCACTTTTCTTTTTTATTAATTTTTTTTTTTTTTTGCGGTACGAATGGATCCTATCAAAAACTTGTCAATACAAAAGTTGTAGACAATATTAAAAAGATTTATAATAAATTTAATTGGATTTGATATCTTGAGAATTGACGAAGTTATATTTTTTTTTCTTTCTAAAATCTATTTTTTGCACCCCTTGAGCCCATTTTTAATTTTATCAAAAATCTGTGATACATAAATTTTTGGCCCAATTTTTAGAAGTAATGAAAACTTTAAACAGATTTGATATGTAGAAAATTAAGAAGTTATGGGGTTTTTTCGGTTTTCACAAAACCCCTCCCTATTTCCATTCCCTTGGTCCGATTTTGACCATTAACGAACTTGACCGAGATTTTATGCCCCTTGATTTTATGTATCAGTTTGGAAGAGATTTATTCTGAATTATGGAAGTTATCGTGTCCAGAAAAAGTGATATATATATAAATTTTTACTGAGGGTGGTTTTGGGTTCTAGGGGTCATGATTGGTGTAGATCTGCAAATTTTTTTTAGAAATTCCAACATAGGAGATAATATAATAGGTAGTATTTCATACGAAATCTACCTAAAAACAATATTATAATGTACTATATCCGAGACAAGGAGCTATAATAATTATTTTTCAGGGCTAGACAAGACAAAAATGGGCTTTACCGAGCTCAAAATGGGTGAATTTTGTAAAAGCGTCTTTACTGTGCCAGACTTGCTATGGTGATGTATTTTTTACAGTTAAGGGTGTATTCCAATCCAAACTATTTATTTTCTGATTTATTTTAAAATTCATTTTTGTTCTCAAACGCATCAAAATGCCAAATTCTCTTATTTCGAAACTGCATTATGTGCCGTGCTTGTCGATTTTTTTTATAAATACCGAAAATATTGCAAAAAAAGATGTCAAAGTTGGCGTTTTGAACCGAATTTTCCGAAGTGGGAGATACGCGAATGACAAAAAATGGTCATACTGAGAAAATAATTGTTTAAAAATCAAATTCAAATTAATTGAGTGAAAAATGAAATCACACGGCCTCTTATACATCTCTTCAAAAATCACCTCAGTCAGAGTCATGTTTTTACTTTTAAAAATGAGTCTGATAATGCCTCAGAAATTTTCGAGCTGTTGAGGGTGAAAAAATATTTTTTAAAGCAAGGAAGTTCACCGGATGTTTTATGTCTCCTCCCGCCCCTCCCCGACAGAGAAAAATACAAAAAAAATAGCATACTGTGTGGTTGGGGAAACAACTATGCGAAATGTATGCCGAACTTTCAGGCTTATTTAGCACAATCCAGCTTGTGTATCCCCGTTTAAAAACAAAAGAAAATTTTCGGGCGAAGGAGAAAATGTTTTCAATATTTTTACAATTTATTTATTATATAAATTTACGTAAAGAAGCCCTATATCTATTATGACGTTTCTATAAATAAAATCTCCATTTAATTGTAATTTCAAAAGCACTGTCTCAAAAGTATTCAAATAAACAAGTAATATAAAAAACATTTTTTAAGTCAATTTCTACTTAGTAGTCCAGGCAATAGAGACCGTATAGGGGCTCTATCTTGAAAATTCATGGTAGTTCTGGAAAAAGGCTTACTATATGTTTTTTGGGTTGCTGAATCCGAATTTTTAACTTCCCACCAAAATTTTCCCCGGCAACCCTCCCCCCCCCCAAATTTTAGTAAAATTGCCTCCAAAAAAGGTTTTTATTAAAAAAATCAATTTTTTTATTGTTTTACGGAAAAAATATCTAGAAATTCAGAAAGTAGACAAAATTTGCAACAAATTAGATATATGACATTATGACTTAGAATGAAGGGGAAGGGGAGATCTGCCTCGGAACATGCGCCGCGACGCTGCGTGGACTAAGTTGCTCAATTTCACTTAACCACTTACATCGTTTACATTCGCCCTCCCATCTCCCTTCCGAACTTTCTCTATAATGTTTACTTTAAGTTTTTTGGGTCCCTGAATCCGAATGTTTAACTTCCCCCCCAAAATTTTTTATTGTTTTAGGGGAAAAGTATGTAGAAATTCAGAAAGTAGACAAAATTTGCAACAAATAGGATCTATGACATTACGATGTAGGATGAACGGAGGGGGGGGGGGGGCTGCTTCGGAACATACACTGAGGCGCTATGTGCACTAAGTTATGCAAGTCCAGGCAATAGGGGATTTTACCTGGCAAAATTAATGCTAGTTCTGGATTTCGACTCACTTTATGTTTTTTGGGTCGTTGAATCCGAATTTGTAACTTCCCACCAAAATTTAGCCCGGCAAACCTCCAAAAAATTGATTTTTTGAAAAAAAATTGTTTTTGAGAACAGCGCACGGGGAATGTTCCGAAGCAGCCCGCCCCCCTCTCCCCGTTTATCCTACGTCATAATGTCATATATCCTATTTGTTGCAAATTTTGTCTACTTTCTGAATTTCTACATACTTTTCCCCTAAAACAATAAAAAAATTTATTTAGAAACAACTATTTTCGGGGGGTTGCGGGGGGAAATTTTTTAGGGGGAAGTTAAAAATTCGGATTCAGCGACCCAAAAAACTTAAAGTAAACCCTATAGGGAATGTTCGGAGATGAGATGGGAGGGCGAATGTAAAAGATGTGAGTGGTAGTGGAATTGCGCAACTTAAACTTAGTCCACGCAGCACCGCGGCGCATGTTCCGACGCAGATCCCCCCTCCCCCTTCATCCTACGTCATAATGTCATATATCTAATTTGTTGCAAATTTTGTCTACTTTCTAAATTTTTAGATACTTTTTTTTAAAAACAATAAAAAAAATGACTTTTTTAATAAAAACCTTTTTTGGGGTCATTTTACCAAAATTTGGGGGGGGGGGGGGTTGCCGGGGGAAATTTTGGTGGGAAGTTACAAATTCGGATTCAGCGACCCAAAAAACATAAATTAAGCCAATTTCCAGAACTACTATTAATTTTGTCCGGTGAAATCCCCTATTGCCAGGACTATAGGTCAATATGAGAATTTTTTTTTTAATTTTAATTAATATTTGGAAAAAAACTGGATTAACATCAAGTGTCATCCACTACAAGTTTAAAAAAATTTATTTGAACTTGATTGGATGAATAGCATTTTATTAACGATTGAAAATATGAACAAGATATATATATATAGCGAGAGTGTGAGCTAATGCTAGGAATTGAAAAATATGTGTTGAATCTCGTTATTGTTCTTTTTGTTTCTTTCTTTAAATATACCTCTATTTTCTATATATATTTTTTATTCTGAATTTCTAAAATGCCAAATAAAAGGACATTAGAACTCTGCAAATCTAAAACATCCATAATTAGGATACCAGAGAAAATATACACTTTTAGAAGAAAATAGTTAAAATCAGAAGGTTTAGGATAAGGAATTTCTTAACATTATATAAAAAAAAAAATATTTTAGTCAGCAGAAAAAGTAACATAAATCGCCAAAGCGTTTACACAGGAATAATCACATCCTCGTAAAAAAATATAATCTAGCAATTAAATTTTTTTCTAATTTTTGAAAGCCATCCAAAGCATACTATTACTTCTAAGTACATTATTTGTTTACCGGTCTGAAAAACAACATATTAGAATTCAAGAAAATATTTATTTCGTGCATTTTTATATTTTCTTTAAGGAAGTTTATTATGAAATCTATGAATGCTTTTATCTTAATGTTCATCACAACTATTTCGTTATTATTTAAAGGAAAATGCTGAAACACAAAAATGTGTTTGTTATTATTTGCGAGAGAAAAAAATGCCACACAACTTTCTATAATATTAATAAATTTTGTTAAAAAGCCTCATGAAAAATGTTTATGACAAAGTTCACTTCCTTCCTTTCAATTATTCATTTTCCTATATAAATATTTTAAAAATTAGATAAACATTTTTATTTTCCATATCTTTACAAAAGGAATTTGGCAGACATATTTTAGATAAAAGTACTTAGACTGATGTTTAAATTTTTAAATATGAGATGCAATCTATTGAAAAATATTATTGTTTTTTTAGTTTATTTAATAGAGATTAAATTCTTGACATTTTACACAAAGCTTTTTATTCTGATTTGACACTGGTTGATGATAGTAAATCTTTTTATAAATAAGTGTAGTTTAAAAGTGATCACTATGTTATGGGCATCAGTGTTTGTTTTATGGTTGATGGAAATATTATTTTAAAATCGGTGTCAAAATATTTAATTTCATGAAGTACATTACTCTGTTTTATAAAACTTTGCTTTAGATATTGATTACTGTTTTTGAACGAAAAACTGAGTTTCAATAATCTGTATAACAGTACATATTTATAATGACAAAGAAAACTGTTTAACTGATATTCATAAAATTATAAAATGAAATTTGTTACTGCATTCGTTCGATAACAAATAAAAATAAATACATAAATGTTACGCGATTTTGCACAAAAAATTCTAATGTAAAACGCCTGACCTTGATACATAGAAACACTGTGATTTTTCTTCAGAACTGCTAAAGCAGTTTCAATACTTTTCTTATTAACTTAAGAGGCAGATAACTATAACTTAATCTTTCGCAAAAAAAAAATGCAATTGTTGTGTTTCTTAAAAAAAAAACAAAAAAAAAACAAAAAAAAAAAAAAAAAAAAAACCTTCATTTCTTCAGTCATCGAAATAGCGAAACTATTCTATTTTTTATGTTTACCAAACGTACTATTGCTGGAAATATAACAGAAGTATAGTGGTCTATATATAGTAGTATATATAAATTGGTCCTGTAGTTCTCGAGATAAAGATGCATGAATATGAAGTTTTTTGGAAGCGGGGCGCTAAAAAATTTAAAAGTGCAACAGCTATGTTATTTTTTTTAAAACCTAGAACTCTTTGGAGTTCGAAATTGACAAAATTTATTATTATGTTTTTTTTTAGCAAACGATCAATTTATCGTTCAGTTAATTCAATGAATATTTAAATAAAATCAAAAGCGCCCAATTAAACTGATGACATTCAGCTCACAGGCTATCCAAACTAATTGTATATTATACTCTTATTTCAAAGAACAAAGCTCTCGAAAAATAAATTAAAGGGGATTAGCTCCCCACCCCTCTGTTTCCCATCTTTATACTTAACCAATGAGCCTCCAAATCTCACCAGGGAAGTGCATTATCAGAATAAACCGGTATACTAAAGTTGAAGCAAATCGGACAGAAAAACCCATTTATCGAAATTAAGGGGGGATTAGTCTCCCGTTTGTCCTTTATAATTAGCCAGTGAACCCACAAAACTAGCAAAAGTACCTTATCAGAATGAAACTATTTACAAAGTTTGAGGCAAATCGGATATAATTCTGCCGAAAACCCATTTATCTAAATTAAGGTTGATTTGCCCCGAGCCCCCCTTTATACTTAACCAATAAACCCCCATAAGTAATCAGGGAACACGCAAATCGGATAATTCTGCCGAAAAACCCATTTAACTAAATTAAGTGGGGTTAGCCCCCGGGTCCCCCTTTATGTTTAACCAATGAAGCCCCATAAGTAATCAGAGCTTTAATCAGTCAGTAATCAGCCTTATCAGAATTAACCTATTTACAAATTTTTATGCAAATCGGATAATTTTGCCTGAAAAACCTTTTTTCTGGTAGTAGGAAAGGGCTAATTAAAGTGTCACCGATAATACCAGCCCAAACTTTTATGGTGAAAAGTTGTTGACTTGTATGAGCACGTGTACACCTTGAGTTTTCATGAACCCACATGTGCATGTTGTGCAGCTTCAGAACACCGTCCTGTTTGAAGGGGTTTCATCAGAAAACAAAATCCACAATGGAAAATCCGACTGTGCGAGCCATTTTTGCAAATACTGGTGTGAGAATGCAACGCGTTGGGGATAATTGGCATCGCACAATGCCTGTACTCTTTGAACATGGTGGGGTATAGTCTGTCCTCGTGCGATATTCGCATGACGTTGGAACAATGTATATCCAAGACGCCTTCAATTTCAAAGACACTTCTATGTTGGTTCCTCTAAAACTCCCGTAGCACAGCTTCCTCTAAGACAAGTATGCGTGAGCTCTCGATCGATGTGGCTACTTATTTGGAAAGTTCCTGCCTCACACAATCTGCGATTCAATTGTCGTCAACCAATTCTGAGTTAGGAATCCGATTCATCCGATAGTAATAGATTTTTTTAAAAATCCCGCTTAATAATTATTTTAAAAACAATGAAAATTGAGTAAATTGCGATAAAGTTTTTAAGAAATGTTCTATACAGTTTTAAAACACATTGCGTTTGAAAGTACATTTTATACCCTAGTCAACAAAGTAAAAATTGAAAATGTGCGATGTTTAGAACTTAAAAAAATTGGAGTAAATGTTAAATTTAATCGTCTGCTTTTTACAACGTAAAAATGACGTCAGATTTACGCGCGGACGGGTTTGTCCTTTATCATATAGATAAACAAATTATAAATTTACAGCGAAACAAAATTAAAACATGGGATTTAGAATTACCTCAAAACGTTAATTTTGTATTTACAAATACCTACTGTAGCTAGTTAGTGGAATGTTTAAAAATAATAATTTTAAAGATAAAAAATTTCTGTTTAAGTACTTTTAGTTCTCTGCTATGCTCCTTTTTTTTTTTTTTAATCTTACATGTCCTTTTGTTTACAAAAATATAAGAAATATTTCAAATATATATGCTATATATGCACAGATAATTCAGTTTTCGGTCGAAGCTAGGTTAAAAGGTTTACAGGCATGGAATACCACCATTTTTCAAATGGTTATATTTGACAGATAATTGCAGTGTTCGGCAGTTAATGACAGTTAATTGTAATGACAGTTAAGTGTAATGACAGTTAATTTGCATTAAATGTAGCTAAGATCACTATTAAGAATGCCCTACTAGTGGCTGAGAGGTTTTGCTCTCAAAGCTGGTTGATGGGAGGTGCTGAGTTCGAACCCAATTGCACCCGTCGTCCGAATCTTTCGGCGTTATCCGTGGTTTTCTTCGAACATTGGGTAACCTCTCGTAAATATATGGGTCGTAAATAAGACCCTGACGCAGCGCTCCTTCTGGCCTATATACATCGCGTAGATTATCGGTCACCATAAACAACACTAACTAATAAAAATGACGTCATTCCATGACCCTAAACGATTAAAATTGTAGCTTTTAATAAAAGAATAAACTAACTTCAACTAACGAATGTTTCGCCTAAAGATAAGGCTTTTTTGTGTGTGTCTGTGTGTAGCTGAGTAGATTCTTGCACTAACATAACACATCAGGTTTGCTTTTTAATTGGATGAGAAATCAGCTTCTGTCACTGTATTTAAATCAGAAATAATTCGCACTGACAACGTTATATCTTTAAAAGAAAATTTTCTCACATAAGAATTTCTCAGACTTTTTATTAACCGTAGGAAAAAAGTGTAATCCAGAAAATTCATCTTAAGATATCTTTTCTTTATTTCCTAATCAAAATATGTATTCCTTGCTTACTGAAAAGACATTTTCATCTTTCCTATTATACTTTTCATAAATGAAAAGTAATACATAAGTAGAAAAATAAATAGTATCCAAAAAGAACCTGTGGAATTATGGAATTATCGCGATATTATGATTTGCTTTTTCAAGAAATATAATTTGAAATGCCTAACATTTCTCATCTTTGATTTATAATTCCTTTTTTCCTATAATCCCCTGATTTGCATGTATATCGTTTTGTTGAATATATATTACCTCTGAATGGTTACCATTTAAGCTCCACTTTACAATTTCAAAGATTCCTTTCAATATTTTCTCGATAAATAAATATGTTCATGCGAGACTTATTAGAAATATCGTTAATCATTCCTTTCTGAAATTCATTGTATTGATTTAGAGTAAATATTATCTTTTAATGTGATAATGAATGCATTTGTGAGCATTGTAAATTCTGCAGTTGTGAATAAATCATAACAATCGATGATGATTTAAAATTATTTCCTTTTGAATAAATTAAGAATAAATTTTGAGTAAATTCTCTCAAAGAAATTTTGATTCTCTGTTTCGCTTTTTTTTTACCTTACTTTATTATTATTATTATTTACAAGTATATAAGAAATGCTACTTTTGATATACAGCTCACTCTGATTTCCCTCGACAACAGTGTTGCCAGATGGGCTATTTTTTAAAAATTCAGATTCTTGATTGACACCACTTTTTTGAAATGGTAAAAATCGCCTTATTTAATGGCATATTAATTAAGACGAAAACAAAGGAAATTTTACCGTTTCGAAAAAAGTGGTGGTAATCAAGAAATCTGAATTAAAAAAAAGTAGCCCACTGGCATCACTGCTCGACAATACGTTAAAATGTTTACAGGTATGGGGGACCACCATTTCTCGAATAGTAGTCATAATTCTTCAACTTAACGAATCGGAGATTTCTGCTATTAAAACAATATAAGATCACTATGAAAAATGATGATATTCCATATCCGTAAACCATTAAACCTATAGTCAGTTAAAAAAGAATTAGGTGTATAGCGATGCCTCGGTAAACGACTCCCTAGACTAACGAATGTTTCGCCTAAAGCTAACCTTTTTTCTCTCTTTTTTTTTCTTTTTTTTTTTTTTTTTTTTTTTATTTGGCTAAAGAACCTGTATTCCGAATAAGAGAGTTTTTATGGGATGTGAGGGTGGAGGGAGATACAGGTATTAACATAATGCATCAGCCTTGCATTTTAATTGGACGAGAAATCAGTTTCGGTTAACCCATTTGTGCCTTAATTTTTGTTTTCTTAAATTTGTTCGTAAAATCACTTTAAAACGTTGCAAAATGAACTGGAAAAATACTAAAAAAAATTACGCTAAAATATTTTTGTATTTATTTGATAAAGTGTAAACGTACTAAATATGGGAATATCCATATGTGGAAAAATGCATAATCATATGTTTTGTCTAAATTTATATAAATTAAGGTTCTAAATTGTATATTATATACTATAATTAGTACTTTAGTAAACTATTAAATATATATATATATTTATTTCTTTACAGAGACTAATGACATTATAAGTATTATTAATAATAAATTAAGAATAATCGTATTTGGGGCTAGAAAACAATTTATTTCAAAATCATCTTGAAAAGGAATTTACAAAGATAACTGCCCCCTAAATGTATAAAAGAAATATGTACCCATTTGTGCTTTGAGCCCTATATTTTGTACGTTATAAACATGCATAAAAAATAGGCTTGAACATATAATTTCGCAACTTTCAAAAATATGTATTTCAAAGAAGACTACAAGCTAAGATTATGACTTATTGATTTGGACCCTTGATACAAAAAATATATATAAACTTACTTTTTACATTTCGCAAATTTGAAAATGAAAAATCGATAAACACCGAAAAAAAGGCCTTCGTTTAAGCAAATAAATATAAAACTTATGCTGCCATCTCTCGGTAATAGGTAAAGACATTTATAGACAATTACTTCATACAATTTCCATGTTGTAAAGAAGTAGAAAATTAAAAAAAAATTATTAAAATTCGAAACGTCCCAAAAATGGGACGCTAGTTATACATGGGCTAAGGAACATGCCGGTTAACACTAGAACCGCCAAGGCGGTTATTTTGACCGTTTCGAAACTTTCATTGCGTACCAATTTGTTTCTATTTAGAGTATAATTTTCAGTTTCCGTGACTTTTCCTATAATTCGAAAAGCTATGATACGCCAGTGATAAATTTTCCAGTCAGCCAAAATTTGTGAAGTATTGCAGTCGTATACCTAGAACCGTCGAAACGGTCAAAATGACCGCCGTCAATTTTAATGCACATTTTATCTAGCAGATGTAGCAACATTCCATACTTTATACAACCTTCTTAAACAAAGGTTACAACATTACCACAGATAACGTCTTTACTTTACTGCCCCTTGCAGAAAAACTGAAGTCACTAAAAACAAGCATTGTTGGCACAGTCAATTGCGGACGAAAAACAAAATTCCACAGGCAATAAAATCTGAAGAAAAATCTTTGTACAGTAGCCAAATTCTTACAAAAGATGATATTACTTTGAGATTATCAAGGGAAGAAAAATAAATATGTTTTAATTCTAAGTTCCCGACATCCATCAGTTACATTTGAAACTGGTGATAAACACTTACCAGAAACTGTAAAGTTCTACAATTCTACAAAATTTGGAGTCGACGTGCTCGACCAAATGGCGCAGAAGTATTCTACAAAAGCTAGTTTTAGACGATGACCTCTACAAGATTTTTATAATTTTCACAATCTAGCGGGCATCAATTCTGAGAAACACAGTCCAAAAAGGCGTTAAATACCTGTATTTTGTTAAAGAGAAATACGCTTTCTTTAGTCCCGTTATATTATTCGTAGTATTTTCTAGAAGAAAACACTGGTAGTTACCTCTTTTTTTACCGTGTTTTTCCCTGAGCACTGGCCACCCTGAATATTGTATTGTTCAGGGGATAAATATATATTTTTTGTTTTCACTAAGTTTATTCTGGTTTTTAGCAATTTCGATTTCTCATGAAAAATATTTTTTACTATAAAAATATTTGTAAAATAAAAATATAAGTTATATATATATATCTTAATATAACATAATTATAACTTAATAAACTATAAAAAAATAATAAAAATTATGAAATATATATTATTATCTGGGCAATGATGTTAATAATAGTAATAAACGATACTAAGAGGAAAAAATGGCCAGTAAACAATATTTGAGCATGGTAATCCACATCAGTCAAAATGACCACTTTGGCGGTTATAGGTATACATTTTTGCCGGCGGTTCTAGTGTTAACGAACATAGTTCTGGTAGAAGTTATGTTCGTTAGCCGAAGCATCTCATTATTATCAGAAATAATACGCACTAGCAACATTATATCTTTAAATTGAAAGCTGTCTCATATAAAAATTTCTCAGACTAGTAGTTATGGACCGAAAAAGAAGCGTAAACTGGAAAATTCATCTTACTTTACCCTTTCATTTATGTTTTAATCAAAATGTATATTTCTTACTTGCTGAAAAGATGTTTTCATTTTTCTTATTATTCCTTTCATAAATAAAATGTAATAAAGGAAAAAAAATAAATATTATGCAAAAGGAACCTGTGGCATTATCCTGATATTATCATTTGATTTTTCAAGAAATATAATTTCAAAAGCTTTACATTTCTCATCTTGGATTTATAATTCCTTTTTTCCTATAATCCCCTGATTTGCATGTATATCGTTTTGTTGAATACATATTAGATCGAATGGTTACCATTTAAGCTCCACTTTCCAATTTCAAAGATTCCTTTCAATATTTTATTGATAAATAAATATGTTCATGCGAGACTTATTAGAAATATCTTTAATCATTCCTTTCCGAAATCCATTGTATTGATTTAGAGTAAATATTATCTTTTAATACAATAATGAATGCATTTGTGATTACTGCAATTCTGCAGTTGTGAATAAACCATAACAATCAATGATGATTTAAAATTATTTCACTGAATAAATTAAGGCATGTCTGTTAAATACTTGCATTCAAAATATTTCTTTTTATTAATAATCTTTAAATTACACAGGGACCGAATTTTATAATTACGATTATCTATTCTAAATAAAAAGAGACCGTTTCTAAACAAAAGCATCAGTTGATGATTTTACCTTTTTGAAATTGTTTGAATTTTGCGAAATATTTCATTTTATTAATACTTAGTATGTATTTTAGTAAAAGGCCAAGCTTAAATAGTATCGGTTACACTGCCGGTGTGACTTTAAAAATTACTCCTTAACACTTTCAGGGGCAAGGAAGTTTTGCTCTAAAAATGTTCAAATAATTAATTCACACCGCAATTTACGAACAAATTTATTTGAAATGAATCGAAAGCTTTTTTTCACGTATATTCTGAGATCGAAATTTTACTAAAAAATTACTGGTGCCATTTGCCAGTTTGGACATTAAAAATAAGTGTTTACAGACTGCAAACGGCGCCCCTGAAAGGGTTAAGAGATTACATCTGTCACGGGAATAAAAGGAAACGGTAATGTTAAGTTTATGGGCGATACTTTCAAACTTTTCGCTTTGATTTTAATATTTTTGAATGATTGTTTTATTGCATAGGATAGCTGACGACGATTTACAAACGTGCTAGTTTTTACTTTTTCAATTTGTTTAAGTTTTTTTTTTTTTTTTTTTTTTTTGCTTAATCTAGGATAGTTTCAATTTCAGAACCGGTTCCGAAAGTGAAAGTACTTTTATAAAAAATCTGAAACAGAAACAGAAAAGTGAAAACTACTCCGGTTGTAGATCATCGTCAGCAATCCTATGCATGAAATCCATTCAAAAATATTAAAATCAAAGAGAGGAATTTGAAAATATCTCCCCCATAGGATTAAAATTAGTGTTCTTGATTCTTCGCGTGACTAAAGTAGCTTCTTAACTGTCATTAACCCTTTATCTTGTGACGGTAATTATAAGTACCATTAAAATAACTTGCTATAAAAATCATTTAATACGTCGATTTGTAGTAATACAGTTTAGAATGAGTTATAGTTGCATTGCTTTTATCTTGTTTCAAAAGCATTATTGTTACACAAGACAAAACTATTTTTAAAAGGATGATTTCTTTTTTCTTTGCATCTTTTCACCTTTCTTGGCGTTGGGGATTTTTCAATTCGGAAATATTTCTACATTTCTATAGTAATAACATTATATTTGTACATTTCCTAATTCTACAAAATACTAAGAAAAACATTTAAAATAATAGATTTGAGTGAGGTTATAAATATTGCGCAAAATCCTTATAAATTCAAATTTAATTAATCTTTCCATATCCTTCTAAAATTTATTAAAAGATTATGTAAATCTTCTAATGTAGTTTAAACAATTCACGAAAAATGCTTTAGAAGATAGAATTTTCAAAAATTCATAATTCAGTACATAAAGTTTTAAAGTGACAAACACAATTGCCACACGAATCGTATTAGGTCAAACTAATTGGTTGGAAAATAAAAGTATTACGAAAAAATAGCAGAAAAGGAGAGACCTCTATTTCAATTTTAAAAGAAGGAACAGGCTATATAAGGGAGACTAGGGAGGGTTAACCCACTTTTTACAAAATGATTTTTTATTTTTTAAATACTGAACATAGAATAAAGTTTTATATGTCATTTTATTCCTTATACAATCAGTTATCAAAATAAAATTGCTACATAAGTGTAATATATAAGAAATTTCAAAAATGATTGATTTTAATCATGAAAAAATAATGGGTTAAGGCTCCCCACATATGGGAGGGTTGACCCACTATATGGGAGGCTTGACCCACTTTGTTTTATATTGTACTATTTGTGAAAAGAAATGAAATCAGTTTAAAAAAAGCAAAATAACTTTATTCTACATGCTTTAATTATTATAAAAAAAAATATATTTTTTTTAAATATGAGGCTTAAACAGACCTGTTAAGACGCAATCGCAAATCAGAGGAGAACAATTTTTTATTAAACAGGATTTTGTCTGAGCAGGTATAATTGTACAGCAGGGAAAATGAAATTTTAATATTTAAGGAAGTATTCTGTTAGAGACAGGTTCCGTTTTCATAGTGTTTCATGTTATTATGTCTGGATTTAGGAGCCACTGTCCCGCTTTTTTTATCTCCTTGTTCTATTTCTTCTGACACTCGATCTGACAACTGTAGTTGTCATATAGTTTGGCTTCATCTTACTGTATTCACACTGGTAAAAATTTTCTACATACCTTCCTAAAGTCTTTCGATCGATGCTTTGTTCTTTTGCAACCGTATGAGCACTTAAAACATATCATTAACATGATTTAAACCTTTAAGGGGCAAAGTACTTTCAGTACTAAAATGTTGAAATAAATGACTGGCACCGGAATTTACGAACAAATTTATTTGGAAATAAGAAAAAGGCTATTTTTCACATACATATTAAATGAAAAGATTTTAGAAAAATTCTGGTGCAATTGTGATGTTTCGGAATTAAACTTATGTGGCTTTATAAACACCACTGCTTCTCAAAGGGTTAAGACTGCTGCTTTCATCCTTTCTAGTTTTTCCCACTGTTTCTATTTATCTATTGTAAGCAATAATTAAATGGAAAAAAGTTCCTATCAACTTTCCCATTTTCTAGCAATTTTTCACATTTTTCGATAGTCAGTTTTAAACATTTTCTTTTCCATCACACCATTTTACTGAAGCTTTATAGAATAAATTTACGTTCTTTTATGTATATACCATTAACTTTTCATCATGCACAGTGTATAATAAAAAGATTTCCAAAACCACTTAATTAAGGGGTCTTGAACATCTGGTCAAGCCTCCCTACATAGACCTTTTCTAAATAATACCACATTGTAATATTAAGCCTAACTTACTGTACAGTCTTTATGCCTGGAATGAAAGCTCGATATTTCTGCATTACTTTAAGCCTACTTACTTAAATTTCTATGATATATTTTATCTGAAAAAAGCTTACAAAATATTTCTAAAAAACACATTTTTTAGGTTGAAAACGCCTCACAATTGATTTTTTCCACACCTGTTTTCATTATCTCTATGAAACGAAGACTGTTGTTTGAGCATTCCAGTAGCTTTGGTTGAAATCTATTGATAAAACTCTGAAATTCTTTTAAATATGAAAATTGATGGGTGGGTGAAGCCTATCGTATGGTCAACCGTCCCTAGTCTCCTCTACACAGTTTGTTATCTTTTCACGTATATGTGTCATTCCACACAAAATGAGCAAAAATGTAGAAAAAGTCGTGGCTGCATAGTAACCGATTTTAATAAAATTTGATACACAGATTCAATTCATATTCAAATAGAGCATTACAAAATACTTCGAAAAAAAAGTAAAAAATTTTGGAAGTTCTGGATATTTAAAAAACTTGTGACAGAGAATGGCATGTGTACAATAGTTCAAAGTTGCAAGTTTGAAGTTCCGTATCTTGAAAACTATTTAACATAAATTAAATCTTTTTATAATATTGTAATCTCTGGAAAATTATCTTCATATTTTTTTTATAATAATAATTTGATAACGTCATGATTAATCTTAAATTTGTTGTAAAAATTGAAAATTTGTCAATTTTGAGCAAATTAAAAACGTTATAAAAATTAAAGGAATTAAAAAACATCTGTGAAATTGATGCCTGATGTAGTGTTACATATTAAGATCGAATTGCTAAAGTTGCCATGTATTTCCTTCACCTTTAAAAAAAATTTAGAAACTTAAAAAAAATGACAAAACTGTAATTTTCCCTCTTATTTATAGGCAAAAAAAATATTGAAGGAAAGGTCAGACATTGTAGTTATTGCACAGACATAAAGATCAATAAGTCCATGATATGCTAAAAAAAAATTTCAAGATTGATTGCCTTTTGATTCCTAACTTCACAAAATTGGGTTAAAAAAGTAATATTTGTTGCATTCCAAGAGCTTTACTCTTTGAATAAGCGCGCGTTTTTTTACAATATTGCACGATTTAAAAGGGAAAAAAGATGCAGTGCTGCCATCTATGGATTTAGAGGATAAATATATATATTTTTTGCTCAAATTAATATATATATATATATATTTTTACTGTAGTTTAAAATAAATATATTAATAGCCAAAAGTAAACTGAAAGCAAGAATTAAAGTTTCTATATTTAAAATATACACTTTTATCTATAATATGAAATAATTTAAAAGTTTAATAAAGCTTTTTTTCACTTAAAAAGAAGTGATAGAATTATTGCATTTTACCCTCAACATTTTTTACTGTTTATTTTTTTTTCTCATTAAGGAATAAAAAGGCAAGAATGAAACTTTCGATATTTAAAATATATACATTTAGCTATAACGCCAAAAAAAGTAAAATTGTCAAAGCTGTCCTTCATGCTTAAATGAACAGAAAGGGACAGAAACACTCAGCCAGGGTGCCAACCAAATAGGCAAAGGCAAAAACCCCTTGCTGATAAACCCCTTCCACCATCCGACCAAGTCCACAGCCAGGATATGGTACATGACTAATAAATGTATCATATCCTGGCTGTGGACTTGGTCGGATGATGGAAGGGGTTTTTCAGCGAGGGTTTTTTGCCTTTGCCTATTTGGTTGGCACCCTGGCTGAGTGTTTCTGTCCCTTTCTGTTCATTTAAGCATGAAGGACAGCTTTGACAATTTTACCTTTTTTTGGCGTTATAGCTAAATGCTTAAATGAACAGTAGAAATATTGCATTTTTACTTCAAAATTTTTGAAAAATATTTTTTTTTCTCATTACGGAATAAAAATTCAATTACTATCTTACGCCAATCTGTTACTTATTATTCATTCCTAATTATAAATAATTTTAATATAGTCTTTCCATTCCTAAGGCTAATAATCAGAATTGAAATTTTAAGCATGTAGACAGTACCTCGATTTTGCATTCCCTTTTAATGTATATTTTAATACTTAAATAAACAATCCTGAAATCTATTATTTTACATTTACTCATAAATAGATATGATTTACATATAGACTGATTTTCATTAAAATCTGTGACATGTCTGCCACAGCTGATTTGCTGATTTTGGATGGACTGACCCATATGTTTTATAGGATATCATGTTGTCCAAAACTTGCTTTCCTTCTGGTAAGTCCAACTTTCTGAAAAAAAGACACATGATTAATTTAGCAGTTTCCGTATGTCTATTTCTTGCTTCTTAGATGACAAAACAAGACATTACGGTAAATAAAAATGCGACTTAAGAGATTGGAGAAAAGCAAGCACATTTACAAACGCCTTCTTTCTAGTTTTATGGATAATTGACATACGAATCATGGTAAAAATATTTAATTGGGAGAAAAAGGATTATTGAAAAATAGTGATAAGGAGGGAACTCGTAATAATTTACTTTTTTTATTTTAGCACTAGGTTTGTAATTCTTTGACTCACACCTTCGGTCTAATGGTATATTGTGTAAAAGTTGTCGGAGAATTTTTAATAATATGTAGCGTACCCCCAACTACAATATAGATACGCACGGTGCAAAGATATTCACTGGCTGATTAAATATGAAGAAACATTTCTACAATAATGAACGCTAGGTGGTAGTTTGATCTCAAGTGTAGTAGTTGTGTGCTGAAACCTTGTGAAAAAAGTAGCACTCCGTGCCAAGAAAATGAGGTAAGTTTAAATTCTCACCTTTTGATAGAATATTTTTAAATTTTCGGTTTATTGTTTAGCTAACAATACTTCGAATTTTTGCAAATCCAAAAATTCAGTGGCGAACGGAAGCTCTATAGCTTCTAAATGCCATATAGTTTACCTCGATGGCATTTAATTAAATTTGTTAGTAGCCGGTTAAGTAAAATACTGCAGAATGGGGTAAAAGTGTGCATCCGTCTTGGGGCAAAGATACGCACAAGTTTAAGATTCGGGGCTTTGTCCTATCGTTTTAGCTAGATGTAAAGCTTTCCCCAATTACATAGTGGAAAGTTTTATTTTTTATATTTTATAAAGTATTATAGCTATTTAACTAATATAAGCTAGTTAACTACCTTTTCTAGTTAAGTTTTTTTCAATATAGAACGTAGCTACCTACCTACCTACTTTTAAAAATCAATATTCTTGTTTCATAAAACGATTTTGTTTTAAGTCTTACCCCTTAACCCCTGTTAACGATCTCACAGGCCGCTGCTATATTCAGTTTTCATAGTAATTTTCAATTTAACTACTGATATTAGTTTAATTTTTATTCGTTTGGAAACTTAGTAGTATCGCTAAAGAGGATAATTTTTATTATAATTGACCTTTACATAATGTTTAGCGCGAAAACAGTATCTTATGAGTCAGTCAACCGTTTTATTCATTCTACGATCAAGGAGTGTTTGGGGCTGCTCACAGTATTTATTTAACAATTTTTGTCTCAGTAGTTAGAAGTTAACTGTTTGCGATCTCACAGACCGCTGTTTTCTTTCTTTCTTTCTTTCTTTTTTTTTTTTCATGGGTTAACTTACAATTTTCAGCTTAACAATAAATACTAGTGGAATTTACTAATGCTTTCGCATAACTCATTCATTTTATTGGAAATGGGGCAAAAACCCACAGTAATGGGGCAAAGATACGCAGAGCAATGTTTTTTTAAAAATTGCAATTTCTCACAGAATTATAATTTGACAGAATGTCGGTTGATGGTGGCACTTGCCTGAGGTTCTAATCTAACTTTTTAATCACTCATTGCATAAGTTAAGACCAATGTGTGCGTTAAATATCAAAATGTATGGAAAGTACGTATCTTTACCCCCCCCCCCCCCACCTACTCTATATGATTAAGTTTAAATCGTTCAAATTTATTAACATTTTTTCTCCCTACATATGCGGTTATGCGTATCATTTTCCACTGTTTTATAAGTTCAATATCTTTATCTTAGAGAGATATGTTTGCGATTATTTAGAGGAGCTTTCATTTCAAATTTCGTGAGAATTTTGAAACTATAAAAAATGAGAAAACATAATGAAAGCTATTTTAAACGAGCAGGAAGACGAAAGTTTATTTTAATCTCTAAAAACTTAAATGTTAATTACAATCGATGCAGATATCAGTTAGAAATGTTGCAGATGATTTATTAAATATTTGTTAAACATCTGATACCTATTTTATACAAATAATTTTATAGAAAATATCATAACTATATACATACAAAAACATACCTTGTTTAATATTTTCTCTAGATTATTTAGAGATATTACTTATATACTTCTAACATGCTTCATTTCAGCTTAAAATTATGATACATTGTGATACAAAGTTGCTCCGTCACCCTTCCTGAAGTTTGGATATACAGATTTATGCATCTCGTATCTATTTTATACAAATAATTTTATAGAAAATGTCATATACATACAAAAACATACCTTGTTTAATATTTTCTCTAGATTATTTAGAGATATTTATTATATATCCCTAACATGCTTCATTTCAGCTTAAAATTATGATACATTGTGATACAAAGTTGCTCCGTCATCCTTCCTGAAATTTGGAAATACAGATTTATACGTTTATGTAAACATTGTTCTTACATTTGCAAATATACAATTCTATATTTAATGCTAGTAAATCTTCAAACCAATAGTCGTGTTAAAACAAAATTAGATGTATT
The DNA here is from genome assembly GCA_963932465.1 of Maratus speciosus. NCBI lineage: Eukaryota > Metazoa > Arthropoda > Arachnida > Araneae > Salticidae > Maratus > Maratus speciosus. The sequence continues at coordinate 643,093,446 of OZ010787.1, read as the reverse complement.
TACAGAAGATGCTGAAAATTAGGCGAACCAGTTTTTTTGACGCCATCTTGTACTGTTTGTGTTTATGATTTTGAATTTCGTTAATATCATTCTTAGTATCGTTAAAAATATTCCATGGTTGTCAAAATTGAGCGCATTTTTTTGAAACGTTTCGGTTTGGAAAGTATCAGTCATTGAATTTAATGCAACGATTTGAGGTTTAGAACAATATCTAATGCTAAATTGAAAAAAAAAATGATCAAATTCCTTTAATGTAAAACATATTTCTCTAAATTTAGACCCAGAAGGAATATCAATAACGGTTCTCATTTTTCAGTGTACTAAGTAAAAATCCTCTTGAAAAATATTTCGTTTCATATATCATTATCATTGATCGTTTTGTATGAGCATAATAAAAAGAATTTTGTTATATGAATTATTATATATAATATAAATATTCTATTTAGAAAATATTGCCTATAAGGATATTAATAAAGTAAGTAATACAATTGACACAAAAATCGTATTATTTAAAAATACTTTATTGGGAGAAAAAGGATTACGGAAAAATAACGAAAATTGAAAACTCGAAACGATTTACTTTTTTAAGTTCAGCAGAAGGAATTAACGGAAAACGCAGTTAGTTATTCCTTGACATATATCTTAGATCTAATGACATTTTGCCTAAAGCTTGATGGAGACGAGCTTCTTTTTTATATGTCAAACTTTTATTAATAAAGATATAACTAATAAAAGAACATTCCTAACCCAAAAATTCAAACAGTTATGAAACTTTGATGATGTAATAGATCATGTGGGTCTATAAGATAAAATATGTTTTTTTGCCCAATTTAAATTAAATGGGGTATATTTAACCCTTGAATATTTCTGGACCTTATGTTGTTATTCAATTAATAGCATTCAATAAAATTGTTTGAACATATATTTAAAATAATATGACAACTGAATATGAATAAGCCAATTAATACTGATTTATCATTAGATATTTTGCACAAGACATTTTTCCAAGGAAATGTTTGTTTAATCTTTTTAATTTCATTCTTATTTTATAGATTGTTTTGCCGCTTTTCGTCTTTTAGCCATCGGATATCAATCTTTATACGAAACATACAATATTTCCTCCTCTTCTTAAAAAAACATTTTGCGGAAGTAAAAATTTGCTATTTAAATACTCATCGCTATATTTATGGGTTCGAGCATGCACAAGGATTCCTTATAGTGATTCCTGTATAAAGACTTTAGAGCCGCGAAATCCACAGGGCTCTGTTAAAATATTGATCTTTTTAACTGTTTATTTACGCAAAATTCACAGGGCCCTATTATGGTGATTGTCGTTTTAATGATTTATGAGGAACGAAACACATAGTGCCATGTTATAGTGATTGTCATCTTAACGATATATGACTGAGAGGCACACAGGATCCGGCTATTTTGATCACCATATTAAACATTTATGGGGGCGAAACCTTCAGGTGCCATATACAATGACCGCCATATATTTTACGCTATCCCATTTATGTTTATTTTATCCGGAAGCTCTCCTTTCCACCTATATAAAAAGGAGCAGTGCCAATTGGTCTGTATTGGAGGACTCACGAATAAAATTCATTATTTATGTCGAGAAATCTTTACATGCTTTTTTAAATATTATTTTTATAATTTAAAATAAAGTATGTTATTTATATTTTATCTATTTGTATGTGAAATGCACTTTGTGGTCTCCGGGTGAATTCTACAAGATGTAGAAGGCATCTGGGGCCCACCAAGCGACAGTCTAAACAGGCAAAGACTGGCTAGTTAAATATAAATAACTTCTTTAAAAATACCTAACATATATTCCAACTTATAAAGTACTTCTCTCCATAACACATAAAATTTCAGACTACATTTTTCTATTTTTTTATTTATTCGCTGTTGTAACATAATTGTAAATATGTAATGTAAATATGCATGATCCTTTTAATTTTTATTGCCCGAGTCCGATTAATAACTATTTAAATTTCTGTTTTATTTGTTCAGTTTATGCGTGTTCTATGTCATTAAAGGTTAACTAACAAATATCCGAATTAATTTTAACATACATCCTTACAACCGTATATCGCGCCCCGTTTTTACCCTATTCACTACTGAGTATTAATGTGATATTATTGATTATTACTGGACTATTTTCTTCCAGTTTGGCTTCAGAAGTAGAGTTTTCATTTATTTGCATTGTTTCTTAGACATCAAAGAATATGATGTTGAGATCAGAATTGAAATTATTCTGAGTATCCTTTTTTAAACGGAAAAGATTTGGAGTCAACAAACTGTAGTGGCCAAAATTGTGGAAACCTTTTTAAAAGGTATATTTATGAGGTTTGGTGGCTCATAAAATGAAACCTTTATATTTCCCTGGTATTCAGATCTATGTCATGTTGCTAAAGTGTGCAAAAAGTGGTTTTAAGATAATAATTTTTCAGAGTTGGAATGGGACGGAAATAGCCCAAATCTTAACCAAATTGAAAATCTATAGAGCAGACTAAAGAAACGTACTGCAACCTGGCAATAAAATCCAATAAATAGAAGCAATAATTCAATCTTGGTATCGCATTATGACAGCTTCAAAACTGAAGTTGTTGGCTCACTCTATGGGAAAGCGTTGTAAGGCCGTAATTAAGAGTTAAAGTTTTTGTAGTATGAACTGACATTGTGATATATTTTTTATATCTCATTTTTTCGATATATTAACTTTTCTTCTTTATAATTGCTGTTCTAGTAAGTATTCCTTGGTGAAATTTACTGCATTACATTTTTAATTAAAGTTTCTTTCCATTGGTATATGACTTTATGGTATTACTAAAAAATAAAGTGGAGCTACAAACTATCAAACTTCAAATACACTTATTCAAAAAGGCTTCCACAATTTTGGCCGCTACCGTATGTGGACCTATGGAGTTAAGAGGTTATAAAAAACCTTTATGAGATACGTACCAAAAAATAAAGGAAAGGACATAGAAAATGTACAATAAATTGTGCTTATTATTTAATCTGACAATGGACATTTTTTTCAAGTATTTTCAGCAATTTCATTAATGAAGAAACCTTAATTCTTATGGTCATGTTTTTTATTAATTTGCAATCGCTCATTCTTTGAACCAATTTACAATGCGCAGCTGTAAATTTCGATCAATTTTCTTTTATCAAATGCGCACTTTATATGCCGAAATATATGCTATACATATCTTAATCAATTAAGAAGTTCAACTGACACGTGATTCATATTAGATGGAAGCACTTGATTGGGAATAATGATTACAGAAAAATAGCTAAACAAGTGGGTAAGTGTGATCACAGATCGCACAGAGGGTTTCGTTTAATATTCCTTTCAAAACACTTTATCCTTTTGAAAAATCTTTTAGTTCCACATTTCGCAACCAGGGGCGCACTCTATTCTAAACAAATCTCAATCTGAACGAAACTCCGTTTTACATACTATCTGTAGATATATTAGTCGAGGGGATTGGGCCCATAGCACCCGAGATAAGTAGGCGCTCCTGGTGTTAAAAAGTGGAACTAAAATATGTAAGGCTATGGTGCATAACATGAAAGAATGGTCAAAGGGGTGTCGGCAAAAGTTGGAAAAGTACTCCCCGGGTAAAAAGGCCGGGGGTTAAAAAAATTGCTTAAAATACACAAGTTAGAGCCCGGAGGAGTAAATAATATAAGACTTTTTGAAAAGTTTATGATTTGTCGTGTAGTCTGAGGTATTCAGTCGAGAAGTCTGAGGTCGTATCTAAAAATTGATGTCTCCAACTTAATTAAGGTCTCTCTTAGAAAGAATTCCTTAAAATACATAAGTGGTATCTTAAAGGGTTAAACGTAAGACATTTTCAAGATTTTATTATTTGTCGCCTGGCCTCAGGTGTTCTGCTATAAGTATGCAAAATTTCAAATCTCCAATTTAATAAGGGGCTCAGTTAGAAAGAATTGCTTAAAATACGCATGTGGGAGCCAAAAGGGTTAAATGTACGACTTTGGCAAAATTTTATGATTTGTCGCATGATGGTGTTCTGCTATAAGTATGCAAAATTTCACACATCCAACCTAAATATGGTCTCACTTAGAAAGAATTGATTAAAATACATATGTGGGAGCCCAAAGGGTTAAATGTACGACTTTTTCAAAATTTCATGGTTTGTCATTTGATGTGAGGTGTTCAGCTATAAGTATGGCAAATTTCACGCCTCCACCCTAAAGAAGACCACTTAGAAAGAATGGTTTAAAATACACATGTGGGAGCCCAAAGGGTTAAATGTACGACTTTTTGAAAATTTTATGAGTTGTCGTTTGATGTTAGGTGTTCAGCTATAAGTATGCAAAATTTCACGCCTCCAACCTAATTAGGGACTCACTTTGAAAGAATTGATTAAAATACACATGGGGGAGCCCAAAGGGTTAAATGTACAACTTTTTCAAAATTTCATGATTTGTCGTTTGATGTGAGGTGTTCAGCTATAAGTATGCAAAATTTTACGCCTCCAACCGAATTAGGGCTCACTTAGAAAGAATTGTTTAAAATACACATGTGGGAGCCCAAAGGGTTAAATGTACGACTTTTTCAAAATTTTATGATTTGTCGTTTGATGTGAGGTATTCAGCTATAAGTATGTAAAATTTCACGCCCCTAACTTAATTAGGGGCTCACTTAGAAAGGATTGTTTAAAATACGCATGTGAGGCCCCAAAGGGTCAAATTTACAACTTTTTCAAAATTTTATGATTTTTCGTTTGATGTGAGGTGTTAAGCTATAAGTATCCAAAATTTTATGCCTCCAACCTAATTAGAGGCTCACTTAGAAAGAATTGTTTAAAATAAACGTGTGGGATCCCAAAGGGTTAAATGTACGACTTTTTCAAAATTTTATGATTTGTCGTTTGGTCTGAGGTGTCCAGCTATAACTACGCAAAATTTCACGCCTTCAACCTAATTAGGGGCTCACTTAGAAAGAATTTCTTAAAATACATATTTGGGAGCCCAAAGGGTTAAATGTACGACTTTTTCAAAATTTCATGGTTTGTCATTTGATGTGAGGTGTTCAGCTATAAGTATGCAAAATTTCAATTCTCCAACATGTATGGTTTCTGAGAACAGGCTCTGTGATCGACAGACAGACGGACGGACAGACAGACAGAGGAGCGAGACGAATAGGGTTTCGTCAGATGAACGAAACCCTAAAAAGGGAAAAAACTCTCAATTTACGTTTTGATTTTTAGAAGATGGAATTTTAATAAAAGTAATTCTTTGACGTATATCTTAGATCTACTGACATCGCGTCTAAAAATATCTGGAGACTTCTTTTTTTATAAATTTAACTTTTATTTATCTATCTAATTTAATCTAGAATAAATATCCGTTTAAGTTCAAATCATTTATTTCTAGTCTTATAAGTTTGTATCACGCGTACTCTTGTAAATCTTATTATACTTTTTAAATATTATATGCAATTGTCTGGCGCTGCACTCGAGCGTCTATTATGCATTCAAGTAAGGGCTATTTTCAATATTGACCAGAATCCGAAAATATATGCAACACAGGGAAAATTTTGTGAGTAATCACTGCTAAGTGACTTAAAAGCAATTTAAATCTTGAGCACTGAGAATAACTGTTTTTAGAGAGCTCTGATTGGTTGAATTCGACCTGTTATCTGTCATAGGAAATACAAACAGCGGTAATTTAATCAGTGATGAATTTACGTGCGGTAAGCTATCACATGGTGTGTTCTCGAAAGTTTTCCTCTTAAAAAATATGTTTACCAGGAAATGATAGGATACTACTATGTGAGATCGCAGCTTTTGTTGACGAGAACACCACTTCGTAAGCGTAAGAGATGGATCAAAGAAAAGAAAAAATATATGAGCACTAAAAAGTATTTTAGTAACTTTTTTCAAAATATAAATATCTTATTTTTTATTTATTTATTTATTTATTTTGTAATTGCTTACATAGATCTTGAATAAGAAATTCAACTGACACATGTTTCGTGTTATTTTAAAATCCCTATGATATTATAAATGCGAATTCTGTGTGTGAATGTTTAAATGAATTCAACGTCAAAACGGATGCATTTGTATCTTTGCATATAGAAGGATTATAACCCAGAAATGAGCATAGACTGTGGATTATATTTTTATTCAAATATTTTTCTTAATAATTAAAAATTTCATTATTTTTCATACAGAATTAGTTGAAAATATTCCTAGAAAACATAATCATCTTTCTTTTTTATTTGCCAAAAAATGAAAACTCGGAATTATAATTTCTCTTCAATAATTAGTTTTCAATTGAAAGATTTTCATGTGAAAAAGGAAAATGATGTAAAAAGAAATAAGAATAAAAAAAATATACATAAATGTGACTTCATATTAGAAATAAAACGGAAAGTATTTCTAATATAATACAAAAATAAAACGGATATGTTTTGATGTTGAAATAAAATTATATTGAGTTATGGTATCAATTCTTATTATTGAAAGAAAATTATTATCAATACTTGACGGTTTATCGTCTGCGTACGGTTAACTTAAAGATTTAATTTTTTATTTAAAATTGAAATAAGTTATAAAAAAGAGATTAAAAGAAAATTAACAGTAAATGTCAATAATATGCACCGCAGAGTTATCTATGCCGTAAATGACGTCATTATTATAGTCCAGGCAATAGGGAATTTTACCTAGCAAAATTAATGGTAGTTCTGGAAATCAGCTTACTTTATGTTTTTTGGGTCGCTGAATCCAAATTTGTAACTTCCCACCAAAATTTCCCCCCGGCAACACCCCCCCCCCCAAATTTTGGTAAAAAGCCTCCCAAAAAAGGTTTTTATTAAAAAAAATCAATTTTTTTATTGTTTTAGGGAAAAAGTATCTAGAAATTCAGAAAGTAGACAAAATTTGCAACAAATTAGATGTATGACATTATGACTTAGGATGAAGGGGAAGGGGGGGATCTGCCTCGGAACATGCGCGCGGTGCTGCGTGAACTAAGTTGCGCAATTCCACTTAACCACTCACACCTTCACATTCGCCCTCCCATCTCCCCTCCGAACTTTCTCTATAAGGTTTACTTTAAGTTTTTTGGGTCGCTGAATCCGAATTTTTAACTTCCCCTCAAAATTTCCCCCCCCGAACCTCCCCCCCCCAAACAGTTGTTTTTAACTTAAATTTCTTATTGTTTTAGGGGGAAAGCATTACGAAATTCAGAAACTAGACAAAATTTCAACAAATAGGATATATGACATTATGACGTAGGATAAACGGGAGAGAGGGGGCTGCCTCGGAACATTCCCCGCGCGCTTTTCTCAAAAACCGAATTTTTTCAAAAAATCATTTTTTTGGGGGGTTGCCGGGTGAAATTTTGATGGGAAGTTACAAATTCGGATCCAGCGACCCAAAACACATAAAGTGAGTCGAAAACCAAAACTAGTATTAATTTTTCCAGGTAAAATACCCTTTTGCCTGGACTTCATAACTTAGTGCACGTAGCGCCGCAGTGCATGTTCAGAGGCAGGCCTCTCCCTCCCCATTCATCTTACGTCATAATGTCATATATCCTATTTCTTGCAAATTTTGTCTAATTTCTGAATTTTGTAATGCTTTTCCCCTAAAAAAATAAGAAACTTAAGTTAAAAACAACTATTAGGGGGGGGGGGGTCGGGGGGAATTTTGGGGGAAATTAAAAATTCGGATTCAGCTACCCAAAAAACTTAAAGTAAACCTTATAGAGAAAGTTCGGAGGGGAGATGGGAGGGCGAATGTAAACGTGTGAGTGGTTAAGTTGAATTGCGCAACTTAGTTCATGCAGCACCGCGCGCATGTTCCGAGGCAGATCCCCCCCCCTTCCCCTTCATCCTAAGTCATAATGTCATGCATCTAATTTGTTGCAAATTTCGTCTACTTTCTGAATTTCTAGATACTTTTTCCCTAAAACAATAAAAAAATTGATTTTTTAAATAAAAACCTTTTTTGGTGGCATTTTACCAAAATTTGTGGGGGGGGGGGGGTTCCGGGGGAAATTTTGGTAGGAAATTCAAAATTCTGATTCAGCGACCCAAAAAGCATATAGTAAGCCTTTTCCCAGAACTACCATGAATTTTGCTAGGTAGAGCCCCTATACGGCCTCTATTGCCTGGACTATTAGCGAAAAATAGATTTTTTCGTTCTTAAAAAGTAAAAAATTAACTCGGCTGTCTGAAAAAAAAAATTGACGAGTGTTAATTCTTAAAGCTTTTTACTTCAGAAAATATGAATAAAAATTACTTTATTTTTTTAAAGAAAATTGCATTTTCGTTCATAAAATCTGAAGATTTAATATGATTGCATCAACGTAATATAATTTTCCCTCTGTCAATACCGAAATTAAAGTATCGGGAGCTCAGGAGTATATTGGAGACATATTTGTAAATCGTGGTTTGGAAACCAGATTTTAATTCCATTTCTTTTATCTTTAAAAGAGAAAAAATATGTTGCCACTTTTAAAAATAGTTTTTTTATAATGGATTTTTGTAAAGTCTTACAGGTTGCAGTGTATCCAGGTACAAATTTAAAAAAATACCACCTAAAATATAGTTTTGTAGTAGAATTCTTCAAGCATTTTTGCTTCATTTTACGAAGAGAGATTCATCGATTTTAACAATTTTACTTGGCGCTCCTTTTTTCATTGGTTGCAGTTTCGTTTTCGCGATTGTTTATATTATCTGGCACAAAATTTCCCTTTTTTTTGACTAAGTTATGTGAAGTCCATGTAAATAACGAGTACAGTATTATGTCCTATAAAATGTGATAAAGATTGATTTAATTAGATAGGTTTTAAATTATCGTGAGTGGAATGCTTTGCTTAACATTTTCACGCCGGCGTGCATCACCAGTGGGTCCGGCTCGACTGTTCCATCAGGCGACGTGCATCACCGGTGGGTCACACCCGACTATTCCATAGAAGGCGTGTACTACAGGTGGGTCACACTCGACTATGCTATAGACGGCGTGCACTACAGGTGGGTCACACTTGAATAGTCGATAATTCAGTAGTAGAAACAATCCATTATTCTAAACTTAATATATTCACGACGGGAAAGGAGAATTGTCGTTTTCATTCGCAAAATATCATTGACTAAAAGCGTGGCTTCTACCTTACAGAGATACATTTATATCATGTTTTCCATATTTCTTTAGATTGTAAGACATTTTATATTAAATTCGTATATAAATGTAGTCAATAAAATCAAGTCTCTAAGTAATTTTCTTACTCCTTACAAATTTTCAAGCATTCACAATTAACTCTGCTTGTTATATTTGACCTCAATTCAATAAATATAAGAGGGGCGGGTCATTACATACAGCGTGTGATTAAGCAACAGTACGGCGCCGCCATATGAAGAGAAATATGAATTCGAGCCCCGTCTCCCAGTGATAAACATAAATATCGGCGTCGGCGTGAACGTGTTAATTAATGCATTTATCTTTTTTTTAATGCTACGTGAACGACGTCACGGTTAACAGCTAGTATTTCATAGGTAGGAAATGTATTATTTTAAAACATGAAAAAAGGACAACTCAAAATAATTTTTAACTTTTATTCAGCATAAAGACGCACTGAGTTTGTTATTCTTTGACGTATGTCTTAGATTTAGTGTCATCTTGTCCAAAACGTGCGTGAGACGATGGTCTTCTTCGTCATAAGTCCAACTTTCCGATAATAGTGATAAGATTAAGTTAGAATCGTTCGTAGATCTTTATCTGATTTAAGAGATGACAAGAATACAGCTTCTTAAGAAACGCATCAGAGCAAAGAAAAATAAGACGTAAGAGCTCGAAAAAGAATAACCATATTTATAAACATCTTTTTTTCGGTTAATGACAAGGCCAGATATTTTAACTCTGTTGATATGGGGTGAAATGTTTTCTGACTCATGAATTGTATTAGCTGAAAATATTTTATTGAGAAAAAAAGGATTACGGAAAAATAGTGATAAATGAAGAACTCAAAACAATTTTCAAAGGGAGGAAAAGTATTATTTTGAAAGATGAAAAAAGGACAACTCTAAATAATTTTCTTTTTTTATTCAGCATAAGGACGCACTGAGTTTGTTATTCTTTGGCGTATATCTTAGATTTAGTGTCATCTTTTCCAAAACTTGCGGGAGACGATGGTCTTGTTCGTCATAAGTCCAACTTTCCGATAAAAGTGATAAGATTAAATTAGAACCGTTCGCAGATATTTATCTGATTTAAGAGATGACAAAAATACAGCTTCTTAAGAAACGCATCAGAGCAAAGAAAATTAAGACGTACAGTGAGCAAAAAAAGTATTTGCACGCAGACGATTTTTTGCATAAGTAACCATAGAAAGTAAATTTGATACTATTCTCTTAATTATTCATTTATTTAAATAAGAAGAAAATAAAAATAACTACCCATTTTCCTTAAACAGTAATATTACACATTTTAAAAATTAAATTAATATTTTCTCATACCAAAAAAGTATTTGCACAAGAAGCATTGACTGTTAAAAAAGCCATTAAATGTGAACATTATGCAAATGTTTAGCATATCAGTCCCACAGTACAATAGCCCCGCACTTTAAAGTCACGTAATATATTAATTGGAGCAGGGATTCTGGGGAGTTTTGTTCTAATGGCGCCGAAAACGTGTGAACTGTTTTTTGCTACCCGTGAAAAGATTATATTTCTTCACAATTCTGGAGTAAGTTACCGAGGAATAGGTAAAATATTAAATCTAAACTTTTCTAGTGTTCGTTATGTAATTAAGAAAAAAAAAAAGAAACTGGTTCGACAATAAATAAGCCGCGAACTGGGCGTCCAAGAAAGCTAAATACCAGGCAAAGGAGAGCCATCATAAAAGAATCTTCAAAAAACCCTTTTCTAAGTGCTCGAGAATTGGCTGTTGATGTCGCTTCAACATCGGGAACAATAGTTACACCACAATCAATTAGAAATACTCTTCATGATGCAAATATTCGAGGAAGAGCCCCTCGAAAAAAACATTTATTAGTGAAACAAATAGGGTGAAAAGACTTGAATTTGCAAAAGCTTATGTCAACAAACCACTAGAGTTTTGGAAAACTGTTATTTTTTCCGATGAAAGCAAGTTCAATATTTTTGGCTCAGGTGGTAAGAAAACAGTATGGCGAAAGCCAAATACCTCTTCAAATTAAAAACTTGAAACCAACTGTAAAACATGGCGGTGGTCATGTAACGATTTGGGGATGCATGTCTTTTAACGGAGTTGGCGAAATGACCTTTATTGGAGGCAATATGAATGCTAAACAATATATTAATATATTGCGAGATCATTTATCTAATAGTGCTCTGAAATTAGGAATTCCTAATTCATAATATTTCCAACAGGATAACGATCCGAAACACACTGCATATATTACGAGGTTATGGTTGCTTTATAATGTAAAAAATCAATTGAAAACGCCACCACAATCTCCAGACCTCAATCCGATTGAAAATTTATGGCATATTTTGGATGCTAAAATAAGGAAAAAAAAATTTCTAACAAATCAGAACTTAAGCAAGCTCTTAGGGAACAATGGCTACAAATCAGCAGTGAAACGTGTCACAAATTAATAGAATCAATTCCCAGACGATTACAAGCTGTAATTGAAGCAAAGGGCATGCATACTAATTATTAGCACTGTTTCTAACTTACAAATAATTCCTCTAGTTGTATTTTTATTGATAGTGTGCAAATATTTTTTTAGCAGAACAAATGCTACTTTTTTATGTTTTCATATTTTAAATATAATTATTAAGTCAGATATTAAATATGTTTATTTGTTTTGTAAAAGTGTCGGTATTTTTAATTCTTAGTTGCTTTTTATTTATTTATACATATGCTACAACAAATTTACTTGGTGTGCAAATACTTTTTTGCTCACTGTAAGAGCTCGAAAAAGAATAACCATATATATAAACATCTTTCTTTCTTTTTTTTTTTTTTGGTTAGTGACAAGGCCGGATATTTTAACTCTGTTGATATGGGGTGAAATGTTTTCTGACTCATGAATTGTATTAGTTGAAAATATTTTATTGATAAAAAAAACATTACAGAAAAATAAAGGAATAACTCATAATTTTTTTGTTGTTGTTGAATGGGCGGAAAATACAGTACGTTATTCTTTGACGTGTGTCATACGTTTAATGATATATTTTCCAAATATTGCTGGGAATGATGCTGTTATTCTTGGTAAGTAAAACTGTTTTATAATATTTTTAGTTAATGATAAGGCCGGATATTTTAACTCTGTTGATATGGGGGTGAAATTTTTTCAGTTTCATGAATTGTATTAGCTGAAAATATTTTATTGAGAAAAAAAGGATTACAATAAAGAACTCAAAAGTGATAAAGAACTCAAAACAATTTTTATTGTTTGAACGGGTGAAAAAAACTGTATATTATTCCTTGACGTGTGTCTTACGTTTAATGACGTATTTTCCAAAACTTGCTTTGAACTTGCTCTTCTTCTTGGTAAATAAAACTTTTCTACAGTAGAGTTAAATTTGAGTTCAAATTGTTTCCATATATCTATATCCTGTCTCTTTAATGAGACTACGGTGCTATTAAAGCATAAGTATTTATATTAGTACATTTAGTAAAATTTTGAATATCCTAAATATATTTCTTTTAAATATATCCATACGAATTTTAATTACTGTATATTCCGGAGTATAACGCGCTTTTCAAACAAACATTTTTTTCTTTCTTTCTAACCGATGACCAGGCCCCTACCTGTCGGGTTTCCCCCAGCTGAACTGGTTTGATACGTGGTATCGCGGCGGGTGACCGCCTAATTGCAGCGCAGCGCAATAAATAAGCAAACATATTTATAACATGATTGATTTTTTAACTAAATATAAATATTTGATGTGTTCAACTTATTTCACATTATTTATTAAATATAATTCCGAGTTCTAAAGATGTGTGTTTAATCTGCGCATTATACGCCGGAATATACGTTAATAAAGAAATACAATTGATACTTAAAATACTTGATTGGGAGAAAAGGGATTTCAGAAAAATAGCGAAAGAAAGGAAAAAGTTTTTAATTTACTTTTTCAATTTCAGAAGATGGAAAAAACCAATTTGTTCACATAAATATTAGATCTAATGTCATTCTGTCTAAAAGTTGCTAAAGACTACACTCTTCTTCTGGATAAATATAACTTTTGGTAATAAAAATACGATTAATTTAAAATAATTCCTGTAAATCTATATCTCGTCTCTTAAGTTTGTATCACACGTACTATTGTAAGATCTCAATTATTATATTCTATTGTCTGTCTTTTGATTGAAGCTTCTATTTTGCACTGCATGTAAGGCTAGTTTCTGCATTGGACAGAATTCGCAGATGTAAACAACACGGGGAACTTTTGTTGAGTGCTAAGTGTCTTAAAAAAATAAAGTAAACCTTGGAAACTGAGAAGAACTGTTTTTAGAGAGCTCTAATTAGTTGAATGCGACCTGATACCATCTGTCGTAGGAGATGCAAACCGCGGTAACTTCATCATTGACGAATTTACGTGCAGTTAGCTATCCCAAGGTGTGCTCTCGAACGTTTTCCTCTTGAAAAAATTGTTTTTGAGGAATTGTGTGATATTGCCTATGAATCGCATTATTTGAAAATATTTGATTCAGAGGAAATGTACTACTGTAAAAGAGCAAAACAAGTCGAAAATTGTACCTCAAACGTGGCAAATGAGGTGTGTTCGTACTATAACAGGCGTTATAAATATTCAAATCTTCGTGCTGTAGCTGTTGCAATCTTATGCAATAATGGATGAATACAAAATTTATTACTATTCTATATATTAAATTCAGTAATACGCACATAATATGACTCCACCTTAAATGTGACGTAATCAACATGGCAATCCAGGATCATTACCTGTCAAGGGATATCATTGAATTTATGACGTAAGATATGATTGAATAGAATGAAGAAAACTTTACTAATATCTTTTTAAGTTTTGATTAGATTTTCATAAAATTTGAAATGACTCGGCACAATTCTGCAACGATTATATACATTAAATTTCAAAACATTCGGCTGGGTAGTTTTTGCGCTGCTATATGCGGGCAGACCGACAGAGGGATGGAACAGACGATGACTGTAGGTGCTACGTATTTATATAATTACGAACGCACCAAATAAGGAGAACTCGAAATAATTTTCTTTTCTTTCAGCTTAAGGAAAAGGCGACACACTGAGTTTTTTATTCTTTGACGTATATCTCAGATTTAATGTCATTCTGTCCAAAACTTGCTGGAGACGATGCTCTTCTTCTTTATAAGTCCAACTTTCCGATAATAGTGATAAGATTAACTTCAAACCGTTCCTTTATACGGTCTATTACATGACAAGAATAGAGCTTCTTAAAAAATGCAACTGGGAAAAGAAAAACACGACTTAAGTCCTCTAAAAAGAATAAGCATATTTAGGAACCTCTTTTTTTAGTTATTGACTAGGCCAGATATTTTAAGTCCATTGATATTGGGTGCTATTTTTCTGATACATGAGTTCTATTAGGTGAAAAAATATATTGAAGGAAAAGGGATTATAGAAAAATAGTGATAAAGATAAAACTCATAACGAATTTCTATTGTCGAAGCAATTGACGGAAAAAAAGTTTGTTATTCTATAACGCGTATGACATGAGTAATGTCATCTTTTTCAAAACTGGCTAGAGAGGATTTCCTCTTCTTGATAAGTCCAACTTTTCTATAATAGAGTTATAACTAAGTCCAATTCGTTTACGCAGATCTATATGTTGTCATTTGAAATATAACAACAGTGCTTCTTAAGCGTAATAAATGTACCAAACAAAAGAAACACGTATAAGAACACCAAAAAAGTTTTCTATAAGTCCATTTATCAAAATTTTGCATATTATAAATATCATACTTTTAAAAATCCCATGTAGATCTTAATTAAAGTATATTCCGGCTTATAACGTTCGGTTCAAACAAGCATATTCAAAACTAGAAAGATTTTTTTATTAAATATAAAACATTACTGTAGAAGATTTGTTTACTAAATAAAATTTGTAGATCTAAATGTGTTTGTTTTATATGCTTATTATACGCCAGAATATAAAATAATAAAGAAATATAACTGACACCTGATTCGTATTATATGAAAATACTTAATTGGGAAAATTTTTATTATTTAAAAAGCAGAAAGAAAAGACGACACACTGAGTTTGTTATTCTTTGACGTATATCTTAGATTTAATGTCATCTTGTCCAAAACTTGCTGGAGACGATGCTCTTCTTCTTCATAAGTCCAACTTTCCGGTAATATTGATAAGATTAAGTTCAAACCATTTCCGTAGATATATATATATGGTTTCTTATATGACAAGAACATTCCTTCTTAGGAAGCGCATCAAAGAAACGAAAAATGCGACTTAGGCGCCCGAACAAAAATAAGCATATTTAGTTACGTCTGTCTTTTTTTCTGTTATTGACTAGGCCAGATATTTTAAATCCGTTGGTATGGGGTGGTATTAGCTGAAAGTATTTGATTTGAAAAAAAAATGATTACGGAAAAATACTGATTTATGTAGAACTCATAACAATTTTTAAATTCTTTGATCAATTGGCGAAATACACAGTTTGTGTTTCTTTTAACGTGTGTCACAGGTTTAATGTCATCTTTTCCAAATGTTTCTGGAAAGGATGTTCTTCTTGTTGTCAAACCCAAATTTCCTATATTATAGTTATAATTAAATTCAAGTATTTTACGTATAGCTACAAGTTGTTGCCGAATTCGGCCGGCAAATGCAGAGGGGTGGTAGTAGGAATCAATTGTATGAAATATTACCATAGAAAATAGGGTCGCAAACCACCTATTTAATAAAAATCTACAAGGTGTTCTATTAATTTTGATTGACGGTAATAACTTGCAGAAAATTGGCTATATTAGAATAAAAATTTTAATAGATATTACATCTTTATAAATGATATTATACCTTTGTAAATGTGATAATATAATAAACTAGTATGCTGTGGCCATCGCAAAACTTTCTTCTCTATAAATCACGTCAATTAAATCATTTAAATAGTACAAGAAATTAAATCAATTTAGCACCAATTCATATCAAAGTAGAATATCTGAATTTGAAGTTTGATGAAAATTCGTGCATTAGTTCTGGAGATTGAGCTATTGTGGAAATCATGAAAAATCCAGCATAGCAGCGCCACCTTGAGCGATTTACACCAAAAACTGAACATCACTTATTTATATCCAGGTATACCGGAATCTGAAGTTTGTTGAAAATCCAAGCATTAGTTCTTGAGATTTGAGATAGAGCTATTGCGGAATCGCAAAAAATGCAGCATTGCAGGACCACCTATTGAGCGATTTACACCAAAATGTATAAAACGTCAATTCATGTCAAGGATTAATTGAATCTGAAGTTTGATGAAAATCCGTGAATTGATTCTGGATATTGAGCTCTTGTGGAAATCGTGAAAAATGCTGCATAGCAGCCCCACCTGTTGAGCGATTTACACCAAAAGCTAATTAGCTTCATCTTATATCAGGGACTAACCGAATATATATTTTTTTCAAATTCCGTGTATTAGTTCTTGAGATACAGCGCCCACAAAATTTGTGTGGCGCCTACACATACAGACAGACAGACGGACAGACAGATAGACAGACAGAGTCACAGAGTCACAGACTCACAGAGAGATATTTTGTAAAAACATGTTTTTCGTAATCACTGATTCCTAAAACGTGTAAATCCGTCGAAAACCGAAAGTCGAAAATTTTTACGAATCCAATACTTTCTTCTAAAGATAGAAGAAAGTAAAAATGGTAGAAGTTTCCATTATACGCGGTAGCAGTATGCACTTGATACTCCTCATTTTGGACTGCGATTATTGGTTATATGGTGGTATCATCGATTGCTTGCGCACCCTGTTTTACCAGAATATTTTGTGACGTTACAACATTTCACACATAACAAGGTACATATAGCTGCATTTTCATTGCAATACTTTTATTTTTTTTCAAAATTATTACCGTCAGCCCAAGTTCAGTTAGGATGAAACACCATGTATTTGTGACGAAATCAGTGGTTTGAGACCCCATGTTCTACGGCAATTTTTCATCCTCTTGATGTCTATTATAACCCTTCTGAATTTGTCGGTTGAGTACGGTAACACACTGTATATCTTGTCCCTTGGATAAAAGGAAATGTTCTTCTTAAGCGTAAGAAATGAATCACACAACAGAAAAACTTATGAGAGCAATGATTAAATATACACCGATGAGCCATTACATTATGACTACCCACCATCTATAACGATGAGCTCGCACACAAATAAAACCACGGCGTGTGCGCGGCTAATATTGGAGTATATAAAGCGCCCAAATGTTGTATTTCAAAACATAACGTGATTAGAGACTTAATGGGAAAATCAGGAGATTTATGAGACTTTGATAAAGGTCAAATCTTTATGGCTAGGCGACTGGAAACGTCGATATCGGAATGGCTCGTTTGGTGACCTATACATGTGCAGTCATTGTGAGCACGTGCCAAAAGTGGTGTATGGATGGAGAAACGACAAGTTTCCGGAGAGCGGTGTGTCTCCCGCGGCGCATTGATTCCAGAGGAGAGCGGAGATTGTTACGCATTATTCGTCGTGACCGAAGACTTGCAACAGCCGAAATCACCAACAGCTATATCAGCAGTGGCACATACAGTGTTTCTCAACACACAGTGCCGCGTGCACTGTTGCGTATGGGCCTACTCAGCCGGCGGCCTAAGCATGTTCCTGTGCTGACAGCACGTCATCGCCAGCAGCGCCTGCAACGGGCCCATGAACATCGGAGTTGGACCATAGAATAAACGAAGAAAGTTGCATGGTCGGACGAAACACGTTTTCTGGTCCATCACATCGAAGGACGCGTGAAACTACGCCGATTTCTAACGGCAACCGTAGCTCCCGGATGCTCAGTTTGTCGGAGACAAGCCTGTGGCGGCTATATTATCTTGCGGGTGGTGTTTTTATGGAGCACATTAGGACCCATAATCCCCATAGAGCAATCCTTGACATCTGTGCGCTATCTGAACATCGTTACAGACCGGATGCATCCATTAATGACAACAATGTTTCCGGCGGGTTATTGCATTTACCAACAGGATAATACACCATGTCATACGGGTCGAATCGTCAGGGAGTGCTTCGAGGTGCATTCTAGTGAGTTTCAAGTCATGCCCTGGCCTCCAAATTCACCTGACGAGAATCCAAAAGCGCATTTGTGGTTCTACATAAAAATCTCAATTCGTGCTGCCACGCTACCACCTTACAATATACGAGAATTTCAGGACCAGTTGGAGAGCGCTTGATACTAGATACCTCAGACTACCTATAACAACTTTGTCGAGTTGATACCAGGTCGGGTGTTTACGGTTTTGAGAACGGAAGGTGGTTCTACGTCGTATTAAACAGGTGGTCATAATGTAATGGCTCTTCGGTGTATATATGCATGTACAGTTATCAAAATTTGCATATCAAAAATGTCTTATTTAAAAAAATATCCATAGAGATCTTAATGCCTTAACCTATGATTTACATTTCAAAAACATGGGCCCAAAAGTTAAACAAGATCCCGTAGCCTTCGAATCATTCGACGGTTCGGCAAATCGGCCCTAAGTTGTACCAAACGCGCACGACTTACGGAATGTAAATATACGTATAAGATACAACTGGTTTAATTTTGTGGAATATTTGATGCGTAATTACAACCCGATGTAATAACTGTGGTAGACATGACACAAAAGGTTTATCATCAATCACTAAAATATGACATAAGTCAATAACTAATCGCTTGAATGTTTTTCGTACATAACGTATAATGTCACTACTGTCACTTTCGACAGCAAAAGTGTCAACATAACATTCACAGTTCGCAATACAAAATTTTCTTTTTGAAAATATCTTGTGGGGATACGTCTCTGATATTTAAGAAATTGTATTTTAAAGCGCGAACGTGACCAAGAATAACTTGTAATTGATCATAATACAAAGAGATAATAAGAATCTGTCACGAGCCTGGTCTGTGCAGTTTGTGATGGGGAAAATTACAAACCCACATGCAAATTACGACTGTCGCACCACGGGCCATGCCCGAAATATTTACATTTGCCTCAATCATTGTACCAGGGGCCATACCCGTAATATTTACGTTTGGACCGATCATTATCCTACGGGCCAGGCCCGTGATAATCAGTTTTGGCCCGAATACAAGACCACGTGTCTCACACATAGTTCTATGTTAAGGGGTTATTCACCGTATAATGCGTCTTTAAAACGTTCGGATAAAACAAATATATTTAGAACCAGAAAGTAATTAAATATAAATTATTTTTGTGTGGAACTTATTTCACTAATTTCTAGTTCTAAAAATCTTTCTTTGATTTGAGCATTATAAGCCGGAATATATACAGGGTGTCCAGCGAATAAGACCCTGATTTCAAAATTAAATATCTCAAAAACAAAGATCAATAGAATTATGCGGTAAACGGTTTATTTATTAGCTAAGCTGTAAAAATGTTGTACAGAAGTTTCAAAAATTAGTTGCAAAAACCGCTAACAGATGGCGCTGTAATCGCAATGCCTATAAATTGTGTTTTGAAGTCGAGAGCCCTAGCGTCTCAATCCTAGATGGCTTCCTATGGAAGTACGAAAATTGGGAAAGACCGCTTTTCCGTTGGGGTGATGTGCAGAAGTGGAGGCATCTGGTCACAGAATTATTGCCTCAGCTTCAATTTTAGAGAATTTCAATTAATAGAATTTTCAGTAAAAAGTTTAGCAATCATTATATAAGAACTTAAAAAATATTTTATTTGGGTAATGTGCAGAAGCGGAGCCATGTGTTGACAGAATTGAGATTTGTTTCAAATTTTGTTATAAGATACTTCGGTCCGGTTACCAATATCTCTGTGGTACGTCTTTTATCTCCTAATTGGTAGATCGTGGAATCGAATCCAAATAGAGGAGGATTTGAAAATAATGGAAATCTTTACTTTTTAATATTTATTTAAACTTTGAAAAAAGTTTAAATAAAAAATTCTAAAGATTCTGGTTTTAAAATTTAATTAAGTTAAAAGAAACCCCTTTTTTAAAAACCATTGAGCATTTATAATAATGATTCATAAATCATTTTTTTTTATTGTAGAGCATAATTTGAATGAAAAAATACAAAGTTTCTATTTTTAAAAAATTAATTAGTTTAAAAAATAATTTTAATTTTAAAAACTCGTTTTCATTTTTTTTATCATTGAGCACAGAAATATGGTGCAGCTTCTAGCGATAGGATCCGAAGTGTTCGAAAGGAATGCAGCATCCAAAATACTTTTTCTTTGACGTTGATGATATGACTTATCATCAACTCCTTTTAAAAAAGAAATAATTTAATGCATAATTTCTGTCTCTAAAATTTTGTTTACAAAGAAAAGAAATATATGTGTTGTGCTAAAACCAAAGTATTATACCGTGATTTAAAAATAAATTAAAAGTGAAAAATTACCTTTTTATTTATAATTCAGGTATAAACAATAATACCAAAATATTATGCCGTGATTTAAAAATATAAAAAATAAAAAGTACAAAATTATTTTTCTAAATATATGCATTTTGATTTAAATAATCATATGGCATTAAAGATTGAATTTACGAAAATATTTAAAAAATTCTTATAATGATTTCCAAACTTTTTATTGAAAATTTTATTAATTCAAATTTTCTAAAATTAAAGCTGATGCAATAATTCTGTGACCAGATGTCTCCACTTCTGCACATCACCCCAATGAAAAAATGTACTTTCTAAATATTCGTTTTTACGTAGGGAGCCATCTAGGAATGACACCCCAATGCTCTGGACTTCGAAGCAGTTTACAAGTATTGCGATTACAGCGCCATCTGTTAACGGTTTTTGCAACTAAATTTTGAAACTTCTGCATAACATTTTTACAGCTTAGCTAATAAACAAACCGTTTACCGCATAATTCTATTGATCTTTGTTTTTGAGATATTTAATTTTGAAATCAGGGTCTTATTCGCTGGACACCGTGTAGTTATAAAGAAAGAAAACCGAGACGTGAATTGCAATATTTAAAAATATCTAATTATGGAAGGAAGGAAAAGGGGAAAAATCGAAATATACAGGGTGCCCACTCTCAACTGTGTCCAATGGTTAATTCCTTAACCGTTAGACATAGAAATATAAGTCCAATTGCAAAAATGTTTAAGTCAGGTAAAAAATTATTCTAAAAGTCGATCTGATCAATAAATATATTTTTAAGTTAGGAAATTAAAATTTTTATACAGTCCCCGTCCTATAAGTAATAGTTAGCAACATTTTGTTATTATACAACAAACTGTACTAACAAGTAAAACAAAAAAAAAATCCCATTCATCTAATACTAAAATGGACCGAGTTATGAAATTTTGAATAGCATGACTTATACTAATTTTCTGCATCTGACGAGCCATGCTTCGAGGGATCAAACACAAAGTGCTTAAAGTATTAGAAAGATTTACTTCGCGTGCACATTTCTGCATTGTAGCCGAATGGATTCACTTCGAGCAAGTTCTAAAATAACTTTAATTCTTAATAATTAAGTTTTAGATTAGATAATCTAATAGCATTTTAAAATATGTATCATTTTGTTAAGAATTGCAACTGCTGCTTTTCATCATTTCATTTAACAATTTCTTTTACTTTTAAACTTATATTTTTTGTAAAAGTTGTATATTTTTCATTACTATGTCAGAATGAAAATATATTTAGAATTTATATTGTAATATTAATTTTATTCTCAACTATTACTTTTTTTATATCTGACGATTATTTATATTTATAATAAATTTGTGAATGTCTCCTGTTTCGCAGCAAAATAGATGCTTCAACATTAAACAGCTATAACTCGGTCAGTTTTATTGGTGAAGAATGAGATTTTCTTTGTCTTACTTCTGAATGTAAGACATGTTTACTAAATATAATTTATAAGACCGTCGGACTGGAATAAAAATTAAAATGTCCCAACTTTTAAGAAATATTTTTACTGACACAAATTGCTTTTAAAATACTTCTTTTACCTCATTAAAAAAAAAATTGTAGATGGAACTAAATGTCTATGGACACCGTTCAGAGTGCATACCCTGTATATTTTTTTAATTTTTCGCAGAAAAGAAAAGTCGACAAACTCAACATTTTTATTCTTTTACGTATATATTATATTTAACCCATTAACAGTGTGGCCCGAACTGGATTCGGGCAAAAACACTTTGCTTGCTTCGTTATTAAAAGCATTTTGATACCACTAATTTGTAACTGTAAATTTATCTTTATTGATTGTCAGATATTTTTCGATTAAGTAAGGTAAATATTTTAGTATGGAAAAAGTGGTGTCCAGCCCCATTTTTAATTTTTTTGTAAGAAAACAAATGTCACTGTTAAGGGGTTAAAGGGTTCGACCTATTCATGCGGTAATGAATAAAGTCTTTTTTATATTTTTTTTTATTAAGTAGTTTATTTTATTCTTTGACATTTTCATTTTGATTTTACTTAAATATGATTTTGATATATTTTAATTAAAAAAATATATATATTTAAAGTTATTGTTGCTCTTTTATGTTTTTATTTTTTTTTCGTTTCTTGTGTCTTGCGGTGACGATTGTAGATTAAAATTGGCTAATCAAAAATTAATTAGTGTTTTTAAACTAAATAACGTTTAGTCTAGTGACCGGAAGAATGAGTTTATGAAACATAGCTTTTTTTTTCTAAATGGAGGTTATCTGAAGCGAAAATCTATTTTTTTTTTAAATACTGTTTTTGTTATTTAAATAACGTAAAAACGAAAAGATAAATCCTTCTTTCAAAGACTGCAAAATTGTATAAGAAAAGAGCTCAAAAAATTGGAAATTAATAGATTCAGTTTTTTAGAATAACCGTGATCACCGATTTCAAAAATGCACTTTTGATTAACAGGAATTCAAAATTTTGCTTTATAATTACCGCACAATAGTTATTATATCTATACATACATACAAACATTCATACAGTACCATAAAGTAATCCCTGATCACTTAATACACACTATAAAAAAATCGATTTTTCGAAATTTGTGACTTGGTGTGACACTTTAATTTCTCTTATGCAAAACGTGCTGGAGAAAATGTTTATCGTAGTAAATCCAACATGATTACGTTCAATTCATTTCAGTAGTTCTATATAATGCCTCTTAGATGACAAGACCAGGTATCACACACACAAAAAAAATCACAGGAGCAATTCGAAGTCTTTCTATAAGTGTTTTTATCAACATTTTGCAACATAAAAATATCCTACTTGATACAAAAAACTATAGATGTTAATTACCATGTATTCCGGTGCATAACGTGTAACCCAAATAAATGCATTTGGAAGCAGAAAGTTCATTTAATAAAATACAACTTTTTACCGTGTAGACCTTATTTCAATTTTTTTATTAAAGAAAATTATTGTTCTAAATATGTTTGTTTTATCAACGCGTTATAACCAGTAATTTACGGTGAATATGGAACCGAACAGTCAAGTGAATCGTATTATTTGAAATTACTTTATTAGGAAAATAGAGATTAGTGGAAAGAGAAGAATAAAGGAGAACTGTAAATAATCTTCTTTCTATTTTCATCAGAATGGAAATACGACAAAGAATTATTTTATGTATTTCTCTGGTTTAATGTTATCTTGTCCAACACTTGCAGAATATGAGATCCTTCTTATTAAGACCGACGATAACAGAAATATGATTAAGTTCAAACCATTTCCGTAGATCTATATCTAGTCTCTTAGATGACAAGAACAGACGAATTGAATGAGAGAAAAGAAAAAAACTCGACTTAAGATTTCGAGAAGAAAAGCACATTTATGTACGAGGGTCTTTTTTACTTGTTATTGACGAGACCAGATATTTTAAATCCAATGATTTGAGGAAATATTTTCTAATGTTTGTTTTATCTTCATGCACAACGTTATGCGTGTATTTTCTACTTTATTATCAGACTAGTTGAACCAAACGCGTTGCCCGGACCCGTGGAAATAATTTTAAATTGACCTTAAATTTGTATAATTTTATATCTTTAACTCGATTTTGTCTGAAATACGAACGCGCTCACTGTGTGAAAATGGTGGAGAAGCTGTTAATTGTTGAGATTTGTTATGCAAATTTTTTTTCATTATTTTGGGAATATTGTATGGGGTAATAATGAACTAATTAAAACTTTAAAACTCCCTCTACTTATGAAAAAAATGAGTTAAGAGGGGGTGAATGAGTGCTTAGTAATGTGCAGGCCAAAAGCTTTAAAACGATATGCCACATGAAAAAATCCATTTCCGTACACCTCCCCCCCCCCTCACACTGGAGGAATGCTCCAAACAGTCTGGGGTCAAAAAAGACCCCACCAATCGAAGGCGGTGAGGGTTTTCAACTTCGGTCAAGCCTTCAAATGAGGCCGAATCTTGCTATAGCTTAATTAGGAGTTGAGTTAGAAAATTGACCGCCCGGGGGGATTTGAGTTGGGGGGGGACGAAAGATTCATAATGGGTCAATCCATTTCAAGTGGTCCAGAAAATGTCATATTCGTTGCTCGACCATTTTTAAAAAATCTGAAATTTTTTGTACAACAACCCTAACATGATGGAAGTTCAAAATGGCTATTATTTTAATTTTATTAATTTTTGTTTGTGTATGGCGGCCATCTTTGTTTCATCGTCTGCAGCAATTTTCTCACAAGAAGGGTTTACGGAATTGTAAATAATTCATCGTTTATTTATCCAATTCAAGTGCGGATTAAAGCAATTTGTACAGAATACATTGGGCTGAAAATTTGGTAATGGAGTAGTTTCCGAAACTAACTGCTTATTGGTAAAATTTAAGCATAAAGTTTCAGTTTTTTTCCACAATTTGTCCATTTACAAGAGGGAATTTTTCTAGCAAGGAAAACTGTCAACATGACATAATTTGTTTTACAAATAGGCCGAAAGTACTTGTACTCACACGCTGAGTTCCAGATCTGGGACTTGCTTTCTCTTCGCTAAAACAAATCCCAAATTTTTCAAAAATGACAAAAATCGCACTTTTCAGGCTTTGATATCTCTGGTGGGGCACGAGATAAAAATCTGTAATTTTTTTTTGTAAGAGTATTGTATGGTAGTGTTATGCACAAGCAATTTCAGGATGGAGATTTGACTATAAGCTGAGATATGGCAAGGGCAACATGTCAAAATAATACTGCCAAACTATTGTTTTGTTGTAGTCACAGATAAGTATTTATCTCAGAGTATCATTTAAATTTATTTTTTAGATTATCTTTAAATAATAGTAACAGAAAATAAATCTTTTGCAATTAATTTAAAAAATAATTATGTCTAAGGCTTACATTTTGTATGGTATCAGTAATTTTTGTTGTAATTTTAGTAACTAAAAGAAACCTCAGCCCTTTTACATTGTCTTGTATATATATATACAAGACGTGAGACAAAACAGAATAGGGAAAGAGAAAAGCTGTTAATGTTGGCATACTTGTTGAGACATGATCAAACGTGTCAAAACACATTCCTGCTTGTTGGTTTAAAAACCACAATTTTAATGCTGCTTGCCAGCCCCTGAAACTTGTTCCTACCATAAGTATGTTCCTGTAATTGAAACATTATGTGATGTTACCATGCATCAGCCTCAAGTAATTTTCAGAAAGTAAAGATACCCAAAGCCTTTTCAAATTTATACTGCAGAAAAATCACATTTTTTCATAAGTAAGCTAGGAATTATTAATGAAGTGAGTCTTGCAAATAGAGATTTCAAAGTATATTTCTATGAGCCAGCAGGGACAAAATCTTTAATCAAGTTATCAAGAGATGACAAGACTTGGTTCCTACAAATAAAATTTTGAGAAAGATCAAAATTGTGGTTTTTGAACCAACAAGTAAGAATGTGTTTTGACACGTTTGATCATGTCTCAACAAGTATGACAACATTAACAGCTTTTCTTTTTCCTTATGTTGTTTTTGTCTCAGGTCTTGTATAAAAATATATTTTTTTTCTTTATGTAAAAGTGCTGAGGTTTCTTTTAGATACTAAAATTACTTACAACAAAAATTACTGAAACCATACAAAATGTATGGCCTTAGGCATAATTATTTTTTATATTAAATGCTAAGCTTTGCAAAGGGATTTATTTTCTGTTACTATTATTTAAAGATAATCAAAAATATAAATTTAAATGACACTCTGAGATAAATACTTAGCTGTGACTACAGCAAAACAATAGTTTGGCAGTATTCTTTTGACATGTTGTCTTTGCCATATCTCAGCTTGTAGTCAAATCTCCATCTTGAAATTTCTTGTGCATAACACTACCATACAATTCTCTTATAAAAAAAATTTTCAGATTTTTATCTCGTGCCCCACCAGAGATATCAATGCCTGAAAAGTGCGATTTTTGCCATTTTTGAAAAATTTGGGATTTATTTTAGCGAAGAGAAAGCAAGTCCCAGATCTGGAACTCGGCGTGTGAGTACAAGTACTTTCAGCCTATTTGTAAAAAAAAATTATGTCAGGTTCACAGTATTCCTTGCTAGAAAAATTTCCTCTTGTAAACGGACAAATTTTGGAAACAAATGGAAACTTTATGCTTAAATTTTACAAATAAGCATTTAGTTTCGGAAACTACTCCATTACCAGATTTTTAGCCCAATGTATTCTGTACAAATTGCTTTAATCCGCAATTGAATTGGATAAATAAACGATGAATTATTTACAATTCCGTAAACCCTTCTTGTCAGAAAATTGCTGCAGACGATGAAACAAAGATGGCCGCCATGCACAAACAAAAATTAATAAAATTAAAATAATAGCCATTTTGAACTTCCATCATGTTAGGGTTGTTGTACAAAAAATTTCAGATTTTTTAAAAATGGTCGAGCAACCAGTGCTGGACCATTTGAAATGGATTGACCCTAATATGAAAGAGTGGTCCGAGAGTTTCCGATGATATATCACATGAGGGTTTCTAAAAAAGTTTGAAATACACCCACGGGAGGTCCGCTGGAATTTACCCATCCACCTCATTGAAATTTTTATATTTTATAAATAATATTTATCGGAGGTCTCCTTCAGAAAACAGCATATAAAGGTTACTCATTGTAGAAAACGCTACGGTTTTAAGAAAAATTATCGCACTCCCCTTCCCACACACCAAAATTCAACACTCCCTCCTTATTTAAAAATTTTAAGCATTGAAAAATACCTCAAATGTTGAAATCGATCCTAAAAATCGAACTTAAATTAATAATTAGTGGACAAACACTTTTGTACAAAACTGTACGGTTTTAAAATTTTCTCTCCGCCCCCCCCCCCCTTCAACGAAATTCGACTTCGCCTCTTTCATTAAAATTTTAAGTGTTATCAAATATCTGAAATTTTAAAATCTATCCATAAAATCGCAAGTAAGATAAAGATAATTAGTGGAGGAGGCTTAGATTTAAATAATATGATGTTGCTAAGTCTTTCTTTTTCTTTTTAAAAATCGATTTTTCGGTGAAACAAAAAATTATTTTTCAATTTTTAAGAAAATTGCACATTTGTAATCAGCGTGAAAAATTAGGTACAGGTGCATAAGTTTAAAATCTCAAAATGCTGTATTTTAAAAAAATTGATACACTTCAAAAGAATGCTAGTCTAAAAAGTGTATTGATTTTATTCGATATCACCTGTGTGACTTGTCTGCCTTTGAAACACTTGATCTCGCTGTGAAAGATTTCTCAAAAATCAATGTTTCTTTGATCGGAAATAAAAAGAGATTTTATAAATAGGTTTTTGAACTTTTACAGGAGTATAAAAATAATTTTTAGAGTTTCTCAATGGGGAATTGTTTTTTGTGCCTGACTGTGCAATTTTTGAGTTTTTAGGACCGATACAATTTAAGATACAGCCCTTTAAAAAAAAAGCCTAGCACATTTATCTGGCAATGCTGTAATTCTATTAACCCCTCCACCTCTTTTCCAGTTTTCGAAGAAATATTCTGCACTTTGATAAAAAATGTATGGGTTTGTTGAATTATGAATACTTTTCCATTCTTTTAATTTGGGGTTTTTAAGTAATATCTCAACTAATTATTAGAATTTTAAAATTCTGAATCTCAGGTGCATCATCAGACCCTTTGGGCTAGTTTCATAAACATTTTCAGCCTCGTATGTGCCGCAGATTTTCCTAGCCATCGTGAAACATTCTTTTATTAGTATAGATAATGTGCATGGTCTTAACAAGAATTGTATTTATCTAGATCCGCTTTCATCTTAAATTTGGTAAGAATTTTGAAATTACAAATAATGAGAAGGTAAAAAAGGATACTTAAAACATTTGTAGAAAGTTTATATAATAAAATACAACTTATTCCCCTTTAGACCTCATTTCAATTTTTAATACAAATTTCTTGTTCTAAATGCACCTGATACGTGAATCATATTATTTGAAAACGCTTAATTAGGAACAATCATTACTGGAAAGTGAGGAAAAAGAATAACTGGAAATGTATATATTTTTTTTCAATTTTATCAGAAGGAAAATTCGACAAACGCATTTTTTTACATAAATGATATATTTAAAGATTTTGGCCTACTCACACGGTAGTTAAAATTTTGTTTGTTTTATATATTTGAATTAAGCAATTTATTTTAGTGTTTGGCTTTATTTTCATTATACTTAAATATAATTTTGATATATTTTAATTAAAATATATATGGGGCATTCTCACAGTCTTTTGACTTTCATTTCCCTGAATAATAATTTTTATTTTAATACACTTTTTTTTGTGTGTGTGTGTGTTTTTTTATATATACTGGAAAACATTGCATTGCATAATTGCACAACAATATTAACGAGATAAATATGTTTTGGACGATGTTGGGGATCCATACACCTGGAAAACTCCTATACCATCCCGTGTCACTCATGCTGATTTTTAAGTTTGGAGCTGTCTGGATCAATAAAAATAATTCGATGTAATTTTCTTCTGAAACTGGAACTATTATTTTATATAAATATGTAGCTAAAAATTAACCTGCACACATTTTTAGGGTTGTTATTATTTTTTTAACTCTGTCCCTGGGTTTTAGATTTTTTACCATCCTTCTTCTAAAATCATACAGAAAATCATTTCAGATGCAGCTACAGAATGTTTTTCAAGTTTTTTCTCATGCAGAAATATGCTAGAGAAATAATGTCTAAAATTCCTTTGCAGGAAATTCACTGTAGAATTTAAATCAGCATTTAAATATCAATTTCAAGCACCGTGGATTTATTGGTAGTCTTACCGTCCCCAAGATTTATTCCTGCACTTTTCGAGGCAAATTAAAAAAAAATAATTAATTTAATCCAATGTTAACAACTCTTTCTAAAAATCAATGAACATTGTGGCTGTCACTTAGTCTTAACACGATTTTCCTAAAAATAGGTGGTAATTTTCCTTACCGTCCCTTTTTTCCAATACCATCCCCTTTTTTTAACCTTACCGTCCCTTCTTTAATACCCCTTTAAGACAATGTTATACAAAAATTCTGTATTAAATGTACTACATTGTTATTATTTCTTATTTGAATGTCCTGCGGGTACTATGCAAATTCATTATAAGTAAAAATTTAGAAGAAAATAAAAAGTTATAGGGGTAAAATGGTAAGGAAAATTAAACTCGCAAGTTTAACTTAAACTTCAGTTAAATAAAAATTCTTTCGCTGCTGATCATTTTTTCTTTATTTTGAATCATTAAGGCATTCGTTTATCAGATTAAAATGTTATTTTAGCAAGTTTAATTTTATCAGATTCTTTTTCCAAAAGTCAAATGATTGTGAGAATGCCCCATATAAATATATAAGTTAATGTTACTGTTTTATTTTTATTTTTCGTTTTCGATATTTTGCCATGTCCAATGTAGTTTAAAATTGGCTAATAGGAAATTTGTTGGAGATTTTTAACTAAATAACGGTAATTTTAGTGACCGAAGTTTATGAAACAATCATTTTTTTTCTAAACGGAGGTTGTCTGAGGAGAAAATTCAATTTTTTATCTTAAAAACCACTGTTTTGGCGGTTTAAAAAAATTCAAAAATGAAAAAAAAAAACAAATAATTCTCTGAAGCACTGCGTAATTCTATAATAACTGAGTTCAAAAATAGAAATGAATCGATTCAGTTGTTTTAGAGTAACCGTTATCACCGATTTGAAAACTGCACTTTTGAGAAAAATGAGCGCAAAATTTTGCGTTACAATTACACTACGATACTTATTATTTCTTTATTTATATACAACCATTCATTCATCATCATAAAGTAGTCCCTGTTCAGTTGATATACACACTAAAACAGGAAATTGATTTTTCGAAATTACTGATTAGGTTTAACCCTTTAATGCTATATTTTATAAAAAGTCCTTAAGACAATGCTTATCTTGGTAAATTCGACTGTCCTATAATAGAAACATGAATACATTCAACTTATTTCAATAGTTCTGTATCATGTCTCTTAGAAGACAAGAACATGGCTTGTTAAACAAAAGAAATGCAGCACACAAAAGAAAAAAAGCACAGCAGCAATTGAAGGTCTTTCTATAAGTGTTTTTATAAGAATTTTACAAAATACAAATAGTCCTCTATGATAAATTACAATGTATTCCACGCTGTAAAAAAATTATGTTGAGTTACTCCATAAAATTGGTGGCAACTTGCTATCTTCAATTTTACTGAGCAATTTAACTTATATAATGGTGTAACTTATATAAACCTTTGCGTGCAGTAGTAGCAGCTCCTATAGCACAGACAGTAAGATGTTCGTCTCCAAAACATACTGTAAGAAATTTATGTAACTTTACTCCATAAAATTGGTAGAGCATACTGACACCAAATTCAAGGAGTAATTTAACTTATATAATGGTGACATTTAAACTGATATAACTGTTGTAATATTGCACATTAGTGTAACGTAACACCACTTATATTGGTTAAATTACTCAATAAAATGGAGGCAGCAAGCTGACATCAATTTTATGGAGTAAGGGTACACAATTTTTTCACAGTGCGGTGCATAACGTGTAACTCAAACAAATAAATTTTGAAACAGAAAGACTATTTTATACAATACAACTTTTTGTCGTTTAGTCATTATTTCAATTTTTATTATTACAGAAAATTCTTGTTCTGAGTATGTTTCTTTGATCAACGCGCTATACACCGTAATGTACGGTAAATATGAATCTGAAAATTACGTGAATCGTTTTATTTCCAAATATTTCATTCGGAAAAAAACAGGTTAGAGGAAAGAGCAAAAAAAGGAGAGCCCGAAATAATCTACTTTCCATTTTCAGCAGAATGGAAATACGACAAAGCACTCCGTTATTCGTTTATGTATTTCTTAGGTTTAATGTCATCTTATGTCCAATACTTGCTGAATATGATACCTTCCTTATCAAGCCCGACTTTCCGATAAAAGAAATGTGATTAAGTTCAAACTATTTTCGTAGATCTATATCTAGTCTCTTAGATGACAAGAACAGAGATTCTTAAGAAACGAATAAGAGAAAAGAAAAACACGACTTAAGGTTTCTCCGAAGAAAAAGCACATTTATGTACGAGCGTCTTTTTTTCTTGTTATTGACTAGACCGGCTATTTTAAAACCGTTGATATTTTCTTATATTTGTTTTATCTTCATGTATGAAGTTACGAATGTGTTTTCTACTTTATTATCAGATAATGTACATGGTCTTAACAAGAATTGTAATTATCTAGATCCGCTTTCA
The DNA here is from genome assembly GCA_963932465.1 of Maratus speciosus. Classification (NCBI taxonomy): domain Eukaryota; kingdom Metazoa; phylum Arthropoda; class Arachnida; order Araneae; family Salticidae; genus Maratus; species Maratus speciosus. Next base: position 643,061,546 of record OZ010787.1, on the reverse strand, counting down.
TCTTAAATTGTGTAAGAATTTTGAAATTACAAAAAATGAGAAGGTAAAAAATGATGATTAAAATATTTGTAGAAAATTTATTTAATAAAATGCATCTTATTGCCGATTAGACCTCATTTCAATTTTTCAATTAAGAAAAACTCTTGCTCTATATACAACTGACACGTGAATGGTATTATTTGAAATTTTTTAATTAGGAACAATCATTACTGGAAAGAGCGAAAAAGGTAGAACTGGAATTACATATATTTTTAATTTTTAGCAGAAGGAAAATTTGACAAACGCACTTTTTTATTTTTTTTGCGTATATCTTATATTTAAAGGGTTTGACCTAACCATGTGGTAGTTAAAATAGTGTTTGTATATTTTCTTTTTACTAAGCAATTTATTTGACTATTTGACTTTATTTTCAGTTTACTTTAAGTTAATTTTGATATCTTTTAATTTAAAAATATATATTTATTTGAAGTTATTGTTTTCCTTTAATGTTTTTTTTTTCGCTTTTGGTGTCTCCGGTGATGCTTGAGATCGGATGAAGAAGTTTATGAAACATTGATTTTTTTTTTTTTTTTTTCTAAATGGCAGATTTCTGAAGAGAAAATTTAATTTTTATCTTAAAAAGGCATTTTTTTGTCATAAAAAAACAACGAAAAGATACATTATTCATTCAAGCACTGCATGATTGTATTAGAACATAACTCAAAAAATTAGAATTGAACCATTTCAGCTCTTTTTTTGTTAATCGTGGTCACCGATTTGAAAAATGCAATTTTGAGAAAAAAAGGAGTTCAAAATTGCGCATTATAATTACAGTACAATACTTATTATTACTTTATTTACATACAACCTTTCACTATAAAGTAATACCTGTTCAGTTGATACACACTGTAATGCAAAAAATCGATTCTTCGAAATTTAAGACAAGGTGTGATCGCTTAATGTCATCTTGTACAAAACGTGCTGGAGACAATTCTTATGTTGGTAAATCTGACTGTCCTATAATAGAAACATGAATACGCTCAACAAATTTTAGTAATTCTATATCTTATCTCTTATGTAACAAGAACATGAATTCTTAAACAAATGAAATGTATCACACAAAAGAAAAAAAAAAAGTCGTTTTTATCAAAATTTATCAAAATAAAAATATCCTACTTTGATAAAGTACCCAGAGATCTTAATTACCGAGTATTACGGCGCATAACGTGTAACTCAAACAGATATTGAAAGCAGAAAGTATTTATTCTATGAAATACAACTTTTTGCCTTTTAGACTTAATTTCAATTTTTCTATTAAAGAAAATTCTTGTTCTAAGTATGTTTGTTTGATCACCACGTTATACACCGCAATGTAGGTATATGTGAATCTGAAGTGTCACGTGAATCGTATCACTTGAAAATATTTCATTAGGGAAAAAAGAGGTTAGTGGAAAAAGCAAAAAAACTTACTTAGCGGAAATAGAACTCGAAATGAACTTCTTTCTATTTTCAGAAGAAGGGAAATGCAGCAAAGCACTCCGTTATTATTTTATTTATTTCTTAGGTTTAATGTCATCTTATCCAACACTTGCGGAATATGAGACCTTTCTTATGAAGTCTGACTTTCCGATAACAGAAATATGATTAAATTCAAACCATTTTTGCAGATCTATATCTAGTCTCTTAGATGACAAGAACAGTGCTTCTTAAGAAACAAGTAAGAGAAAAGAAAAAAACAAGATTTCTCAGAAGAAACAGCACATTTATGTTGTAGAGTATTTTTTTCCCTTGTTATTGACTAGATCGGATATTTTAAATCCGTTGATTTCAGGGAATATTTTCTTACATGTGTTTTATCTCTTACATGTGTTTAAGTTATGCACGTATTTTTTTTTTTTTTTTTTTACTTTATTATCAGATAATGTGCATTGTGAACAAGAATTGTATTTATCTAGATCCGCTTTCATCTCAAATTTTGTAAGAATTTTAAAATTACAAAAAAAACGAGAAGGTAAAAGATGATACTTAAACTACTTATATAAAGTTTATTTAATAAAATACAACTTATTACATTTTTGGCCTCATTTCAATTTTTTTATAAATGAAAATTCTTATTGTAAATACAACTGACACGCGAATCGTATTATTTGTAAATAATTAGGAGCAATCATTACTTGAAAAAGTGGAAAAAGGGAGAACTGGAAATATATATGTATATTAATTTTTATCAGAAGGAAATTTTAACAAAAGCGATCGTTTTATTATTTTACGTATGTCTTATATTTAAAGAGAATGCCCTAATCATGTGGTAGTTAAAATACTGTTTTTTATAACTGTTTTTTACCAAGCAATTTATTTTACTGTTTGACTTTATTTTCATTTTACTTATAAAAATTTTGCTATATATTAATTTAAAAAATATAATACATTTGACGTTATAGTTGGCCTTTTATGTTTGTTTGTTTTTTTGTTTTTTTCGTTTTCGGTGTCTTGCGGCGACCCCTGTAGCTTAAAAGTGGTTAATAGAAAACTAATTAGTGGTTTTTTAACTAAATAAAGTTTATTTTAGTGATCAGAAGAAGGAGTTTCTGAAAAACAGTTTTTTTCTAAATGGAGATTGCCTGAAGATAAATTTTATTTTACAAAAGACTGTTTTTTGTGATTAAAAAAATCCGAAAATCTATGCTAATAAAAGAACAAATCGATCTGTCTGTGTGCGATGGATAGCAAAATCTACGGCACGTACGACGTTCAATTTTTTTTAAAGAGTCCAAAGCCTCTTCTAATGCACCATATCCTCAGAATTTTAATATTCTAATTATTAGCTGAGTAATTAATTAATATTCGGATATCACTCCCATAAAAAAGTAGCTATTTCATCTCCAGTCATGAACGCGCATGCCCAGTACGCATCCCTATGAATTGAATGTAAATTTTGAATGATTTCACAAGTCGCATTGGTTCGATCGGTAAAGCGTCAGCTTGCCAAAGTGAAGGACTCTAGATCGATACTCGCTAGGACCAAGGATGAAAATTTGCCTTTTATAAATAAAAGAAATTTCATTTTTTTCTGAAATTTTATGTGTCTCATTTTCATATATAAGAAATTTTATGTATGCAAGCACATTTTTATATATAAGAAAATAAAAATAAATTTTCGCGCAGTCGTTGAAAAATGAATCACCAGTGTCAAAATTATTAAAATTAGATTAAAAAAGTACGCATATAAATTAGACATTTCCTCTTGAAATAAATATTAAGGGTGCAAATAATAATTATAACGTTAAATTTCAGAACTTGCATGTATCTGTGTATTGAAAATTTCCGAAAATCCCCATACTAGAATATACTGATCCTAATTAATCCACTATCCTTATAGAAAAGATTGTTTTGTATAGTGCTGCCATCTTCTGAGTATTTTGCAGACTAAAAGATACTCCTATACCGATTTTTCAATTTGTAGGAAAATTCAGCGAATTGTTCAGTTGTTATAAAATGGATCAACACCCTCATACTTTTATTGGTGCCCTAGGGCCCTTTTTTGATTTAGCATTTCTTTTTTACATTTCTTTAAAATATTAATATAACGAATAATTCATACCCTATGATTAAATTTAACTAATTGAAGATCGAACGCGCTTTGAGTCTTGCACTCTTCTCCCCGGACCAATACCCTCTAATTTATAATGGACCCTGGGGCCCTGATTTAAGCATTTCCCCCCATCTTTTGCGCATTTCTTTAAAATTTTATTCTAATCATTAATTGATATCCTATGCTTAATTTTGAATAATTGAATATCTAAAGTGCTAAGAAATTAGATCTTTTAACAAGTTTTCATGTAGGGACATTATCTGTTAGCCGTCTTTGGTTGTATTCATGACGGCCAATTATCTGCACGAGGGATATAGGTCCAGGGGGGAGTGCCCTTCGTGGGGGTCTTTCTAAGGGAACCTAACCCGTATTAACGCTTGGAAATCCAAGGTTCGAAGAAAACCACGAAAACTCCGAACGATTACGCCGACGGGCGCGATTGGGTCCGAACCCAGCACCTCCCGTCTACCAGCTTCGAGAGCAGAACCTCTCAGCCACTGGTGGAGCTATTAGTTAGCCGTCTTTGGGCCCTTTGTTATAGGTCCCTTAAAAACGGTCCAATTTACTAGCTTCATTTTTTAAACAAGTTCTGAAGTCCTCCTGTTACTACATGAATGACAAAAAAATTTCCCAGATTTCAACTACTACCGATTTTGAATATTAATCTGCTTCTTGGTGTCTTTTCTGCAGCTTCTTTAAAAACTATCCGATTCTATTAAAATTTTCTTTAACATAGTTTCAGCGTCCTCCAGCTACTTTAAAACTATAAATAGATTTTCTTATACGAAGTACATTCCAGTTAAGACCCTGGCACCCAGGGCCCGGTCTTTCTTTATACCTCAGCGACCACTTTTTCAAACATTAATCTCCTTTTTCAGCATCAACTTACGTTTACAAACTGCAGCGGTAAATTAAAAATCGCATTACTTTAAAGGTAATTTTAGATAAGGGACTTCATCCGTTTATTAAATATCGTGTTAATGTTAAAAGTAATTCGTGAAATTTATAAGGGAAGGGGGCATTTTCCACCGCTTGGGGGCGTATTTTTTCCTCGGATTCAAAGGACCCAATTTCAATGAGATTTGGTTCATTGAACTTAGATTACAATTCGGCTACTTTATGTATTATTAAATTTTACTTTACACTTCAGTTACGAACATTTTCTAACATTAATGATGCATTTTTTTTTAAAAATTACTACGAGATTTGGCTCATTCAACTTGGTTTTCGATTGTCTCCGGCACGTGCGGAGCACTTCAGGTACATGCTGCCCTAGGTAACGGGGACCCAGGTTACAGGTTCTCTCGGAAAGAAGTTTGTTGGTAACACTCTGGAAGCTGCGAAAGGCAATGCGTTCCTCCAAAATTAGGTTAATTTAAAAGAATTTCAAATGATATAAAATCATACAAACTCCAGTTTTGTTTAAGGTTATTAATTACGAAACCCGGGCAACGCCGGGCGGGTCTGCTAGTGAAAGAATAAATTATTGGTCGTAGCACTACATAATTGTATAAGAACAGAGCTGAAAAAAATAGAAATGAATCGATTCAGTTGTTTTACAGTAATCGTGGTCAACGATTTTTATAATAAACTTTTGAGAAAAACGTATTCGAAATTATAATTTGCTTTATAATAGCAGTACGATACTTATTATTTCTTTACTTACATACAAACTTTCGTTTAATACTATAAAGCAATCCCTCTTCAGTTAATATTCAATCTAAAGCAATTAATCGATTTTTCGAAATTTATGACTAGGTGTAACCCCTTAATGTCATCTTGCACAAAACGTGTTGAAGACGATGCTTATTTTTGTACATTCAACTACTCTATAATAGAAATATGAATAATTTGAAATCATTTCAGTAGTTCTATATCTTGTCTCTTAGATAAAAAAGCACAGGGTTTTTTTTAAACGTAAGAAATGCATCACACAAAAAAAAAAAAAAAAACACAGAAGCAATTGAATATCTTTATATAAGCATTTTTATCAAACTTTTGCAAAATAAAAATATCCTACTTTGTTAAAATACCCAAAAACTTAATTATTGTGTATTCCGGCGTATAACGTGCAACTAAAACAAATGTATTTAGAAGCAGAAATTTTATTTTATAAAATTCAACTGATTGCTCTGTAGACCTTATTTAAAAATTTTTTATTAAAGAAAATTATTATTCTAAATGTGTTTGATCTACGCATTATATACGCGGTAATGTATGGTAAAAAAAAAACTGTACAAACACGTAAACCCTATTATTTGAAAATACTTCATTAGGAAAAAGAGGTTAGTGGAAAAAGCAAAAAAATAAGAATACGAAATAATCTGCCTTCTATTTCCTATAGAATAGAAATATGACAAAGCAGTTTGTTATTCTTTTATGTCTTTTTTAGGTTTAATGTTATCTAGTCTACCACTTGCTGAATATGAGACCCTTCTTATTACGCGAAACTTTTCGATAATAGAAATATGATAAAGTTTTAACCGTTTCCGTAGATCTATATGTAGTCTTTTAGATGACAAGAACATTTCTTCTTATGAATTGAATAAGAGAAAGAGAAAACTCGACCTAAGATTTCGAGAAGAAAAAGCACATTTATGTGCGAGTGTCTTTTTTACTTGTTATTGACTAGACCAGATATTTTAAATCCGTTAATTTGAGGGAATATTTTCCTATATTTGTTTTAACTTCATACACGAAGTTACGCGTGTATTTTTACCCGACTGAAAAGAAATGTGTCTCACGCGTATCTGTATATGTGGATTTCTTTATACCCTCGAAACATCCCAACGGCTGGATGGATTTTAATGAATGGCGTGTCTATTAATTTGTCTTAACGACCCGATGGTTATAGGCTAGGTTTTGTTTTTATAAATTCAAAATGGCGGCCGTAAAATACAAAAGGGCGGTAAAGATGAAAAACAATACGCACCCTATTGAATGGTATATCATTGGATACGTCTTTCAAAATGAAGACGATGTTTCTTTGACTATTTTACAGTCAGAAACTCCGTTAAAATATTATACAACCTAGAAGTTGTGTAGGTAGGATCTCTAGCTTTACTGCAACTGTAGTCATCATAGACATCTATAGACCTCATGAAAACAGTGTTTATAGATAGGAACTAACAATTAAACACAACTTAAAAGTCATCAATACAAGTAAATAAAAAAAATAGGTAAGTAATATAAACAAGTAATAGAAAAAAAAATATTTTAAGTCAATTCCTACTTAGGTCAATAAGAGAATTTTTTTTCTCCCATTCTTCTTTCTACTTGAGTGGCGCTTAAAATGCCTTGATCAAGAAGAGGGCTCTCTCACTCTTAAAATACCTTGATCAAGAAGAGGGCTCTCTCGATTATTGAAAATTAATTAATTTAATTTAATTAATGAATTAATATTTGAAAAAAACTGGATTAACATCAAGTTTCATCCACTACAAGTTTAAAAACTTTTATTTGAGCTTGATTGGATGAATAACAAATATTTTATTGACGATTAAAAATTTAAACAAGATATATATAGCGAGAGTGTGAGCTAATAGTAGGAATTGAAAAAAAATAGTTTCACATTGATGAGAAATAATTAATTAGTTCGCTTTTTAAGCAGTCGGGTTTTTTGATTTTTTAAATTTAATTGTTTATCTACTTTATTATTAGATAATTTGCATGAACTTAACAAGAACTGTAATTATCTAGGTCCGCTTTCACCTTAATTTTTGTTAGAATTTTGAAATTACAAAAAATAAAAAGTTAAAAAATGATACTTACTATATTTGCAGAAAGTTTATCTAATAAAATACAACTTATTGCCATTTAGGCCACATTTCAATTTTTAGGTAGATTTCGTATGAAAGACTACCTATTACATTTTCCACCATGTTGGAATTTCATGAAAAATTTTTGCAGATCTACACCGATCATGAACCGTAGAAACCAAAACCACCCTCAGTAAAAAACTTTATCTATCTATCTATCTATCAATCTATCTATCTCTCTCTGTTTATATATATATCACTTTCTTCTGGACACGATAACTTCCACAATTCTGAACGAATCTTTTCCAAACTGATACATAAAATCAAGGGGCATAAAATCTCGGTTAAGTTCGTTAATGGGCAAAATCGGACAAAGGGGATGGAAAGAGGAAGGGGTTTTGTGAAAACCGAAAAACCCCCATAACTTCTTTATTTTTGTACATATCAAATCAGTTTAAAGTTTTTATTACTTCTAAAAATAGGGCGAAAAATTTATATATCACAGATTTTTGAAAAAATTAAAAATGGGCTCAAGGGGCGCAAAAAAACAGGGTTTTGGGGAGAAAAAAATTCATAACTTCGTCAATTCTAAAGATATCAAATCCAATTAATTTTGTTATAAATTTCCTTAATATTATCTACAACTTTTATATTCACAAGTTTTTGATAGGACGAATTCGTACCGAAAAAAAAAAAAAAAAAAAAAAAAAACGAAAACAAAAAGGGGCAGATGAAGAAGAAAAAATTCCATTACTCCGCCAATTCACAAGATATAAAATCCCCATGAATTTATCATATATCTTCTTAATATTGTCTACAACATTTATGTAGACAAGTTTTTGATAGGACCAATTCTTACAGCAAAAACAAATTAAAAATACATAGCGGTTGAAGAAAAAAAATCATCTTATTAAGGGTGTATTCAAATCCAAACTGCTTATTTTCTTACTCATTTTTAAGTTCATTTTTGCTCTCATACGCATCCAATTGGTAGATTCTCTTATTCAGACACTATACAGGGTGTCCGGTCTCAATGGTGTCCAATGGCTAATTTCTAAACCGTTAGTCATAGACATATATTTCCAATTACAAAAATGTTTAAAATCAGGTAAGGAAGCATTTTAAAAGCGATTTGGGTCAATAAAAACATTTCTTAAAAAATTACGAAATTTAAATTTTTATACGGTCCCCCGGTCCTATAAGTTATATTTAGTAATATTTTTCCTATTACACTGACAAGTAAGACAAAAAAAGTCCCATTCATATAACGTTAAAATTGAGCGAGTTATGAAACTTTAAAAATGAATGACTTATGCCACTTTTCTACTCTGAAAACAAATGAGTTCGGCTTGACTTTGAGGGATCATATGCCAAGTGTTTAAAGTATTCGAAGATCTTACTTCATGTGTATCTGTGTTTTGAAAAAAAAAAATCCTACAAGTATTATGATTAAGTCTCAAATTGGCTAAAACAACATATGTTTTATTTTCTCAGGATTTGAGACTGTTTCTCTTATGATTTCTTTTAACAAAAATTATGTTTTTTTATAAGTTTTTATGTTACTTCAACAATCGTATGTATGTTTTTCCAGTTCAAAATTTATACTCGAACTTTAACCCACCTTTAATTATCCGATCGAGATTACATTTTACATACTGGCGCAAATTCGATAACAATCTAATATTATTAAGATTTTCGGTGGTTACCATTTATACTTATTTTACAGGATAACACAAAAAATTTCGGATAGATTTCTGCCAAGGAGTTTAAGAAAAAGTTTTAGATTAGATAATACAAGACTGCGATTGTTGGGTTTTTTAACTTTTAAGTATTTTTTAGCACAGAATCCGAAAATTACCTTAATTTTTAACCATCATGTCAGGATATTTCGCAAATCATAAATTTTCAAATTTAAAGAATAACAAATATCGAATACTATAAAGTAGAGGAGATGGTTGTGTTTTTTAACTTTTGATAATTGATTTTTACGCACTTTTTAGCACTGAATATGAAAATGACCTTCATTTTTAACCATTCCGTTAGAATTTTTTTGCAAATCGCAAATGTGTAAGTTAAAATATAGCGAAAATCTCATACTATAAAACATATGTAAAACATTTTTTATTTTATTTTATTTGATTAAAAAAATTATTCGATATTTTTGCTTATCCTGGGACTCTTACAGCTAAACAGCTGGGTGGTCCAATGAGATGGGTAGGAAATTCAATTTTAACATTGAACTTCTTAACTTTGAAATTTGCAGTTTGCGAAAAATCCAGATATGATAGTTAAAAATGAAGGTCAATTTCGGATTCAGCGGTACAGAATATATAAGAATCAATTATCAAAAGCTAAAAAACATGACATAACCCAACTTTTGCAGGCTTGTGCAATCTAATAATATTTTAAAATACATATCATTTTGTAAAGAATTGAGGCTGTTAATTTAGAATCATTTTATTTAACAAAAATTCTGTTTTTTCTTTCTTCTTAAATGTTTATTACTAATTGTATATTTTCCATTAATATGCCAGAATGATTAACGATTTCAAATTTATATTACAATGTTAATTTTACTCCCAAACATTTTTTTATATCTGACGAAATTATATTTCGACTAAATTTGTGAATGACCCCCAATTTGCAGCAAAAAATATGCTCCAACTTTAAACGGCTATTACTCGGTCAATTTTAATCGTAGAATAACGGGACTTTTTTTGTATTACTTGTCAGTGTAAAAGGAAAATTTCACAAAATATAACTTATAGGACCGGGGGACCGCATAAAAATTTAAATTTCGTATTTTTTTAAGAAATGTTTTTATTGACCCAAATCGCTTTTAAAATATTTCTTTACCTGATTTAAAACATTTTTGTAACTGGAACTATATGTCTAGGACTAACGGTTTAGGAATTAGCCATTGGACACCGTTGAGGCCGGACACCCTGTATAATGTACCGTAATGATCGACGTTTTGATAGAGGCAGAATATCTTTCAAAATATTATGTCAAAGTGGGCATTTTGAACAGAATTTCCCGAAGCGATTGTGTTAGAAACGAAAAATATTGTCCTACTGAGAAAATAATTGTTTATAAATCAAGTTTCAATTAATTTAACGAAAAATAAAAACACAGGTCGCTTATAATTCTCTTCAAAAATCGCGTCAGCAAATCTCATATTTTTTCTATTAAAAATGAATCTGAAAATGTGCCAGAAAATTGAGAGTTGTTGAGCATGGAAAAGTATTTTTTTGAATACCGCCTTAACATGATTCTGATAAAACCAGCTATTATATAAAAATGAAATAACAACTCGTCAAAAGCGGCCAGATAAAATTGTTAAAGTGGGTTTATCTCTAATTATGCTTTAGTTTTCGTTGGTAAATTGTATACTTAGCTTCGAAATCTACCTCCGCCTATAGGCCCGGCCGGCAGAGATTTTTTTAATAAAGAAAAATTCTTGTTCTAAATACAACTGACTCGTGAATCGTATTATTTGAAAATGTTTAATCAGGAGCAATCATTATTGGAAAGAGCGAAAAATGGAAAACTCGAAATAGATATTTTTTTTAATTTTTAGCAGAAGAAAAATTTGATAAACGCAGTGGTATTATTCTTTTGCGTATATTTTATATGTAAAGAGTTTTCCTTAGTCATGCGGTAGTTAAAATAGTGTTTGAATATTTTCTTTTTCTAAGCTATTTATTTTATTCTTTAGGTAAGTTAAGTATATTTTCAGATTACTCACAGTTAATTTTGATTCATTTTATTTAAGAAATATGTATATACTTGAAGTTATTGTTACACTTTCGTGGTATTTTTTTTTCCGTTTTTGGTATCTTGCGGTGACACTTGTAGCTTAAAAATTGCTAATCAAAAATTAATTAGTGGTTTTTAACTAAATATTTTTATTTATTCTACTGGTTTATTCTAGAGACCAGAAGAAGGAGTTTATGAAACATTGATTATTTTTTTTTTCGAAATGGAAGTTGTCCGAATAGAAAAATTAATTTTTATCTTAAAAAAACAGTTTTTTGTTATTAAAAAATACAAATACGAAAAGATAAATCATTTGTTCAAGCACTGCATAATTGTATTAGAACAGAACTCAAAAAATTTGAAATGAAACGTTTCAGTTTTTTTTTTTTTTAGTAATCGTGGTCACCGATTTGAAAAATATACTTTTGAGAGAAATAAAAAGTACAAAATTGTGCTTTATAATTACAGTACTTATTTCTTTATTTACATACAGCCATTCATTCAGCAACATAAAGTAATCCCTGTTCAGTTGATACACACAAAATTTAAGACTAGGTCCCCCTTAATGTCGTCTTGTACAAAACGTGCTGGAGACAATGCTTATTCTGGTAAATCTGACTGTCGTATAATAGAAACATGAATACGTTCAACGAATTTCAGTAATTCTATATCTTATATCTTATATAACAAGAACATGAATTCTTAAACAAATGAAATGTATCACACAAAAGAAAAAAAAAGCACAGTAGGGATTGAAAGTCTTCAGTCGTTTTTATCAAAATTTTGCAAGATAAAAATATCCTACTTTGATAAAATACCCAGAGATCTTAATTACCGTATATTACGGTGTAAAACGTTTAACTCAAATACATTTGGTAGCAGAAAATATTTTGTCTATAAAATACAACTTTTTACCGCTTAGACTTTATTTAAATTTTTCTATTAAAGAAAAATTTTGTTCTAAGTATGTTTGTTTGATCACCGCGTTATACGGTAAATATGAATCTTAACTGTCACGTGAATCGTATCCTTTGAAAATATTTCATTATGATAAAAAGAGGTAATTGGAAAGAGTTAAAATACTTTCTTAGTGGAAAGAGAACTCGAAATGATCTTCTTTCTATTTTCAGAAGAAGATTAATACGACATAGCACTCCATTATTATTTTATTTATTTCTTCGGTTTAAGGTCATTTTGTCCAACACTTGCTTGATATGAGACCTTTCTTATGAGGTCTGACTTTCCGATAGCAGAAATATTATTAAGTTCAAACCATTTCCGCAGATCTATATCTAGTCTCTTAAATGACAAGAACAGTGCTTTTTAAGAAACGAATAAGAGAAAGAAAAAAACACGACTTAAGGTTGCTTACAAGAAAAAGGACGATGACAAGAGCAGTGCTTCTTAAGAAACGAATAAGAGAAAAGAAGAAACACGACTTAAGGTTGCTTACAAGAAAAAGCACATTTTTGTTCTAGAATCTTTTTTTTTTCTTGTTATTGACTAGACCGGATATTTTAAATCCGTTGATTTGAGGGAATATTTTCTTAGATTTGTTTTATTTCCATGCACGAAGTTAGGTGTGTATATATATACAATACTACATTACTATCAGATAATGTGCATTTTGCTAACAAGAACTGTATTTAGCTAGATCCGCTTTCACCTCAAAATTTTGTAAGAATTTTAAAATTACAAAAAATAAGAACTTAAAAAATGATACTTAAAATACTTGTAGAAAGTTCATTACAGTTAAACTTATTAAACTTATTACAATTTTGACCTAATTTAAATTTTTTTATTAATGAAAATTCTTTTTCTAAATACAACTGCACGCGATTCGTATTATTTGAAAATACTTAATTAGGAATAAACATTACTTGAAAAATTGGGAAAAGGGGAGAACTGGAAATATATATATTTTTTTAATTTTTAACAGAAGGAAAATTTAACAAACGCGATTGTTCTATTCTTTGCGTATATCTTATATTTAAAGGGATGCATCTAGTTATGCGGTAGTTAAAATACTGTTTTTATAACTGTTTTTTACCAAGCAATTTATTTTACTGTTTGAGTTTATTTTCATTTTAATTATAAAAAATTTTGCTATAGTTTAATTAAAAAAATATGATACATTTGACGTTATAGTTGGGCTTTTATGTTTTTTTTTTTTTTTTTTTTTTTTTTTTTTTTTTTTTTTCGTTTTCGGTGTCTTGCGGCGACCACTGTAGCTTAAAACTGGTTAATAGAAAACTAATTAGTGGTTTTTTAACTAAATAAAGTTTATTTTAGTGATCAGAAGAAGGAGTTTCTGAAAAACAGTTTTTTCTAAATGGAGATTGCCTGAAGAGAAATTTTATTTTACAAAAGACTGTTTTTTGTGATTAAAAAAATCCGAAAATCTATGCTAATAAAAGAACATATCGCTCTGTCTGTCTGTGTGTCTGTTTGTGTGCGATGGCTCGCAAAATCTATGGCACGTACGAGGTTCAAATTTTTTTTAAAAGAGTCCAAAGCCTCTTCTAATGCACCATATCCTCAGAATTTTAATATTCTAATTATTTAATATTCGGATATCACTCCCATAAAAAGGTAGCTATTTCATCTCCAGTCATGAACGCGCATGCCCAGTACGCATCCCTATGAATTGAATGTAAATTTTGAATGCTTTCACAAGTCGCATTGGTTCGATCGGTAAAGCGTCAGCTTGCCAAATTGAAGGACTCTAGATCGATACTCGCTAGGACCAAGGATGAAATTTTGCCTTTTATAAATAAAAGAAATTTCATTTTTTTTCTGAAATTTTTATGTGTCTCATTTTCATATATGAGAAATTTTATGTATGCAAGCTCTTTTTTATATATAAGAAAATAAAAATAAATTTTCGCGCACTCGTTCAAAAATGAATCACCAGTGTCAAAATTATTAAAATTAGATTTAAAAAGTACGCATATAAATTAGACATTTCCTCTTGAAATAAATATTAAGGGTGCAAATAATAATTATAACGTTAAATTTCAGAACTTGCATGTATCTGTGTATTGAAAATTTCGGAAAATCCGCATACTAGAATATACTGATCCTAAATAATCCACTATCCTTATAGAAAAGATTGTTTTGTATAGTGCTGTCATCTTCTGAGTATTTTGCAGACTAAAAGATACTCCTATACCGATTTTTCAATTTGTAGGAAAATTCAGCGAATAGTTCAGTTGTTATAAAATGGATCAACACCCTCATATTTTTATTGGTGCCCTAGGACCCTTTTTTGATTTAGCATTTCTTTTTTGCATTTCTTTAAAATATTATTATAACGTATAATTCATACCCTATGATTAAATATAACTAATTGAAGATCGAACGCGCTTTGAGTCTTGCACTCTTCTCCCCGGACCAATACCCTCTTATTTATACTGGACCCTAGGGCCCTGATTTAAGCATTTCCTCCCATTTTTTGCGCATTTTTTTAAAATTTTATTCTAATCATTAATTGATATCCTATGATTAATTTTGAATAAATGAATATCTAAAGTGCTAAGAACTTAGATCTTTTAACAAGTTTTCATGTTAGGGACATTATCTGTTAGCCGTCTTTGGTTGGTTGTATTCATGACGGCCAATTATCTGCACGAGGGATATAGGCCCAGGGGGGAGTGCCCTTCGTGGGGGTCTTTCTAAGGGAACCTAACCCGTATTAACGCTTGGAAATCCAAGGTTCAAAGAAAACCACGAAAACTCCGAACGATTAGGTCGACGGGCGCGATTGGGTCCGAACCCAGCACCTCCCATCTACCAGCTTCGAGAGCAGAACCTCTCAGCCACTGGTGGGGCTATTAGTTAGCCGTCGTTGGGCCCTTTGTTATAGGTCCCTTAAAAACGGTCCAATTTACTAGCTTCATTTTTTAAACAAGTTCTGAAGTCCTCCTGTTACAACATGAATGACAAAAAAATTTCCCAGACTTCAACTACTACCGATTTTGAATATTAATCTGCTTCTTGATGTCTTTGTTGCAGCTTCTTTAAAAAACTATCCGATTCTGTTAAAATTTTCTTTAACATAGTTTCAGCGTCCTCCAGCCACTTTAAAACTATAAAAAGATTTTCTTATACCGAACTGCATTCCAGTTAAGACCCTGGCACCCAGGGCCCGGTCTTTGTTTATACCTCAGCGACCACTTTTTCAGACATTAATCTCCTTTTTCAGCATCAACCTACGTTTCCAAACTGCAGCCGTAAATTAAAAATCGCGTTACTTTAAAGGTAATTTTAGATAAGGGATTTCATCCGTTTATTAAATATCGTGTTAATGTTAAAAGTAATTCGTGAAATTTATAAGGGAAGGGGGCATTCTCCACCGCTTGGGGGCGTATTCTTTCCTCGGATTCTAAGGACCCAATTTCAATGAGATTTGGTTCATTGAACTTAGATTACAATTTGGCTACTTTCTGTATTATTAAATTTTACCTTACACTTCAGTTACGAACATTTTATAACATTAATGATGCATTCTTTTTTTAAAATTACTACGAGATTTGGCTCATTCAACTTGGTTTTCGATCGTCTCCGGCACGTGCGGAGCACTTCAGGTACATGCTGCCCTAGGTAACGGGGACCCAGGTAACAGGTTCGTTCGGAAAGAAGTTTGTTGGGAACACTCTATAAGCTGCGGAAGGCAATGCGGGCCTCCGAATTTAGGTTAATTTAAAAGAATTTCAAATGATATAAAATCATACAAACTTCAGTTTTGTTTAAGGTTATTATTTACGGACCCCGGGCAACGCCGGGCGGGTCTGCTAGTGAAAGAATAAGTCATTGGTCGTAGCACTACATAATTGTATAAGAACAGAGCTGAAAATAATAGAAATGAATCGATTCAGTTGTTTTACAGTAATCGTGGTGAACGATTTTTATAATAAACTTTTGAGAAAAACGTATTCGAAATTATAATTCGCTTTATAATTGCAGTACTATACTTATTATTTCTTTACTTACATACAAATTTCGTTTAATACTATAGAGCAATCCCTCTTCAGTTAATATTCACTCTAAAGCAATTAATCGATTTTTCGAAATTTATGACTATGTGTAACCCCTTAATGTCATCTTGCACAAAACGTGTTGAAGACGATGCTTATTTTTGTACATTCAACTTCCCTATAATAGAAATATGAATAATTTGAAATCATTTCAGTAGTTCTACATCTTGTCTCTTATATAAAAAGCACAGGATTTTTTAAACGTAAGAAATGCATCACACAAAAAAAGCACAGAAGCAATTGAATATCTTTATATAAGCATTTTTATCAAACTTTTGCAAAATAAAAATATCCTACTTTGTTAAAATACCCAAAAACTTAATTATTGTGTATTCCGGCGTATAACGTGCAACTAAAACAAATATATTTAGAAGCAGAAATTTTATTTAATAAAATTCAACTGATTGCTGTGTAGACCTTATTTAAAAAATTTTTATTAAAGAAAATTATTGTTCTAAATGTGTTTGATCTACGCGTTATATACGCGGTAATGTATGGTAAAAAAGAAACTGTACAAACACATGAACCCTATTATTTGAAAATACTTCTTTAGGAAAAAGAGGTTAGTGGAAAAAGTAAAAAAAATAAGAATACGAAATAATCTGCCTTCTATTTCCTATAGAATAGAAATATGACAAAGCAGTTTGTTATTCTTTTATGTCTTTTTTAGGTTTAATGTTATCTAGTCTACCACTTGCTGAATATGAGACCCTTCTTATTACGCGAAACTTTCCCATAATAGAAATATGATAAAGTTTGAACCGTTTCCGTAGATCTATATGTAGTCTTTTAGATGACAAGAACATTTCTTCTTATGAATTGAATAAGAGAAAAAGAAAACTCAACCTAAGATTTCGAGAAGAAAAAGCACATTTATGTGCGAGTGTCTGTTTTACTTGTTATTGACTAGACCAGATATTTTAAATCCGTTAATTTGAGGGAATATTTTCCTATATTTGTTTTAACTTCATACACGAAGTTACGCGTGTATTTTTACCCGACTAAAAAGAAGGGTTTTGTGTTTAACGCGTATCTGTGTATGTGGAATTTTTTATACCCTCGAAACATCCCAACGGCTGGATGGATTTTAAAGAATGAGGTCTCTATCAATTTGTCTTAACGACCCGATGGTTATAGGCTAGGTTTTCGTTTTTATAAATTCAAAATGGCGGCCGTAAAATACAAAATGGCGGTAGAGATGGAAAAAAATTACGCACCATATTGAGTGGCATATCATTGGATAGGTCTTTCAAAATGAAGACGATCTTTCATTGACTATTTTACAGTCAGAAGCTCCGTTAAAATATTATACAACCTAGAAGTTGTGTATGTAGAATCTCTAGCTTTACTGCAACTCTAGTCATCATAGACATCTATAGACCTCATGAAAACTGTGTTTATAGATAGGAACTAACAATTAAACACAACTTAAAAGTCATCAATACAAGTAAATAAAAAAATAGGTAAGTAATATAAACAAGTAATATAAAAAAAAAATATTTTAAGTCAATTCCTACTTAGACCGCTATGTATTTTTAATTTGTTTTTGCTGTAAGAATTGGTCCTATCCAAAACTTGTCTATATAGATGTTGTAGACAATATTAAGAAGATATATGATAAATTCATGGGGATTTTATATCTTTTGAATTGATGGAGTTATGGATTTTTTTATAAGATATTTTTTTCTCCCATTCTTCTTTCCACTTGAGTGGCGCTTAAAATGCCTCGATCAAGAAGTGGGCTCTCTCGATCTTAAAATACCTTGATGAAGAAGAGGGCTCTCTCGATTATTGAAAATTAATTAATTTAATTTAATTAATTAATTAATATTTGAATTAATACTGAAGTAACATCAAATGTCATCCACTACAAGTTTAAAAACATTTATTTGAGCTTGATTGGATGAATAATAAATATTTTATTGACGATTAAAAATTTAAACAAGATATATATAGCGAGAGTGTGAGCTAATAGTAGGAATTGAAAAAAAAATAGTTTCACATTGATGAGAAATAATTAATTAGTTCGCTTTATAAGCAGTCGTTTTTTTTTATTTTTTAAATTTAATTGTTTATCTACTTTATTATTAGATAATGTGCATGAACGTAACAAGAATTGTATTTATCTAGGTCCGCTTTCACCTTAATTTTTGTAAGAATTTTGAAATTACAAAAAATGAGAAGTTAAAAAATGATACTTACTATATTTGTAGAAAGTTTATCTAATAAAATACAACTTATTGCCATTTAGACCTCATTTCAATTTTTAAGTAGATTTCGTATGAAATACTACCTATTACATTCTCCCCTATGTTAGAATTTCTGAAAAATTTTTACAGATCTACACCGATCATGACCCCTAGAACCCAAAACCACCCTCAGTAAAAAACTTTATCTCTCTCTCTCTCTCTCTCTCTCTCTCTCTCTCTCTATATATATATATATATATATATGTATATATATATCAGTTTCTTCTGGACACGATAACTTCCACAATTCTGCACGAATCTTTTCCAAACTGATACATAAAATCAAGGGGCATAAAATCTCGGTCAAGTTCGTTAATGGGCAAAATCGGACCAAGGGGATGGAAATAAAGAGGGGTTTTGTGAAAAACGAAAAACGCCCATAACTTCTTAATTTTTGTACATATCAAATCAGTTTAAAGTTTTTATTACTTCTAAAAATAGGGCGAAATTTATATATCACAGATTTTTGATAAAATTAAAAATGGGCTCAAGGGGCGCAAAAATAGGGTTTAGGGGAGAAAAAAAATCACAACTTCTTTAATTCTAAAGATATCAAACCCAATTAATTTTGTTATATATCTCCTTAATATTATCTACAACTTTTATATTCACAAGTTTTTGATAGGACCAATTCGTACGGGGAAAAAAAAAATTAAAAACGAAAACAAAAAGGGGAGTTGAAGAAGAAAAAATTACATAACTCCGTCAATTCACAAGATATAAAATCCCCATGAATTTATCACATATCTTCTTACTATTGTATACAACATTTATATAGACAAGTTTTTGATGGGACCAATTCTTACAGCAAAAACAAATTAAAATAATCCCTGCCAGCCCGGCCTACAGGCAGAGGTAGATTTCGAAGTCAAATATACTAATTTCACAAACAAAAACTAAATCCACTTTAACAATTTTATCTGGCCGCTTTTGACGAGTTTTTATTTCATTTTTATATAAGAGCTAGTTTTATCAGAATCATGTTAGGGTGGTATTAAAAAAAAATTCCATGCTCAACAACTCGAAATTTTCTGGCATAATTCCAAGTTCATTTTTAATATATATATATATATATATACATATATGAAACTTGCTGACGTGATTTTTGAAGAGATTTATAAGCGACCTTAGTGCTTTTATTTTTTGTTCAATTAATTAAAACTTGATTCATAAACAATTATTTTCGCAGAAGGACAATATTTTGCGTTTCTAACACAATCGCTTCGGGAAATTCCGTTCAAAATGCCCACTTTGACATCATTTTTTGAAATATATTCTGCCTCTACAAAAAATCGATCATTACGGTACATTATATAGTTTCTGAGTAAGCGAATCTACCAATTAAATGCGTTATAGAGCAAAAATGAATTTAAAAATGAGTCAGAAAATAAGGAGTTTGGATTTGAGTGCATCCTTAATACAATGATTTTTTCAACACAATCCGCTTCGGTAAATTCGGTTCAAAATGCCCTTTTTAACATCATTTAAAAAAATATATTCTGCCTCTATCAAAAAATCGACCATTACGGTACATTATATAGTTTCTGAGTAAGAAAAGATACCAATTGGAAGCCTTTGAGAGGAAAAATGAATTGTAAAATGAATTAGAAAATAAGCAGTTTTGATTTGAATGCACCCTTACTAAGATGATTTTTTTCTTCAACCGCTATGTATTTTTAATTTGTTTTTGTTGTAAGAATTGGTCCTATCCAAAACTTGTCTGCATAGATGTTGTAGACAATATTAAGAAGATATATGATAAATTCATGGGGATTTTATATCTTTTGAATTCACGGAGTTATGGATTTTTTTTTCTTCTTCAAACACCCTTTTTCTTTTCGTTTTTAATTTTTTTCGCGGTACGAATTGGTCCTATCAAAAACTTCTGAATATAAAAGTTGTAGATAATATTAAGTAGATTTATAATAAAATTAATTGGATTTGATATCTTGATAATTGACGAAGTTAAATTTTTTTTCCCCCAAAACCCTGTTTTTTGCGCCCTTTTAGCCCATTTTTAACTTTATCAAAAATCTGTGATACATAAACTTTAGGCCCTATTTTTAGAAGTAATAAAAACTGTAAACTGATTTGATATGTGCAAAAATTAAGAAGTTATGGGGGGTTTCTGTTTTCACAAAACCCCTCCCTATTTCCATCCCCTTGGTCCGATTTTGCCCATTAACGAACTCGACTGAGATTTTATGCCCATTGATTTTATGTATCAGTTTGGAAGAGATTGGTGCAGAATTACGAAAGTTATCGTGTCCAGAAGAAAGTGATACATATATATACACTGCTCAAAACAATTAAAGGATATTTGAAGTTTTATATAAAATAAAGATATAAACGAAAATTTTTGCCGAAAATAGAAGAAGAGAATCACAAATGCAAATTTTTCTGGTTTTCAAACTGTGTAGTACGCAAATTTTGAGTTCGACGTCAAAAACGTCGCTTCAGCGGCAGCGAATGAAATTTGACTTTCAACTGGATAAAAGAGAATGAAGACAAGGATGATCGGCATTCAGTGATTGCTTTGTTTCGATGAGTACGATGTCTCAGCGAAGTCATTTGACAGATTCAGAAGCTTTGAGAATCGTTGGTAGGTTAGAAGGGGGCCAAACTCAAGCCGAAGTAGCGCAAGCCATTGGAGTGTCACAAACACAGACTTCTAATATAAGTAGACTCCCAATCCCATTGTTCTCTGGGGAAGGTTTTGACTCCAACATGTTTTTCTTTCATCGCCAAAAGGGTGCCGTATTTTGGCAGTAATCCCTTTATTGGCAACTTTCGGATTTCATCCTCGCAATAAAATAAATATAAACATAGAAGCGAAACAACGAGCTGACGCGAAAGTTGTCGTTTTAAAAGCTAAAATAAAAAGTTCTTAAAAGAACTGTTAAAGGGTAAATTCAAAAGAAAAGCAAAAGTACGGTCAACTCAAGACAAACGCAGACAGACGATGTTTCGGCGGGAAACTGGAGAGAGATTCCGAGGAGATTTTGGCGGGAGAAAAACCGGTTTGGCGCGCTAAATCTGCCTTCCATCACGTGATTGAGGGCAGAGATGTAGGAGACAAGAAAAGGTTGCCGATTGGGAGTCTACTTATATTAGAAGTCTGTGGTCACAAAGTGTCATTTCCAGGATCTGGAACCGTTTTTTGGAGAGTGGATGTGCAGGCCGAAGACCAGGGCAAGGTCGTAGACAAGCAACAACGCCCAATGAAGATCGGTATTTAGCGTTAACAGCTCGGAGACACCGAACCATGAACGTTACTCTTCTCCAACAACACCTTCGCTCGGCTACAGGCACCACGATTTCAACTCAGACTGTCCGAAACCGGCTCCATGCTGTAGGTCTGTATGCTCGCCGACCGATGGTATGTGTTAGATTAACATCAAGGCATCGTCGCGACCGCAGGGACTGGGCAACCGAGCATGTCAACTGGAGGAGAAATGAATGGAGCAATATTCTGTTTTCTGACGAGTCCCGTTTTTCTGTGCATCCGGATAATAGGCGTATTTTCATCTGGAGGGACTGTGCCAGTAGGAACAATCCTGCGTTCGTGCACGAAAGTGTCAGATTTGGCGGTGGAGGAGTGTTGATGTATGGTGGCATCTCCATTGACGGGCGCACTGACCTCTACATCATTCGAGATGGAGCTCTGACTGGTCGCCGATATAGGGATGAGATCCTCAGACCTATTGTAGTCCCTTACGCTGCAGCAATCGGCGATAACTTCATTTTAATGGACGATAACTGCAGGCCACATCGTGCAAACCTGGTGGAGGATTTCCTTTTCGAGGAAGGAATCGTTCGAATGGAATGGCCAGCTTTTTCTCCAGACATGAATCCAATCGAGCACGTTTGGGACGCTCTAGGAAAACGAGTTTCTGGCCGCCAACAACCCCCGCAAACTCTCCAAGATCTGGAAAGTGCTCTTCTGGAAGAGTGGGGCAGAATACCCCAACTCGTCATTAATAGCCTCGTTGAGTCCATGCCTCAAAGGTGTTCAACGTTGCTGGCCACCCGTGGAAACCATACCCCCTACTGAAAATGATTCTCTTTGAAGAAAACACCTTTTCTTATTCTTTTTTTCTCATATGCACAAATTGTGTTTTCTTTCCTTTAGTACACAAATGCGCAATAAAATGCATTTTTTTCTGCGAAACATGTGTAATTTATTCTCATATAACCTACTATGTCTGTCGACCATGTATCAATCAGCTAAACAGTTTACCAGATACAAAATCCACCTAAAACTGCAATATCCTTTAATTGTTTTGAGCAGTGTATATATAGATAGATAGATAAATTTTTTTACTGAGGGTGGTTTTGGGTTATAGGGGTCATGATCGGTGTAGATCTGCAAAAAATTTTCAGAAATTCCAACATAGGTACGATCCCAATAGGTAGTATTTCATACGAAATCTACCCAATACATAGCGGTTAAAGAAAATAAATCATCTTATTAAGGGTGTATTCAAATACAAACTGCTTATTTTCTTACTCATTTTTAAATTCATTTTTGCTCTCATACGCATCCAATTGGTAGATTCTCTTATTCAGAAACTATATAATGTACCGTAATGATCTATTTTTTGATAGAGGCAGAATATCTTTCAAAATATTATGTCAAAGTGGGCATTTTGAATAGAATTTCCCGAAGCGATTGTGTTAGAAACGAAAAATATTGTCCTACTGATACAATAATTGTTTATAAGTCAAGTTTCAATTAATTTAACGAAAAATAAAAATACAGGTCGCTTATGAATCTTTTCTAAAATCGCGTCAGCAAGTTTCATATTTTTTCTATTAAAAATGAATCTGAAAATGTGCCAGAAAATTGCGAGTTGTTGAGCATGGAAAAGTATTTTTTCGAATACCGCCTTAACATGATCCTGATAAAACCAGCAATTATATAAAAATGAAATAAAAACTCGACAAAAGCGGCCAGAAAAAATTGTTAAAGTTGGTTTATCTCTAATTATAGTTTAGTTTTTGCTGGTGAATTAGTTTACTTAACTTCGAAATTTCGGGCCGGCAGGGATTTTTTTAATAAAGAAAAATTCTTGTTCTAAATACAACTGACACGTGAATCGTATTATTTGAAAATGTTTAATTAAGAACAATCATTATTGGAAAGAGCGAAAAATGGAGAGCCGGAAATATATATTTTTTTAATTTTTAGCAGAAGGAAAATTTGATAAACTCAGTGGTTTTATTCTTTTGTGTATATCTTATATTTAAGGAGTTTTCCTTAGTCATGCGGTAGTAAAATAGTGTTTGAATACTTTCTTTTTCTAAGCAATTTATTAGGTAGCTTTCATTACAAAAAGCTACCTATTGCAGCCGTTCTGAAGAAAGCGATTTCAAAAAATTTTGGTATATTTTCATCGATCATTACCCCAGACCCCGAAATCACCCTCCGTTCAAAATTGATATATATATATATATACACACTGCAAATAGAAGCGTCTTAAATTTAGACACATATGTGGCTGAAAAAGAAATTTAGATACATAAGTGTCTTAATCTGAAAATTCAGACATTATAGATGTCTTAATTTAAGATACATAAGTGTCTTACTATGACAATGGTGTAAACGAACTGAGAATAATGTCTAAAATATCCGCAAACGTCTTATTTTAAGACACTTCATTGCTTTAAACGTGTCTTAATTTAAGACGTTTTGATTCTTCCGACGCAATAACCACCAGGGGGCACTAGCACTCCCAGTCGCGCATGCGTTTTAGATGTCTTCGTTCGAAGTGGTATACGTTGTAATTCAAACAAAGTTTGTTTTAATGTACGCGTGTATTTTAATTCGTTTTTTTTTTTTTTGCGAAATATGAAGTACTGCGATTTTAATTCGTATTAACTTGGATTATTTATTTATTGAATACATACATCTGACGTGTGTGCTCGACATCAAATGTCTCTTGGAAGCTGTCGTCGATATAAGGGCGGGATAGACACAGAACAGAAGTAGACGACGGTTGAAGATTACACCCGGAAATTCTACAAAGCGTGTGCAATGGGCTTAGTGTTAACTCGTATTAATTTATATCAATAATATTGTGTTATTCATCTTCGTTCTGTCGAACCTGGCAAAAAAAGAAACTTTTGTCTGGCGGGTCCTGTTTTGAGGATGAAACATCTCATTCTTTAAATTTGGCTAGTCGGATGTATTATGGGATTATCTTTTAAACTGGTGAAAATCTTCCTCCCTCACTGTGGTTGTGGTAGTTTTTAAAATTTCAAATCGAGGAATATTTCTTACCTCTTGCAAACAGCGATTGAAGTAAGTGTTATAATTTCTTTATAGTATTAAAATTAGTGTCTTTTATGATTTTATTTATTGTACTAAACAAAATCTTACATGAAACTTAATTAGTTTTGAATCTTTTTGCAAAAAAAAAAAAAACACTAATTCTAGAAGTATATATTTTTAAATTTATGACGTTGTCTTTTATTACAAATTATGTATTATTTGTTCTCATCTTTTTTCTCAAATTTAAAGTAATAACATCACTAAAAACAGACATATTTAAAAGTTAAGTTCATTCTCTTGTTTTGTTTTGTTTTCAATATGGCAGTTCTTAGTTTCAATGGATCCGGATTGAGATCCCGGGATTCCGCTTTAATTTTAACCCCGAAAATCCCGGAATTTTTACTGGAAAATTCCGGGATTTACGGGATTGCCTTTTTTTCCCATTGAACAATATTCAGCTGAAATTAAAAAATATATTTATAAACTTTCGCTTTTGGAAAAGAAAATCAATTGCTTTTCATGAAATTTACATATAATTGAAAATGAATGTTTATCTCAAGTATTTCTTAGATATATTTCTAAAGCTATTAAATCTTTTAATGTGTGAAAACTTTTGAATTGGAAACATAGAAGTAAGCCAGTCAGGAAAAAGGAAATCATTTGTTTATTTAGATTTCGCTGCATGTGTGGATTCGAAGGTCATTTTTCCAATTAGACTTTACTGATAAGCATCGCAAGTTTGTATCATAGTGATATCATGTGCTAAGTTTTTTTTTTTTTTTTTTTTTTTTTTTTTTTTTTTTTTTTTTTTGCTTTAAAGATGTCTTGTTTAGTAGCTCATAGGAATGATAACAATAAGCCCATGTGGCAATATAAATTTTTAAAAAATCTAATTTTTAAATGATAAGGATTTTTATTTTTTTTCGGGGGGGGGGGATTTTGTATGAAATTTTCGTAAAGTTGATACCTTAAATCTTGCACTGATTATAATGAAAGTTTTGAACTTTTAGAGTAGGACAAGATTAAAAAACACAAAATATAAATAAACAAAATACCGAAGTAATTTTTTTCTCAATATTAACCCTTTGCACTCGAGGGCTCCGGAGCGGAGCCATTTAAAATTTGTCTTCAAACTCGAGGTCTCCGCTACGGAGACAATGCAAATAATTTTGTGATACCATGTAATCGTGGCTTTTCTAGACAGGTATCACAAAATTATTTGCATTGTCTCCGTAGAGGAGCCCTCGAGTTTGAAGACAAATTTTAAATGGCTCCGCTCCGGAGCCCTCGAGTGCAAAGGGTAAAGTAGAATATTTATTTATTTTCATAGTTAAATAGCTGTTGTGATTATCATCTGATATATGTAAAATTGCCTATGTGGCAATATAATTTTAAAAAAAATCTATTTTTAAATTATATGAAGTAGAGTAGGACAAGAATATAAGAAATATATATATTTATCCATGTACTTTAAAAGCCCTCAATAGCCCTTGCCGCTGAATTTGTCCGATAATCGAAGATGTCTGCTATTGTGAGGTAAAAATATACAAATATGTATGCCATGCGGATTAAAAAAGTATTCGCTAAATAGATGTTTCAGAATAGCTATTCGGGAATGTCCATTAACCGCCACAACGGATACTCCCGAGTACCGGACATCTCAATTTAGATAACAATAATGCAGGGTTGCATTTTTGCAAAAGAACTTCTTGATTAAAGAATGGGCATACTGGGCCGTGCCCCGCCCCCCTACAATTTTAGTGCCCACAAATTTGATGTGCAATATTTGTAAAGCTTATATTTTAAATCTGTTTCGAAATTGTATTGATTATAATCAATATTTTGAACTTTTAACGTAAAATAAGATTAAAAATAAAACAAATTTTAAAAATCTAATATTTAGATAAATATTTTTTGTTTTAATCTTGTTCTACTCCTGAAGTTCAAAATATTGATTATAATCAGTAAAATGTCGTAAAAGATTTAAATTATCAGCTTAACAAAAATTGCGTACCAAAATTGGGAGCACCAAAAAAATCAGGTTGTAGGGGGGGGGGGGGTGCAGGACCCTTGCCAAATATTTTTCCAGAATTCAACGTGGTCAAACATGGCTACGTATGATGCTTACAAAAAAAAAATGGATGCTATTAAGACGTTTGAAGTATCTGAAATTCACACAGGAAAAGTGTCTGAAAAAATTCAGACATTTTAAAATGTCTGAAAACTGAACACTCCGTTTCAGACACTTAAGTGTTTGAATTTCAGACATTTTAATTTACTGTGTATATATATATATATGTGTGTGTATATATATATATCTGATATTTGTCATGCTGTAACTCTCGTATTTATGAACCGATTTGGATGTAATTCGGTGTGTATATAGTATATACCAATGTCTCGACCGAGTTCGTTGGCCAGCTTCATCCACCATTTTATTTCAAAATGGCGGCCATTTAAAAATTTTTAAAAAATTTAAAATTTGAAATGTGGTACCAAAATATTGAAAATGGAAAAATATTTTTTTCTTATGTATTTGACCTTTATACAAAGACTCCGAAGCACTTTTTGTTTCGTCTATATCTTAAAAAATGGATGAGTTATAGCATTTTGAATTTCTAGCATGGCTGACATTTTGAAACGTCCTGAATCTTGTCACGCGATAAAAGGAGTATTTATGAACCGATTTGGATGTAACTTCGTTTATACATAGTACATACCAATGTCTCGAGCGAGTTCGTTGGTCAGCTTCATCAGCCATCTTGTTTAAAAATGGCGGCCATTTAATTTTTTAAGAAAATTTTAAATTTGAAATGTGGTAACAAAAAACTGAAAATTGAAAAAAAAAATTTTTTACTTATGTATTTGACCTTGATAAAAAGATTCGGGAGCGGTTTTTGTTTCGTCTATATCTTAAAAAATGGATGAGTTATAGCATTTTGAATTTCTAGCGTGGCTGACATTTTGAAACGTCCTGATTTTTGTCACGTGATAACAGGTGTATTTATGTACCGATTTGGATGTACCTTGGTGTGTACATAGTACATACAAATATCTCGACCGAGTTCGTTGGCCAGCTTCATCCACCATCTAGTTTCAAAATGGCGGCCATTTAAAAATTTTTTAAAAATTTTAAATTTAAAATGAGATACCAAAAAACTAGAAAATGAAAAAGATTCATCCGCCATCTTGTTTAAAAATGGCGGCCATTTAATTTTTTAAGAAATTTTTAAATTTGAAATTTGGTAACAAAAAACTGAAAATTGAAAAATTATTTTTTTCTTATGTGTTTTACCTTAATACAAAGATTCCGGAACAGGTTTTGTTTTGTCTATATCTGAAAAAATGGCTGAGTTATAGCATTTTGAATTTCTATTGTGGCTGACATTTTAAACAACCTGATTTTGTCACGCGATAACAGGCGTATTTATGAACCGATTTGGATGTAACTTAGTCTGTCTCTGTACATTAGGGTGGTGCGAAAAAAGTCAAGTTGATATTTCCGAGTCGCTATAGTGCGGAAAAGTTGCGATTGGTAAATACAAGAAAAACAAAAAAAAAATTCTTCAAATCGGACTTTATCTTCCGATCCCGCAAACCGCCTAAAAATTCCAAAAAATTGAAAATTTCCGATTTTTTCAGCTTTTTTTTTTTTTTTTTTTTTTTTTTTTTTTTTTTTTTTTTTTTTTTTACGTTTATATATTTTTTATCGCTATGGGGAAAATATTTGCAGTTTGTACTGTTTAATAATAATAATAATAATAATTTTGTTTAGAGAATATCTTCCGATCGCGCAAGCTCAATAAAAATTGGCAAATATTCAATTTTGAGTGATTTTCATGCATTAAGAATATAATCAACTGAGGTCAGTTTGCAGTCTCAGGTTAAGTATTAAATGTTAATTGATACTATTGAGCATATTAAGTTATTTTTAAACAACCTAGAACTTACCACGAAGAGTTCGTTTCAGGTCTGAAAAGTTTAGTAGTGCACCCAAATGCCGTTGGCCACGTTGGAAAACAGCGCTGAAGTCGGCGTACGCGCTCCCACCTAGTCTCACCTAACTCCATAAAATTTACAGAAAAGTCAACTGGATTCAGATGAACTGCTTGGCATGTACTATTTTGACGGAAGAAAGGACGATACCCTAGTTAAAGAAAGGATTGCACCTAAACAGGTTCGTCGAACTATTAAAGAGGAACACTTTCCTGTCATAAAAGAACGTGGCTCAGTTTATTTAGGCCATGTGCCTCCAAACTCCGAGCCTGCTAAGGACATTGTAGCTTTCATAGTATCATGTCTTACTGAACAAAGGGTTTCACTAGAATACTTAGATTTGGTAGGCTGTGATGGTACAAATACCAATACTGGATAGAAAGGTGGTGCTATCAGAAAGCTTGAAGTTCATCTCTGACGACCTCTGCAGGGGGTTGTTTGTTTATTCCATTTTGTTGAATTACCTTTCCGCCATCTTCTTCAACATTTGAATGTTGAAACAACTGGCCCAAGATCATTTAGTACCTCATTTGGACACAATATCATTGTTGTGTAAAGCTCTCGGTGATAAATTTTCAATTGACTGATTGTGAAATTCCAGAAGTGGACAGGCAACTGTTGAGTAAGGACCAAAGATATCTTCTTGGCATAAGTCAAGCAATTAAAAGTGGCAACTTTCCAAATGACTTATTAAAGTGTGACTCCGGCCCAATTTCACATGCCAGATTGCTCACTTGTGCAAATAGAGCCCTTCGACTTTACGCGAGCGTGGAAAACCCATCGGATGCCTTAAAGCCATATTGGAGTTTATTTTAAAATCTTACTTGACAGTTTGTTTTGAAATAAAATGCTGTAAGTACATTACAGACGGGCCTATTCATCTGTACAGAGCAATTGAAGCATCTCGATACTTTCGTGACAACCTGAAGAAAGTGTAGTCCCTAAAACTGAACGAAAGTCGTTCTTTGCTCACCCGGAAAACCTACTGATGGCAATGGTTTTTTATAAGAGGAGGCACATAAGAGAGCTAGGGCTAAGAAGAGTATTAAAAGCCAGGCAAAATGTTTTAAAGGGTAAAGGTATCTGTATCTTTATCACTCCTACAATCCAGAATTAATTGATTGTAATGTAGCAAAATTAACATTTCCACCTCTTTTTCGGAGAATAACCCATGAAGAAATACATTTCTTCGTTCAATCAGGTCATATCTCAGTCTGGGATGATAAAATGTTTCCCAACTATACGTATGATGTCCAGCTGTGCGTTAAATCAGTAACGGAAGCATCATTTAAGGTATGTGGCCCCAATCAAGAGAGCATCAGGACCACACTGAAATCAATGTCCATAATACCAGACATTACCACCAAATCGCAGTACAAAGTTGCGTCTAAAAGTCAGACTTAAACAGATGACATAACAAATTGTATATCTTATACTGTCACGACACTAGTTTTTTAATACAGTGTTTTGACTCTATTATAACAAACTATATATTTAAGTAATGTAAATAGCAAATACCCTCATTGGTTGGTTGGAGGATAGGTTGTGGTTTGAACTCGAAGTGCAGCTACCTTCCCGTGGTGAGTTCTGGTTTGCTTAAACATTATCAAATATCTAAACAAGCAAAGAGTTGTACATTGTACAATTTCTATGCAAATGTTAATATTGGAACGCAAACTGATCTCAGGTGATTATTTTCTTTATTCATCAAAATCACTGAAAATTGAATTTTTGCCGATTTGTATTGAGCTTGCGTGATCGGAAGCTATTCTTTAAACGCAACTGTTTATTTTTATTATTATTAAACATTACAATCTGCAAATATTTTTCACTATAGCGATAAAATATATATATACATAAAAAAAGAAAGAAATTCTGAAAAAATCGGAAATTTTCAATTTTTTGGAATTTTTAGGCGGTTTGCGGGATCGGAAGATAAAGTCCGATTTAAATAATTTTGTTTTTGTTTTTCTTGTATTTACCAATCGCAACTTTTCCGCACTATAGCAACTCGGAAATAGCAACTTGACTTTTTTCGCACCACCCTACTGTACATAGTACATACCAATGTCTCGACTGAGTTCGTTGGCCAGCTTCATTCGCCATCTTGTTTCAAAAGGGTTGCCATTAAAAAATTTAATTTAAGGTATTAAAAAATTGGAAAATGGAAAAGATTTTTTTATGTGTTTGGCCTTAAAACAAAGATTCTGGAGCAGTTTTTGTTTCTGAAAATTTGTTCTTTTGTTTATATCTTAAAAAATGGTTGAATTATAGCACTTTGAATTTCTAGCATGTCTAACACTTTGAAACGATCTTGTATTTGTCACGCGATAACACACGTATTCGCCTATTTTAAGTAAGAAGGCATGTGGATAGTATACATCAATATCTCGACCAAGTTCGCTCGCCAGCTTCATCAGCCATCTTGTTTCAAAATGGCGGCCATCAAATTGAAAAAAAATTATATTTAAAGTGAGGTGCAAAAAAATTAGAAATTGTAAAAGGTTTCTTTCTTAAGTATTTGACCTTGATGTAAGGATTCAGGAGCATTTTTTGTTTGTCATTATCTTAAAAAATTGCTCAGATATAGCAGTTTCAATTTCTAATGTGGGTGACATTTTGAAAATCTGATTTTTTGCCTGCAACAGCACTCGTATATATCAACCGATTCCGATGTGAGTGAGCATGTGCACAGCAATTACTAAGATCTCGACCAAGTTCACTGGTTAGCCTCATCCACCATGGTGTCTTAAAATGGCAGGCACGAATTTAGCAGCCAAATATAAGTTACTTTATATAAAAGCAGCTTGGATAAAGCTGACTAATTTCGCGAAATTTTCCTTCATAATGATTTACTATTGATAAAAATTAGGATTGAATCTCCTAAATTCGGTTTCCACTAAATTGAGCTTCGTGTGTTTGAATAATATAAGTTGGCTTTTTTAAAATAAGGAATATGAAAGCTACCTCTTCCTCCCGGCACTGGCCGGAAGGACTTTTTTATTGTTTAAGTAAGTTAAGTATATTTTCAGATTACTTACAGTTAATTTTGATTCATTTTATTTAAGAAATATGTATATACTTGAAGTTATTGTTGCTCTTTCGTGGTATTTTTTTTTTCGTTTTTGGTATCTTGCGGTGACACTTGTAGCTAAAAAATTGCTAATCAAAAATTAATTAGTGGTTTTTAACTAAATATGTTTATTCTAGAGACCAGAAGAAGGAGTTTTTGAAGTATTGATTTTTTTTTCTAAATGGAGGTTGTCCGAATAGAAAATTTAATTTTTATCTTAAAAAAGACAGTTTTTTTGTTATTAAAAAATACAAATACGAAAGGATAAGTCATTTGTTCAAGCACTGCATTATTGCATTAGAACAGAACTCAAAAAATTTGAAATGAATCGTTTCAGTTTTTTTTAGGTAATCATGGTCACCGATTTGAAAAATATACTTTTGAGAGAGAGAGAGAGAGAAAAAAAAGAGTACAAAATTGTGCTTTATAATTACAGTACTTTTTTCTTT
Organism: Maratus speciosus; assembly: GCA_963932465.1. Taxonomy (NCBI): domain Eukaryota; kingdom Metazoa; phylum Arthropoda; class Arachnida; order Araneae; family Salticidae; genus Maratus; species Maratus speciosus. The sequence continues at coordinate 643,029,381 of OZ010787.1, read as the reverse complement.
ATTTACATACAACCATTCATTCAGCAACATAAAGTAATCCCTGTTCAGTTTATACACACAAAATTTAAGACTAGGTCCCCCTTAATGTCGTCTTGTACAAAACGTGCTGGAGACAATGCTTATCCTGGTAAATCCGACTGTCCTGAAATCGAAACATGAATACGTTCAACGAATTTCAGTAATTCGACATCTTATCTCTTATATAACAAGAACATGAATTCTTAAACAAATGAAATGTATCATACAAAAGAAAAAAAAAAGCACAGTAGGGATTGAAAGTCTTCAGTCGTTTTTATCACAATTTTGCAAAATAAAAATATCCTACTTTGATAAAATACCCAGAGATCTTTATTACCGTATATTACGATGTAAAATGTTTAACTCAAATACATTTGGTAGCAGAAATATTTTGTCTATAAAATACAACTTTTCACCGCTTAGACTTTATTTAAATTTTCCTATTAAAGAAAATTTTTGTTCTAAGTATGTTTGTTTGATCACCGCGTTATACGGTAAATATGAATCTTAACTGTCACGTGAATCGTATCCTTTGAAAATATTTCATTATGATAAAAAGAGGTAATTGGAAAGAGTTAAAATACTTTCTTAGTGAAAAGAGAACTCGAAATGATCTCCTTTCTATTTTCAGAAGAAGATTAATACGACATAGCTTTCCATTATTATTTTATTTATTTCTTCGGTTTAATGTCATTTTGTCCAACACTTGCTGGATATGAGACCTTTCTTATGAGGTCTGACTTTCCGATAGCAGAAATATTATTAAGTTCAAACCATTTCCGCAGATCTATATCTAGTCTCTTAAATGACAAGAACAGTGCTTTTTAAGAAACGAATAAGAGAAAAGAAGAAACACGACTTAAGGTTGCTTACAAGAAAAAGCACATTTTTGTTCTAGAATCTTTTTTTTTCTTGTTATTGACTAGACCGGATATTTTAAATCCGTTGATTTGAGGGAATATTTTCTTAGATTTGTTTTATTTCCGTGCACGAAGTTAGGTGTGTATATATATACAATACTACATTACTATCAGATAATGTGCATTGTGCTAACAAGAACTGTATTTAGCTAGATCCGCTTTCACCTCAAAATTTTGTAAGAATTTTAAAATTACAAAAAATAAGAACTTAAAAAATGATACTTAAAATACTTGTAGAAAGTTCATTACAGTTAAACTTATTAAACTTATTACAATTTTGACCTAATTTAAATTTTTTTATTAATGAAAATTCTTTTTCTAAATACAACTGCACGCGATTCGTATTATTTGAAAATACTTAATTAGGAATAAACATTACTTGAAAAATTGGGAAAAGGGGAGAACTGGAAATATATATATTTTTTTAATTTTTCACAGAAGGAAAATTTAACAAACGCGATTGTTCTATTCTTTGCGTATATCTTATATTTAAAGGGATGCATCTAGTTATGCGGTAGTTAAAATACTGTTTTTATAACTGTTTTTTACCAAGCAATTTATTTTACTGTTTGACTTTATTTTCATTTTAATTATAAAAAATTTTGCTATATTTTAATTAAAAAAATATGATACATTTGACGTTATAGTTGGGCTTTTATGTTTTTTTTTTTTTTTTTTTTTTTTTTTTTTTTTTTTTTTCGTTTTCGGTGTCTTGCGGCGACCACTGTAGCTTAAAACTGGTTAATAGAAAACTAATTAGTGGTTTTTTAACTAAATAAAGTTTATTTTAGTGATCAGAAGAAGGAGTTTCTGAAAAACAGTTTTTTCTAAATGGAGATTGCCTGAAGAGAAATTTTATTTTACAAAAGACTGTTTTTTGTGATTAAAAAAATCCGAAAATCTATGCTAATAAAAGAACATATCGCTCTGTCTGTCTGTGTGTCTGTTTGTGTGCGATGGCTCGCAAAATCTACGGCACGTACGAGGTTCAAATTTTTTTTAAAAGAGTCCAAAGCCTCTTCTAATGCACCATATCCTCAGAATTTTAATATTCTAATTATTTAATATTCGGATATCACTCCCATAAAAAGGTAGCTATTTCATCTCCAGTCATGAACGCGCATGCCCAGTACGCATCCCTATGAATTGAATGTAAATTTTGAATGCTTTCACAAGTCGCATTGGTTCGATCGGTAAAGCGTCAGCTTGCCAAATTGAAGGACTCTAGATCGATACTCGCTAGGACCAAGGATGAAATTTTGCCTTTTATAAATAAAAGAAATTTCATTTTTTTTTTCTGAAATTTTTATGTGTCTCATTTTCATATATGAGAAATTTTATGTATGCAAGCTCTTTTTTATATATAAGAAAATAAAAATAAATTTTCGCGCACTCGTTCAAAAATGAATCACCAGTGTCAAAATTATTAAAATTAGATTTAAAATGTACGCATATAAATTAGACATTTCCTCTTGAAATAAATATTAAGGGTGCAAATAATAATTATAACGTTAAATTTCAGAACTTGCATGTATCTGTGTATTGAAAATTTCGGAAAATCCCCATACTAGAATATACTGATCCTAAATAATCCACTATCCTTATAGAAAAGATTGTTTTGTAGTGTGCTGTCATCTTCTGAGTATTTTGCAGACTAAAAGATACTCCTATACCGATTTTTCAATTTGTAGGAAAATTCAGCGAAGTGTTCAGTTGTTATAAAATGGATCAACACCCTCATACTTTTATTGGTGCCCTAGGACCCTTTTTTGATTTAGCATTTCTTTTTTGCATTTCTTTAAAATATTAATATAACGAATAATTCATACCCTATGATTAAATTTAACTAATTGAAGATCGAACGCGCTTTGAGTCTTGCACTCTTCTCCCCGGACCAATACCCTCTTATTTATACTGGACCCTAGGGCCCTGATTTAAGCATTTCCTCCCATTTTTTGCGCATTTGTTTAAAATTTTATTATAATCATTAATTGATATCCTATGATTAATTTTGAATAAATGAATATCTAAAGTGCTAAGAACTTAGATCTTTTAACAAGTTTTCATGTTAGGGACATTATCTGTTAGCCGTCTTTGGTTGGTTGTATTCATGACGGCCAATTATCTGCACGAGGGATATAGGCCCAGGGGGGAGTGCCCTTCGTGGGGGTCTTTCTAAGGGAACCTAACCCGTATTAACGCTTGGAAATCCAAGGTTCAAAGAAAACCAAGAAAACTCCGAACGATTAGGTCGACGGGCGCGATTGGGTCCGAACCCAGCACCTCCTGTCTACCAGCTTCGAGAGCAGAACCTCTCAGCCACTGGTGGGGCTATTAGTTAGCCGTCTTTGGGCCCTTTGTTATAGGTCCCTTAAAAACGGTCCAATTTACTAGCTTCATTTTTTAAACAAGTTCTGAAGTCCTCCTGTTACAACATGAATGACAAAAAAATTTCCCAGACTTCAACTACTACCGATTTTGAATATTAATCTGCTTCTTGATGTCTTTGTTGCAGCTTCTTTAAAAAACTATCCGATTCTATTAAAATTTTCTTTAACATACTTTCAGCGTCCTCCAGCCACTTTAAAACTATAAAAAGATTTTCTTATACCGAACTGCATTCCAGTTAAGACCCTGGCACCCAGGGCCCGGTCTTTCTTTATACCTCAGCGACCACTTTTTCAGACATTAATCTCCTTTTTCAGCATCAACCTACGTTTCCAAACTGCAGCTGTAAATTAAAAATCGCGTTACTTTAAAGGTAATTTTAGATAAGGGATTTCATCCGTTTATTAAATATCGTGTTAATGTTAAAAGTAATTCGTGAAATTTATAAGGGAAGGGGGCATTTTCCACCGCTTGGGGGCGTATTCTTTCCTCGGATTCTAAGGACCCAATTTCAATGAGATTTGGTTCATTGAACTTAGATTACAATTCGGCTACTTTCTGTATTATTAAATTTTACCTTACACTTCAGTTACGAACATTTTATAACATTAATGATGCATTCTTTTTTTTTAAATTACTACGAGATTTGGCTCATTCAACTTGGTTTTCGATTGTCTCTGGCACGTGCGGAGCACTTCAGGTACATGCTGCCCTAGGTAACGGGGACCCAGGTTACAGGTTCGTTCGGAAAGAGGTTTGTTGGGAACACGCTATAAGCTGCGGAAGGCAATGCGGTCCTCCAAATTTAGGTTAATTTAAAAGAATTTGAAATGATATAAAATCATACAAACTTCAGTTTTGTTTAAGGTTATTATTTACTGACCCCGGGCAACGCCGGGCGGATCTGCTCATTGAAATATAAGTCAAAGGTCGTAGCACTACATAATTGTATAAAAACAGAGCTGAAAATAATAAAAATGAATCGATTCAGTTGTTTTACAGTAATCGTGGTGAACGATTTTTATAATAAACTTTTGAGAAAAACGTATTCGAAATTATAATTCGCTTTATAATTGCAGTACGATACTTATTATTTCTTTACTTACATACAAATTTCGTTTAGTACTATAAAGCAATCCCTCTTCAGTTAATATTCACTCTAAAGCAATTAATCGATTTTTCGAAATTTATGACTAGGTGTAACCCCTTAATGTCATCTTGCACAAAACGTGTTGAAGACGATGCTTATTTTTGTACATTCAACTTCCCTATAATAGAAATATGAATAATTTGAAATCATTTCAGTAGTTCTATATCTTGTCTCTTATATAAAAAGCACAGGATTTCTTAAACGTAAGAAATGCATCACACAAAAAAAAAAAGCACAGAAGCAATTGAATATCTTTATATAAGCATTTTTATCAAACTTTTGCAAAATAAAAATATCCTACTTTGTTAAAATACCCAAAAACTTAATTATTGTGTATTCCGGCGTATAACGTGCTACTAAAACAAATATATTTAGAAGCAGAAATTTTATTTAATAAAATTCAACTCATTGCTGTGTAGATCTTATTTAAAAAATTTTTATTAAAGAAAATTATTGTTCTAAATGTGTTTGATCTACGCGTTATATACGCGGTAATGTATGGTAAAAAAGAAACTGTACAAACACGTGAACCCTATTATTTGAAAATACTTCATTAGGAAAAAGAGGTTAGTGGAAAAAGTAAAAAAAAATAAGAATACGAAATAATCTGCCTTCTATTTCCTATAGAATAGAAATATGACAAAGCAGTTTGTTATTCTTTTATGTCTTTTTTTAGGTTTAATGTTATCTAGTCTACCACTTGCTGAATATGACACCCTTCTTATTACGCGATACTTTCCGATAATAGAAATATGATAAAGTTTGAACCGTTTCCGTAGATCTATATGTAGTCTTTTAGATGACAAGAACATTTCTTCTTATGAATTGAATAAGAGAAAAAGAAAACTCAACCTAAGATTTCGAGAAGAAAAGCACATTTAGGTGCGAGTGTCTGTTTTACTTGTTATTGACTAGGCCAGATATTTTAAATCCGTTAATTTGAGGGAATATTTTCCTATATTTGTTTTAACTTCATACACGAAGTTACGCGTGTATTTTTACCCGACTAAAAAGAAGGGTTACATGTTTCACGCGTATCTGTGTATGTGGAATTATTTATACCCTCGAAACATCCCAACGGCTGGATGGATTTTAATGAATGAGGTCTCTATCAATTTGTCTTAACGACCCGATGGTTATAGGCTAGGTTTTTGTTTTAATAAATTCAAAATGGCGGCCGTAAAATACAAAATGGCGGCCGTAAAATACAAAATGGCGGCCGTAAAATACAAAATGGCGGTAGAGATTGAAAAAAAATTACGCACCATATTGAGTGGCATATCATTGGATAGGTCTTTCGAAATGAAGACGATCTTTCATTGACTATTTTACAGTCAGAAGCTCCGTTAAAATATTATACAACCTAGAAGTTGTGTATGTGGGATTTCTAGCTTTACTGCAACTCTAGTCATCATAGACATCTATAGACCTCATGAAAACTGTGTTTATAGATAGGAACTAACAATTAAACACAACTTAAAAGTCATCAATACAAGTAAATAAAAAATAGGTAAGTAATATAAACATGTAATATAAAAAAAAATATTTTAAGTTAATTCCTACTTAGACCGCTATGTATTTTTAATTTGTTTTTACTGTAAGAATTGGTCCTATCCAAAACTTGTCTATATAGATGTTGTAGACAATATTAAGAAGATATATGATAAATTCATGGGGATTTTATATCTTTTGAATTGACGGAGTTATGGATTTTTTATAAGATAATTTTTTTCTCCCATTCTTCTTTTCACTTGAGTGGCGCTTAAAATGCCTCGATCAAGAAGTGGGCTCTCTCGGTCTTAAAATACCTTGATGAAGATGAGGGCTCTCTCGATTATTGAAAATTAATTAATTTAATTTAATTAATGAATTAATATTTGAATTAATACTGGATTAACATCAAATGTCATCCACTACAAGTTTAAAAACATTTATTTGAGCTTGATTGGATGAATAATAAATATTTTATTGACTATTAAAAATTTAAACTAGATATATATAGCGAGAGTGTGAGCTAATAGTAGGAATTGAAAAAAAAAATAGATTCACATTGATGAGAAATAATTAATTAGTTCGCTTTTTAAGCAGTCGGTTTTTTGATTTTTTAAATTTAATTGTTTATCTACTTTATTATTAGATAATGTGCATGAACTTAACAAGAATTGTATTTATCTAGGTCCGCGTTCACCTTAATTTTTGTAAGAATTTTGAAATTACAAAAAATGAGAAGTTAAAAAATGATACTTACTATATTTGTAGAAAGTTTATCTAATAAAATACAACTTATTGCCATTTAGACCTCATTTCAATTTTTAAGTAGATTTCGTATGAAATACTACCTATTACATTCTGCCCTATGTTAGAATTTCTGAAAAATTTTTACAGATCTACACCGATCATGACCCCTAGATCCCAAAACCACCCTCAGTAAAAAACTTTCTCTCTCTCTCTCTCTCTCTCTCTCTCTCTCTCTATATATATATATATATATATATATATATGTATATATATATCAGTTTCTTCTGGACACGATAACTTCCACAATTCTGCACGAATCTTTTCCAAACTGATACATAAAATCAAGGGGCATAAAATCTCGGTCAAGTTCGTTAATGGGCAAAATCGGACCTAGGGGATGGAAATAGGGAGGGGTTTTGTGAAAATCAAAAAAACGCCCATAACTTCTTAATTTTTGTACGTATCAAATCAGTTTAAAGTTTTTATTACTTCTAAAAATAGGGCGAAATTTATATATCACAGATTTTTGATAAAATTAAAAATGGGCTCAAGGGGCGCAAAAATAGTGTTTAGGGGAGAAAAAAAATCATAACTTCTTCAATTCTAAAGATATCAAACCCAATTAATTTTGTTATATATCTCCTTAATATTATCTACAACTTTTATATTCACAAGCTTTTGATAGGAACAATTCGTACGGCAAAAAAAAAGAAAATAATAAAAACGAAAGAGTTGAAGAAGAAAAAATTACATAACTCCGTCAATTCACAAGATATAAAATCGCCCATGAATTTATCACATATCTTCTTAATATTGTATACAACATTTATATAGAGAAGTTTTTGATGGGACCAATTCTTACAGCAAAAATAAATTAAAATAATCCCTGCTGGCCCGGCCTACAGGCAGAGGTAGATTTCGAAGTCAAATATACTAATTTCACAAACAAAAACTAAATCCACTTTAACAATTTTATCTGGCCGCTTTTGACGAGTTTTTATTTCATTTTTATATAAGAGCTAGTTTTATCAGAATCAGGTTAGGGTGGTATTAAAAACAAAAAAATTCCATGCTCAACAACTCGAAATTTTCTGGCATAATTCCAGATTCATTTTTAATATATATATATACATATACATATATGAAACTTGCTGACGTGATTTTTGAAGAGATTTATAAGCGACCTGTGTTTTTATTTTTTGTTCAATTAATTAAAACTTGATATATAAATAATTATTTTCTCAGAAGGACAATATTTTTCGTTCCTAACACAATCGCTTCGGGAAATTCCGTTCAAAATGCCCACTTTGACATCATTTTTTGAAATATATTCTACCTCTACAAAAAATCGATCATTACGGTACATTATATAGTTTATGAATAAGCGAATCTACCAATTAAATGCGTTTGAGAGCAAAAATGAATTTAAAAATGAGTCAGAAAATAAGGAATTTGGATTTGAGTGCATCCTTAATACAACGATTTTTCCAACACAATCCGCTTCGGTAAATTCGGTTCAAAATGCCCTTTTTAACATCATTTAAAAAAATATATTCTGCCTCTATCAAAAAATCGACCATTACGGTACATTATATTGTTTCTGAGTAAGAAAAGATACCAATTGGAAGCCTTTGAGAGCAAAAATGAATTGTAAAATGAATTAGAAAATAAGCAGTTTTGATTTGAATGCACCCTTACTAAGATGACTTTTTTCTTCAACCGCTATGCATTTTTAATTTGTTTTTGCTGTAAGAATTGGTCCTATCCAAAACTTGTCTATATAGATGTTGTAGACAATATTAAGAAGATATATGATAAATTCATGGGGATTTTATATCTTTTGAATTCACGGAGTTATGGTTTTTTTTCTTCTTCAAACCCCCTTTTTCTTTTCGTTTTTAATTTTTTTCGTGGTACGAATGGGTCCTATCAAAAACTTTGAGTATAAAAGTTATAGATAATATTAAGTAGATTTATAATAAAATTAATTAAATTTGATATCTTGATAATTGACGAAGTTATGAATTTTTTCTCCTAAAAACCTTGTTTTTTGCGCCCCTTGAGCCCATTTTTAACTTTATCAAAAATCTGTGATACATAAACTTTTGGCCCTATTTTTAGAAGTAATAAAAACTGTAAACTGATTTGATATGTGCAAAAATTAAGAAGTTATGGGGGGTTTCTGTTTTCACAAAACCCCTCCCTATTTCCATCCCCTTGGTCCGATTTTGCCCATTAACGAACTTGACCGAGATTTTATTCCCATTGATTTTATGTATCAGTTTGGAAGAGATTGGTGCAGAATTACGAAAGTTATCGTGTCCAGAAGAAAGTGATATATATATATATATATATATATATATATATATATATATATATATAGATAGATAGATAGATAGATAGATAGATAGATAAAGTTTTTTAACGAGGGTGGTTTTGGGTTATAGGGGTCATGATCGGTGTAGATCTGCAAAAATTTTTCAGAAATTCCAACATAGGTACGATCCCAATAGGTAGTATTTCATACGAAATCTACCCAATACATAGCGGTTAAAGAAAATAAATCATCTTATTAAGGGTGTATTCAAATACAAACTGCTTATTTTCTTACTCATTTTTAAATTCATTTTTGCTCTCATACGCATCCAATTGGTAGATTCTCTTATTCAGAATCTATATAATGTACCGTAATGATCTATTTTTTGATATAGGCAGAATATCTTTCAAAATATTATGTCAAAGTGGGCATTTTGAATAGAATTTCCCGACACGATTGTGTTAGAAACGAAAAATATTGTCCTACTGATACAATAATTGTTTATAAGTCAAGTTTCAATTAATTTAACGAAAAATAAAAATACAGGTTGCTTATGAATCTTTTCAAAAATCGCGTCAGCAAGTTTCATATTTTTTCTATTAAAATTGAATCTGAAAATGTGCCAGAAAATTGCGAGTTGTTGAGCATGGAAAAGTATTTTTTTGAATACCGCCTTAACATGATCCTGATAAAACCAGCTATTATATAAAAATGAAATAAAAACACGACAAAAGCGACCAGAAAAAATTGTTAAAGTTGGTTTATGTCTAATTATGCTTTAATTTTTGCTGGTGAATTAGTATACTTAACTTCGAAATTTCGGGCCGGCAGGGATTTTTTTTTAATAAAGAAAAATTCTTGTTCTAAATACAACTGACACGTGAATCGTATTATTTGAAAATGTTTAATTAAGAACAATCATTATTGGAAAGAACGAAAAATGGAGAACCGGAAATATATATATTTTTAATTTTTAGCAGAAGGAAAATTTGATAAACTCAGTGGTTTTATTCTTTTGTGTATATCTTATATTTAAGGAGTTTTCCTTAGTCATGCGGTAGTTAAAATAGTGTTTGAATATTTTCTTTTTCTAAGCAATTTATTAGGTAGCTTTCATTACAAAAAGCTACCTATTGCAGCCGTTCGGAGGAAAGCGATTTCAAAAAATTTTGGTATATTTTCATCGATCATTACCCCCAGACCCCGAAATCACCCTCCGTTCAAAATTGATATATATATATATATATATATATATATATGTGTGTGTGTGTGTGTGTGTGTGTGTATATATATATCTGACATTTGTCATAGTGTAACTCTCGTATTTATGAACCGATTTGGAAGTAATTCGGTGTGTACATAGTATATACCAATGTCTCGACCGAGCTCGTTGGCCAGCTTCATCCACCATTTTATTTCAAAATGGCGGCCATTTAAAATTTTTTTTTACATTTAGAATTTGAAATGTGGTACCGAAATATTGAAAATGGAAAAATATTTTTTTCTTATGTATTTGACCTTTATACAAAGACTCCGAAGCACTTTTTGTTTCGTCTATATCTTAAAAAATGGATGAGTTATAGCATTTTGAATTTCTAGCATGACTGACATTTTGAAACGTCCTGAATCTTGTCACGCGATAAAAGGCGTATTTATGAACCGATTTAGATGTAACTTCGTTTATACATAGTACATACCAATGTCTCGAGCGAGTTCGTTGGTCAGCATCATCCGCCATCTTGTTTAAAAATGGCGACCATTTAATTTTTTAAGAAAAATTTAAATTTGAAATGTGGTAACAAAAAACTGAAAATTGAAAAAATATTTTTTTCTTATGTGTTTGGCCTAGATAAAAAGATTCGGGAGCAGTTTTTGTTTCGTCTATATCTTAAAAAATGGATGAGTTATAGCATTTTGAATTTCTAGCGTGGCTGGCATTTTGAAACGTCCTGATATTTGTCACGTGATAACAGGTGTATTTATGTACCGATTTGGATGTACCTTGGCGTGTACATAGTACATACAAATATCTCGACGGAGTTCGTTGGCCAGCTTCATCCGCCATCTAGTTTCAAAATGGCGGCCATTTTAAAAAATTTAAAAATTTTAAATTTAAAATCAGATACCAAAAAACTAGAAAATGAAAAAGATTTTTTTTTGTATGTGTTTTACCTTAATACAAAGATTCCGGAACAGGTTTTGTTTCGTCTATATCTAAAAAAATGGCTGAGTTATAGCATTTTGAATTTCTATTGTGGCTGACATTTTAAACAACCTGATTTTGTCACGCGATAACAGGCGTATTTATGAACCGATTTGGATGTAACTTAGTCTGTCTCTGTACATTGTACATACCAATGTCTCGACTGAGTTTGTTGGCCAGCTTCATTCGCCATCTTGTTTCAGAAGGGTTGCCATTAAAAAAATTTAATTAAAGGTATTAAAAAATTGGAAAATGAAAAATATTTTTTTATGTGTTTGGCCTTGATACAAAGATTCTGGAGCAGTTTTTGTTTCTGAAAATTTGTTCTTTTGTTTATATCTTAAAAAAAGGTTGAATTATAGCACTTTAAATTTCTAGTATGTCTAACACTTTGAAACGATCTTGTATTTGTCACGCGATAACACACGTATTCGCCTATTTTACGTAAGAAAGCATGTGGATAGTATACATCAATATCTCGACCATGTTCGCTGGCCAGCTTCATCAGCCATCTTGTTTCAAAATGGCGGCTATCAAATTGAAAAGAATTATATTTAAAGTGAGGTGCAAAATAATTAGAAATTGAAAAAGGTTTCTTTCTTAAGTATTTGACCTTGATATAAGGATTCAGGAGCATTTTTTGTTTGTCATTATCTTAAAAAATGGCTCAGATATAGCAGTTTCAATTTCTAATATGGGTGACATTTTGAAAATCTGATTTTTTGCCTGCAACAGCACTCGTATATATCAACCGATTCCGATGTGAGTGAGCATGTGCACAGCAATTACTAAGATCTCGACCAAGTTCACTGGTTAGCCTCATCCACCATGATGTCTTAAAATGGCAGGCACGAATTTAGCAGCCAAATATAAGATACTTTAAATAAAAGCAGCTTGGATAAAGCTGACTAATTTCGCGAAATTCTCATTCATAATGATTTAGTATTGATAAAAATTAGTATTGAATCTCCTAAATTCGGTTTCCACTAAATTGAGCTTCGTGTGTTTGAATAATATAAGTTGGCTTTTTTAAAATAAGGAATATGAAAGCTACCTCTTCCTCCCGGCACTGGCTGGAAGGACTTTTTTATTGTTTAAGTAAGTTAAGTATATTTTCAGATTACTTACAGTTAATTTTGATTCTTTTTATATAAGAAATATGTATATACTTGAAGTTATTGTTGCTCTTTCTTGGTATTTTTTTTTCGTTTTTGGTATCTTGCGGTGACACTTGTAGCTTAAAATAGCTAATCAAAAATTAATTAGTGGTTTTTAACTAAATATGTTTATTCTAGAGACCAGAAGATGGAGTTTTTGAAGCATTGATTTTTTTTTCTAAATGGAGGTTGCCCGAATAGAAAATTTAATTTTTATCTTAAAAAAGACAGTTTTTTTGTTATTAAAAAATACAAATACGAAAGGATAAGTCATTTGTTCAAGCACTGCATTATTGCATTAGAACAGAACTCAAAAAATTTGAAATGAATCGTTTCAGTTTTTTTTAGGTAATCGTGGTCACCGATTTGAAAAATATACTTTTGAGAGAGAAAAAAAAAGAGTACAAAATTGTGCTTTATAATTACAGTACTTTTTTCTTTATTTACATACAACCATTCATTCAGCAACATAAAGTAATCCCTGTTCAGTTGATACACGCAAAATTTAAGACTAGGTCCCCCTTAATGTCGTCTTGTACAAAACGTGCTGGAGACAGTGCTTATCCTGGTAAATCCGACTGTCCTGAAATAGAAACATGAACACGTTCAACGAATTTCAGTAATTCGATATCTTATCTCTTATATAACAAGACTATGAATTCTTAAACAAATGAAATGTATCATACAAAAGGAAAAAAAAGCACAGTAGGGATTGAAAGTCTTCAGTCGTTTTTATCAAAATTTTGCAAGATAAAAATATCCTACTTTGATAAAATACCCAGAGATCTTAATTACCGTATATTACGGTGTAAAACGTTTTATTCAAATACATTTGGTAGCAGAAAATATTTTGTCTATAAAATACAACTTTTTACCGCTTAGACTTTATTTAAATTTTTCTATTAAAGAAAATTTTTGTTCTAAGTATGTTTGTTTGATCACCGCGTTATACGGTAAATATGAATCTTAACTGTCATGTGAATCGTATCCTTTGAAAATATTTCATTATGATAAAAAGAGGTAATTAGAAAGAGTTAAAATACTTTCTTAGTGGAAAGAGAACTCGAAATGATCTTCTTTCTATTTTCAGAAGAAGATTAATACGACATAGCACTCCATTATTATTTTATTTATTTCTTCGGTTTAATGTCATTTTGTCCAACACTTGCTGGATACGAGACCTTTCTTATGAGGTTTGACTTTCCGATAGCAGAATTATTATTAAGTTCAAACCATTTCCGCAGATCTATATCTAGTCTCTTAAATGACAAGAACAGTGCTTTTTAAGAAACGAATAAGAGAAAGGAAGAAACACGACTTAAGGTTGCTTACAAGAAAAAAGCACATTTATGTTCTAGAATCTTTTTTTTTCTTGTTATTGACTAGACCGGATATTTTAAATCCGTTGATTTGAGGGAATATTTTCTTGTATTTGTTTTATTTCCATGCACGAAGTTAGGTGTGTATATATATACAATACTACATTACTATCACATAATGTGCATTGTGCTAACAAGAATTGTATTTAGCTAGATCCGCTTTCACCTCAAAATTTTGTAAGAATTTTAAAATTACAAAAAATAAGAACTTAAAAAATGATACTTAAAATACTTGTAGAAAGTTCATTACAGCTAAACTTATTAAACTTATTACAATTTAGACCTAATTTAATTTTTTTTATTAATGAAAATTCTTTTTCTAAATACAACTGCACGCGATTCGTATTATTTGAAAATACTTAATTAGGAACAAACATTACTTGAAAAATTGGGAAAAGGGGAGGACTGGAAATATATATATACTTTTAATTTTTAACAGAAGGAAAATTTAACAAACGCGATTGTTCTATTCTTTGCGTATATCTTATATTTAAAGGGATGCATCTAGTTATGCGGCAGTTAAAATACTGTTTTTATAACTGTTTTTTACTAAGGAATTTGTTTTATTGTTTGACTTTATTATCATTTTACGTAAAGAAAATTTTGATGTATTTTAATTTTAAAAAGTCAACACATTTGACGTTATGGCTGCTCTTTTATGCCTTTTTCGTTTTCGGTATCTTGCGGTGACCATTGTAGCTTTAAATTGTCTAATAGAAAATAAGTTAGTGGTTTTTAACTAAATAAAGTTTATATTAGCGATCGAAAGAAGGAGTTTATGAAACACTGTTTGTTTGTTTTTTTCTAAATAGAGGTTGTCTGAACAGAACATTTTTGTTACAAAAGACTGTTTCTTGTGATTTAAAAAATCCAAAAATGATATAATAAATCATTTGTTCAAGCACAGCATAATTGTATAAGAACAGAGTTGGAAAACTTTAAAAATGAATGGATTCCGATGCTTTAGAGTAATCGTAGTCAACGATTTTCAGATTGCACTTGAGAAAAACGAATTCGAAATTATTATTCGCGTTATTATTACTCTATGATACTTATTATTTCTTTACTTACATAGAAACCTTCATTTAGCACCATGAAGTAGTCCCTCTTAATTTAAACAATTTATCGATTTTTCGAAATTTATGACTAGGTCTAACCTTTTAACTTCATCTTGTACAAAACGTGCTGGAGGCAGCTTATATTGGAAAACTCAACTGTCCTATAATAGAAATCTAAATAAGTTGAAATCATTTCAGTAGTTCTATATTTTGTCTCTTAGATGAAAAGAACAGAGATTCTTAAACGGAAAAAAATGCAACAATCAAAAGAAGACAACGCAGGAGCATTTGAAATTCTTTATATAAGCATTTTTATAAAAATTTTGCAAAATGAAAATAGCCCAATTTTTTAAAATACCCATAGATCTTGATTACCGTGTGTTCCGGC
The DNA here is from genome assembly GCA_963932465.1 of Maratus speciosus. Lineage (NCBI taxonomy): Eukaryota > Metazoa > Arthropoda > Arachnida > Araneae > Salticidae > Maratus > Maratus speciosus. The sequence continues at coordinate 643,014,165 of OZ010787.1, read as the reverse complement.
TTATAACTTGCAACTCTAACAAATATATTTAGAAGCAGAAAGTTTATATAATAAACTAGCCGCCTCTGGCGAACAGTTTGGTCTCACTTAAATGTACGCTAAGCATTGCATCATGTTACTTTTATTCTTAAACTAATTTATTGCTCAATCCTTCCCCAAATCCAAAGATTCTGATAGAGAAATCACGAATTCTTTGCGATCTTGATAACATTTCATACATTGTTTGTTGTTATGAATATTTCGTCTTTTTTGACATATACCACTTAATTGCCGTAGTGAAATTTCAAGTGTTTAAACTGAGATTTGTTCATAAATAATCTAAATTAAACTCATATCACTTCAACATGCTGTTACTTCAATGTTATTTTTTAGTATTAATAAATTTATGTAAATTTTGCAACGCATGCATTTATAATTTTTTTTCACTACTTAATAATTAAATAATGAATAATACTTTTGTTTTTATAAATTTGATGTCTGAGTTCATAAATAGGACAATAAAATGACGTAACTAAAAGAAATAGCAAAATAAAACCCTCATGAATGCAAACCGTAAACAAACGTTAGCACCGTCAATTCACCTACTATGACGTCATAAGAATATTGTCTATTCATTGTTGGAGAACCTGCTTTGCGAACACCTTCATGTTTTAATATTTTCTACCGTTTATGACGAATGGATCTCTTGTGTTTGTTTATGAAGTGAGATAGTAAGATGTCGACTTAATTTCAATTGAAGTTATCTTAGAATATATATTTATTTGAATGTAAATTAGAAACAATACTTTGATGTTGAAAATAAATATTTTAGTTTATGTTATTATTATTACGATTAATTATTTATTTAGATACTTTTCTACTACAGGGGCCTTGGCATTTTTTTAAAAGCTTGGCGCAATTCGGGTTTCAGAAAGTGAAATACGTTGACAAAATATATAAATAGCTATGAAAACAAACCTAGTGAACTTTTATTTTTGTTTACATCTATTTATTTGCATATAAGCATTGTATTTATACATATATATACAATATTTGTTTATATACAAATTACTTCTGTACTAAATAAAAATAGATTATTGGCTTCATTAGATTAAATAAATTGTAGACATATGGAAAAAATTGCTTATGGATATGAAATAGGATAAAGATTGCCTGAAAATACTATTCCAATTTTTTTTTCTCGCCAAGGACCTATACTGGAAAAATACCTTTATTTATTTATTGCATTTTAAATGAGGCGATTGAAAGATGTGTATTTTAAATGTATCCGATATATGAATCTTAAATTTATATGTTTTAAATGAAAGTTATGTATTTTAAATGAAATGAGTGATAGGTTTATATTTTAAATGAAATGATGGCGATGGCAGAATATTTGGCGATTTATCACCTGAGCCCGACTAACAAAGAAGTATCATGATAGCCATTTGGCATATAAAAAGTGAAGCGGTCAGCCCGAAATTGTTGATGACAGATGAAGTTGACTTCGGCTACTATTGTAGAGATTGCAACTTATTACAGTGAAGACCTTTTTTAATTACAGAAAATTCTTTTTCAAAATATGTTTGTTTGATCTACGCTTTATACGCGATAATGTACGATAAATATGAAACTCAACTGACACGTGAATCGTATTATTTGAAAATACTTCATTACTAAAAAAGAGATTAGTGGAAAGAACAACAAAAAAAAAAAAGGATAATACGAAATAATTTTCTTTCTATCTTCAAAGAAGAGAAAGGCGATAACAGCAGTCTGTCATTCTTTTATGTATTTCTTAGGTTTAATGTTATCTTGTCCAACACTTGCTGAATATAAGACCCTTACTAATCGCAACTTTCCGATAATATAAATATGATTAAGTTCGAACCGTTTCCGTAAATCTATATCTGGTCAAGAGACCAGATTGTCATCTAAGAAGATGACAATAACAGTCCTTCTTAAGAAAAGAAAAACGCTCGACTTAAGATTTTCATTACGTGAAAGCACATTTACGTAGAAGTGTATTTTTCCTTGTTATTGACTAGATCGGATATTTTAATACCGTTGATTTGAGAGAGTATTTTTTTTTGCATTTATTTTACCTTCATACACAAAATTATGCATGTATTTTCTACTTCATTACCAGGTAATGTGGATTGTGTTAACAAGGATTGTGTCTAGTTCGGCTTTCACTTCCAATTTTGTAAAAATTTTGAAATAACAAAATATGAGAAGCTAAAAAATTATACTTAAAATATATGAAATGAGCAGAAAGATTAACTTTTCATTTTAATCTACCAAAATAAATAAATAAATAAATCAGTGCAGATATTTTATTTGAACATGGGGTAGATGATTGTTGAATAAACATTCACTGTAAAAAATAAATAAATAAATAAATAAAAAAAAACGGACTAAAATACGGAAATACTACTGACAATCTAGACGCCAGTACTGTTTCCGTATTTTAACGGAACTTTTCCCCGATAAATTGCAGAAAAATTTCCGGTTTTTTTTGGAATTTAACGGAAAATTTTCTGTAATTTACCGGGAAAAAGTTCCGTTAAAATACGGAAATAGTACTGGCGTCTAGATTGCTAGTAGTATTTCCGTATTTCAGTCCGTTTTTTTTTTTTTTTTTTTTTTTTTTTTTACAGTGTTCGTTAAACACTGCATAATTCTTTTATTAAATCATTTTATAGAAATGATAGAAGAATAATCATTATTGTTTAAATTTATCTCATGTAATTCAGCCTTATTCACTATTTATATTAAACTATTCCATTTATGCCTATATTGATATTGACAATAATGCAATTTATGATGCATTTTGGATGCTTTACATTATCATGTTGTAAAAGCGTTATTCATTGTATAAAGCAAAAATATTTTTAAATGGATAATTTCTTTTCCAATTATAATTTTTCAGCTTTCATGACGTTAAATGACATGGAGTGCAAAGTTACAGGGAAGAGAAGTTTCCATATTTATATTGCAATGCTATTGTATTTTTAAATTTCTATATCTATAAAATAATAAAAACAATATATTAAAGAAAGGTTTTGGGTAGACTTGAAAATATTCCCCAAAATCCTCTGTAAATACTGATTAGGTTCTATAATACTAAAATTTTGCTTGGGGATTTAACCGGTGTTTCCCTGGTTACAGAACAGAGGTAACCATTCTTTTATCGAAAACTCCAATATATTTTTTGCATTTAAAGAAATATATTTTTTAGATTCCCACTAACAGCACCAAAAAAGCATTTTTATATCAAAAATATCAATTTTGTATTCAAATAAAATGTTGAAAGTTGTTAAAAGCAATATTTTCGTTTTATTCGCATCCTACGAGTAAAATAATCCGGAAATCGCCGGAATAAATCTCCAACGATTTCACCCTTTCAGCGGACTTATTGATTCTAACTATTTCAGTATTTAGGCAAGTAGTTCGATTACATATGGATTAAACTTGTGTTTTATATATAGTATTTTATTTATTTATTTATTTATTTATGAAATGTTAATTTCGTTATGAAATATTAGCAGGAAACAAATGCTGAGCTATTTCTATTGTTTTAAATACAAAAAGGGGAACATTTAGTTATTAGACTGCACACGCTAGAGATGGATTTATAAAAGAAAACATGCTCGAAAATTATTTAAAAAAAAACATAAAAAAACAGTAAATGGCGATATGCTTTAATAGAAATTGCGTTTGAAATATTTTTATTCCCTATTCCACGGTGCAAAAAATTGAAATTGCGCGGTGTCTAGAACGTAATAAAAAAACGCAATATGGTCACAGCATGAATGCCTGCGCTTGCGTGGCCCGAACGAAAACTATCTTGGCACGGCACGTTTGTAATTTCCAAGGCCCATTAAAAAATCAGTAAAAGCAGCCCCGGAAAATCAGTGAAATTTATCTCGGCCCAACCTGACCGATCTATTCCTACAAAAGTTTCCTATTTTTCTTAACATACAATTAAGACTCTTTTAATAAATATGGCATATACATTTACGGGAAAATTTACAATATAATTTAGATTACTATATGTTCGCAAGCCATGGTATAGGATAAGGTGCCCTATTTTCGTCCCTCAGTCACTTTTAGGCGCTTGGAAGTTTTAATTTTCAGTGAACACCTACCAAATTTTGATTTTACATAGACTAACTACCCACTCACATAGAAACATAAGCATATATCGTACAAAAAAAATAACAATGCGAAAAATTGTTTTTTCAAAAGTTATACATTGCAAAAAAAAAAAGGTCCCAATTTCGTCCCTCTCAAAAAATACAATACGCCGAGGCTTAACTTATAACTAAATCAAAAAAAATTCTAAATGGGTAAGTTATTTAAATTACATTAAATTAAGGCACAAAGAAATAAGCTAATTATCAGTGGAAGAATAACATAACGAAACATTAGCCATCCAAACATGAGGAACATATACATTTTGTATTGTTTTTGCTCCTGAGCATATTTCGTGTGACCATGTGCAGCATTGAAGGCAGTGAACCCATTGTTCTCCATATTTATCATCAGAAAAACGCTTCTAGCAGAAAAGGAAATTATATACTATGCAGTATATACTATGCAGTTTATACTAAGTTAATTACAGAAATGATAAAATTAATTATAAGAAACTTTCATACAATATAATTATAACATTATCATAAAAATTGTTATCAACGCCTAATTCGTCGTTGTGGTTGTGACAGCAATACAAGTACATCATTTATGTACGTAAAGGTTTTAAAGCCCAAGCTTCTACATCACATAACTTTTTGTAGAAGTAGCTTATAATATATTAACGCCTGGTCTAAAACATTTTTCGTTAAAAAAATAGTTATTATACGTCGCAGATCAACGTACTTAGCTCTCAGCACTCAGCGACGACTTTAGCTCTACAAAACTAAAGCACCAACAATTAAAACGATCAATGTTCACTATATTTTATTTTCAGCTCCTCCACTTTGCCATTGTAAAAAAAAAATACTGTTTTGTTTCACGCATTAAGTATAAATTTTAAAATAGATTTAAATGAAAAGGAACTTCGAGCTATGTTTGTCTTTTAAAAAAAAATTACAAAAACTTTAAACACATTTTTGAATTTGTAATGTCTGTATCTTTAAAACCTAGAAAAAATGATGTAGTGATTAATTTATTATGAGAAGAGCTATTAGCATACCTAAAAGAATTGTAAGTTCTTTATATATATATATATATATAGAAGCAGTAGTATTTGTGTCGAAAATGTTGTTTAAATTTGTATTTACTCTAACTCTATTTACCATTGATACGCTATTTTTGCAACACTCGAAATTTAAAGGCAACTTTTAAATCCCTTTTCTACCGAGCTTTATCTTAGAATGATTAAGTACTCTTAAAGAAGTACTTAGTATTCAAATATAAAATTTTGTTAAACTGAACTTAAACACGCTTACTTAGAAATTTTATGCGCTTATTTTTCTCGTTTTGAATATTATCTCATTTCGTTTCCAAAAAATCCGAACACATGGAACAAATTCAGAGTTTTGTAAATATTTTTGCAAATGCATCATTCGTAAATAATTTATTAAAATTTCCTTAAATTCTGAGTTGATATAAGCTTAACACTAGTAACAATAACAATATAATTAGGTTTAAAATGACGCAAAATTTAGTCAAAAGTAATAGTTTCTGATACTGAAATGAATTTAAAAGTGTTTACTTTTAAAATTACAAATTTAAAAGCTTGTATTAAACATAAATTCTGACAATATAAGACGCAGATATAAGTTCGTATACAAGGAAGCATTCGAACCCCTATCGACGTATCTTTTTTTTTTACTACTCGATATTTATTTCTTTTAAATCCACTGCATACGATTATTTATCATTCTTTATTGTAGTTCCATCTAAAAATTCGAAATTAAATATTTTTTAATAAAAATTAAGTTATAATTATTAAAACTGCGCATACATTTTTTCAAACACTGTATTTTTGTTACATGGCAACACAACCTATGCAAATTTTCTTTAATCTTTATTAAAAATTCTTTGGTGCAATTATAAAACGGAAACTTTTGATTAAATCACTGTATGACTGTAATACGCGTCATTCTCAATAAATTAAATGTCATATCTAGTTAGTATGGTTTTTTTATGGAATTTTTTTTTTTTTTGAAAAAAGGAAAGTCAACACATTACCTACTGCATTGTTGCAATGTGTTTACGATATGGTTTATCTTTATGCAATTTTCTTTGCATGTTTGAATATTATAAAAATGCTTATATTAGGTTGGCGCAAAAGTAATGCATGGTTTTTCAATTCAAATTTGAAACGCTCTTACTTTCGTCAAACTAAGTATATTTAATCAAAGTAACAGCCATTACAATTAATATTCTTTTGCCAACGAGAAACGAACTTAGTGATTTCTGTGACATAAAAGTCTAGGCTTCTCGATGCGAAAAACTCTTGGAAGGCGTTTGCGACATCACACTGGTTGACGAAAGATTTTCCTCTCAAGAAGTTTTCTAGGTGTTTAACGAAGTGGTACTTGGTTGTCGAGAGGCCTGTTGAGTACAGTGGGTAAGGAGGTTTTTCGTAGACCAACGTGTGTACCTTTTGAAGGGACAATTGCGCGACGTGAGTTGTCGTTTTACAATTTTACCTCACAGCTGACCGAAGTTTCCCTTCCTATTTATTTAAAATAGGTAGCAGAGCTTCAGATCATTGTGATTGTGTCTCTATTAGAAATGTGAAACATTATATTTTCGGTAATTGCAAACTCATGATCCATCATTTTAAATTTGATAACGACTTATCATATAGACAGAACATGAAAAAGACTTTTATGAACTCTTTAAATTACTATGAACTTAAGGACAATTATAATAACCTGAATGAACTCTATTCAATTATTCGTTAGAAGTATTGGATTTAATGTCAGTTTTTTTTTTTTTCGTCTGTAAATCAGCATCTGTAGATTCAATACTTTTCATCTGTAAATTTCACTATTATTGCTGTAATTCCATATTTATTTGCACTTATATTCTTTTAGTCTTATTCAAGAGTATTGACAACGTCTGTAAGAATTGTTGGTAGTTTAGTTTCAGTTTATTTATAATTTATAACTGTTTGTCGGGCTGGCTGTTGGCAATGTTGCTGTGCTGCATCTGTTATTTCTTCAAAACAGATTACTGTTTATTTGTGGGTATATAGTATATATGTTTCCGGGCTGTTCCCGTAGTCTTAGTGTTCGTTGGATGGCGGTAGGGACTTTTCCTCTGGGACGTAAAAACCCATAAACCTAACGGTTGCGGTCACAGTGGGGTGTCTTTTTGTCCCTCAACTCGTGCAACACCCACTCATAGAGTTTCTTCACCATGCCATTTTTCTCTAAGTGGTAAACGATACTGGAATAGTCAATGTTGGTTCATTCGCAATTTCTCGAGTTGTTTTGATTGGGTCAACTTCGACTCTAGCTCAGTTGATCATTGGTAACAACAGAAGTACACCCGCAACCACACTTGTCTTAAAGGTCGAAATCTCCTCGACGAAAGTTTTGATACCAACGTTGAACTGTGTTTACGTTGATGCTGCCCTTGCCTCAAACATCATTAATATTTCGCGCGGTTTGCGCTGCATTGTGACCGAGCTTAAACTCCTAAAATTAAATTTCACCAAGGTCTTGTTTTGACACCTCAGCTTCTGAAATCAATTAATAGACTAAAAAATAAACTAATAAAACAATTATTTTCCAAAGAATGTGCTTAAAATAAGCTTTAAAATGATGTATAATACATACCACTAGAATTAAATTCTGTATGCACAATGCTTATGAAATAAGTTGCACTGTAAGTGTAAAATCATGCATTATTTTTGCGCCAACTTAGTATTATATTTATAATTCACGTGGAAACACATAACAACGGCACGCCTTCTATTAATGTCTATAAGGGTCAATACACAAAGTATGGAAAGTGCAGTCCGAACAATAAAAATTTTTTTTTAATGTTACATAATGCAATTTTATTTTTTACATTCTAATAAAAAATATTCTTAGAAGTATTTTCAAGAAATATTATATTCATAATAACACAAAAATAAAGCAATTAAAAGACTTAAAATTTCAGATTGTCTTTTTCCTGGCATGTCACACTGTGATGTGTGGAAAGTAAAAGGCCTTCTGCTATCATGTACAAATATCTTTTCTAGTTTTTTTTTTTTTAATTTCTAATTTCTAATTATACTTTATATAACACATATAAGGGGAAGGTAACCAGTTCTGTATTTTACAAATAATTTTCCATAATTAAAATATAATTGTCACTGAAAATGAATGTCATTGTCCTGGCCTGCTCAATTTGGTTCTTTATGAGGTATAAAGATGGCGCTGCAGAGTAATTCTTCTTGTTCTTGACATAGTTCCAGTCAAAAGTAGTAAAATCATTGCTACCAGCAAGATCATTTAGATATTGCTTTGAAAATAATGTGTTATAGGTTTTGTAAAAATTGAGTTGACTTTTATTATGGTATTTTCCTGGATTCTATAAGTTACAAACAAAACTGAACATTATGCTGAATTTGAGGTACTATAGAGGAAACATGTTCCTTTAAACAAAATTAAAAGGTTAGATCTAAAAATAAAAAAAAACAAGAATGTGAAAAATGTTTTAGAATGAAATTGTCATTATCCTGGCATACATATGCCAAGAAAATGACACATAATTATAATTACATAAAAATGAACTTAAGGTGTTCAAAAAGGTCTTTAAAAATTTTACATATAAATTCCTTTATTCAGCAGTTCAACCAACATTTAAAAAAAATCAGAAGCTTTGAAACGATTTAAATTTTCAAAATTTGTGGTTTCAAAATCTCACATTTTGTGATATTCACCCATAAATGCATACCGTAGTCGGTGTATAACCATGAACATCGTGTATACATATATATATGTAACGTTGCATAAAATTCTTAACAAACTAATGAAAGATTGTAGTTGGATGCATTAAATTCGTAGAATACTGGCAACTGTTGGCAGGTTGTGTTAATTTCCCAGTTGACAAATCCAATCAACTACATGAATTTGTTGGTAATACTTGAGATCGGCTAAGTCCATTCGAAACACAAGGATTCGTTTAGCAGTTGTATTATATTCCGATGGTCAGGTCATGCGTGTAGCAGGGCAAAGAATTTAGAAATCCGGTAGTTTCGCCATAAAAACAGAGCCAAATTTTCACCCTAAAATGTTTATTCTTCAAAATATGAAAACGGAAACAATTCCCACATTATGAAAACATTCGTAGTGCCCTCAGGCGAGCACAAATCACTACATTATGCTAAAAATATCTTAAAGAACAAATTTAGATATTTTACTAGACTATAAGACACCTGGTAACATAGTTTTAAAATACTGGAACAAGATAGAATTCTCAGTTCCGAAACCATCGCATCGGCTTTTTTTTAGAAGGCGCGTATACTGTATAAAAACGCACTAAAATACGGAAATTATACTTGGCAATCGAGACGCCAGTACTATTTTCGTATTTTAACGGCCATTTTCCCCCGTAATTTCCAGGAAAACGGAATTATTTCTGGAATTTACGGGGAAAACATCCGTTAAATTACGGAAATAGTACTGGCGTCTCGATTTACAGCACAATTTCCGTATTTTAGTCCCCCCTTTTTTACAGTGTAGAGTGACAGAAACCAAGGCAATACACAGACGACCCAATCGGTGAACAGCGAGCTTCGATCAGCGGGAGCTAAACCAATAGCGTGAGAGAAGAAATGTTTTAGGAGAATGAATCCCAGACTTTGTAATATAGGGATTTCTTGGGGAAAAGTCTGGCGTCTCCCAAAGCGTGGGAAACAGATTCGTGTAATTTAAAATTAGAAATAAAAAAATAGCAAAATGGCTTTTAATAACATTCGAAAATAAAAAGTAACTTCTCTCAGAGTATTATTGTTTTGGTAGCTGATAAAAATTCATGAGGGGATTAAAAGTTTTAGATTAAGATTTCGAATAAGATAATTATTAATATATGCGTTATAAATTTAAAGGGAATTAGCTAGGAATAAATAACAGATGTTATTAAGAAATGGGGAAATAATGAATATTCCGGAAACTTAGAATAATTTAAACGGATATTGCAAAGTAAAATTATTATATAACAAATATATATTAATAATGAAATACGTAATAAGTAAAAATTATGTTCAAGAGTGGAGACATATTTAGCAAAAATGCTTAATTATTAACGTCTTTATTCTACTCCTTCAGTCATTATGCCATTATATACGAAGGCTTTTTTTCACGGATGTTATGGTAAATATCAAAGATAGTTTAATTAGCATGCAGTAAGGCGTTAATAAGTTCTTTAAAACCGTTCATTATAAGCATTTAACGTGAAAAATGATTTTCCCGGTGCTAAAGGCAAAAAAAATGTTGTCAAGTTGTAACATTTCATGACACATTCTTTAGAAATAAGAGGTAAAACTTTCAAGAGTTAATTATAGCTTTAACGCTATGAAGGGAGGATTCGAAGGATAGTTTTAGAATTATTTCATATTCTTATAATTTTACAAGAACAAGATTTTTTAAGTCCTAGAAAGTGATCTAAATTTTGAATGCTGAGTTATGACAAAAATTTTAATTACTTAACGAATGCTTTTTATGTTTGTATTGCCACAATTAGCCATACTAATTATTCGAATTGTTTTTAATAAAAAAATCACTGTTTAAAATAACAAACACGTAAAATACAATTATTTGATATACGTATAATTTTAGAAGAACGAGATTTGTTAAGTCCTAAAATGTGATGTAAATTCTGAATGCTGAGTTATGACAAAAATTTTAATTACTTAACGAATGCTTTTTATGTTTGTATTGCCACAATTAGCCATACTAATTATTCGAATTATTTTTAATAAAAAAATCACTGTTTAAAATAACAAAAACGTAAAATACAATTATTTTAAATACGTATAATTTTAGAAGAACGAGATTTGTTAAGTCCTAGAATGTGATGTAAATTCTGAATGCTGAGTTATGACAAAAAATTTAATTACTTAACGAATACATTTTATGTTTGTATTGTCACAATTAGCCATACTAATTATTCTATTGGTATTTTTTAATAAAAAAATCACTCTTTAAAGTAACAAAAACGTAAAATACAATTATCATGGGTGACGATAGTACCCCGAGTGACGCAGCTTTAAGCCCAAAATTTGATATACGTACTAATTTTAGAAGAACAAGATTTTTTTAAGTCCTAGAAAGTGATCTAAATTCGCTGTACTTAGGACAAAAAAATTAATTACTTCTATTAATTTAATTTATTTTTAATACATTGAACAGTGATTAATACTTCCAAGGATTGCATTCGTATGCGTTAAGGGGATCCGGGACACATTTTAAAATAATTTTTATTTACTGAGTTAAAATTTTGAAATTTTTTGTGATGGATAACCATATAATTTGTAAACAAAATCACATGATAAAACTTCTCATAATTTTTTTTAATTTAAAAATTAGTAAAAAAGTGGGGTAATTTAAAATCGTTATAACTCGAAATATTATTTGTAGAATTTTAATTTTTTTTCATTTAAATAAACAGAAATATATAAGTTTTAATTCTGATTCAGCATTTTTAAAAATACCAATTTATAAAAAAAAATATGCATATTTAAAGTAAAAATTAGGAAAAAAATGATGTAACTTTTTAAAAAAAATCCGATTTTCAAAAGTAAATATATATATTTTTTTTTCATTTGCTGAATCAAAACTAAAGTAAAATAATTGAAAATGACATGTTCCAAGCTTGAACCCTGTATCTTTAACGGTTCTTGAGTTATAACAATTTCAATACGGGAAATGGTGAAAGAACTCATCATGAAGAAAAACGCATTTTTAAAAGAAGTCGTTTCCACGACAACTATTTCTTGAAAGCTAGATTTTGAAAACAAACCAAAACGAAAAAATTAATATTTCCTATTCCAATTAAGAAAGAAACATGATTTATACGTCATTCTAAGTAGAAAAAAAACAGAGAAATGTTTAATGCAACAAAAGTTTTTTAGACCATTTGACGATTTTTGTGTCCCAGACCCCTTAAGGTTTTTTTTTTTTTTTTTTTTTTTTTTTTTATAAAAAATGTTGAAAGAATCATCTTTTTTTAGAATTTAAAACAAAATACAGAGAAAACAACATTACAATTTTGCCCTTTTTCAAAATTGTCAGAGGGTTAAATAATACATTTCATGTTTGTATTGCAACAGCCATACTAATTATTGAATTTGTTTTTTAATAAAAAATCACTCTTTAAAGTAACAAAAAAGTAAAATACATTTTCTCAAAAAAAGGTGAGTCTGAAACCAGGCATAAGTTTGGGATCGCCGTATGATGCAAATTTGAATTTACATAGAATATTTATTAACATTTTAAAGGAAATAGATATTCATAGAACAGAGCTGACTTAAGTTTAAAACGTCTAATGAAGCATTTTAAACTGAGGGGCACGAATGTAAAATCAACCCCGTTTTCAAAAGCATGAACGTGGCCAGAATACAGATAAAATTACTTTGCGTCTTTGTATTATTCCGGCAAATGAAGTTTATAAACTAAGGAAACCGTTATTTATCTTAAAATTTGCAATGCAGTGAACTTTGGAAGTTTAATTTTTAATTCGTAACTCATTCTCTTTTCAAACTTTCATTCGTTTTATTTACTGAGCCGGAAGTCATCTAATATTAACGTGATTGCCGTACAACCTTCGGCTACTTTTTTTTTTTTTTTTTTTTTTTTTTTTTTTGAAAGATAACTTAAGTATTGGAAAAAATATACACATGGAAAAATTTCTCAATTAAACTTTTGTTTTCTAAAAAAAAATCACTTTCTTCCCATCAAAACGGGATAGGCAAATACAGAAACCTTCGGGATTTGATATACTTTAAGAAAAGAAGAAAAATCTTTCTCAAGCTCGTATTGTAAAAGCAAGATCATTCTTTAGAACACTGTAAAAAAATTATGTAACTCTGGTGTAACGTTAAATACATTTTTTACAGTGTTACGTTACACTAATGGTGTTACGTTCATACTGATCATACTGGTTCATACATGGCCATACCAGTGTTACGTTACACTAATGTATAATATTACACCAGTTATATCAGTTTAAATTACACCATTATATAGGTTAAATTACTCCATAAAATTGGAGGCAGCATGTTGCCACCACTTTTCTGGAGTAACGTCACATAAATTTTTTACAGCGAAGATAATCCGAAAAATGATAGATATAGGGTAACTGTAGGGTAGATGGCCATAGTTTTTTAAGATTGAAATAAAAATTCTTTGAATGCAAATAGAAGAAATATTTATGCTATTTAAAATTCTTATACATATACTCATCATATTTTATGCAAAAAATAATTAAATATTGCAAACAAAAAGTGTTAAAACAAAATGGAAATTAAAATAGCAGATGGCCATCTCTCCTTTAAGCCGAGGAGAGATGGCCATCCAATACAAGAAAGAAAAAGCTAAGTTAAATAGCAAACAAATATCACATTTCCTGTAGTTAATGATGAAAAATATATAGCAATTTGTAAAGATGCAGTTATATGATGTTGTATGATGGAAAATGAGTGAATAAAACTCGAATAAACAAAATTTGAAGTATTATTTCAATGGTTCACTTTTCGTAAAATCTTACCACATGTTTCACAAAGGTCTTGATAATTTGTACACGTTTCATGGAACCACTTTAGGTACCTTATGCGTTGTATCCAGACATCCTTTTTGGATGTAATATTATATTATTTTGCACAACCTACACAGTGATCATAATCCAATTCTATTTACTCTGATTCTGTAGAATCTGATAATTTTAAATGTATTTCGTTTACTTCGCTACTGGAAGGTCGTGTTTTTTTTTCTCGCGTTAATTTTAGGTTTATTACATTAATTTACCCAACAAAGAGGAAATTGCTGGCCAGCAGCAAGATAGGTGTTGGCAATGATGGAGAAGTGCTGGCTTATGGTCTACCACTGCATGACCACTGCTGGACAGCTTCAGTCAACTTTGCTGTTGGAAATCATCAGATATAATTCTGGTGGGCATTCGTTTTATCTCTTGTGCTGGCCCACCACACCATGGAAGTGCACGAACTTTTTCAGTATTACTGCTGGGAACCCTTACGCTAGGTAGCGCTGCGAATATCGAAGACATTGAGTATTTGAACACAAATGGATATCTTAACACAATTTAAGCTGTGAAGCTAATTTTTTTTTGAAACTGTAAAAAAAATATAGCACCACTGCCACCAACAAAATAAATAAGTAAATGAATAAATAAATAAATTCTTTATTTCAACGAACATTTTTTTCTCCTTAAATCTGGTTTTACTCGGTTACAAGGATTTCGGTTTTCATAATTTACGCAGTTCAGAATCAATAACAAAAAAAAAAGCGTATAAAATACATAGAATTTCTATGCAATAGAATAATTTCTATACTAGTTTAATGATTGGGAACGTAAATCACAAAAGAAACAAACTTGAAATAGTATAATGAGAGCTTCAAAACTACGAGCAGTCGTAGCGTACGCTGAAAGCACTTGTTCATGTCCGATCACGAAAACCAAGCAGCATCGAGCGCGGTCAGTACTTGGGAGGGTGATCACATGCAGTTCAAATATTTCTATGGGCATTTCTATTATAGACACTTCTACAGATATTTCTATAACTCTTGGTGAAACTAGCATATAGAAAATAGAGCCATAACTATATAATACTTTGTTTTTTATAGAATTCTATAAGAAATTATTGTAAGGGAAAGTCCTGGGTCAGCAAAGGAAAAGTGCCGGATTGAAGTAATGTGATGGCATACCAATGTTGGCCTGCTGTTGGCCATCACTGATGGGCCAGCTGCATTCGGCTCGGACACTTTTCGACAGGTTTAAGTAATGGCACCCTTGCACTTTACCGCTGATAGCACTGCTGGCTGTCATCTTTTTTCCAGCTGATGGCCCACTGTTTCTTTCTTTGCTGGGTAGTTTATTTATCAAGTTTATCAGTTTCTGTTATGAAAGTTTCCGACATTTTTCAGTATTTTCTGAAACAAATAAATCGATGGGTCTTATGATATTATTATTATTATTTAAATATTTATATTAGTTAAAATTAAAACAATTATATCAGTTAATATATTTATAAACATAAACGTTATATATTTATTTTAAATATAATTATATGTAGTTAAAATCATCACCCCGTATAATTTTGAATATTGATTAATGGTGGCCATCTCTCCTTGATTTCATGTGGCCATCTCTCCTGAAATTGAAAGACTGATGGTCGCCTAATTTAAAGCATCAATAGCCATTGTACGTCTTTGTTTTAGGCTTAGAAGTAAAGATTAGATTATATACGTGCTTTTAAAGTCCATATAGTAAAAAATATATATAATGTACGCACTGCAAAACATTCAGATACCTAAATAAAAAAAGAAAAAAAAATCAACCACTAATTTAAATAAACATTAAAATTACACTTACTTTTTATAATCAAAAAACACAACTGCACGTCGCAAGAAATAAACTCGTTAACTATTTCAAACGAATTAGTTTGTGTTGCAATCTATGATCAAGTTTTGGAAATATTTAGACTGGCCGTCTCTCCTAAAGTTACCCTAATTACAAAATTGTAGTTTTATATCTGCGCGATTTCTTAAGAGCTTACACTAGTCAAACGAAGACATTCACAAGCTACTTTTAAACCAATGGCAGCGTTCATTGCAAATTTCTCGTTTGCATTTCAACATTTTTAAATGATTTGTTTTAATAAGATAATGGAGGTCGATCTCTAACCGGATTCTTTAAAGATTTTTTCGAATTTGGTTGCAGACTTTTTTATGAGGTCACTTTCTTTTTCGCAGCCTTTTTCGAAAGTGAAAGTAACCTCGTAACAAATCTGAAACTAAAATCCAAAAAGTAAAAATGTGCCCGGTTCCAGATCGATCTCACCTATCATATGCAAAAAATAAAAAAAAATCCTTAATAAATATTGAAATCCAAACGAGAAAAAAAACCGCTGTCATAAGTTTAACATTAGCTTGCGATTGTATTTGAGTTACTAGTGTACGCTCTTAAGAGGCTACTTCAGTCAAACGAAAAGACACGTTCGCTAATGCTAATCCTATGGAAGACATTTATAAAGATATCTCGTCTGAATTCAAATATTTTTAAATGATTTTTTTTTTTTTTTTTGCATTAAATAGTTGAAATAATCGATCTATTTGCATTAATCGATCTGTACAAAGGCCGTTGTTAACTTTTTATATTTTGTTTACAGCTATTTTTAATGAGGACACTTTCATTTTCGGAACCGGTTTCGAAAGTAAAAGCATCCGCATAAAAAAATCTGCAATCAAAATAGAAAAAGTCATAAACGGCCTGCATACAGATCGACTTCAGTTATCCAATGAATAAAAAATCATTTTAAAATACTGAAATGCGAGAGAATATCTTTATAAATTTCTTCCATACGATTAGCATTAGCGAACGCGTCTTTTCATTTGACTGAAGTAGCCTCTTAAGAGTCTAGACTAATCATGCGAAGAAGCTGGTTCCCCAACTAGTCCAGGCAATTGAGTCCGTATAGGGGCTCTACCTAGCATAATTAATAGTAATACTGGAAATCGGCTTTCTAGATGTTTTTTGGGTCGCTGAATCCGAATTTGTAACTTCCCGCCAAAATTTCCCCCGGCAACCCCCTCCCAATTTTTGGTAAAAAGCCCCCCCCCCCCCAAAAAAAAGGATTTTATTAAAAAATTCCATTTTTTTATTGTTTTAGGGAAAAAATATCTAGAAATTCAGAAAGTAGACAAAATTTGCAACAAATTAGATATATGACATTATGACTTAGGATGAAGGGGAAGGGGGTATCTGCCTCGGAACATGCGCTGCAGTGCTGCGGGACTAAGTTGCGCAATTCCACTTAACCACTCACACGTTTACATTAGCCCTCCCATCTTCCCTCCGAACTTTCTCTATAAGGTTTACTTTAAGTATTTTTGGGTCGCTGAATCCGAATTTTTAACTTACCCCCAAAATGCCCGCCCCCCCCCCCCCAAATAGTTGTTTTTTAATTAAATTTTTATTGTTTTAGGGGAAAAGTATGTAGAAATTCAGAAAGTAGACAAAATTTGCAACAAATAGGATAGATGACATTATGACGTAGGATAAACGGGGAGAGAGGGGGCTGCCTCGGAACATTCCCCGCGCGCTTTTCTCAAAAACCAAATTTTTTCAAAAAATCAATTTTTTGGGGGGTTGCCGGGTGAAATTTTGGTGGGAAGTTACAAATTCGGATTCAGCGACCCAAAAAACATAAAGTGAGTCGAAATTCAGAACTAGTATTAATTTTGCCAGATAAAATCCCCTATTGCCTGGACTTCATAATTTAGTGCATATTCAGATGCAGCCCTCACCCTCCCCGTTCATCCTAATTCATAATGTCATATATCCTATTTGTTGCAAATTTTAATAAAAATCTTTTTTTGTTTGGGGGGGGGGGTTACCAAAATTTGGGGGGGGGGGTGCGTGGGAAATTTTGGTGGGAAGTTACAAATTCGGATTCAGCTACCCAAAAAACATCTAGAAAGCCGATTTCCAGTACTACCATTAATATTGCTAGGTAAAATTCCCTATTGTCTGGACTAAACGTTAAACTTATGGGTGGGTTCTTATCAAATTTCTCGTTTGTATTTTCATACTGGGTGAGTGCAAAAGTTCTACCTCTTTTGAGCATATGCAAAACTCCAGTTGAGTTCGGACCTCATGGCTGACATTTTAATGACAGGAAAGTGACCAATTACGCGTGGTGCAGTAGAGTATATATAGGTACAACACTTGTCAGAAGAATTAATGCGGAACGGGAAACAAAGTGCCAAGCAATAAAGACCACATGAGACATTGTTTATTGTACGAGTATGATAAAGTTCTTACAGCAGCCGCAACTTGCGCAGCATTTGTCCAGTGTATGGGGAAGAAGCCGTGGACCATATCAACTGCCGCCGTTAGTTTAGTAAATTCCGGTTCAGGGACAGGAGTTGTAAAAGACATGCCCGTTCTAGACGCCCATCAGTGGTTTCTGACGAGGTTCTGGACACAGCTATAACAAATTTCTCACATCCAATCGTCGAAAAATGAGCGGAAACGTTCTCGGTACACATAACAACAGTCGAAAGACGAATGCATGCCCTTGGCTTCATCACCAAGTGCAATAAGTGGGCACCACACCAGCTTACATCAAGGGAACGGAAATAGAGGATCAACACCTGTGTTTCTTTGCCTTCCCGTAACAGTAGGAAACTCTTTTTGAACTGGATTGTAATCGGTGATGAGAAGTGGGTACTGTTCTGTAATATGAAGCGTCGAAGGACCATGTTCCGAGTTGCAGCAACTGGAGGACTCCATCCTAAAAATGTTTTGCTCGGTGTATATTGCGATCCCAAGTGAATAATCTACTAGGAGGTCCTTGCACCGTACCAAACGATTAATGCAGACCTCTTTTGCCAACAATTCGACAGACTGCAAGCACAACTCATTTCTAAACGGACAGCACTCATCAATCGCAAAAGGGTTCTCTTTCATTACGATAACGCCAGACCTGATGTTGATTTAAGGACTCAGGAAAAATTACTGGACATTGGTAGGGACGTTTTGCCGCACTCGCTGTATATCCCCTACATTGCCCCTCCGGACTATCGCCTTTTCCGATCGTTACAAAACGCCTTCGATCGTCGAATCTTGAATAATGTGAAGACTGTAAAAACGGCGTTACGATAGTTTTTTTTTTTATTCAAAAACAGAGGAGTTTTATCGGCGTGGGATTCACTTACTGCCAGACAGATGGCAAGAGGTCATACATAATAATGGTACTTGCGTGAATTCATTAGCTGCTTAACTTTTTATGTTCTCCACCTTTCTGTTTTCACCAAAAAACGGGTAGAACTTTTGCACTCACCCAATATTTTTAAAGGTTATTTTTCTTTGCATAGCAGGGGTCGATCTCTAACTGGGCTGTTTTTTACTTTTTTGAATTTGTTTGCAGATCTTTGTTAATGAGGCTAGTTTCTTTTCGGAACCGGTTCCGAAAGGGAAAGTAACATTATAAAATAAAATATGCAAACCAAAGTGGAGAAAGTTAAAACTAGCCAGGTTAGAGATAGATCTCAGCTATCCTATTCAAAAATAATAATTTAAAAATATAAAAATTTGAGAAACAAATTTGCAAAGAACGCTCCCATTCATTTAACATTAGCGTGCGAGTATCTTCGAATGACTAGTGTAGTCTCTTATGAGTAATAAAACGAGGCAAGAAACGAAAAAAAAATGTTATGAAAGGATTCTTTAAATCACTCTTACTAATTCTTAATTATTTTCACGGCTGAAAATAGATCCGAATATTTAAGTTACAGTTTTATAAAACACTTACTCTATTGTTTTAAATTTACCAAAAACACCTAGGGCATTCTCAAAATCTTTTAACTTTCATGTCCCTGAATAATATTTTTTTTATTTAATACACTTTCTTATGTTTTTTTTTTTTTTTTTTTTTTTTTTTTTTAATTATTTCATATACTTGGGAACATCCCATTGCATGTTTGCACAACAATATTAACGAGATAAATAAGTTTTTGGCGATTTTGGGGCTCCAAACACATGGAAAACTCATCTACCGTCCCGTGTCCCTGATGCTGATTTTGAAGTTTGGAGCTGTCTGGATAAAATTGTTTCAATAAAAATAATTCAATTTAATTTTTTTCTGAAACTGGAACTATTGTTTTATATAAATATGTAGTTAAAAATTAACCTGCACACATTTTTAGAGTTGATATTATTTTTTGAACTCTGTCCCTGGGTTTTAGATTTTTTACCATCCCTCTTCTAAAATTATACAGAAAATCACTTCAGATGCAGCGACAGAATTTTTTTTCAAATTTTTGTTCATGCAGAAGTATGCTAGAGAAAGAATATCTAAAATTCTTTGACAGGAAATTTACTGCAGAATATAAATCAGCATTTAAATATCAACTTCAAGCACCGTGGATTTATTGGTAGTCTTACCGTCCCCAAGGTTTATTCCTGCACTTTTCGAGGTAAATTAAAAAAAATAATAATAATTTAATCCAATGTTAACAACTGTTTCGAAAAATCAATGAACATTGTGGCTATCACTTAGTCTTAACATGATTTTCCTAAAAATAGGTGGTAATTTTCCTTACCGTTCCATCCTTACCGTCTCTTTTTTTAACATTTCGTCCCTTTTTTTACCTTACCGTCCCTTCTTTAACACCCCTTTAAGACAATGTTATACAAAAATTCTGTATTAAAAGTACTACATTTGTATTATTTCTCATTTGAATGTCCTGTGGGTACTATGCAAATTCATTATAAGTAAAAATTTAGAAGAGAATAAAAAGTTATAGGGGTAAAATGGTAAGGAAAATTAAACTCGCAAGTTTAACCTAAACCTCAGTTAAATAAAAAAAAAAAATTTCGCTGCGGATCATTTTTTTTCTTTATTTTGAATCATTAAGGCATTTGTCTATCAGATTAAAATGTTATTTTAGCAAGTTTAATTAGGCCAGAATTTTTTCCCCGAAAGTCAAAATATTGTGAGAATGCCCCATATATAAAAATTAGATTTTCCATTAACAATATAAAAATTCATTTTTATACCAAAAATAGCAACCATCTGTTCAAATGATGTTTAGAAATTAAAAAAAAAAAGTGTTAGTTTTGTATTGATCTCGACCCAAGAGTTAACAGCCGAAGAAATGGTCAAAGATATTTATTAGAATGTGATTTTGATAGACGTTTAAGTGCGTAGTTAGATTGCTTCTCTTTTATTTGTGTTTTATTTATATTTTATAAATTTATTTATTGAAAAAGTTTTGATTTCGTCATGGAATAAAAGTCGATAACAAATGCTGAACTATTTATATTAATTTGAGTGAAAACGTTTCTATTTTTCTTAATCATCTGCACGCGATACATAGATTTTAAGAAAATTCATGATTGAAAATTACTTTAAAAACCATAAAAATGGTGTGAATTCAGATACAGTTTTACAACAAATTGCAGTGTTAAATATACGTTTTTTCTCTATCCGACTATGTAAAAATTGAAAATGTGCGATGTTTAAACGTTTAAAAAATTGCAGTAAAAGCGAAATTTAATCGTCTGCATGTGATAGTTAGATTTTATGAAAATTCATGCTTGACAATTACTTGAAAAACCATAAAAATGGAGTGAATTCCGATACAGTTTTGAAACAAATTGCAGTTGTATTTTTTTTCTTTTTTTTTTATCTATGTAAAAATTGAAAATGTGCGATTAAAAAATTGCAGTAAAAGCGAAATTTAATCATCTGCACGCGATAGATAGATTTTAAGAAAATTCATGCATGGAAATTACTTTAAAAACCTTAAAAATGGAGTGAATTCCGAAATAGTTTTGAAGCAAATTACAGTTGTAAATATATTTTTTTCTCTATTCGACTATGTAAAAATTGAAAATGTGCACTGTTTAAAGATTTAAAAGATTAAAAGCGAAATTTAATCATCTGCACGGATAGATAGATTTTAACAAAATTCATGCTTAGAAATTATTTTTAAAACCATAAAAATGGAGTGAATTACGATGCAGTTTTGAAACAAATTGCAGTTGTATTTTTTTTTATCTATACGACTATGTAAAAATTGAAAATGTGCGATTAAAAAATTGCAGTAAAAGCGAAATTTAATCATCTGCATGCGATAGATAGATTTTAAGAAAATTTATGCATGGAAATTACTTTAAAAACCTTAAAAATGGAGTGAATTCCGAAATAGTTTTGAAGCAAATTACAGTTGTAAATATATTTTTTTCTCTATTCGACTATGTAAAAATTGAAAATGTGCACTGTTTAAAAGTTAAAAAAATTAAAAGCGAAATTAAAGCGAAATTTAATCATCTGCACGGCATATATAGATTTTAATAAAATTCATGCTTGGAAATTACTTTAAAAACCAGAAAAATGGCGTGAATTCAGATACAGTTTTGAAACAAATTAAATTGCTTTTGTAAATATATATTTTTTTCTCTTTTCGACTATGTAAAAATTGAAAATGTGCTATGTTTAAACGTTGAAAAAATTGCAGTAAAAGCGAAATTTAATCGTTTGCTGTTGCCAACCTCAAAATGACTTCGGCGTTGCGGATGGAGACTTTTGTCATTTACAATATAGAAATGAAAAACATAAGTGTATTGTATCAGATGTAAATTTCCGACTTGGCAAAAAATGTCCGGACCAGTATTAGAACCTAGAATCTCTTGGGTTGTCCGGATATTTTTTCGCCCAATCGGATATTTACATCTGATATGATTTATTTACCAATTAGAATAATTGTGTTAAAATTAACCTAGTGTAATTACGTATCCAGTGATTTCTGGAGTTCCATTACCTGCGATTTATTCTGTTGAGCTGAACCAGATTTCAGACCAGATGCTGTCATCAATAAGGTTAGCTGGGTGTAAAAGTTCCACCCTATTCGTCCGGGATAGCTCAGATTGTAGAGCATTGGCGGCTTCAGCCAACAGATGCCTGGTTCGAATGCTGGTCTGGACATTTTTTCGCCCAGTCGGAAATTTACGTCTGATATGATTTATTTACCAATTAGACTAATTGCGTTAAAATTAATGCAGTGTAATTACGTATCCAGTGATTTCTGGAGTTCCATTTCCTGCGATTTATTCTGTTGAGCTGATCCAAATTTCAGACCCGATGCTATAATCAATAAGATTAGCTGGGTGAAAAAGTTCCCCCTGATTCGTCCGGAACAGCTCAGATGGTAGAGCATTGGCGGCTTCAGCCAACAGAGGCCTTGTTCGAATCCTGGTCTGGACATTTTTTCGCCCAGTCGGAAATTTACATCTGATAGGATTATAGGATTTATTTACCAATTAGAATAATTGTGTTAAAATTAATTTAGTGTAATTACGTATCCAGTAATTTCTGGAGTTCCATTACCTGCGATTTATTCTTTTCAGCTGAAACAGATTTCAGACCAGATGCTATAATCAATAAGGTTAGCTGGGTGAAAAAGTTCCACCAGATTCGTCCGGGATAGCTCAGATGGTAGAGCATTGGTGGCTTCGGCCAAGATGTCCCTGGTTTGAATCCTGGTCCGGAAATTTATATCTGATATGATTTATTTACCAATTAGAATAATCGTGTTAAAATGAATCTAGTGTAATTACGTATCCAGTGATTTCTGGAGCTCCATTACCTGCGAATTATTCTGTTGAGCTGAACCAGAATTCAGACCAGATGCTATAATCAATAATGTTATCTGGGTGAAAAAGTTCCACCAGATTCATCCGGGATAGCTCAGATGGTAGAGCATTTGCGGCTTCAATCAAGTGATCCCTGGGTCGAATCCGGGTCCGGACATTTTTTCGCCCAGTCGGAACTTTACATCTGATATGATTTATTTACCAATTAGAGTAATTATTGCTTAGGAAGTGCTGTAATTACGTACTTAACAGAGTTCAAATGCACTCGATATGTAATAAACTGTTTTTAAATAAGAAATGCACATTGAAGTTGCGGTGAAAGTTGCGATAAAATCTGTGAAAATGAAATCTAACTTTAATGGAATCCTGTCTTAAACGGAAATATTTTATGATCCCAACGAAGGCATGTTACAAAATTACACCTGCTAAGATGGAAATCTGTCAAAGACAGAATTTTTTCAATGTCTAGCGATTCCATTCTCACAGATTTTAGCACATTATTCTAAATTTTAAAAATAATGTTCTTTTTTAAAAAATTTCTAATATAAATAATACTTTTAATAAGGACTGTATATTTTGAAAGAGTTTAAACTAAAATGTATTTATTAATCCATTTTAAGCCCAATTCCTCATTATATTGCGCATCAGCAAGAAAAGTGACAACTCAAAAATGTTATATTTTTCAGGAAAGCCAAAATAAGATTACAATTTTTTTACTATAGTATTTATAAAGCAGAGCTATAAATGGAACAGGCGTGGAAGAAACGTACAGAGCTAAAACTATACAGCTCATAGTCAAAATATTAGAATAATTGAAAAAAAGTAATAAGAAAAAAATATTTTTCATTTATTTACTTTTGATACAAAGTAAATGCAATTAAATTTCTTATAAATTAAATATATAATGTTTAGATAAGATTTTAACATTTACAAAATATAAAATACAGTACAATAAATTAGGTATACAGCTTTCTAAAACGCATCAAAATACTAGAATAAAATTTAGATTGGTTTAAAATATTAGAATATTTTATTTTACGCAACAATATTACCTTATGAATATGAAGTAAATGGTAGTTAATATTTTGCAGCATCCCCTTTAGGTTTCATAACAGCGTACAATCGATCTTGCATACTACATACAAGGTGTTTTCAAACATTTCTATCAATATTAGCCCAAATAGACTTTATAAGTGCCACTAACTCAGTTTTACTTGAAGGAGTATTTTCTTGGAGTTTTTCTTCATTATACACCAAACGTTTTCGATGGGATTAAGGTCTGGTGAGTTTGGTGGCCAGGGAAGTACTTTAATATTGCGTTAACGGAACCAATTCTTAGTTGACACCGAAGTATGCGGTGACGCTAAATCTTGTTGAAAGATAAAATCATTTTCAAATAAATCTTCTGATGATGGAATCATGTAATATTCCAAAATTTCTTGATATATCTGAGGGTTAACCATTTCGTAGACGATGCATAACTTTCCAGGTATTTCTGCACTCATGCAACCCCAAACCATGACACTAGCAGAAAATTTTACGGAACGTTTAAGGCATTCTTTATCAAATGCTTCTTGCTTCATTCTCCAAACTCGAATACCTTGATTACCATATGAAACACAAAAGATACTTTCATCACTAAATAATATATTTTTCCAATCTTCTTCGCTCCATAAACGTCTTGATTTACACAAGTTCAATCTTATGCGCTTTTGTTTTGCAGTCATGAGAAGTTTCGTTTTCGGTACACGAAATTCAAGCGTGACTTTATGGTGACGTCTTAATGTTGTCAATATAGAAACTTCAACTGCGTCTTCTTTCCCTTTTCTGTATAAGAATCGCACACTTTTAAAACGGTTTTTCTTAACTATACGCTTCCGTTTCCTGTCATCTCTAGCAGATGTTTTTGGTTTTCGGCGAGTATTTTGAAATTTTCCATTTTTTTAATATTGTGTTAGTATTTTTCTAACGCTTGATTGCTAACAATGTAAATAATTCGCTATATAACATTATTTTTTACCGTGCCGATACAAATCAACCATACGAAGTTTAATAGATTCAGAAATATCACTCACACGACCCATATTAAGACCAAAAAGCAAACAAACTGCAAAAAGAATACTGATTTTAAATAAAAATTGTCTGAATTTAATTAATGATGCCACCAGTTATGAATTGGTGATAATTAAAGGAGAATTAATGTGAAATATTATAATATTTTGAACCACTTGAATAAATATTCTAATATTTTAACTTTTCAAAATATTTATTTTTTCAATTAATCTTTTCAAAAATTATATTACTTTTAAGATAATAAATAAGTTTGATCAACAATAAGTTCTTAATAAAAATTTTATTTGCATATTTGCATTAAAAGATGTTAAATTACCAAACGATATTTTCAATTTGCAATAAAAAACGTAAGTATTCTAATATTTTGAATATGAGCTGTAATATTTAGCTCTGAACGCAGCTGTAAAACCAGGCTGTGGAGTCCGTGGGAAAAATGGACGTCTCCTACTCCGGGAATTTTAAAAGATCCGACTCTGACTCTTTCGCTCAAAAATGGGTCTGACTTCGACTCCGACTCCGACTCTTTCGCTCAAAAATGGATCTGGCTCCGACTCACGACTCCGATTCGGAGCCCGCAGCCCTGGTAAAAGAAAAAAAAAAAAAAAAAAAAAAACCTAAAACCCTAAAACCCATCAACATTAACTGGTGTTGTAGTGTCATTTAGTCCCTGTGTATTTTTCTACTCGTGTCATTTTTCCAGCAATTCGTAAGTCAGATAACAATAATAGAGAATATAGATAATATACTTTATTCAACTAACAATTAGTGTCATGTAAATATATCATTTTTTTATAAAAATTAATTTTATTTGTGGGTTTTTTATAGACTAAAATATAAACTGGTTGCGAAATTGCCCCATGACAGCAATTGCCCAGAAAAATTTCACGATGCGATTCAAGAGTCAAGCATCAAGTCATACAAGACGTAGAACAGATAAAAAGGATTGGATAGATTTATCCCCCTTGCACTTTGCCCTTCTTCTGTGTTGCACCGCCTCTGAATACTATGCCTACGTGCTAACACAAAAACGGATGTTGTCGTATGCGGATTTTTTTTTCAGCGTTTATGCGGTCCCTTAATTTTGAATACCAATATATTTTTTTTAATTTTTCTTTCGCTTATTTTTCTGAGATTAAATAAGAATAACAAAACAGTGATGTTCAAATTCAGGGGGCCGTATAAATACTTAAAAAAATCAGCCTACGACAGCCGCCATTTTTATGTCTGTAACAAGACGGACTTAACATTTTGGCTGAAGCCCATTTTTAAAAATGCATCCCCTTGTGTCATCTACTTCTTTTCTTCCTACATAATTCTTACAAATAAAAAACATTACCATGATGCATATGTGATGATATGTTAATTCCATTTAACATATCCTCACATATCATTATTTATCCCCCTTTTAAAATTAAATTCCCACTTTTTACAATTTAAAATTTAATTGATACTTCTTTTCCTTTTCAGAAAAGTATATCTATTTCTCCTCGTCTGCGCTTAATAAATTACACTCACTTTATATCCCAGGCTTACTCAAAACCGCCAATAAAATAAATCAAAAACAAATCTTTTTCTTATCATTAAATCATTACTGTGCAAGCATACTTTCCTTCTGTTAACTAATATGTTAAAAAAAAGATAATCTTGGACCATATGCTAATGTTGCAGCAGTAACTTAAATACGCATTGTTAATTCTCCGTTTGATAGTCAATACAAAATGCCTTTTCGGCCTGAATGATTACCTGTTAATATTAAAATCGGCACCTGGCATCTGCGTTGCTTGTTCTAAAAATATGTTTTCCATTACCCAGCCTTGGCATATCATATTGTTCGTTAGAATTTCAGTTACTTACGCTAATGAATCGCTGTGCTGATTTTGAATTCAAAATGTCCGTCAAGTGACGTATTCTTTGGGGTTATAATTGTGCAAAGTTCAAAGATGCACTTACAATAAAGTTTTCTGGCATTCTATCTGTGGCCGCACTACTGTAAAGATGTAGCAGTATTTGTCTACTGTATACCGGCGGTCACCCCACGATAGTAATTTATTGCTCAATTGTCTTTAATAAAATGCCACATACATATTTTCGATCTTTATCCGAATCTCTGATATGACCTGAGTTATTCACGTATATATGGAATGTATTTGATAATAGATCTGGCGAAGTATATTTAACTCAAAATTAACTCAAGTTATCCGGTAAACTAAATCAATAGCACAGCATATAAGTATGTATATATGTGTTCTAGTTTTTTTTTTTCATTTGTTCGACGACGCTATGGCAAAGCGCCACAAAACGTATTCTCGCAGTCTTTCGGGTATCTACATTTATGACACTTTTTTGTAACAAGACGGTCTTAAAAATTCGTATGCCGCCCCAAAATCCATTTTTCAAAATCCATCCGTGCCACATGCTTTATATCTTCTTACATAATTCTTACAAATAAAGAGCATAACCATAATGCATATAAGTATATATATATGTGTGTGTTCTAATTAATTTTTTAATTCGTCCGACGACACTTCTGACCTAGCACACAATGGATGTTTTTCTACCCGTGTGCCAGCTCCGAAGGTGTGTCGGATTACCGTAATTTCCGGCGTATAATCCGCGGATCAAACAATCATTTTTCGACCCAGTAATTTCTTAAATTAAAATGTAACTTTTTAGATAGCGGTAAATATTTGTCTTCAATTACTAAATAAAATTTATGGGTCCAATCTGAATTGTTTGATCCGCGGATTATACGCCAGAAATTACGGTAATTTAAAAAATAATTACCTTTTAGCCAACATTATAGCATAAAAGATAGGCAATACTGAGTACCATCGTAAAATCGAAAGAGTGTAGGCAGTTGCCGGTGGTGGGGTCAGTCACCAGGAATATAAAAACGCGCTCTGAAATGTGTTCGGATCCAGCACACAGGGACAGATCTTTAACTCCGAACATGCTTTGGAACCAGCATCCAAAGTGTTAAGACAGACCAGACCTATTAGTGCTAGAGTCCGGAAAATGAATTTTTTCGAGTTGCGCCACTTTTCTTGCTGGTGAGCGATATACCTCATTAAATTACACAATTTAATTATGATCAAAATCGTATTCTACAATGAAGATTTTAATTTAAAAACAGTTAAAAGTTTTTTTCAAAACATTTATGTGAATTACAATGTAAAAAATACAGCTTTTTGTAATTGTTTTTATTTTTAGAGAACAATAAATTTCTGGCTCTAGAAGTATTTTCTTTCCACAAATTGCTTTAAATTCCCTAGACCAATGAAAGTCCTACGGGGAAAGTGTCAATGCTATTGTCGATAATAAGGAAAATTAAATGGATTCTGCCCCTAAAAAAAGGCATATAAAAATAACTTTTGTTTAAATTAATGTTATTTTATTAAAATTTTCTATATTTTAAAACCGATTTTTTTCATAAATAATTGTAAACTTTATTGTATTTTTTTAGAAATGTTATTTAGTGCAATTTTAAGAATTAGCTTCGAATCCTACAAATGTTAACAATTCCTCGAAAAGGTTATTTTAAGTGATTAATCCTGATAAAAATATTTGTGTGTATAAAATTAGTTGTAGCTGCGAAACAATAATTTTAAAGTATTACAAATTTTTTGCACAAAATGAAGCTGGTAAAACAAACTTTCAAAAGTGTTAAGCGTTTTACAGCTGAATTAAGTTTTTAGAAAACCATGTGACATACATACAAATTAATAGAAAATATGAAAAGACCTGTTCAAATTAAGTTCGAATATGTTAGCTACTATATGCATTAACTGCCGATGTTGAGTGTTCAACATTTCTATGTGTTTTCTAAATTGTTTATTTGGATATCTTTTTTAGGTAGCTTTCATTCCAAAAAACTACCTTTTGCAGCCGTTCGGAGGAAAGCTATTCCGAAAGTTCGGTATGTTTTCACCGATCATGACCCCCAGACCCCGAAACCACGCACCGTTCAAATGTTGATATATGTATATATATTTATATATGACTTTTGTCGTCACACTGTAACTCTCGTATCTTTGAACCGATTTGAATGTACTTCATCCGCCAACTTGTTTCAAAAAGGCGGCTATTTAAAATGTTTTACAATTTTTTTTAATTTAAAATGAGGTACAAAAAAATAGAAATGGAAAAGATTATCTTCTTATTTGTTTAACCTTGATACAAAGATTCCGGAGCATGTAGTTTAGCATTGTATTAGCGATATGTATTAAAAAAGAAATTTTGTTATTAATATCATGATGTTGTACGCTTGTATTACAAATATCTTAATCGATCGTCATAAACCTGATTAATTATGAGTGCTAGACAATTTAGATTTCAATAACTTTTATACACAATTCACGCATAAAACAACATGAACCTAAACAATCAATAATACATTGCTAAAATGCAAGAATTTAAAATTAACAGTTGATGCCTTCCACGTTTCTCAATGTGATTTTCTTTTCGGCATAAATCTTAGTGACAAGAAAGTAAATAAACTTTGAAGTTTTACACAGCTGCTAACATTCCGTTTTTAATGATATCCGTCGAAGAATCATATTTAAAACATGCATTTTATTTAATTTCTGAAATCGAAGTGAAATCGATTACCATATAGAAACAACGCACATTAAATGATATATCATGTTAAAAATATATTTATATGTTTTTCAATCTTCCTTGTTTTTTACCTAATTGTGTTCTAAATTACCTCATTATGTAAAATAAAACAAAAATAGATTAGAGATAATATATCTCACCCCCTACACACCCGCACAAAAAAAAAAAATAAATAAAACGTCTTTTTTCTGGTATAGCAATCATTATGACAGGTATTCCGGATAACCAGGTACCCAAAGATATTACGGGCTATAATTATAGGGTTGAAAAAAACGGAAAGTTGGCAGTTATGCATATATATTGTATACAATATTGACCAGATCTGGACACTTTTTCAATATGTTGGTTCCAACCTTTACATAGCAAATTTAATTATATATTGCAATTATAAATTCATTGGCATTTCTAAATGCGTATGCCATTTCTACGAATCATATATAATTTGCTTCTATTTTTCAACTTGTTAATTATCATTCAGAATTCTGTGTATTATTTGTATTAAATAAACGCAAAATATTATTCTGAGACTTCAGATGAAATCCTATTTGGACTATATTTAGAAGTGAAGCAGGGTTTTTTTTTATTGTTTTTGTATCAGGTATTTACATATCAACTGGTGTTGTTTTGTCATTTGGTCCCAACACTACACATGACATTTATTTATCCATCAGTAAGATTCAGATAAGTATAATAAAGTATATAAGTGATGTTTTTACGGATTTATTCAACTGACAAATGTAGCCATGTAAAAAAATTATCGTTTTTGTGAATATTAATTTTATTTGTCTTTTATAAGTTATAGGGGAAAGTAGGGTAATCCCGCTCACTCCAATATTTCTACACAGAATAGAATTGAAACCTCAATCGGCACCTAGCGAACTTCATCGTAAGTTCCCAGTAAGGATAAAGTAACCGTCGGCAGGAAAGTATTTTTGTGTCCTCACGTTATTAGTTTACATTTGTTTTAGTATAAAATTCTACTACATCTAACTTGAAGGTATGTGTACATTCTTATTTTCAGACGATAATTCACTCATTTTGTCTACAAAATATATACATTCAAATACAAAGATTATATATACAAAATATATACGTTCATGCTTTTATTTATTTTTGTAGTGCGTTGTTACTCCAACTGTAATGCATTAAAATCCAACATGGCTATGAAGGGCAATGGCGCTCACATAGAATTCGAAGCAATTTTGCAAGTGGGCTACTTTTTTAAAATTGAAATTTCTTGATTGGCACCACTTTTTTGAAATGGTAAAATTACCCTTGCTTTCACCTTAATTATTATATCATTAAACAAGGTCAATTTTACGACTTCAAGAAAGTGGTGACAATCAAAAAACTTGAATTTTAAAAAAAGTATGGAGACGGAAATCTGCTGTTTTTACGGAGCATTCGGGAGAGATAACGAAACGTGGTTTTGCCGCACAATATATGGAAAGTGGTCGCATAAAGTCTGCTGTGGTGTGAATAGCCCATACAACTACATATGTGACTTTTCTCGTACTTAAATGTTGCATTCAAATTTTGAGCGCCATTACTTTACCATGCCGGGCACTACCGTTCAATGCATGGTTAATTATATAAAACGATAAAAAAAAATCGTAAAACTTTTATGCAAATTAATTGATTGCAAATTGTTCCTTATGCTTTGGACTTATTCTCCGTTTATAAAATATTGATTTTTTGTATAAATTTGACTAACTATTCATGTTTTCCCTTAAGTAAGCGGCATTACCCTACTTTCCCCTAATATTAGCGGGAGACGAAATTGCAAAATGGTTCCAATTACACTTCAAAATTTCATGACGCTAGATAAGGGTTAAAATATATGTTAGATAGAGGCGTAGCAAAAATTTACATAATGGTATATATTATCTTTTAAACTAGTTCATGTTTTTTATTTGGTCCGGGACTCAAAAATCTTCAAATTTTGCAAAAATATTTTATTTCCTTAAAAATTTCTTTGTTTCTTCCTGCTTAAAATGACATTTAAATCATGTTTCTCTCTGAATAAGAACAAAAAATATTATTTTTTTAGTTCTGTTTGTTTTCAAAATTTAGCTTTTAAGTAATGTCTGTCGTGGAAATGACTTCTTGTAAAAATGCGTTTATCTTCATGATAGGTTTTTTCACCATTTCTCGTATTTAAATTCTTATAACTCGAGAACTGTTAAAGATAACAGGTTCAAACTTGAAACATATCTTTTTCAATTGTTTTACTTTAATTTTGATTCAGCATATTTGAAAAAAAGGTATTTACTTTTGAAAATATGATTTTTTTTTTTTAAATAAAAGTTGCATCACTTTTAAAAATTTTTTTTCGTTAAATGTTTTCATTTTTTTTTTATAAATTAATATTTTTTAAAATGCTGAATCAAAATTAAAACTTATATATTTCTGTTTATTTAAATGAAAAAAAAATGAAATTATATAAATAATATTTCGAGTTATAATGATTTTAATCTACCCCACTTTTTTAATAATTTTTAAATTAAAATTTTTTTCTAAAACATTATGAGAAGTTTTATTATGTGATCTTGTTTACAAATGATAAGGTTAACCATCACAAAAAAATTCAGAATTTTAACTCAATGAATAAAAATTATTTTAAATTGTGTCCCGTACACCCTTAAGCTGTCTTTAACAGCCAATTTCATCATATTCTGATTCTTCTTTAATTATTAATTACTTCAGGTATTTAAAATTTAGTTAGAATAGTACAGATAGCAAATCTTTGAAAAAATTAAATATTAAACAAGTAATTCCAATTTCTTATATCAACCACTACTACTCCGTTCCAACCATAGAGAGAGAAAACCAAATAGGAATAATATTGTTTGCATAGGTCATAATTTGATCAATATTACTAAAATACTTTTAATGTCTTGGCAATACCGGCTTAAGATATTGCCAAAATAATAGCGTTTTAATACGTGCCTAATATTGGTGCAATATGCTCCAGTGCATCTCAACATATTGTAAAGTATAGTGATCTAAGTAATTTCATTAGCGATTTAAGATATAATCATTATAGCCTCTATTTTAAATACTCTGTATCAAGCTTTACAGAGAAAAGTGATATCATGTATTGAAGATAATGTATCACACAATCAAAATAACTTTACTATTACAAATTTCTTCATAGTTAGATGTGCATACTAAATGAAAAATAACTAATCAATACTTGGCATTCGGTGATTTTATTTAAAAAATTCTATTCATGAATTACGAAATACGTTTTTTGTCAAAATGAAACACATTTAATTTCCGTTTCCGTCAAAACTTTACATGTGTTAAAGTGTCCGCCTTCTTTATAAATGTACGGTGATGTTTTCGGATGGAAATTATTTGCTCAAAATTGAAAATTTAGATGAAAAGGTAAAGAAAGCCGACCGCAACAAAGAAAATACTTTGGAGTTAATCAACTGAAGTGCATTGAAATTCAAAAAGTAAGCATGTGAATAAAAGCTAACGTGTCTAAGAAATTTAAATTAGCTTTTGATGTTTTCTTTATTTCAGTGGTTGTTACTTTAATTAGAAAATGTAATGCAACACCGAAGGTTTTGTAACATCTAAAGTAATGTTAAGTATATAGGGAGATTTATTATCTTTTTCTGATTAAATTATTTTGGAATAAGCATACAAAATTCTATTTTTTTGTTTACCGGATGTCCCAAAAATGACGGGTCTATTTAGAAAATTATTTTTTTAATAGCAAGATACATAAACGCATCGTTTGCTGCAATGTATTTCTGAAAACAGCAAATTTTGATAAACAGAATTATATTTAAGTCAGATGAATTTAACACAAAAACTAGTCGGCTCTGCCAATCCCAAAATTTTCTTCTTTCTCATACGTGTTAATATATTTTTAAAAATTCGCATGTCAATCCTTCAGTGTTATTACTTCAATACTACCACAACTTTGATTTACATCTTAAGTTTCTGCATCATTTTACTAATCTGAGTAAAAACAAGTTAATCTCAATCAAACAATATTAATAAAAATTTGATAAAAACAATATTTTTCGTTATTCTGCTGTAGATAAGCTGCTTGTGAATCGCTGGATTAGCTGGATGCGAATTTCCCGTCACTGTATGACCACCCGATGTACAATAGAACTATGAAAAATCTAGAAAAAATTGTATTACAGCGCCCTCTTCCTGCAGAATATTTCCAAATTCAATGAGGACCTGCCTGCTATAGCCAAAAACATATATATGACATTATAATCCCATGCACGGTTACATACACGTTTCGATGGATGGGGAACAATAATGAAAATAGCACAAAAATCTCTATTAGAGCACCCCCTGCCGGAGGAATATTACCAAATTCAGGGAGGACCTGCCGGCCATAGCCAAAAACAGATAATAAAAATTTGGTTTAATTCTATGCGTAACTTCATGCTTTTTCCGATGGTACAATAATGGAAATGGCACAAAACCGCTATTGCAGCACACCTTTCTGGAAGAATATTTCCAAATTCAAGGAGCACCTGCCGGTCATAACCAAAAACATACAAAAATATGTGGTTCAATTCTATGCATAACATCATACACTAGGGTGGTCACAAGAAATCAATTTTTGAATTTTTTCCGAGGGACCCCCCAAAAAGTTGCCAATAGACTAGAAAATGAGAATGGCAAAGTTTTAGCTCATTTGGATAATATTAACCCGTGCCTCATTGAGGTTAAAGTTTGAAAAAAACGTGATTTTTCGCAAAAAAATGCTGTTTTTCCTTCATAAAATAAATACAATTAAACCTAGAAACATAATTCAGGTCTCATTTTATATAAAAAAGCTTCGTTTTGAAGAACCACACACCATTTTATTTCTAAAAATGTATAAATTTAGACATATGCGCATTTTTCAGGACCAGACTTCACCCAAATCCTAAAAATTGATTTTTATGAAAATGTGAAAAAAACATTGTAACATTCCATTTCATCTGCTTTCCCCCTTTTGTTTTTCATTTTGTACATGATAAAGTACTAATTTTAAAAAAATTCCAAAGAAAATGAAAAAAAAAAATCGAATTTTAAACTGAAAAAATTAAAAAAAAAGGGGGGGGGGTGCAAAGAAAGTATAAAAATTAGAACAAATATGCTCAAATGCATTTTATTATTAAAGTTGTGTTACAAGAAAGGAAGCATAATAAAGAAAATTAATTATTATCCCTTACAATTGTCACATTAACCCTTTCCAGTACAGAAAAGTTCTGTTTGTAAAATAATGAAATGATTGACTACACCTAAATTTACAAGCAAGTAAGTTTGGAATTAAAATTAGGTAGTCTCGACATGGGACCACTGCGCCAGAAAGGATTAAGGTGGTAAATGGCTTAGATAAGGAGGCTTTTGAAGAATCTGGAAAAGTTTTTCTACATTCACATACAACTTTTAGCATATACTGTTTTTATTTTTCGTTTTTTGTTAAACAGGAATTGAAATCTCTGGTTAATTTTCTTCCCCTTTCAGCTGTGTCATTGACAACTTTAAAACCATTCACTGATTTCTTGCTTTCAAATAAGGTTTATTTTCACACCATAGATTGAGATCAGTATTTAAAAAATGCTTATTAATATAAAATCTCTTACAAATTTTTATAGTTTGAGATGAAACAAAAACATTGACTCCTTTCTGTTCAATAAATAATCCACTTCGTTGAAAACTTTTGTTGCTTTTAAATTTTTATCATCATCATCATTTCTTCTTCAAAAAACATTAATTTTACAGCCATACTTATGTTGACTTTTTTTTTTTTTCAAAATATCATCTAAAAATGAAAATGCAACTTGATCCGAGTTAAGATACCAAAGATGGTTTATCATTTTAACGAGTGCTTTGTCTGCAACCTATTTATCAATTTTTCTGTAGTGAACAAGTGATTTTATTATTTGCAAGTCTTGGATTGGGGTCCAAAGTGGGAGTTGGAATATTGAAGCACGATTTTACATAAATATTGATTAGAAATAAGCAAAGGTCTTTAATACCTTCTTTTTCTAAATTTGTTATTGAGAGATTATCTATGACAATATATTTTGAGAGAATAAATTGCTTGTGTATCTGACATGATTAAAAGCACCAGGTGCTCTGAAAAAAGTCTTTTGTAGGAAGGAGTCCTATAAAAATTAAACAAAGTTGGATAAACTCTTTATAATCATCCCTGAGCTGTTAATTTTTAAAAGGTCCTGTAAGAAAACTTGAAATTTCTTCTGAATTAACTATTTATATCTACTATTTCATCTTCAATAGCATTTTTATATTTACTCTGGTTTAATTTAAACCACCCAATAAGAATTGTTTTTTTAAATATCTGGCTGAGGAGCAGTGATTATTCCCACTTTACAATCAAAACCAGCTTTTAGGATAATTTCTAGATTAGGGTGGCGACATGGTAAATACAGAAGACATTTGCGTTAACAATTGCTATAGAAGAATGCAGGTTCCTCTGAGGTGACCGTTGTTTACTGCAGTTGTATCAAAACATATTGCCTGGATTTTTCCAACTTCCTCCACTCTTCAACTGCTGAAAATATAGCTTTCGCCAGAATTATTCCGATACTATTTTCAAACTGTGGAACTCGTAGTAACTGTTCTTCATCCCCACAACTAATTAAAACTTCTATCCTCTCTACATTTTCTTTATTCAAAAAATGGTGAAGCAGTTTTCCATCCCAGTGAATAACAGTTCTCTCTAAACCGGAATTTTTAAATCTGTTTTTGATGATCTCAGTTCTTTGTTTACGAAATAGTTATTTGGGGAGTCAATTGCACTTCTACTTAAAATTAAAGTCTGTGGTTAACTGGTGGATGTACTCTAAATCTAGCAGCTTCTCTGGCGTTCAGTTTCATTTTGCGAATATTATAAAATAAAATACATAAAACTTGACGATTACTTGGTAGCTTACTGTCGATGACTTGATGAGACAAGTGGCCAATTAAAAAAATCTTACATTTCTGCCATCATATCAAAAGGGGGGGGGGGCTTTACAGAATATTTCATCAATTCTAAAAATAGATAACTATAACAGGTAACAAAAACAGCCTTGTAATAAAAAGAGAAATTCAGAGGTTCAACTGCAACACAAATCGAGAAGCTCTTTCTTACTAGACACAGAACTAGATAACTAATAGTAATAATCAATTATAATTCGTGAAATATTTTTAAAGTTGCAAAAATTGTTCATTTTTTTTGCCTATTAATGAAAATAATGCAAAAAAAATTATCAAAAGTAATAAAATTATTAATTTGTCATTTTTCTCAAAAATGCAGAGTTTGAGGATAATATGGTTCACGAGCTGACCTGAAAAATACTAATATTCATTAAATATAAGTTTTGATGAGAGTAAAAGTTTAAGGCAACAACTGTTTCTGTGAAATAAAACAAGAATCAGGTTTCTAAGACAAATAGTTTTCACGTAAAGAAAGAAAAACGACAATTTTTTGCCAAAAACTGCAAATTTTCAAGACTTCAACCTCGATGAGGCACGGGTTAATGTTATTCATTTCAGTTGAAACTTTGCCAATCTCATTTTCTAACTAATTGGCAACTTTTAGGAGGGTCCCCCCGAAGAAAACGTTAATTTTTTTTCCCATGTTGCTTGTGACCACCCTAATCATACACTTTTCAAAAGTACAAAGCGGACACACGGATATACGGACAGACAGACATTTTGTATAAACATATTTTTCGGGATCTCAGATCTCTAAAACGTGTAAATCCATTTAAAGTCGAAAGTCGAAAAAAATCTCGATCACAATACTTTCTCCTTTAGAAAGAAGAAAGTAATAATAGAAATAAATTCATATAAATTTTCAAATAAACCTGTCATTTTTCGGACACAAGGTATTAATTCATAACTGATAGTGTGGTGACATTGAGTCCTTATTTTTGTAAAACTGACTTAAGTAGGTTTTGTTGTCACCGTTTAATTTAAATAAAACTGTTAACTTCTTACTTATTTTCTCAATTAATTGCTACTTATTTTTTACTAATTTATGCTAGTGAGTATTCATCTATTTTAATTAATGTCAATCTAACATTCGTTTTAAACAATCACGTTTTAGAAATTGTTTTAGAAAAGTTACATTTAGTTTTTTTCCGTATTCTAAAAAAGTTGTAAGTATACCATTTATCGATTGTTAGCCTTGTGAATAAACGTTATGGAAATAAATTGGAAAGTTTTACAACTTTAATGAAGTTTTCTTACTTTTGTTTTATATTTTATAAAATATTCATTGAAGACAAATAAGTAAACAGTTTGAAAAAATTCTAAAATTTTATAGAAAACCTATTGTCATATAGGGTAAGTCTAGGATAGATGGCCATAGTTTTTAAATGTTGAAATAAAAATTCTTAGAAAGCAGATACAAGAAATATTTATGCATATTTAAAATTTTTATACATATACTCATAATATATTTCATGCAAGAAATAATTAAATATTAAAAGCAAAATGTGTTAAATAAAATTGAAATTAAAATGGCAGATCGTCATCTCTCCTTCAAGCCGAGGAGAGATGGCCATCCAATACAAGAAAGAAAAAGTGAAGTTAACCCTCTCATGCATTAAAACCTCATATGAGGTTGTCAGATAAAAAAATAAAAAAAAATCATTATTCACAATTATTTGGATTTTGAATTGCATAGTAGTCTCATATAAGATCAAAATTATCTTTCGAAAAGAATCAATAGATATCAGCACATGCCTTTCATTTTGTTTGTATAGGTTTTAGCATCCATTATTGTCAAAAGTCAAGCATGCTAAAACAACGGATTTAGAAAGCGCTTCCCGCCACCCAAACGAGTTTAACAAGTAAGTAAAAATATATTTTATGTTTCTTACATCATTTTGATTACAAAAAGAAAAAAAATATTGATAGTTATTTTATTTTTATTTTGAGGAATTAAAGGTCTTTTAGTCTGAAACCTCAAATGTGGCTTCCATGCAGTTATAGCAATTACAGCTCTCGCTGCATGCAAACCTCATTTGAGGCTGTTTATTATATCATGTAAGTTTCAAAAATTTTAAAACAATAAAAAAGGCAATTGTAATTAATTTTATAATTCTCATTATATATATGTGTGTGTGTTTATCTAAGTTATAAGTAACCCGACAATTTGCATATATACATATGTGCGATATTGGAAATATATATATGAATTTATTGGAAAGTAAATGTATGAAAGCAATAAAAAATTAATTAAAAGTAATTTTCATGGTTTGAACGAATTAAAAATTAAATATCAATAGGATTATGATAATGGACTTCATATTTTTTTAATTGCATGAATTGACTGAATTATATAATAGATTATATAATAGATTTTTTTGAATGCCATTATTATTTAAAATTATTTCTTGCCTTTTATAGGCTTTATAATGGACAAAAAATGTGGCAGATCCAGAAAGAGATATTTATCTCAAAAAGAAATAGAAGAACTTATGGCTCTTCCTTCAGATTCCGAAGATGATATGTTTGATGAAGATGATGATGACTACTTCGACCCGGATTACATACCAGCTGAGAATAATAAAAATGATATTGAAGCAGTGAGTGATGACGAGGAAAGCAATATTGGGCCTTCTACGTCAAGCGGCATTACGCATTCACATAACAAAGAAACCATTAGTAAGAATGATATTGATAGTAACATTCATCTTACCTCTAAGACACCGGCTATAAAAACCAGTATGATCAGAGAAAGACGTTGGTTCGCTAACAAAGACAATGATTTCTCTAAAGAACCCCTAATTTTTCAACCTGAAAAAGAATCTGAATTTTCTGGAGATACTCCTTTAGATTATTTTTATAAGCTTTTCCCAGAATGTTACTTAGAAGACATATGTTATCAAAGCAACCTTTATGCTACGCAACAGGGCAAGGAAAATTTAAATATTACTGTTCTGGAATTGAAAATTTTTTGGGGAATGAATTTTGTAATGACCTACATACGTTATGCCAGACTTCACCAATATTGGTCTACAAATGGTGGCTTACGACTAAGCATTATAGCTGATTCTATGTCTATAAATAGGTTTGAATTAATAAAACGTTACCTTCATTTCCAGGACAACCTGAAAATTCCTGCAGATAATACAAATCTAATGATACGATTAAGACTGTTTTTAGATATCCTTCATAAGCATTAGATATCCTTCATTTCATGAAGCTACAAAGCCAGATGAATCACAATCAATTGATGAGATGATGGTGCCTTTCAAAGGTAGGCCTTAAGCAATATATAAAATCAAAATCAAAGCCATGGGGTTTTAAAATATAGGTTCGTGCTGGAGTTTCTGGCTATGTTTATTGTTTTGAAATATTTCAGGGAGCAAATGGTGGAAGAATGACACCATCAAAAGACTATGGTGCAACTGGTGATGTAGTTTTGCGTTTGTGCCATGATATAGCTTTAAAAAATCATAAAATATATTGTGACAAATTATTTACTTCAATTCCCCTAACTGAGGAATTAAAAAAACGAAAGATTTATTTTGTTTGAACTATTCAAGCTAACAGAATGAAGAACGCCGAAAAAAAAAGCTAAAAGATACTAAATCTCTCATAAAAGATGGAAGGGGATCAGTTTCTGCAAATACTTGGACTGCTGAGGACAACATAACAGTGACTCGATCGGTTGATAAAGCTATCGTGCAAGTGGTGTCATCTTTTGCTGGAGTTCAAGCAACAGATAAAGCAAAACGTTTTTGTCATGCAACTAAGTCCATTGTAGAAATAGATATACCACACTCAGTGCAAATTTATAACCGACATATGGGAGGTGTGGACTTAATGGATCACTTGTTGCACTTTACCGTCATTCTCAAAGAAATAAACGTTGGTATATGCATATATTTTTTTTTTCATCTTTTGAATGTTGCTGTTGTAAATGCCTGGGTTCTTTGGTGTAAAGACGGCAGAGCTGCTAATGACTTATTAGAGTTCAAAAGTAGCATAGCATCAAGCCTAATATATACAGGAACCTCATCACTCAAATTGAAGAAAAAGAATTGACCATCCGCTAACGATTCTCCGGATTTCTTTGTCCAGCAAAGAAAAGAAAATTGTCTTTAGTTGCAAAAGAACTAAGATATGACAATGGTAAACATTATCCAAAAAAATCTGATGGTAAATTTGCTCTGAAGTGCAAAAATGAAAGCTGTTCGTGTAGAACTAGATACATTTGTGGCCGCTGTCAAGTACATTTATATCCAGAATGTTTCGAACATTTTCACCAAAATGGATTTTTTTCCACAAATGTAACATTACTGCATACAAGCCTCATATGAGGCTGCTCATATAACTTCCTTAAGAATTAAAAAATAATAAAAATCAAGTTTCTTGTTATTATTCTCATCTATTTCAAGCTAATTTGCCAGTGAAAATTTTTTTTGACAATTGCAAAATAATTCATGCATGAGAGGGTTAAATAACAAAATTATAACACATTTCATATAGTTAATCATGAAAATCATATAGAAATTTGTAAAGATGCAGTTATATGATGGAAAATAAGTGAATAAAACTCGAATAAACAAAATTTGAAGTATAATTTCAATACTTCACTTTTCGTAAAATCTTACCGCATGTTTGGCAAAGGTCTTGATAATTTGTAAACGTTTAATGGAATCACTTCAGGTACCTTATAAATTGTATCGAGACACCCTTTTTGGATGTGATATTATTTTGTTTTGCATGACCAAGACAGTGATCCTAATCCAATTCTATTTACTTGGAATCTATAGATTCTGATAAATTTAAATGTTTTTAGATTTTCTTCGCTACTGGAAGTGTCGACCGTTATTTTCTCGCGTTAATTTTAGGTTTATAGTATATTTATCAACTTTATCAATTTCTGTTATGAAAGTTTCCGACCTTTTTCAGTATTTTCTGAAACAAATAAATCGCTAGGTCTTATTATATTATTATAACTTATATATATATATATATATAAATATATATTATTATTATATATATATTAGGTAATATATATATATACATATATTACCTAAGTCAAAAAAATATTCAACGACTAAATTAGATAAACATTAAAATTACACTTACTTTTTATAATCGAAAAACACAACTGCACGCCGCTTTAAATAAACTCGCTGAACTATTTCATACGAAAAAAGTTTATTTTGCAATATATGATCAAGTTTTGGAAATATTTAGACTGGCCATCTCTGCTCTATGGCCACCTATCCAAGAGTTACCCTATATTATAGATTTATATAACGTATTTTAATTTATTTCTGAGAAAAATAGGAATTTATTTGTATAAGTAACTGTAACAGCAGTAATTTTTTTTTTATCCGAATAAAAATTTCCTACTTATTTTTACACTTCCTACCCTTTTTATTTTCATTAAATGTATGATAAAATACGCCATACCCGATTGCAAGTACGGTAAAGTAGAGAATACAGAATCTGCAGCAAAAAAATTGAGTTTTTTCAACCAATCGCGGCAAAAAAGCATTGATTTTGTCAATCTATCTTT
This sequence comes from Maratus speciosus, assembly GCA_963932465.1. NCBI lineage: Eukaryota > Metazoa > Arthropoda > Arachnida > Araneae > Salticidae > Maratus > Maratus speciosus. Next base: position 642,971,624 of record OZ010787.1, on the reverse strand, counting down.
AAAATAATCGTGAAATTTGTTGATCGGTCATTTTTTTTAAATCTGAAATTTCGGCATTTTCAAGTTTGGGTTGGGGTTTGAGTTGAAGGAAATTATTTTATTTTGTTCGGAACAGATTGCGATTTGATAGAATTACTGATTTAGAGTTTGGTTCCAGGTTGACTTTGAATGGAATTTTCAGGTTCAGAGTGAAAATATGTGTCGATGAAATTTTTGTCATTTTCAAATTGGGTTGCGATTCAATAAAATTTTTAGATCTGGGTCAGGTTGAATGAATTGAAGGTCTATGGACGTGGGAGGGGGGGGGGGGTAATGGGTTTTTCATGCAGAATTATCCGATTTGCGTCAAATTTGGTATACCAGTTTATTCTGATAAGGCGCTTAGCTGATTAATTTTGGAGGTCATTGTTTAAGTATAAAGGGGGGAACGAGGACTAATCCCCCCTTAATTTAGATGAATGGGTTTTCCATGCAGAATTATCCGATTTGCTACAAATATGGTATACCATTTTTTTCTGATAAGGTGCTTCCCCGATATTAGAATTTGTAGGTTCATTGGTTAAGTATAAAGGGGGGGGGACTAATTCTCCCCCCTCTTAATTTAGCTAAATGGGTCTTTTATTCAGAATTATCCAATTTGCTTCAAATTTCGTATGCAGGTTAATTCTGATAAGGCGCTTCCCTGATTAGATTTGAAAGTTCATTGGTTAAGTATAAAGTTGAGAAGGGGGGGGGGCTAATCCCCCCTTTAATTTATTATTTGAGTGGCATTATTCTTTGAAATAAGGGTATAATATACAATTAGTCTGAATAGCCTGTGAACTCAATGCTATCAGTTTAACTGGGCACTTTTATTTTTATTTCTTTTTCTTCCCACAGACTGAAGAATTTTTAGTTTTTTTTTTCTCTCTTTTGCAGTTTCCCTGTCGACCGATACGCGATTGTTTGCTGCTGATGCTGAGCTGTGTATTCAGCATGAAATAGTGTGGAAGGTTTGTGTGCAGAACATCAAACTTCTTCTCAATGCTGATTCCCCACTTCGGGTAGAGTTCATATTCTGGATGCTTGATGGCATACAAAATAATTCAGTTCCCCGACCCTATTTTACGAGCGAAGCCGTGGGAAGTGCTCATATGTGGTGGTCCAGAAATCCCCACTGCACTATCTTGTCAAAAGTGCAGCACAAGTTCGGTATTAACGTCTGAGGAGGGATTCTTGGAGATCGTCTGGTGGGACCGTATCTTCTGCCCGAACGTCTCAGTAGTTCAAATTACTTTATTTTTCTACTGCACATCCTCCCAAATTTTGTTTATTTTGAATCAAAAATCTGTACCTGTTGAATTTAATCAAGTTGCAATATATTGATTCAGCGGTAGAATTGATACACGAAATAAAGTCCAGAAAGCATGAGAATTTACTGGCCCACTGTCATAATCACTGGCCCGCTACATAAAATTCAATTCAGTCCCTTTAACCCTTTCAGTGACACCCCCCCCCCCCCAATTCTAGAATATAAACCAAACTTTTTTTGCAGTTATCCAAAAGTTTCAGCATAATAAAATGTAAAATTATAATTTACTGAAAATTAATTAAACAGTACATAAAGAAAACTATAAAATCACTAATCAGATATTTTATTTCCGATTATTTCAACTAAGGTTTAATGCAATTTTATTTATTTATTTTTTAATAAAATAAAATTGGGTGATTTGTGTTGGGTTTGGTTTTCTCATGGACGGGAAAATTTAAGTTTACCTGTGACCCAGTGAGAGAGGGAAAAAAATTATTGTCCTGCAGACCACTAAGTTTTTTAAATTAGTGGTCCACTTGAATTTTTGGTGGCCTCAGACCACCAAGGATTTCAAACACTGATTAATTTTTCAAAGGCTGAAGCTTTTCCTTAGTATTAATTTTTTTTTAATTATTTTCCCTGTGTGAAATTTAATTATTATTGTTATGTCTGCACAAAAAAAAAAAAATGTCTTAAAATATTTACCCTTTCATTTAAAACAGGTGAAGAAATTAACCCGATGCTTGGAGCTATTCCATTTTATTTCACTTGAAATCCGGATTCAGAATGTACTAAGCTTCACGAATTCTTTATATTTGATGACCTTGTCATATTTATGATCCTCATTTGGGCAGGAAAGAGACAATTTTTTAAATGAATGGTCAGACAGAGAGTGTAGCACTCTCCTAAAACTGTCTGGGAGAAACTATGTAAAATGGCATTATATTACAGTAAATATTAGAGTGACATACTATATATATACATATAATTTTTATTTTCAATAAATGGAGCGGCATACCGCAAACCATCTTAATTGTGTTGCTATTTTATTGTGTCTGTGACGATTTCTTTTTTCAGCTATTGCAAGGCTGCTGTTGATGAATTTTTTTCTTTTTTACTGCTATTATTAGAAAATCTTCGTTATAGATTATCATTTAAGAATACTGAAAAAATACATATAAAAGTAATAATAATTAGTCGCTTGTGGCAACACTGCTCTTATTACATTAACCCTGCAAAGTAAGAATTTAATATACTATGGAAATGCATTGTGTATTAAAAAAAAGTCTTTAAAATTTATTTAAAGTAATACTTTTTTTGTGTTAGCTGATATTAGAGGTTAAATGAAGGATTCTGCTACTTATAGCTGCCTTTTTGATGTGGATTGTTTCACTGTTTACGCATATACAGGGTGATCTTTTTTAAAGTGACAGTGTTTGGAGCGCCCTGTAGCGCGATCTAATAGCCGAAATGGCACCAAACTTGGTATTTAGACTAATCAAAACATGGGAAAAAGGATTCCGTGAAAAAAAAAATTGTTCCAAAAATCGCCGCTAGGGCATTTTGTGGCACTTTGTAGTGTATAAAATGTGAGAAAAGAAAAATACCAACACATAAAATTGTACAGTTAAATTATTAATGTTTATTTACTAAATTAACTTCCCCGGTGAGGAATTAGACCACCTCCAATGTGAGCACCGTTCTCAGAAATAACACAGTGCATTCTGTGCACAACGTTCTCCTCAGCCGTACGTAACATATCACGAGGAATATTCCGCACTGTCTTTGTTATGTTGTCCTTTAGAATAGACAAATTTGATACTCCACCAACATAAACTTGAGATTTCAAATAACCCCAGAGCCAAAAATCGCATGGCGTGAGGTCAGGGGAACGAGGCGGCCATGCAACTGGAAAACTCCGGCTCATGACTCTATCATCAGAGAAGATTTGGCGCAACAGCTGCTTTACCTTAATACTAGTGTGTGGCGGAGCACCATCCTACATAAAGATTATCTGTTGGAGACGGTTTATTTGCTGAAGTTGTGGAATAAAAAACGTTTGCAGCATTTCGTGGTACCTTTCTGCATTTATGGTGCACGTTTCAGGTCCTGTCGGAGTGATGGTCTTAAAAAAGAATGGCCCAATTACGAATTCGGCTGTGAAACCACACCAAACAGTGACTTTTGGGGAATTTAATGGGATTTCATGCACGCTGTGGGGCTGCTCAGAAGCCCAAATTCGGTTATTTTGTGTGTTTATGGACCCATGGAGATAAAAATGGCACACATCTCCCCACAGAATGTGCCATGGGAAAACATCATCAATTTCTACCCTGGCAAGAAACAATAGAGCGAATGTCACTCGCTTATCATAATTACTTGGTTTCAGTTCGTGCACTCCATACCGTGGAATAATTCATGCATAATTGTCGAGTTACACCCCGGGCGCTGCTAGTACCAGCAATGGTTCCCTGCGATCCTTCGACAATTGCAGTTGCCACATCAGTTATTACATATTCTGATACTTGTTTACGTCCTCTCCCAGCGCGAATGGTCAGTGACCCCGTTTCCTCGAACTTCTTAATCATTTTCTTAAGATCATTCAGCGATAAAGGCCCCTTTCGTAATTTTTTTCTGGATCGAAATTCCCGAAGAGCTGCGGATGCATTACATTGATTCATATAATACAGCTTCACCAGTAGCGCACGTTCCGGTAACGTGAGAGGCATGTCCACTGGAGCTCGTTTACTTCAGCTGAGATTATTTGTCGGAGCTGTCTACTACTTGCTTTTATAGCCCTTATTACTGGCGCTGTCATCGCACAACATTTGCATTTTTCTTTGATACCCGTGTTTTATGCTAATTCTCGTTATTGTAAGCTACAGCAGCGTCGCAAAATGCCCTAGCGGCAATTTTTGGAGCTAATTTTTTTAAAGAATCCTTTTTCCAATGTCTCGATTAGTCTAAATACCAAGTTTGGTGCCATTTCGGCTATTAGATCGCGCTACAGGGCGCTCCAAACACTGTCACTTTAAAAAAGATCACCCTGTACTTTGACTATGTATCCATTTTGTTTATGTTTTATCTATTTATTGAAAAGTGTTATATTCGTTATTGAATGCTAAGCAGAAACAAATGCTGAATTTTTTTTGTTTATTCGAGTCAAATGTGTTAATTTTGCATAATCGAGCTGTGTGCAATATAAATTTTAAAAAGAATCGTGCTTGAAAATTATTTTTAAAAACATGAAAAATCAGTAAATTGAAATACAGATTTAATTTAATTGCATTTGAAATAACGATTCCCCCCCCCTTTTTTTAAGGCGTAAAAATGAAAATTGGGATGGTAATTCAATTTGAGGAAAAGGAGAAATGTGTTGCTTAGATTATTGTTACTGTCTATGTGTCAGCAATAGTAGAAAAATCAAATTTTTATTTAATACTAATTTAAAAATAAATGAATTAGTAATAATTTTTCAGAATTGTCATTTTGGACAGGACATGTCAATTTTACTGTTCAAAAATAGCACTATTAAAATGTATATAGCTCAAAATAGTGAAAATATATGAAATTTTCATATGTGTAACAATTGTACCTTTATATTAACTGTAAAATTTTTTTGGCTAATTACAATATTTGTTTTTTGTTTTGTGAGAAGAAGGTAAAAATTTGAAAACTGTATAATATAAAAATTTCAGCATCTATAGATTCACAACAATGTAAAAACAAAAAAAAAATCTACAGATTATAAAAGTAGCAGCTAAGTGTATTGTGGAAAAAAAAAACTTTTTTCAAACCTGTGCAAAAATTAATATTGTTTAAAGTAATGTTTAGTGAAACTATATTTTATTTCCTGGATTTTAAAGTAAAATATAATAAAAATCAAGGTATGTATTTTAATCAAAGAAAATTATTATTTTTTTAATATTTTCTTTGTGAATAAGCAAACACTAAATGGATTATAAGTGTAACTGCGTGCGGAGATATGTTCCAAAATATACAAAGACAGAATGGTAATATTTGTGAAAAAAATGCAATTATTTTGTGAAATTAGATCAAACTGGTTTACATTTTTTTAAATATATTTCAAAGACAATCGAATCGATAATTAAAACTTTAATAATTTTCAGTTTTATGAAGAAAAAATTATTCTTTCCTACTGCAACATAATCTCTCATAATCAGAAATTTTGTTCATTATTACACCATAAAAGGATAAATTGAAAACCAAAATCCTGGTTAAACATTTCACTCCAAATTGAAGAAAAGAGAAAACTACAATCCGGTGTAACCTTTCCCCATAAAGTTGAGAGAAAAATCTTAATCGTGGTTTAACCTTTTACCAAAAAATTGGAATAGAGAAAACCTAGAATTATGATTTAACCTTTCACCAGAAAATTTTAGTAGAAAAAACTCTGAATCATGATTAAATCTTTCACCGGAAAATTGGATTTAAAAAAATCCCGATTCACGTTTCAACTTTTATCCAAAAAACTGGATTTAAAAAAAAAAACACTGAATTATGTTTCAACCTTTCACCAGAAAATTGGATAAAAAAATACATATATGGAACATTAAAAAGCTCACTGTTTTACGTAAAAGGCCACAAAATTAATAACAATGCAGATGTTACAAGCTGAAAAATATACATCTTATTTAAAATCAACCTTTATCCAGAAAATTGTAGTTATAAAAAACCTGAATCATGGTTTAACATTTGACTAATATAATGGTATTTGTGAAAGCACCAATAAACTGGTGAAACTTATCACCAATATCTTAGTTGCAGCTAAATTTCAGCTACTTTTCACCATTTTCTTGGTGAAACATCTAAGTTTATTTTTAACAGTGTATGCCCATCTATCCTAGAGTTATTCTATAAAAATAAAATCATAAAACAAAACGCAATATTCCACCTTGATTCAATCAGAAATACACAATATGAACATTAAAAAGCTCACTGTTTTACGTAAAAGGCCACAAAATTAATAACAATGCAGATGTTACAAGTTGAAAAATATACATCTTATTTAAAATTTCTTAGAACTTTCGGCTTGCAGTTCCTGTGGTTATCATCACAGAATATTTTTATTATTAATTGCTGTTCCATTGATACAAATACGTCACTTCGTTTAAAATGAGAGAGTCTATAATTATTAAGGTGGCCGAAAGTAGAAATAGCAGTGCCGTGGATTGAACCTAAGAAGAGAAAGATATATTTAGCTGTCCAGCTACGCATTTAAAATGAATGTGATGTATGTGAACAAAATGACGTAATAAAATAAATGGAAAGGCATATAAATATATTTTTTTACATAAGTTTAATCGGAGGAACTGCTACTTCTACTTTGAGCTACCTTTTAATTGCACACCCTGCCATTTCAAACGAACTAGCGAATTTTTATAAATAGAACAGCAGTTAGTACACTGGTCATCAAAATTAAAGGATAATGGGAAAAATATGCTTACTAAGTTAATGTTGCAACCAATGTCCAATGTTGCAATTATGTATGTTAATTAAAGGCTATTGAACTCAAAATCGCTCTTCCGTGCATACGTTAGCGTTGGAAATATGCAAATTAGATCATTGATAATGTGGCGCGCAATGGACGTATGTTAGAATTCTGGTCTGTAGCGTTATTTAAAGGGAATGTGTGTTAGAGTGTGATCAGTATTCATACGTTATGGCTCAAAGGCATCATTTATGTTAAGGTTAAATGTGGCGAATAATTGGTAGAATCGAGGAAGATCAAAAGCAAACGGAACTCGCCCAAGATTTGAGTACCACTCAAAGTGTCATATTAAGAACTTCGAACCGCTTTTTAAATACTGTATCCGTTCATAGACAGCCTGGTCAAGGGAGACGAAGGGCAACAACTGCATCCGAAGACCATTTTTTGTCATTGTGGCTCGAAGAAACCGCGAAGCGACTACAAGAGATTTGGTTTCAGACCTTCAGGCTACCACAAGAACTTGAATTAGCCGTTCTACTGCAGCACGAAGGCTTAACGAGGATTGACTGTATGCGAGAAAACCAAAAGTTTGTGTCCCACTCACTCCAACTTCCCACGGGGCCCGTTTAAACTGTTGCTGCCGTCATGTTCAAATGAGCCAAGAAGATTGAGCTCGAACGGGATATTTCGCAGAGAAGGGAAGTGCAAGTTGCGTCTTCCTTCATCTCTTAAGATAAAAAAACGTCTAGAATCAGTGTTCAGACTATATCTGAAATCATCAGTAAACAATATTTGAACCCAGTCCTCTTGACTCCATTGAACTTGACGAGGGAAACAGTTTAAACGGGCCCCTTGAGATGCTGGAGTGAGTAGGGCACAAACTTTTGGTTTTTTCGCATAAAATTCATCCTTGTTAAGCCTTCGAGCAGCAACAGAACGGCTAATCCGAGTTCTTGTAGCAGCCTGAAGGTCTGAAACAAATCTCTCGTAGTCGTTTCGCGGTTTCTTCGAGCCACAATAACAAAAAATGGTCTTCGGATGCAGTTGTTGCTCTTCGTCTCCCTTGACCAGGCTGTCTATCAACGGATGTAGTGCTTAAAAAGCTGCTCGAAGCTCTTGATATGACACTTTGAGGAATATTCAAATGTTGGGCGACCTGCATTTGCTTTTGAACTTCCTCGATTCTACCAATTATTCGCCACTCTTGACCTTAACCTAAATTGTGCATTGTAGCCATAACTAATGAATACTGATCACATTCAGACACCACATTCACTTTAAACAACACTACAGACCAGAATTCCAACATACGTCGATTGCGCATCACATTATCAATCATCTAATTTGCATATTTCCGACGCTAACATATGCCCAAAAGTGCAATTTTGAGTCCAATAGTATTTAATTAACATAAATAATTGCAGCATTGGGAAGTAGTTTCAACATTAACTTAGTGAGAATATGTTTTTTCATTATCCTTTAATTTTGATGACCAGTGTAATAAAAATATTCTGTGACGATGGCCTCGGTAATTGCAGGCCGAAAGTAGTAAGAAATATTAAATAAAATTTATATTTTTTAACGTGTAACATCTATATTATTACTATATTTGCCGCATTTTAAGTAAAACAGTGAGCTTTTTAAAGTTCATATTGTGTATTTTGCTATTGTTATAGATTTGGTATATCTCCTGAAATAACAATCGAAAATACATATGGTGAATTTTGCATAATATATACCAAACGCTGCTAAAATACTAATAAAAGTTATAAAGCTAACACTAAACCCAAAGTGAATCAACTACATTCCGTTTTTTTTTTTTTTTTTTTTTTTTTTTTTTTTTTTTTTTTAAATAATTCTTATACTTTCCTTTTACGGCGAAAATAAGAAGAAAGACTCTGAAATAGATTCAACTAAAAAAAGGAAAAAGAAAATCCTGAACTAGGTTAAGGGTGGCGAACTGAATAACTATCGATTTGATACTTCGAGTAATTGTAGAATATTTCCCGAATTTTATTTTTTTTGTTCTCTTTTACTTTCTTTTCTGACTGACAAGAAGCTTTTTGAGTGACGATTATTCTATTACATATATCACCAACTTTATTTTTTTTTCTGGAGGATGTGGTCTACAATTGAAATAAAGTGAAATGAAGTGTTAATTGAATAAAGCAAAATATTATTTTATACATGACAATATTATGTTAGAAACACAATAATAACTTTAAAGACAATTCAAACATTCCATTTTTTTAATATCCTTCTCTAAATGAAGATAACATATTTATGTAAGTTATAAATAAAATAATATCTCTGAAGATAATCCATTGCATTCCAGTTTACTTTTACATTTCCCTAATAAAATCCTTTTGAGGCTGTACTAAAAAGAAAGGCAACAAAAAAAATAACCGGTCTAGTGCGAAGTCAACTCGCGTACTGGGGTTTCCGTACAATAAATATATCAATTAGTAACTGGGCATTGCATGCCACAAATACACTGGTGTCCAAAATTAAGGACCAGTCAGAAAATGCCAATTTTTAAGTAAGCGAATACTCAAAAGGAAATAATATAATTGAAATAATTACTACCCCTACAGCACTGCTAGTCCATATAGCATCTCATTCATGTCACACGTGGTCACAAGTGTCACAGCCACTACGGAGAAATAAAAAATAGGAAATTCCACACGTCTCATTATGAGTCTCAAATGATCACTATATGTGACACCACTGAGACGTCAATGTGACTGCTGCTTTGTGACGAGTCACCAGGTGACTTTAAAATGTAGTTACATTATGACTCTCATGTGACTGTCATTTTTAGACTCAATTTCAAAGTCATCATGAACGTTGCATTATGATAAATCACCAAATAATATCACATTATAGTCACATGGTGACTTTTCACAAAAGAGCACAATGGTGACTTCACAGTAGTCTCTCTGTCACCTGAAAGTCATCATGTGACTTTAAAATGACATTATTTGGTAACTTATCACAATGCAGCGTTCGCGATGGCTTTGAAATTGAGTCTGCAGATGACAGTCACATGAGAGTCACAATGTAATTACATTGTAAAGTCACATGGTGACTTATCACAAAACAGCAGTCACAGTGACGTCTCAGTGGAGTCAAATATAGTGATCATTTGAGACTCGCAATGAGATGTATGAAATTTCCTATTTTTTTTACTTCAGCGCAGTGACTGTGACACTTGTGACTATGTATGACATGAATGAGATGTTCTATCGACTAGCTGTGCTGTAGAGATAGTATTTATTCGAATTATATTATTCTCCTTTTGAGTATTCGCGCACTTGAAAATTAGCATTTTGTGATTGGTCTTTAATATGGGACATTAGTGTATATCATTAAAAGTTGTCATCCCGGCTCATAGAGTACGCCACCCGTGACTTTATGTATGTCCAAACCGGCCGTGTCTTTAAGGGTTAATATCTCGGCTAATAACCGACAAAGTTTTTCAAAAATAGTTATCAGCAATCGTTTTATACTTTTGCGACGATAGTTACATCCAGTGCTCCTTAATCATTTCCCGAACGTCCGCAAATCGAAATTTGTGTGTAACGGCAAAATGCGATTTTCTCAAAAACTATGTGGCCAAGGGTAATCGCAAAAGTTTTCCTGCAACGTTAAAATAAACTTCTACCACCCCTAAATTTTCATAATTTCAGTTTCAGTAGATTCGGAAATAGAGGGGTGGGGCATATTTTTACATTAAATTTTCCACGATATCTATATATATACCTAAATATAATACTAAAAATAAAAGAAATGTATTTCTGCGTTCAAAATTACGAAGGCTTTCATACGATATAAAAATAATTTTTTTTTCAAGTAACATAATTAGCCCCTCTACATTTGTCCTAAATATATTTGTGAATGCTAAATAATCTATAAATAAGTGGGTCAATAGCCTTTATTACTTCAGCCAATTTGAACTTTCCACGTTCCATAGTTTACGAGTAAAAAGGCTGTGACAGACGGACAGACAGACACATGTGTATCTTATAATGGTTTGGTTTCTACTTTTTAAGTACGGAACCCTAAAAATACCTAGGCATATTTCTTGAAATAGGTTAAATGTGACTAACTGAATAATATTCGATTTTTTTATGCGAGTTTATAAATGAGTATAATTCTGCGGATTTTTTTTTTTTTTGTTCGCTTTTACTTTCTTCTCTGATTGACAAGAGGGTTGTTGAGTACCCATTCTGCCTCTTAAGACATCACCGACATGTAACATAATTTAAAGGGGAGGGGGGGGTCCTTTTTTGAACAAATTTCAAATGTGTGATAATTTGAAAAAAACTAGGTATATTGTAAATGACGGTAAAATATCAAGATCAGTTTTTAATACAGTAACTCTGAAGATAATCCAACTCATTCCAGGTTTTTTATTAACCCTTCGATTTAGTGATTGCAAAAGTTCGTGTCCGATTTCGACGCCCAAGTGAGTTTTAAATGACAAAATGCAGTCAAATTCTCAACATTTAGTCTCTCAGCAATCTCTGAAGTAGTAATCCGTGGATTATTCTTCATTAAATTATGGATTAAGTCATTTTCAATGTCAGAAGGTCACCCAGAGCGAATTTTATCGTTTAGATTGATATCAGCATTTCAAAAGGGACAAAACCACTTTTTAACTGTCCTAAGAGTGAGAACACGATCCAATTAAACGTCTTGAAATTATTTTTGGTAGTACGTCTAACACTCACTTCTTTTTAAAATTCATATAACATAACATGACGAAAATGTAACTTTTCATTTTCCATTTTGAATATTAACCTTGCACTGTAATTAATTTGGAAAACATTTTTAACGTTATGTTCACTCTCGACAAAACACGAAATAATATTACCATGATGCATATCAGTATGTACTCTATATGTGTTCTAATTAATTATTTTAATTCGTCCGACGACTCTTCGGACTTGGCCCACAACACATCTTTTTTATACCCGTTTGCAGGCTCCGAAGGTGTGTCGTATCGTTTGAAAAATTTATTATCCCATAGCCAACTTTACAACAAAAAAAGGATAGGCGATACGGAGTACTAACCTAAAATAAAAAGATGGAAGGCAGGTGTCGGTGGTAGGGAGGATTTCCTGGGAATATAAAGACGCGTTCCACGGATTTATCTATTCTAGCTGGCCAAAGTCGATTTTTAAAAGTTTATCCTAGCGTAATTTATTTTTTGCCTGTTGTAGCTCAATAGTTAGGGCGTTGTACCCTGCTATTGGTTTTGATATAAATATAATTGTATGGTCCATAGACTAGCGCAAAGTTGGTGCTTCTTAGTTAGGAATGAATCAATCAATTTGAGTATAGTTCTTTAATCTGTTACTTGAGGAGGAATATAATATACTGCTCGATTATGGACGCTTCCAAACAAAATATGGACTTTATTTTATCGGATTTATGTGCATAAAGTTTGCACATATTAGCTGTTATTTCATATTTAATGTCGCAAAAAACTTCGTATTTTTTTTACAATTTTTCAGTTTTAATATAGAAAAAGTTATATGATAGATCACGATTAAGCTCATTTTTTGATATGATTAAATAGTTTAGATTATTACCTTTTCGTTCCAATTTTATTTGCCTGCCCTTAGATGCCCTCCCAATTTTTAGAATTGTTTATAGCTTATTAAATCTAAATATATTTTTTTTTAATTTTAGTTCAAGTACCACTTTCTTTTTATCAAAGACAGCAGAATTTAAGTTAGTCACATAAATAAACTTTTGTACCATTATGCAACCGCAACAAGATTTAAAATTTAACGAACATGTGAATTTGGTTGAAAATATTTTGTTTATAGAGGAAAATTACAATAACGAGCACATGAGGATTTGCAAGAGCGAAATGGACAAATATTGACAGTTGTATGTAGATATCTCAGGACACAATTATTTAAAATATATTACTTGGCTGCAAATTTTGAGTGGTTACAAAATTAATCCCGACAAATTATCAAAATTCAGATCTGATACAATGCAAAATATAAAGTAGGCATTTTCTCATGATATCTTATGATTTACATTCGTTACATAAGGTTCCTCCGTGCAGAGATAAATTTTCATTAAAGCTGTCGAATGTTTGCCCCGTATCTTAAATTTTCGAAAAAGAAATTTTAGAATTTGTTATAATAGTAAAAAAATAGTTTTATCACTTTAGCTTCCACACCGTTAAGAAAGTTTCATTAAAATTATCAAGAACGTAAAATAAAGGGTCAATCTGATTATGAAACATTTTTAAACGCATTAGGACTACTATAATAAAACTTTATAGCTTAATAACGTGAAAAACGACGTCTAAGTAATAATTTGTAAAACATATAACACGTTTGAAAACACAATTTCAACCAAAGTAAAAAAATAGCTGAAAATTTTGTACATCCCTGTATATGAAATATAGATTTATCATATAATTCACAATATGCTAATATTTAGAACAGTTAGTGAACGCATAGCACAGTTCAAAATTCCTCGTCAGCAATTTCCGGCAATAAACAGAAATGTATTTCAGATGTTTTGTGCAACCATATATTTGATTTATAGAATTTATACACACTAATTAGTATGCAATTTTTATAATTTAAAAAAGCGTTCCACAACTAAAAACGCACTTCCATCAATTATTGCTCATACAGAGAAAAATATAACTGATTTATTTTGCGTGCCCCTGTATATGAAAGATGAATAGCAAATCATATTCAATAGTAAACATCTTATAGAGCACATCGTAGATATATATCACTTTAAATACTTTTGAAATTGTGTAACATGAACAAAATACACCCCAAACTATTTTTCTCCATACACCGTAATGTAACATAATTCTTTTTAGTTTCCCTGTAAATGATCTACAAATGCTATCTTACCATATTCTATGGCAATCATCTTGTAGTGCACTTCATAGATACGTATATAAATTTTAAAGTATTTGAAATTATGAAACGACATTAAAATCCACCGGATACGATTTTGTCCATAGGCCGTAATGTAATTAAATACTTTTGAATGCCCCTGTAACGAAATTATGACTGCTACACACAGCATTTTGCAATACCTAACATTCAATTGTGAATATCAATAACATTTTCCGATTTGATGGTGATGCGACTATATTGACGCCAAAAATAATTTTGGCCAAGTAGAATCATTAATCATCCACCGTGTGTTCCGAAGGGTGTTCGGACCCGGCACACAGGGACAGATCTCTAGCAGTGCACATGCTTCGGATCCAGCAGCCAAAGTGTTGGCACAGACCTATTGCCACAATACGGAAAATGGATTTTCTGGAGATGCGTTACTTTTCTTTCGTGTGAACGATATGCGTCATTAAATTACACTGCTGGCCATTAAAATTGCAGCACCATGAAAGATTGAAAATACAAAAAAGATATTTATTGTACGTAAACAGTATGGCATGAAAACAAAATGATTAAATTTGTAAACAGTTTGGGGATTTACAAGGGTGTGAAATCGGTAGAAACAGCTGCTGCCCCTGGCAGCTAAAACGGTTCTTACCCGGTTAGGCATGAAGTCGAACTGGGCTTGGAGGGCAGAAACGGGCTATTCATTCCATGCTGCTTCAAGTCTGTGCTACAATTCATCAACCATATTAGCTGGAGAAGGATAGCGGGCTAGTCTCTAAGCAGTTCATAACCAGATGTTTTCAATGGGTTACAGATCTGGAGACTGTGCAGGCCAGGGCAACAATCGAATACCCTGTGTATCGAGGAAGGTCAGATCACAACGTGCAACATGTGGCCTTGCGTTATCTTGCTGGAAGATGGCGTTTGGCGGGCCTCGAAGACAGGGCACAACCAATGGACGTAAGATGTCAAAAATGTACCGATCTGCGTTCAAATTACCGTCGATCCAAACTAGAGATGTGCATGTCGTGTACCCAATGGCTTCCCAAACCATCACATCAGGTACAGGGCCCCTATGCCGATATCGAATGCAAGCAGGTGACAGGCGTTTTTCTTAGAACCTCCAGACAAGCATACGCCCATCAGAATACTGCACATAAAACCGGGACTCGTCTGAAAAGACGACATTGTGTCAGTCATGCATCCAGCTTTGTCGTTCGGCGCATCAGAGTCACCGACTCTCTCTATGCTGCATTGTCAAGGGAAGCCGCAGTACTGGTCGCCATGCTGACAGTCCACACTGCTGCAAACGTCGTCGCACCGTACGAGCGGATACTGGGCGCGCTTCAAACATGCCCATTTCCTGACTAATGGTTCGTGATGTGGTTGTACGGCTTTGCAGGGCCGACCTCACAATATGTCTGTACTCTCCGGCGTTAGTCATGGGAGGGCGTGGAGATCCTGAATGCCGTTCAGTATGACCCTCAGCAATCCATTGATTCCATATTTGCATGACAGTGGTTGGATTTCGACCAGCAAAGATAGGCAACGATACTGCCTCTATCGAATAAATACACGTGGTGGTAAGCATTTCTTATTATTATTGGAGGCATAACACGATATTCTGAGCAAAGACCGGCCTTACAAAGCGTGTTACGAATGAGAAATCCCCTATGCAACTTTTCTTTTATGCAGTGCTTCAGATGTCGTTTCTCCCGCCTGCCCCGTCTAAATGCGCTGAAATACTAATCATTTGCATATTCCAACCTCTTCTTCTTTTCATGCGATTTCGACGTTCGTCAGATCATTCCTTCCTGGTGTTGCAATTTTAATGACCAGCAGTATACTTAATTTAATTAATATCAAAGTTTTATTCTACAATGGAGATTTTATTTTTAAAAAGTTAAATGTTTTCTTGCACACCATTTATGTGAATTACAATCTAAAAAATAAAGCTTTTTGTAATTGTTTTTCATTTTTAGAGAACAATAAATTTCTCGGCTCTAGAAGAATTTTCTTTCCACAAATTGCTTTAAATTCCCTAGGCCAATGAAAGTCCTATGGGAAAAGTGTCAATGCTATTGTCGATAATAAGGAAAATTAATGGACTCTGTTCTTTAAAAAAGCATACAAAACTTTGGTTTAGATTAATGTTATTTTATTAAAATTTTCCATGTTTTAAAACTGATATGTTCATAAATAATTGCAAACCTTTACGGTATTTTTTAGAGATAATATTTGGCGTAATTTTAAGAAATAACATCTAATCAGATGAATGTCAAAATTCTCCAAAAAGGGTATTTTAAGAGATTAATCGTAATGAAAATTTTTGTGTGTATAAAATTAGTTGTAGCTGCGTATCAATAATTTTAAAGCATTACAAATTATTTATACTAAAAGCAGCTAGTATATAAAACTTTCAAAAGTTATTAAGCACGTTACAGCTCAATTAAATTAAAAAAAAAAACATGTGATGTGTATACAAATTAAAAGATCATACGCAGGCCTGCTCAAAATAGTTCGAATGAGTGCCAATTGAGTATTCAACATTTCCATGTGTTTTCTAAATTGTTTATTTCGATATATTTTTACAGCTGAATTAAATTTTAGAAAACCATTTGACGTGTATAGAAATTAATAGAACATATGCTGGCTTGCTCAAAATATTTTGAATAAGTTATCGATTATATGCGCTCAGTACTGATCTTGAGTGTTCAACATTTCTATGTGTTTTCTAAAACGGTTATTTAGATATCTTTCTTTTTACTTCATTAGGGGGTCTCTGCCCCCTACTCGCTACGCTCACCAGCCCTCCGCGTTAGCACCTCGCGATTCTAAAAATCACTTTCTTTCTCTAAAAATCACTATTGCCATCGATCCCTAAAAAACTCCCCCCAAAAAGAAGTCTATCGAAATGCAGAAGATTATTCCCTTTCCGTTCCCCTCCTATCTAAATTATCTACTTTCATGGTTTTGCCCAGCACAATTCCCACTAAGAAAAGACAGAATTCTCTGACCAATCAGATGCGTTTTGCAGTATCTACGCAGATTTTCATTGGTCCATTTGCAAATCATTTGGCCCATTTACAAATAGTTAATTTATACATATAGAAGGAATAAATAAGCGAGCTTTCATTACAGAATTCTAGAACTCTTGAAAAGTGTTTTATAAGCAATGATTGGTTGGTTGATTGATTGGGGTTTTATGGCGCAAAGTCCTATAAGTAATGAATGACGCATGATTTTTGTTTCCTGTTTAATTTCTGGACACTTAAAGAAAAGTCTTTAGGAAAGTCGAGAGTCACTACAGATTTTTTATAGGATTCTTAAAGCACTGTTGTTTTTCAGCACCTTCAATATCTCGGAATCACAT
Organism: Maratus speciosus; assembly: GCA_963932465.1. Classification (NCBI taxonomy): domain Eukaryota; kingdom Metazoa; phylum Arthropoda; class Arachnida; order Araneae; family Salticidae; genus Maratus; species Maratus speciosus. The sequence continues at coordinate 642,954,612 of OZ010787.1, read as the reverse complement.
TAAAATTATTATAGTTATGATTTACTTTATAACGTGACATTCAAAATAAAATATTATAATATCATGTAGTTTGGCATTGTATTAGCGATATGTATTATTATTATTATTATTATTTTTACATTAATAACGCGATGTTCTACACCTGCCGTACAAATGACTTCATCGATATTCAGAAACCTGATAAATTATAAGTGCTAGACAATTTAGATTTCAGTAAATTTTATACAAAATCTACGCTTTAAACAATGTGATCTGAAACATGAGATAATACACTGCTAAAATGCAAGAATTTAAAATTAACAGTTCATGCTTCAAAAGTTTCTTACAATGTTTTTCTTTTAGGTATAAATCTTAGTGACAAAAAAGTAAATAAACTTTGAAGTTACACATAGCCGTCGAATAATCCGTCATCTCCGTCGAATAGTGGTATTTAAAAATTAAATTTTATTTAATTACTTAAATCAAATTGAAATCAAGTGATTACCACATAGAAACAACACATATTTAATTAAATAATGTTTCTGGTTCATAGTATATTTACTTGATTTAACTGTTTCAAGGGCGGTGGTCACACACCATAACCACGAAATTCAATTCCAAAAGTGACAAGTGGCACCATGAATATTTTAAGAAAATTTTGCCTGTATAATGAAAGTGCAAAACAGCAGGTTTTTATTTTCTAAGAAATTCGTTTGAAAATTCTGGTGTCAGTCAATTATTTCATCATTTAACAAACAGAATTTTCTGCGCCTGAAAGAGTTAAATCTTTTCTAGAAATTCAGTCATTAAGTTTCCTATTGTTTTGAAATATAAGTTTCCTGTTTTTTACCTAATTTTGTTCTGAATTATCCCATTAAGTTACATAAACAATTAGATAAAAGATAGTGTATATCACCCTCTACACACAGCACCAAAAAATTTGTCTTTTTCTGGAATAGCAACCATTATGGCAGGTGTTCCTTGTAACCAGGTATCCACAGATGGTCCGGGCTATACATATAGTGTTAAAATACATATAGTGTTCATATAGTGTAACGGAAAGCTAGCAGTTATGCATTTATCTTGTATAAAATATTGATGATTACAAACAAGATTGTAACTGGCTTGTTTCAAACAAGTAGTACTGTTCGTTTTCGAAAAGAGTACTGGCGTCTCGATTGGGTCGCAAAAGGTGTCGCTGGCGAGCTCCCATGGCCGGGTACTAAGTTAAACGTCCCAGGTAAGCCAGAGACCTAAATTATGCTTTTCCTGTTCCGTGAAGGCTTACTGACCATTTTAAACTAAACTGCATCGAAATCGGTCCGGTGGTTTCGGAGATATGGGTCTAACCCATACTTCGGAATCCGCCATTGCAGCTGGACTGATACTTTTCAATGCTTATAATAAATAAAATAGATTTTTCCCAAAGTTCTGGGAATTTGTTACATATTCTAAAAACTTTTATGAACATTTGCACAGTAACAGAACATTCGTATGTTACCTATTAGCGAAGTTATGGATTTATAGATTATTTTGGTAATTGCTCTCGGTGCGTCAGTATGTTGTAGCTCATCTTCAAATTTTTTTTTTTTTTTAAGTGTAATAATAGCTAAAAAATTGTTGCTGTTGTATTTATTTGCTAACTTAAAAGCCTCCAGGACCCATCTCAGTAAGTATTATTGACTTTTATCATGATTAAGTGTCTCCTCCCCTCAATTAAAAACCTCATGTTTTGGCACGTCCGCCATGTTTAAAGCTTTCCTATGGGACAGATCGTAATAATTAACTTTTTTCATTGCCTCATAATTTACCTTATAAAGCTTATTTGTTTCTTAAAACTGATCATTTCGTGTACAATAATGTCTAAACATTACTCCGCCACCAATTTTAAATTGCTGGCAATAAATTAAGGTACTTAAATGATTTTTTGAAAGACGTAAAAAGTTACAACAATTCAGGTCGCCCATAGAAATAGCATGGGTGACATCATTTTCTAATAAAATTATAAAAAAATACTTTTAATGCTTTTAGCAATTATTAATTGTATTGGAAAGATGTAGGAGGCTTTAAAGTTCATTTCGCCATAATTTTTACAAAAATATATTGTATGTAAGTTCTATTTTTACTACTCAAAACTTGCACATATTTTCTGTTTATTGCTCCAAGTTGGCGGATAGGGGATTCCCCAATTCCCCATTTTAATCATTAAATCTCCATAGGAATAAATGTGAATTGAATATTTTTTGAAAATTATTTAAATAACTCATACTGTTTATTACATAAAGTGGTGTGCATGTATGTAAAGTAGAAAGTTTGAAGTTTCCTCCGCCATAATTTTTATTGAGTTTTATTATGTTATTAAGTGATTTAATAGCATTTTAAAATATGTTATTTTATGTATCTATTTTTACTCAAGATGGCGGCTGGTTTCGTTCTCGTTACTCATTGCCGCCCAAGTTAGGCAAGGGTTGAGTTGTTTAGGCCTGGGGATGAGTCCTTTGCAGAACTATCCCTTTACATTCTTTAGAAAAAGTTTTTACATAGATATAAAACATGTAGCCAACTAATATAATGATGCCGACATGTTAAAGCTTTGAAAATTTAAATCTTTGCTAATCAATGATACATTGTATGATATGCCACAATCTTAAATATAGTACAAGAGGTGCTCAGTTACATTTAAGAAAAGTATTGGGAGTACAAAGTACTCACAATAATGGTAAAAGTTAAAGATTGAAAGTTGTAATGAAGATAATAATTACAAAAAGAGCCAATTTGCTTAATTTCCACAAGGCTAAGAATTGGAATCATCATAGGGTGTTGCCACAAACTAATTAGCACAACGAGTGACGTTTAATAAATAAAATAGATATGGTACAATCTGTACACGGGAGTATTTATAAAGTTAGCATTGAATTATGGGTAGCTCTGGGTGTCTGTTAAGTTTCCGACACTATTTCACTAACTGAAATACAGAGAATCACGGGTAATTTTCATAAATATTGCTTTCAATTGCTTCAATAAATCACTACTTATTCATGACAGTACATTACACACTTAACCCCTTTGGGGTTTGCAGTGTTTCAAGAGTTCTGAAGTTCCTAACCCCTTGCAGGCACATTTTTACTGAAGTTGGTAATTTAACCCCCTCAGCGCTTCCCTTGTTGTGCAAGTCACTTCGATAGTCTTTTCCATCCTTTATTTCGTAATTGTTCCAAACCGGAACTTACAAAGAGTAATTTTCAAACTTCGTCTTTTTTAAGCGAAATATTACTCGGAGGGTGCCACATGTACGTATGTCAGATCCTTTTTGGGACGGAGCATCGATTGGCTATCTCCATTTTCCCCTAGCTGTCACCTGGGGGGAGGGGGGGATTTTTTTTTTTTAATTTTGTCACAGGGGGGTCATGTGACATATCTAAAGTTAGGTCCTGACCTAAGCTCCACATTCCTGTCTTTCCTTTTTTAGTTCTTTTTTTAGCCTCCAGGGGGCGTTTTTAGGCGTTTTTAAGAAAGTACTTGAAAACCCCCAAGTTTGGTGTCCACTGAAAGGTCATGACATAAGCTCTTCATCTACGATCTCATCCCCTAGTTTAACTCATATTTTAGGCAGTAGTAGGCTCTTTAGGGCAATTGTTTCAAACCGGAACTTACAAAGAGTAATTTTCAAAATTCGTCTTTTTTAAGCGAAATATTGCTCGGAGGGGGCCACATGTACGTATGTCAGATGTTTTTTGGGGCGGGGCATCGATTGGCTATCTCCATTTTTTCCTAGCTGTCACCTGGGAGGAACCGGGGGGAGGGGGGTTAAAATTTTGTTACAGGGGGGTCATGTGACATATCTCTAGTCAGGTCTTGACCTAAGCTCCACAACCCTGACTTTCGTTTCCTTTTTCAGTTCTCTTTTTAGCCTCCAGGGGGCGTTTTTAGGCATTTTTTAGAAAGTGCTTGAAAACCCCCAAGTTTGGTGTCCATTGAAAGGTCATGACATAAGCTCTTCATCTATGATCTCATCCCCTAGTTTAACTCATATTTTAGGCAGTAGTAGGCTCTTTAGGGCAATTGTTCCAAACCGGAACTTACAAAGAGTAATTTTTAAAATTCGTCTTTTTTAAGCGAAATATTGCTCGGAGGGGGCCACATGTACGTATGTCAGATGTTTTTTGGGACGGGGCATCGATTGGCTATCTCCATTTTTTCCTAAGTGTCACCTGGGGGGAACCGGGGGGAGGGGGGGGGATTAAAAATTTTTTTACAGGGAAGGTCATGTGACATATCTCTAGTTAGGTCTTGACCTAAGCTCCACAACCCTGACTTTCGTTTCCTTTTTTAGTTCTTTTTTTAGCCTCCAGGGGGCGTTTTTAGGCGTTTTTTGGAAGGTACTTGAAAGCCCCCAAGTTTGGTGTCCACAGAAAGGTCATGACATAAGCTCTTCATCTATGATCTCATCCCCTTTTTCAACTCACAATTTAGGCAGTAGTAGGCTCTTTAAGGCGCATTTTCAGTCATTTCTCAAAATCTTATAGAGAGTCGTACAGGAAGCCAGTATTTTAAACTTCATAGAGTAAATTCACAATTGCATATGCTACATGCCATTTTGGTATTGTAAGGGGACTCTAAAAGGGTTAACTTTTCAACTTCTTTTAAATAAGCTCTGAAACATGGCAGGTGACATATCAAATTAAAATTCTCGTTGAACACTTATGATCCCTGACGTTATTTACTCCCCCAACTTCCCCCACCATTACTTTTTTATCATACCAAGTTCAGCATGAACTTCTTTCAATCACAGGCAAGCCTTAAAAAGTTCATTTAGTTGTTAATATTCCCTGTCTGGTTTTACTTCAGCGAAAAATCTCAAAACTGCAGGACTGGTCTACAGTTAATATTAGACATTTTGTGCAACTACCTATGGCAAAATGCGTAATTATCAAATGTGAAAAACATTCACAGGACATACCACATATCATTGGTAAGGTTTGGTGGAGAGAAATAGGAAACTTGAATAAACTTGTCAACAATGTGTACATAAATGTGAATAAAGATTAAATGAAAAGAACTTGAAAGTAACCAAGAGAAAAATGTTTGTAAATGGCACATCGAGAGCAATGAGGTATATGAGCATTGAAACTCGTTTTATTTATTTATTTATTTATTTTTACTTATTTACTTATTTACTTTTTTTAATTTTTTGGGGGGGGTCAGTTTTCTTCAAAATTATGTCCCCTAGTTTATGTAACTTATCTTCCAAAGTCTCTACATATTTTTTCCCCCTTAAGATTACTAAAAACCCCCCGCTGTCCGATCATTAATTTTTTACCTTAGTCATTTACGGTGATCTAGGTCACTGATTTTTACTTTAAACTCTTCTATTTCCCCTTTCCTTCAAAAAGCATGGTTGGGTCCTGGTGATGCCTGGGCCATAATTGAAAAAGTGAATTAATTATACTAAGTGAAAACGCTGTGCAAACAGTATAATCAGGACCGAAAAAGTAACAATAGAATAGAGAAAATCAGAAGTATTTTTATCTACTGATATTATAAAAATATATATTCACAATGAAACAGGGCGATCCGCGAAATGAAAAAGAGTTGCAGTCGCAAAGGAATGATTCCTCTGTCATAACAGAGTCAGATGAAGACGGGGTGAAGTCTAACGACAAAGAAACACAGATACCACAGCGAGCAAACAAAAATTACCAGCCGGGAGATGAACTGCTGCCATTTGATGCCGAAACAGCATCACGAATGACGATACTGGTTTTAATAGATCAGATGGTTAGACATCAAAGGAAACGCGACAAAGGAAGTAATGAAAATGCACAAAAATACCGAAAGTTTTTGGAAGAGAAAGCGGTGGAAATAGAGAAAGAAAGCGTAAGACAACACGACAAGGCTGAGAAGGAGGAACACCAAGAACGAGACACGTTGTCGAAAATTGCAGACCAGGTACTACAACTCATGCACCAACTACAAACGCAGTTAGCGTCAAACAAAGAAGTAAAGATAAAGAATACCATGTCATCAGTAATCAAAAACTTTAAGCAGCTCAAACAACAGACAGAAGAAAAAGATCACTTAATAACGAAACTCAGCGAAATAATTAAATTCCAAGAAGAGTTAATCAAACAGACAAAACAAGATAAAATCGAAAGAGAAGATCAATTGATCAATGATATGAACAAAATCATACAACAGAACCATGAACAAATGGAAAAAAGACTCGTCGAACATGTTACCACTCTTCAGGCAGAAAACCGAAACGTCTCAATTAATCATAGAGAGGGAGAAACAGCAATAGAAAATGACCGACCAACATATGCAGAAATGACAAATTTTCCAAAGCTCCCACAAGAAAGACCGACACTAATATTAACACCAAAAGACAAGGAAACAAAAATGCCAATAATAAAGAAAGTTCTCAATTCTATGAATATGGCTGAATTACCACCAGTAGACTGCCAAACAACTAAACAAAATAAAATAATAATAACATGTAAAAACAAATTTGACCTAAAACAGGTGAAAGGTAAAATCTGCACTACAGAAGATATGGCGGAAAAACTGGATATTAAAGAACCAAACCCGAAAACAGCCCGAGTGATAGTCTTTGGAGCCCCAGAAGCCCCAGTAGTCACACAGAAAAACGTCGAAAGAGAAGCAGACAGTTCACTGAACAACTTAGAAGAGCAACAAGAGCTATATGAAAAACAAGTACTCTATCCGGCTTTGGAAAGAGCTCTGAGGAGGAAGGTGCAATATAAGCTGATAAGAGTATTGAAAGGAAGAGAGGGCGAGGAAACCTCGCACTTGGTGTTGAAGCTACTGGAGAGAGATGCACTGCAACTAATGGCAGGAAAATTGTGCATAGGATTTAACCGGTGCACGGTAAGACGGTATGCCTTCATTCAAAGGTGTTATCACTGTCAGGAAATAGGGCATACAGCAAGAGTGTGCCAGAATGCAGAGGCCTGCGCTAAATGTGTCAAAGGCCACAACATCAAGGATTGTGCCTCAGAAAAAGAAGAGTGTGTTAACTGCAAAAAACTGCTCGACTACTACAAGGGGGACCATAGGAAAGCTTGACTATATGAAAAACATCCATCTTACGATCCATCCTGCAGCGTGTATCAGTGAAAGAAACAAGCAGCGCTAGCGTCATTGTCTTATAGAGGTAAAAATTCAAATTAATTCAACAAAATTTACAGAACAACAGATCACAAACCGCTGCTTTTATGAAATTCCTCTCAGACTCGGACTATTCCCTGGTTTGTCTTCAAGATGCATACCTTTATGAAAATAGACCTCTATCACTTCCTCGAACAACACCATGCTATAGTTCAAGCTCTAAAAAAGCCCATATTTTAATCTTAGACAAAAACTTAAAACATAGTCTCTCATCTAAACACTATAACTCAGTTTTTATAAATTTAGACCTTAAGCCTTTAACCTTAAGCATTGGTATCCTGTATAGCCCCCGAGTGCTGACTTTGATGAGGATATTGAGAACTGGCTGGGTTCTAAAAATCAGAGCCCATTGCAGTTGATTCTCGGTGATTTCAACGCTCACAGTCAGCTTTGGGGCTATAGGAGTGAAGACACCAGGGGAAAAGTTCTTATCGATAGAGTCATAGCGTATCAACGAGTTATTCTAAACTCTTCATCCAGTCCACCAACGTATGAGTCGGGGAAGAACCAGGGGAGGCCAGATCTGTCCATCTGCACGCAGGCTATGTTTTCACACATAAAACACTGGGAAGTAATTCCCTTTTTGGAGACCACTACCCAATAGAAACAGAGCTAAATTTCACAATACCCAAACTACCAAGAAGAAGATTCAAAACAAAGGGAATCCCTTTGACACAATTTTCCGAACAACTAACTCGAAAATGCTCACAGATGAACTTTAATGACATAGAAACTATAGACCAGTTTAACAAAGAATACGAAACTTTTAAACAAGAAATATTATTACAAGCCAATAAATCCTTTAAAAAGAAAGCCCCCTTCAAGAAATTAAAAATTTCCTGGTGGTCTCCACAATTGAGGGCCCAAAGAAATAAAGTAGCAGCTCTTTTAAAAAGAGCAAAAAATTCAAACTATGAGTCAAATATAAACCAGCAATACAAAAGGGAAAGGGCAATTTATCAAAAACAGATTTTATCGGAGAAGGAAAAAGCTTGGACAAACCTGTGTCGCAGAGAGACGGATCCTTTTGGTTTAACGAAAAAGTTGGCCTTACAGCGATTCCAGGACTCACATATCAGTTACCAATTTGATTCTTTGTCACCCACTTCCAGGTCATCAACCCTTTTAAAACTAACGAGAGACATTTTTGGCGATGAAACTCCAAAGCAACTACCACAGCGACTAAACTCGCACGACCAGGCAAAATTCACGAAAAGAGAGTTGCGAAATGTTGTTTTCTCATTCAATATTAACAAGGCGCCAGGACCTGATCAAATTGATCACAGGATGGTCAGGTGCATCTTTTCAAAAATTCCTAATATTCTGTTGGATATGTACAACAGTCTTTTAAAGTTAAACTATTTTCCTGATGACTGGAAATTGGGAGAGCTCGTGTATTTTAGAAAGGACGGAAAACCCTTGAATGAGAGCTCTTCATATCGCCCCATCACTCTATTACCAATATTCGGAAAAATCTTAGAGAAATTAATTTTAAGACGAATACATCACGCATTAGACAAAACGAATTTCCTATCGGGTAAGCAACACGGCTACACGCAAAATAAATCTGCGTAAACGGCTTTGGAGCAAGTGATTTCATTAGTAGAACAACACAAACAAAATAAACAATACACATCACTGGTGTCACTGGATTTCAGAGGAGCATTTGACAACCTCCCTTGGGACCAGGTGATCCTAGCATTGCAAAGACTAGGTATTTCTAAACAACTCATTAATCTTGTCGTTTCCTTCCTTTCGGGTAGGCGAGCTCAGGTGGACTGGATGGCACCATTTTTGTTGTACATCTTTAGTAAGGGTTGCCCGCAGGGATCGTGTCTCGGTCCTTTTCTTTGGTTGGTTCTGTCGGAGACTTTGTTGGGGACCTTTGATGTACAGGACTGTGAACTGGTGGCATACGCGGATGACGTGATATTACTGATCTGGGCACAGTCGAGACAGCAACTTGAACAAAAAGGTCAGAAAGCTTTAAAATTTATTCAGAATTGGGCAGAAACCAACAAAATAGAAATTTCACATGAAAAATCCTCATCATTAACTTTTGGCAAACCCAAACACCTTAAGCGGGGCCCCACATTTAAACTTCAAGGTAAATCAATAAAATCAGAAACAACACTAAAATACCTGGGGGTAATATTAGATAAACAATTATCATTTCTCCCACATGTGGCACAAAAGAGAGTAGAAATCGGAAAAATAACTCAAAATCTTTATAAATTTTCATTAATCTCAGGTCGACTCCCTCCGGAATTTTTTAAGATTTGGTACTCGGCGATCTTACAAAGGAAACTGGCCTACGCGTGTGCTGTTTGGTTTCCGCGTATGGCGCAATATCACGGTCGTCGACATTTGCTCTCGGCACAAAGGAAAGCTTTGTTGCTGATAACGAGAGCATATCGCAATACGTCAACAAACGCCCTGCAGGTCCTCACAGGTCTCCCCCACTGGATTTGCAGTTGGAGGCGGAGGCGGAGTATTCGGGGACGATTCGTCTTGGCAAGTCAACAGAAAAGTCTTTTGCTCCACTATACTATCCAAAATGCTCAAAATACAAAACATCACCACTAACAAGTGAAATACAAATTTGTGAAATAAACGACTATGTAGGCAAAATTACAATATACACGGACGGTTCCAAAATGTCCGAAGGCACAGCCTCGGCATTTTGTGTGTACGAAAAAAACGAGCAAATCTATACTTGGTTTTTCTTTAAGAAAACAAATAGTATGTGCAACCTTGCCAACTCATAAGAGTGAAGAGTGTTAGACTAGATATCCTCTGAGTAGTTCAATGGTAGCCGCAAACACCGCACCAAAAAAGTGATCTTTTTCTGGAATAGCAACAATTATGACAGGTGTTCCGGGTAGCCAGGTATCTATAGATATTCAGGGCTATACGTATAGTATATAACGGAAAGCTGACAGTTATGCATATATCTTATATAAATTATTGACTTATTACAAACATGATTGTAACTGGTTTCTTTCAAATAAGTAGTATGTGCAACCTTGCCAACTCATAAGAGTGTCAGACTAGATACTAGACAAATACTAGATAGATAGTTCAATGGTAGAACATTGGCGCGCAATGCCAATGGCCCTGGCTCGAATAGAAACCTGGACAGTTTTTCAATCTGTTGGTTTTAAGCCTTACATAGAAAAAATTTAGCAATTATAAATTTATTGGTATTTCAAAAAGGCGTATGCAATTTCTCCGGATCTTATATAATTTGCTTCTATTTCTTAACTTGTTAATTATCATTCACAATTATGTGTTTTATTTGTATTAAATCAATGAAATGCAAAATACTATTCTAAGACTTCAGATGAAATCCTATTTGGACTATATTTAGTTTAAATTCGGCTTCGGCCTATAGCGACCCCATAGGAAGGTCATTAATCTGCTTGTAAAAATGATCATCAAATGAGAAATGACTCTCATGTTTTACTAAGTTGCTTGATCTAATAAATAAGTCTGTCGCTTGGTTTTTCCTAAAATTTTCCTCTAGTTTTTGATTTACTATGTTCGCTATTTCCTTTGTATCCACCTAAGGATGAAAGAGGGGGGGGGGGGGGTGAAAAATTTTATATTGAAGTAACGAAGCGAAAAATAGAGAAGAGAAATAAAAGAAAACAAGGACGATATAAAAAGGAAAGAACAACAACGGTTTTGGCAAGGCTCAATGCAGAAGAGAATATAGAAATTGATATTCAGAGTACCAAAAATCGAGCAAACTACGAGAATTTTAACCATGCCGTAAAGAGAGAGGACATTTTTTTGACATTCCATTAACATACATCTGAACTGTGTGCTTGACGTCAAGCGCCCGCTTATAAATTATCGTCAATATATACAGGGACGAAATAGCACACACAAGGAAATTTACAATACAGAGAAATACAGCCGAGAGCTCCACAAAGGGTGTGCAACGGAGCCAGCGTGATTCGAACCCACTCCCACATACACTCGCAAGCGATTAGCGGTGTGATGCCTTGACCACTCAGCCACGGTGAAGAGGGAGGACGCGGAAATAGTCAGCGAGCACAAAGCGATGAAGGGAATGGAACATGCCCTGGTGGAGCAGGATTGGCGCGAAATGATAAAGAAAAGATACGCATATGAGCAGAGGAAGTGAGCGATTCGAAGCGAGGCCGAACGGAAGACAATGGACTATATTCGAAATCTGGGTTCGAGACTGAAAAAAGTCACGTGATACCGGTAATTTACCCAAAGAATTTGTAACTGATAAGAAGGGAGGCTACTACTGCATTTCGCATGAACTGTTTCACTGGCTGGCGGGGATTTACATTACGTCTACGGAGCCTTTTCTCCTTTACGCTAGAAGTTTTACGTTGACCACGTGATCATAACGTAGATGGAATATCCTTCATTCTAGCTCAGTGCAGAATTGTAAATGGTCCAGGGGGAACTGAAATATATTTTTTTGCTTTTAACACCTTTTATGGTAGTTGAGACTTAGAGAGTTCCAAAGATTTTAATAAACGTATATCATAATAATTTGTTAAATTTTTTGGCTTATACTGAGGATTTGTATAGTATACAGCTCAGGGGTCCGATGAGGAGGAGGATTCATTGATTGTGTGTAGATATGTAAGTATTCCACTTTATACAAGATTAGGGAATTTACCTCAGACGTAATTAGCCTGTACGGGATTGTAGAGATAATTCCATTAAATGGTTCTATCAGGTTGTATTCAAAATTTGTACTCACACATAATAGAAAACATTTCGTGTGCGCTATCCAAGCAAGCGCACGAAAAAGACCACTTACAACGTGACGAAAGTGAAGTGGAACATGTGTCACTTTACGCCTTATGCTCATAGATCCCTGAACTGATTAGCTGTAAGAATCCCTAGTATACGCCAAAAATTGAATGAATTATTATTAAAAAAATGTTTTACATCTATTTTATAGTAGTACCATGCCATTTTCCCTATTGTTTGACTTTTTAACTTTGAAATTTACGATTTTCGAAAAATCCTAACATGATGGTTAAAACTGAAGGTCATGTTAAACAATGCATAAAAATCAATTATCATAAGTTAAAAAACACAACCATCACATCTATTTTATAGTATCAGATTTTTGCTATTTTTTTTACTTTTTAACATCGAAATTTATAGTTTACAAAAAATCCTTACGTGATGGTAAGAAATGAAGGTCATTTCTGCATTCAGCACTAAAAATACATTAGAATCAATTTTTGAAAGCTAAAAAACATGAAACGACCCAAATTCTTCAGGCTAGTGAAATCTTTGAATAAATTAAGTAACGAATAATTCTAATTTCTTATATTAAACAATACCAGTCCGTTTCAAACCTAATGAGAATACCAAGTTCAAGTTCAAGTTCTGACTAGGCAGGGAGGCCTACCTAATGGCTTGAGAACAACAACCCTTACCTGGCTAATTATTTTTACTAAGACTCCCATTTATTCAAAGATTTGAAAAATGTATCACAATATTAATTTCATATAGCAACCCAGTTGTATGAGCGTGCTACTATACAATGCAAGGTATGAATTATATGAGAACTGAATTTTTTTTAATGAAAAAAAAAGTTATTAGAAATTGCACATTCCACACATCCATGTGAATTTTTACAACACTACCTCTAACAGGAAATATTTACATAATAACTACTGGTTACACTGTTAAAACACTATTCTTAAAAATAAGTAAATTGTACTAATTATTGTGTACTTCCCGATCTTAAAATAGCTCCGAGTACTTAACTTTTAAATTTGAAAAACGCATGTACTCATCTTTTTGAGTACATACAGGGACTCGAAAATAAGTACGTATAGAAACGCACATACACTATAAAGGAAAAAAAGCGAAATTACAAAGAACCGACAAATCACCTTTTTTAATTGCGGTAATTTTGAATTGCGAAGAACTACAATCTTTGGAGCAAAGAACAATGATTTTACTATTTTAATTCTTGAAATTCTGTGTATGAGTCGCCCCGTGATTTGAACCCGAGTCCTCTAGGTGGGATACCAGTACTGTACTGACTGTGCTATAAGAGCAGTTACCATGTGGTTCCAAATGACATTTTTTATGTTATCAGCGACGGAAGATCGGTAACAGCAGAGATGAATTTTCCCTTTCTTAAATATTCTAATTTCTAATAAAACAATTTTTAAACTAAATTTTCTTCTTTAACATTTCTAATGAAATTGTAAATATATTTGAAAAGTGTTTATTATAAATTAAAAATCATAACAAAGATAGACATATCTTTAAATATAAGCTTGGAAATCCCTACTGTCAATTCGGTATAAGAAATGGTTTATCAGAAAACTCATATTTTTGAGCACATAGGATTTATACATGAATATTAAGACTTTAAAATACAAAATATATGTATTCATTTCTGCATACATTTATAAATCAAGTATAGGTATACACAACTTGAAAATATCATGTACTCGTTTCTGAATTAATTGTACTTAAAAAAAATCGAGTACAAAGAAATTTTCATTTTTAAGTAAATTAATGCTTCTTTTTGAAGCAATTGTACATAAAAAATATGAGTACATAGAAATGCTCATTTTTAAATAGATTATTTTTAACAATGTACTTCTTTTTGAAACAATTGTACTTAAAAAAATACGAGTACATGGAAGTTCTCATTTTTTAGTAAATTATTTTTGAGAGTGTATGAATATTTTAAAGCACATAATATCATTAACAATAAAACAGAGAATATTTACAAAACAACACAGGATTATAATCAATTATGAAAAAAAAACTATACTGGCATAAATGGTAATTATTAAAAGATTACGTGCTAGAAATAGACAAGATATTACAATTATCTTAATTAAAGCATTAATATGGATATTAACAATAACAAAGTTTTTATCTTGACCGTGCATGATGGCAGGGTGACTATGTACATAATGTCAGTGGTAATAATGTTTTTTATATTAAAACGATAGGATCAATCACTTGGAACTATACTTAAAAAATATATATACCATTAGTCTGCAAGATCCAAGGGTGGCACGTTATTTTGAAATATGTATTGACTGTGTTCTATTAGTCTAATACAGTCAATTATTTTTTGTACAGTTGGATTTTTCCTTACATATGAGAACCATGCAGACAGTGTTGTTGTACGTGGTTTTCTTAAATGGAAATGCGATGTAAGAGTACAGTCCAGCATATAGTGCAGCGATTGTGTCCAGTTGACCACATGTGCACTGGGTGGATGGCGCCTTATCAGACTTGCACAGAAAATATGGAAATTGGTCGTGGTTCGTTGAAAATTTGTAAATGTTCCGATGATATATTAGAAGTGATTCTGATACCTTTGGGAGGAGAGTATGCGTGTAACGTCCCGTAGGTGCGCAGTCCCATTCTTGTTTAGAATAATATTGTTTGCATGGCCATACTTGGTCATTATTACTAAAATCTTAATATCTTGGCAATACTGGCATGAGATATTGCCACAATATTGGAGAGTTTCTACTTATATAATATTGGTGCAATATGTTTCCATTGCAGTGTAAAAACATGTAAGGTATTAAGTACGCATGTAAAGTGGTATTTTGCAGTTATTTTTGTAAAAGTGGACTTAAGTTGATTTTGCTATCACCTGTTAATTTAAATAAAACTGTAAACTTCTGACTCATTTTCTCAATTATTTTTTACTTATTTTTTACAAATTTATGCTAGCGAATATTCATCTATTTCACTGTTTAAAAAAAAAAAAAAAAAAAAAAAAAAAAAAAAAAAAAAAAAGACTAAAATACGGAAATACTAGTGGCAATCGAGATGCCAGTATTATTTTCGTATTTTAACGGAAGTTTTCCCCCGTAAATGCCAAAAAAACGGAAAAATTTCTGTAATTTACGGGGAAAAGTTCCGTTAAAATAGGAAAATAGTACCTGCGTCTCGATTGGAAGTAGTATTTCCGTATTTTAGCCCGTTTTTTGTACAGTTTTGAATTAATGTAAGTCTAAAATTCATTTTAAACAATCACATTTTCGAAATTGTTTTAGAAAAGTTAAATTTAGTTAAATTTTAGAAAAATATAACTTTTTTTCCCGTGTTCTAAAAAGTTGTAAGTATACTTCCAATTCAATTACTAATTTTTAGCCTTTTGAATAAATGTTATGGAAATAAATGATGAAGTTTTACAACTTTAAAGAAGTTTTCTTACATTTGTTTTATATTTTATAAAGTATTCACTGAAGACAAATAAATAAACACTCTGGAAAACTTCTAAAATTTTATACAGGGTTCGTACGGTTCCCGTTATTTTCAGGAAATACATCGGTATATTTTTAGGAAAAATAAATCTAGTTCAAACGCGCAAAATTTCACATTATTTAAGAAAGATTTTCTACAAAAAAAGAGGGGGTTACCGAAGAATTTTCTGTTCTGAAAATCCTAAGACCCATACGAACCCTGTTTTAAAAAATCTATTGTCATATATTTTGTACATCTAATTAGGTAACAATGAAAACAGTTCTGGTGAACTTTTGTGTAATATGTTCCGAATGACGCTAAAATATCAATAAAAGTTATAATACTAACAATAATCCCGAAATCGATCAACTACATTTCACTTGTAAAAAGTCCTTCCGGCCAGTGCAGGGAGGAAGAGGTAGTTTTCAAGTTCCTTATTTTAAAAAAGCCAACTTATATTATTCAAAGACACGAAGCTCAATTTAGTGGAAACCGAATATAGGAGATTCAATACTAATTTTTATCAATACTAAATCATTATGAATGAGAATTTCGCGAAATTAGTCAGCTTTATCCAAGCTGCTTTTATTTAAAGTAACTTATATTTGGCTGAGATGTTGATGTATACTATCCACATGCTTTCTTACATGGAAATAGGCGAATACGTGTGTTATCGCGTGACAAATACAAGGTCGTTTCAAAATGTTAGCCATACTAGAAATTCAAAGTGCTATAATTCAACCATTTTTTAAGATATAAACAAAAGAACAAATTTTCAGAAACAAAATCTGCTCCGGAATCTTTGTATCAAGGCCAAACACATAAAAAAATCTTTTTTATTTTCAAATTTTTCATACCTCATTTTAAATTTTAAATTATTTTTTTTTTTAATGACAACCCTTTTGAAACAAGATGGCGAATGAAGCTGGCCAACGAACTCGGTCGAGACATTAGTATGTACTATGTACAGACCAAGTAACATCCAAATCAGTTCATAAATACGCTTGTTATCGCGTGACAAAAATCAGGTCGTTTTAAAATGTCAGCCACAATAGAAATTCAAAATGCTATAACTCAGCCATTTTTTTAGATATAGACGAAACAAAAACTGTTGTAGAATCTTTGTACTAAGGTCAAACACATACGAAAAAAATCTTTTTCATTTTCCAATTTTTTGGTATCTCATTTTAAATTTTAATTTTTTTTAATTTTTTTAAATGGCCGCCATTTTGAAACAAGATGGCGGATGAAGCTGGCCAAGAAACTCGGTCGAGATATTTGTATGTACTATGTACACACCAAGGTACATCCAAATCGGTTCATAAATACGCCTTTTATCGCGTGACAAAATTCAGGACGTTTCAAAATGTCAGCCACGCTAGAAATTCAAAATGCTATAACTCAGCCATTTTTTAAGATATAGATGAAACAAAAACTGCTCCGGAATCTTTGTATAAAGGTCAAATACATAAGAAAAACATATTTTTCCATTTTCAATTCTTTGGTACCACATTTCAAATTTAAAATTTAAAAAAAAATTTAAATGACCGCCATTTTGAAACAAAATGGCGGATGAAGCTGGCCAACGAACTCGGTCGAGACATTGGTATGCACTATGTACATACCGAATTACATCCAAATCGGTTCATAAATTCGAGAGTTACAGTATGACAAACGTCAGATATATATATATATATATATGGATATATATATATATATATATATATATATATATATATATATATATATATATATATATATCAACTTTTGAACGGAGGGTAGTTTCGGTGTCTGGGGGTCATGATCGATGAAAATATACCAAAATTTTTTGAAATCGCTTTCCTCCGAACGGCTGCAATAGGTAGCTTTTTGTAATCAAAGCTACCTAAAAAAAAATTCTTGTACTAATAATATAAGAATATAAGAAGAGATAATATAGAGGCGAAAATAAGAAGGAAGACTCTGAAATAGATTCAAGTAAAAAAAGAAAAAAAAATCCTGAACTAGGTTAAGGGTGAAGAACTGAATTACTGTCGATTTGATACTTCCAGTAATTGTAAAATTTTTTCCGAATTTTAATTTTGTTCTCTTTTACTTTCTTTTCTGACTGACAAAAGGCTTTTTGAGTGACGATTCTTCTACTTAACATACATCACTGACTTTTGACATTTTTTTTTTTTCTGGAGAATGTGATCTACATTTGAAATAAAGTGAAATGAGGTGTTAATTTAAAAAAGCAAAATATTATTTTATAAATGACAATATTATGTTATAAGTACAATAATAAATTTAAAGACAATCAACTACATCCCATTTATATATAAAAAAAAATGTACTAATATAAGAATATAAGAAGAGGTAATATAGAGGCGAAAATAAGAAGAAAACTACAGTAAACCCTCGATTTAACGGACCTCGGTTCAACGGACTTCGGATTCAACGGACTAATTAAAAAAAATTAAAAATTAAAAATTAAACAAAAATTAAAGTAAAACAAGTGGGTAAGTGTGATCGCAGATCGCACAGAGGGTTTCGTTTAATATCCCTTTTAAAACACTTTATCCTTAAATTAACAAATCAAAATCGTTAATTTAAAATTATTCCCCTCTCCCTAACCTGAAATTCAAATCACGTATTTCAAATTTTTATATTTGACAAATGTCAAATATTTATTTATCACTATTATTTACTGGAAGCCTCCATGATAAAACAGCTTCTAAAACGATGAAACACGCTTCGAAAAAAAAAGTATTACTGCCCCCCTCCCCGTTCCCTACTTGAGAATCAACACGCAACCCTTTTTTAAGCTTTTATATGTAAAAAATCAAGCAATGAACAACGACAAAGCATTTCTTTTTACCATTTTTAAAAAGCGATTTCTCGGTAAAATAAAAAAATATTTATTATATCTGTGGCGACACAATGTCTCGTGATCAAATAAACGAAACCTTAAAAAAAAGGGAAAGAACAGGAAACACCGAAAGCGCGCGCTTTCATTCTCACTGCAGCGTGGTTTTCGTTCTAAGCATGCGCAATGATGCTGGCGACCTACGCGGCCATGTGATATGCTTTTCGTTCTATGCATGCATAAAAGTTGCATATGTGTTAATTCGTTTGTATTTCATTACCAATATTGTATTATTAAAAGTAATGTATTGTGTTTATATATATATATATATACAGTAGTATATACGTATATACAATATATATTTATGTATATACATATACTGTATATATACAATACATGTATATACACTGTATATATTGTATATATATATATTATATATATATATGTAATTTGCACTGTAATAATATATGTATTTACAAGTACGTAATAATATATATATGTACTATAATTACAAAATAATATTATAAATAGTACTTTGCGATTTAACGGACTTTCGATTTAACGGACACATCTTAGTCCCAATTAGTCCGTTAAATCAATGGTTTACTGTACTCTGAAATAGATTCAACTAAGAAAAAAAAATCCTGAACTAGGTTCAGGGTGACGAACTGAATAACTATCGATTTGACACTTCTAGTAATTGTAAAATTTTTCCTGAATTTTATTTTTTGTTCTCTTTACTTTCTTTTCTGACTGACAAAAGGCTTTTTGAGTGACGATTCTTCTACTTAACATACATCACTGACTTTTGACATTTCTTTCTGGAGGATGTGATCTACATTTGAAATAAAGTGAAATGAGGTGTTAATTGAAAAAAGCAAAATATTATTTTATAAATGACAAGATTATGTTATAAATACAATAATAAATTTAAAGACAATCAACTACATCCCATTTATATAAAAAAAAATTGTACTAATATAAGAGTATAAAAAGAGATGATATAGAGGCGAAAATAAGAAGAAAACTACTCTGAAATAGATTCAAATAAGAAAAAAAAAATGCTGAACTAGGTTAAGGGTGAGGAACTGAATAACTATTAATTTGGATATTTCGAGTAATTGTAGAATTTTTCCCGAATTTTATTTTTCGTTCTCTTTTACTTTCTTCTCTGGCTGACAAAGAGCTTTTTCTGTGACGATTCTTCCACTTAACATACATCACCTACTTAAAAATTTTTTTTTTGGAGGATACGATCTACATTCGAAGTAAAATGAAATGAGGTGTTCATTGTAAAAAGCAAAATATTGTTTTATAATACAGCATTATGTTATTAATACAATAATAAATTTAAAGACAATCAACTACATTCTAGTTTTTTTAAAAAATATCCTTTTCTAAATGAGACTAAAATATTTATGTAAGTTATAAATATAACAATATCTCTGAAGATAATCCACTGCATTCCAGTTTACTTTTAAATAACACTTCTACTATCCTTCTGAGGCTATACTAAAAAGGAAAAGAAAAACTAGTCGGATGTGGCAATCCCTAAACTTTTTTCTATCTCATACACGTCAATATTTCCTGAAAAATAAAGCATATCAGTACCACTGGTTAGGTGATTTGCACCAAAATCTAATCAGTAAAAAATTATGTCAAGTTGTAGCTGAATCTGAAGTTTGATGAAAATCCGTGTATTAGTTTTTGAGATAGAACTATTGCGGAAATCGTAAAAACATCTACATAGCAGCGTCACCTTTTGGTCGATTTACTCCAAAATCTAACAGGACAAATTTATGTCGGAGACTAATTGAATCTGAAGTTCGATGAAAATTCATGCATTAGTCCTTGAGATACACTTTTTGTGGAAATCGTGATAAATGCAGCCTAGTAGCGCCACCTGTTGAGTGATTTACACGTAAAACAAAACAACACTAATTTATATCAGGGATTAACAGAATCTGAAGTTTGGTGAAAATTCGTGCATTAGTTCTTGAGATAGAGCAATTGCAATAATCATGAATAATGCCGCATAGCAGCGCCACCTGTTGGGCGATTTACACAAAAAAGTAATCAGCACCAAATTATATCAAGGGCTAACGGAATCTGAAGTTTTATAAAAATCCGTGCATTCGTTCTTGAGATATAGCTATTACAGAAATCGTGAAAAATGCAGCATAGCAGCGCCACCTATTGGGAGAATTACAACGAAAAGCAATCATCGACAGTTTAACTAGGGACTAACTGAATCTAAAGTTTTATTAAATTCCGTTCATTAGTTCTTGAGATAGAGTGCCCAAAAATTTGTGTAACACACAGGCTGACACACTCACAGACATTTTGTAAAAACATGTTTTTCGGGTTCTCTGACCCCTAAAACGTGTAAATCCGTCGAAAACCGGAATTCGAAAATTTTCATGAATCCAATACGTTTTTGTAAATATAGAAGAAAGTAAAAATACCTAAAAACATGTCTTTAAATAGGTTAAAGGTGACTAACTAAATAATATTAGATTTTATCATTCGAGTAAATGTAGAATCTTCCAGAATTTTATTTTTTGTTCCCTTTTACTTTCTTTTCCGCGTGACAAGAGGGTTGTTGAGTTGCAATTCTGCCTCTTTATATAGATCACCAACATATAATATATTTTAAGGAGAATGTGGTCCATATTTGAACAAATATCAAATGTGGTGATATTTGGGTAAAACAAAGTATATTGTAAATGACGCTAAAGTATCAATATAAGTTATAAATACAATAATAATTCTGAAGATTAATCAAATTCTTTCCAGTATTTTTAAAATAGCGGGTGACGAACTGAATAACTATCGATTTTATATTGCGAGTAAATGTAGAATTTCCCATAATTTTATCTTTTGTTCTCTTCAATTCCTTTTCTGAGTGACAAGAGGGTCTTTGAGTGAAGATCATCTACTTTTAACATTTTTTATTTATTTATTTATTTATTTATTTATTTATTTATTTATTTGTAGAGGATGTGGTCTAAATTTGAAAAAAAGTCGAATGTCGTATTATTTGAATAAGACAAATTATCATTTTCTAAAAGACGCTAAAATATCAATATAAGTTTTAAATACAATAATATCTCTGAAGTTTATTCAAATGCACTCCAGTTTTTTTTTTTAAATAGTGCATGACGAACTGAATAACTATCTATTTTATATTGCTAGTAAATGTAGAATTTCCCAGAATTTTATCTTTTGTTCTCTTCACTTCCTTTTCTGAGTAACAAGAGGGATTTTGTGTAAAGATCATCTCCTTTTAACATTTTTTTGTAGAGGATGTGGTCTAAATTTGAAAAAAAAGTCAAATGTAGTATTATTTGAATAAAACAAATTATCATTTTACAAAAAATGCTAAAATATTAAAATAAGTTATAAATACAATAACTCTGGAGAAAATCAACAAAACTCCTGGATTACTTTTAATATAACATTTTTACTATCCTTTTCAGCAAAAATAAAAAGAAAGACTTCAGAAAAAACCTTAACTAAAATTCCTGAACTAAGTTACTTGTGACGAAATGAATAACTATCTATTTGATGTTGCGAATAACTGTAGAATTTCCCGAAAATTTATTTTTTGTTCCCTTTACTTTCTCTCATGAGTGACAATAGAACTGCTGAGTAGCGATTCTTTCACGTAAGGCTGTTAGTCACCCAGCTTCCGAATTCCTCTCGGTAATGTTAAGTCTATGGGTATTTGATTAATTTTTCTATTCAAAATATCTCCTCAGGAAATTAATATTTTTAACATTTTCTTTCAGTGTTCTCTTCTCAAAGGATGTCACATTTTTTCTTAGTTCTCAAAATATTTCTAAAATCTTTTCTTAATTTAATATTTTATGTTCTAAAAACTGTCGAACTGGGAGTAAAATTTTAACACTTCATGTGAAACTAAGCGTAGATTTTAGAAATATTTTGAAAACTAAGAAAAAAGAGACATACTTTAAGAAGAGTACACAGAAAAAATAAGTTAAAAATATTAACTTCCCGAGGGGATATTTTGATTATAAAAATGCACCAAGCGCCCATAGACTTAACATTACCGAGGAGAATTCGGAAGCTGAGTAACTAGCAGCCTTAACATATTACAACACCGCCTTTTAAAACTTTCCCTCCAGGATGTGGTCTACATTCAAGATAAACATAAAAGCCAAATGTGGTTTTATTTGAACTACACAAAATACTATTTTATTGTTCAAAATATAAAATGCCACTAAGTCCATATTTGAACGAATATCAAATGTGGTGATAGTACTATAAAACAAAGTATACTCTAAATGACGCTAAAATAGCAATACAAGTTATAAATACAAAACTAAATCTGAAGATAAAGAAATTCTTTCCAGTATTTTTTTAATAACGGGTGACGTACTTTGAATAACTATCGATTTTATATTGGGAGTGAATGCAGAATTATCCGAAATTTTCTCTTTTGTTCTGTTTACTTTTTTTTTGAGTGACAAGAGGGATTTTCAGTAACGTTTCTTTCTCTTTAGATGTATCACCGACTTTTAGTATTTTTTTCTAGAGGATGTGGTCTACATTCGAAAGAAAAAGTCAAATGTGGTGTTATTGAAATAAAACAAATTATCATTTTATAAAATACACTAAATAACAATAAAAGTTTTAAGGGGGTCCGGGACACAATTTTGCAAAAACATTTTATTTCATAAAAAAATTCTGTGTTTTTTTCCTGCTTAAAATGACATATAAATCATGTTTCTATCTGAATTAGAACAAAAAATATTAATTTTTCGTTTTGGTTTGTTTTCAAAATCTAGCTTTCAAGCAATGGCTGTCATGGAAACGGTTTCTTGTAAAAATGCGTTTTTCTTCATGATAGTTTTTTCACCATTTCTCATATTTAAATTCTTATAGGTCGAGGACCAATGAAGATATAGGGTTCAAACTTGGAACATATCTTTTTCAATTGTTTTACTTCAATTTCGATTTAGCATATTTGAAAAAAATATTTATTTTTGAAAATATGATTTTTTTTTAAGTTCCACCACTTTTTTTTAATTTTTTTGGTTAAAAATTTTTAATTTTTTTAAAATTAATATTTTAAAAAAGGGTGAATCAAAATTAAATCTTATATATTTTTGTTTATTTAATTGAAAAAATTGAAATTCTATAAATAATATTTCGAGTTATAACGATTTTAAATTACCCTACTTTTTGAATAAATTTTAAATTTATTTTTTTTTTTAATTCTGAGAAGTTTTATCATGGGATTTTGTTTACAAATGATAAGGTTAACCATCACAAAAAAATTCAGAATTTTAACTCAATAAATAAAAATTATTTTAAAATGTGTCCCGGACTCCCTTAAGTAAAATAATATTAATAAAAGTTATAAGTAAAATAATAATTATAATGTTAATCATTTAAATTCCGGGATTATTTTTTAAATAAATTTCAATTATCCTTTTACAGCAAAAATAAGAAGAAAGACTAAAAAAAAAAACAAATCTAAATTAAAATTCATGAACTAGGTTACTCGCGATGAACTGAATAGCTATCGATTTGATGTTGCGAATAAATGCAGTATTTTCCGAAATTTTATTTTTTGTTCTCTTTACTTTCTTTCCTGAGTGACAAGAGGATTGTTGAGTAGCGATACTTTCACTTAACATACATCACCGCCTTTTAAAACTTTCCCTCCAGGATGTGGTCCACTTTCGAATTAAACATAAAAGCTAAACATGGTTTTATTTGTAATACACTGCTCAAAACAATTAAAGGATATTGCAGTTTTAGGTGGATTTTGTATCTGGTAAACTGTTTAGCTGATTGATACATGGTCGACAGACATAGTAGGTTATATGAGAATAAATTACACATGTTTGGCAGAAAAAAATGCATTTTATTGCGCATTTGTGTACTAAAGGAAAAAAACACAATATGTGCATATGAGAAAAAAAGAATAAGAAAAGGTGTTTTCTTCAAAGAAAATCATTTTCAGTAGGGGGTATGGTTTCCACGGGCGGCCAGAACGTTGAACACCTTTGAGGCATGGACTCAATGAGGCTATTAATGACGAGTTGGGGTATTCTGCCCCACTCTTCCAGAAGAGTTCTTTCCAGTTCTTGGAGAGTTTGTGGGGGTTGTTGGCGGCCAGAAACTCGTCTTCCTAGAGCGTCCCAAACGTGCTCGATTGGATTCATGTCTGGAGAACACGGTGGCCATTCCATTCGAACGATTCCTTCCTCGAAAAGGAAATCCTCTACCAGGTTTGCACGATGTGGCCTGCAGTTATCGTCCATTAAAATGAAGTTATCTCCGATTGCTGCAGCGTAAGGGAGTACAATAGGTCTGAGGATCTCATCCCTATATCGGCGACCAGTCAGAGCTCCATCTCGAATGATGTAGAGGTCAGTGCGCCCGTCAATGGAGATGCCACCATACACCAACACTCCTCCACCGCCAAATCTGACACTTTCGTGCACGAACGCAGGATTATTCCTACTGCCACGGTCCCTCCAGATGAAAATACACCTATTATCCGGATGCACAGAAAAACGGGACTCGTCAGAAAACAGAATATTGCTCCATTCATTTCTCCTCCAGTTGACATGCTCGGTTGTCCACTCCCTGCGGTCGCGACGATGCCTTGATGTTAATCTAACACATACCATCGGTCGGCGAGCATACAGACCTACAGCATGGAGCCGGTTTAGGACAGTCTGAGTTGAAATCGTGGTGCCTGTAGCCGAGCGAAGGTGTTGTTGGAGAAGAGTAGCGTTCATGGTTCGGTGTCTCCGAGCTGTTAACACTAAATACTGATCTTCATTGGGCGTTGTTGCCCGTCTACGACCTTGCCCTGGTCTTCGGCCTGCACATCCACTCTCCAAAAAACGGTTCCAGATCCTGGAAACGACACTTTGTGACACTCCAATGGCTTGCGCTACTTCGGCTTGAGTTTGGCCCCCTTCTAACCTACCAAAAATTCTCAAAGCTTCTGAATCTGTCAAATGACTTCGCTGAGACATCGTACTCATCGAAACAAAGCAATCACTGAATGCCGATCATCCTTGTCTTCTTTCTCTTTTATCCAGTTGAAAGTCAAATTTCATTCGCTGCCGCTGAAGCGACGTTTTTGACGTCGAACTCAAAATTTGCATACTCCACAGTTTGAAAACCAGAAAAATTTGCATTTGTGATTCTCTTCTTCTATTTTCGGCAAAAAAAATCGTTTATATCTTTATTTTATATAAAACTTCAAATATCCTTTAATTGTTTTGAGCAGTGTATACAAAACACTATTTTATTGTTAAAAATATAAAACTCCACTAAGTCCATATTTGGACAAATGTCAAATGTGGTGATAGTTGAATAAAGTAAAGTATACTGTAAATGACGCTAAAATATCAATATAAGTTATATAAGTTATAAATACAATAATAATTCTGATGATAATGAGATTCATTCCAGTTTTTTTTTTATATATATATAACGGGTGACGTACTTTGAATAACTATCGATTTTATATTGCGTCTAAATGCAGAATTATCCGGAATTTTACCTTTTCTTTTCTTTACTTTTTTTTGAGTGACAAGAGGTATTTTGATCAAAGACTCTTCCTCTTTAGATACATCACCGACTTTTATTTTTTTTTCCACTAGAGGATGTGGTCTACATTCGAAAAAAAAAGTCAAATATGGTGTTATTGGAATAAAACAAATTATCATTTTATAAAATACACTAAATATTAATAAAAGTTATAAGTAAAATAATAACTCTGAAGTCAGCCATTTTTAAAATAACATTTCAACTATCCTTTTACGGCAAAAATATTAAGAAAGACTAAAAAACAAACCTAAATTAAAATTCATGAACTAGGTTACTCGTGAT
This sequence comes from Maratus speciosus, assembly GCA_963932465.1. Lineage (NCBI taxonomy): Eukaryota > Metazoa > Arthropoda > Arachnida > Araneae > Salticidae > Maratus > Maratus speciosus. The sequence goes on along the minus strand of OZ010787.1, from coordinate 642,928,472 downwards.
GAACTGAATAGCTATCGATTTGATGTTGCGAATAAATGCAGTATTTTCCGAAATTTTATTTTTTATTCCCTTTACTTTTTGCCCTGAGTGACAAGAGGATTGTTGAGTGGCGATACATTCACTTAACATACATCACCGCCTTTTAAAACTTTCCCTCCAGGATGTGGTCTACATTCGTAATAAACATAAAAGCCAAATGCGGTTCTATTTGAACTATACAAAATACTAGTTTATTGTTCAAAATAAAAAATGCCTCTGTTTTTCCTCTTTTAGGAAAAAGTAAAATCTTTCGATAATCCAAATTACTTCACTAAGATGCTTTTTTCTCCACAGTTTTATTCTATCTTTCAAATGATCTAAAAAAAAAATGCGTCTTCATGCGACATTTTGTGTGAAATTATAATTCGGCTAATAATGTATTTACATCTTATATATCATACATAACTGTGATTTTCGTAAAAACTCGGTATAAAGAAAAATAGTGTCTGTCAACACATAAATTTTCTGTTGTTTACAACTTCTGGCGAAAAAAAACTTCGTATTGTACAGGAATCATATACACTATAAAAAAAATCTCTCAAATTAACAGAAAAAAAAACTGTCAATATTGGCGCCAGTGGAAAACCATTTAATTTACAGAAAATATCTGCAATTTTTCATTAAAACAGTTTTTCTCTGTAAAAAAATATATATATTTCTCTGTAAAAATTACAAAATTCAACTTTTTTTTTTTTACAGAAAAACCCGTTTTTTCATAAAACAGTTTTTTTTTTTTTTTTGTAAAAACTACAATTTTTTTCTGTAAAAATTACAGATTTTGTTTACAATGTATGCTAATACCTTATACAACGAATCCAATTTCTTAATTCAATATTTCACAAAACATTTTATAATTATGAAAGAAAGGTTTATCTTATTTCATATTATCCCAAGCGATTTCATTACGAAAATTTAATATTTTATGAAAAATATTTATTTTCGAGCGTAATAAAAATGAAATCGACTTTAGATAAAACAAGGGCGTAAAATTATGCGTCAAGCTTAGATTATAAAGCAATTTCCAACATTCAGAACGTTGTAAAAAAAAAAAAAAAAAAAAAAAAAAAAAAAAAAAAACTTTACAGTTTATTAAGGTGAAAGATGTCTAAGTAAACTACATAGAAAATGCATAACGCATTTAAATACCCAATTTCTCCAAATACCATGAATGGTCGGGAAAATAACCGTATATTTGTGTGCAGCTCTGTATATGATCTATAGATTTGTATGTATACTACTTAGTATGCTAAATGTTAGTTCAATTAAATGCATAGCACAGTTGAAAATTCCCATTCTGCAATTTCATTCAATAAGCGGAGATGTAATTCAGATCTGTCGTGTAGCCCTGTATGGGATCTATAGAATTTATACACACCAAGTAATATGCAAAATATAGTTAAATTTTAAAACGCATACCAAAATAGAAAACGCACTTCCAGCAATTATTCTTCATAGGCTGTACTGTAGCCAAATACTTTTGTGTGTCCCTGTAAATGAACTATAAACTATATGCATCGTGGACAAAGTTTATCGTTCATTTAGAGCCCTACAGTTAGTGTCCAGATTCTACAGTTAGCGTCTTGTAGTACACTAAAATGACATGTATAAATTTCAATATGCTTAAAGCAGTGTAATATCATTAAAATACACAGTGAACAATTTCCCCCCATAGGCTATAATGTATGGAATTCTTTTGAGTGTCCCTGTAAAGGAACCCTAAATGCTAAACTCTCCATTTTAATTACCAAACCTGCCATAGTAAACCCCAGCAAACTATATCAATTTCATTCCAACCTGACTATATTTATGTGAGATACAGCATGGACAGACAGACAGGCGGATGGACAGACAGACAATCAAACATAGAAACAGAATTCATAAACACTTTTCAACTATGCTGAAAATTGTTAAAAAAGAAACTTTCGAGAAGCAAATTTGAATAAACCGAAGATTACTGTACATGATGAAGTTTCTGTAGTAAATATTGTAAAAAAGAAATACTTAAGGAACAAAATAAGTAACTATTTGTAATTTATTTTTTCTAATATATTTTTTGACGCTTAAAACATTGTGAGTTTACAACTTTTTTATACCTTAACTTAACATGGTATATTAAACTGGCACTAAGTTACGGTAGCGCAGTACAATGTTGCACTACAATTATAAAATTTTACGGAATTTTAATGGATTAAAAAATAATAGAAGGCCTAGAAAAATACATATACGCTTTATGCTTTATGCAAAGATTAAAGAGAGAAATATTATACAATAAATGAGGACGTAAGTTTCAAAATCCGCATTATCCAAAATTTAAACAATCGTGTTTTAGGTAGCTTTCATTACAAAATCTACCTATTGCAGCCGTTCGGAGGAAAGCGATTTCAAAAAATTTTCGTATATTTTCATCGATCATGACCCCCAGACCCCGAAACCACCCTCCATTCAAAATTTATATATATATATATATATATATATATATATATATATATATATGACCTATGTCACACTGTAACTCTCGTAATTATGAACCGATTTCGATGTAATTCGGTGTGTTCATGGTACATACTAATGTCTCGACCGAGTTCGTTGGCCAGCTTCATACGGTGTTTTGTTTCAAAATGGCGGCCATTTAAAATTTAAAAAAAAAATTAAAATTTGAAATGTGGTACCAAAAAATTAAAAATGGAGAAATATTTTTTTCTTATGTATTTGACCTTTATACAAAGATTCCGGAGCAGTTTTTGTTTCGTCTATATCTTAAAAAAGGCTGAGTTATAGCATTTTAGGTAGCTTTCATTACAAAAAGCTACCTATTGCAGCCGTTCGGAGGAAAGCGATTTAAAAAATTTTTGGTATGTTTTCATCGATCATGACTCCCAGACCACGAAACCACCCTCCGTTCAAAATTGATATATATATATATACATATATATTGGGTGGGTAGATGTTAGAGTACGGAGGAGGGTGGTGTTGTTTGGATAATACGCTATGGTTAATTTAAAAAAAAATGGGGTTATGTATTATCACTATATTTTTAATACGTATTTTATAAGGATGTTGATTTGATATTTTATTTGTAATTGGTGACTTTCATTAATATTATATTTATCTTAATTAAAGTTTTATCTTATTTACAATCATTTGTTATTAAATTTTAATTTAATTAGGACAATATCATATTAATTACTAATAGTATGCCATTTTTATAGTGATTAATATACATATAAGTATATTCAATATAACTAAAGTTGTACTGTATGTATTAAAATTGGGTAAATATTTTTATTATTCCTCTATTATTTTTAATATTGATCTATTTTCACTTTGTGTTATAAAATTTATTATCGGTTTAATGTGATTGGATGTCCCACATTCATACTTTTTGGATTTTTATGGCTGTATGAAAATAATTCACACACTATATTTGAGATTTATAGGTAATGGGAATTTAAGTATCTGATAATCTTCTATATACTTCCATATGTTTTTTATTTCCAGTTCATTTTATAATTATCTTATATATAATAGTTATTATTAACGATTTTTATATTATTTTTAATATATACTTATATTAATTATTATTGAATTTATTTTATTTTATAGCATATAGCTATATGCTATATATTATCAATGTTATATAATTATTTAAATTCTTAGTGTAGTTTAAATGAGTAAGATAATAGAATATTTTGAATGCTTTTTTAAAAATTTTATTAACAATAGTTTTTAAAAATATATATAGTGTGGTTTATATTAGGTTTATAATTATCTATATATAAGGATTTGTTTGGTTTTGCTGTTGATAAATTTTTTACATTCAAAGGCTTTCAATTGTTCATCTTGTGACATTTGAATAATAAAAATACTACTATATGGCAGCACCAAAATTTGTCTTTTGACGATAAGTTATAAATTTTGTCTTTTGCAGCTCCTTTTCAGTTATAATTTCCTACACCAGGTGGAATTTTTAGCTAAATTTTGACGATATTGTTAAATAGTAATTAAGTAATTTAATAGTGAATTTTAGTTATTTTAAATAATGTAATTACTTTCTATTTATTTTATTTTATTTTATATTTTATTAACTGTATTTATCATGGTATTTCAAAATGTATTAACTGCATCCTTTGGTATCAATTACTGTGATTTCTTAACTGTTTTATTCACCTTAATGTTTACGATATTATGGTAGCCATGTGCTTGTGGATATATTGGAAAATACTGAAATATTAATCGGTATGTTGTGTATTACTTCTATTTTATATCCTATAAATATTTAAACAGGTTTTATTGATTTTTCCATTTCATATTATTTGTTTCTATTATGTTTTCATTTTTAATCTATTCACTTGATTATAATGGTTGTTCAGACACAGAGAAAAATAATTTTTAGCTTTAGCTTTTTTTTTTTTTTATCACAGAAAAAAAACATATTGCTTATATCATTGAATTCTGTGCCCTTAAAAACGTAATTCAATATATAAGCTTTTCCATTATTTGTCGGTCTCCACTTTCTTCTTTTTTCTTCCATAATAATTCTTATAATAAATTATTTGGCACTTTTTTTTTATACTTACAGTATATATATATATATATATATATATATCTGACCTATGTCACACTGTAACTCTCGTATTTATGAACCGATTTGGATGTAATTTGTTGTGTACATAGTACGTACAAATGTCTCGACCGAGTTTGTTGACCAGCTTCATCCGCCATTTTGTTTCAAAATGGCGGCCATTTAAAAATTTTTAAAAAATTTAAAATTTGAAATGTGGTACAAAAAAATTGAAAATGGAAAAATATTTTTTCCTTATGTATTTGACCTTTATACAAAGACCCCGGAGCAGTTTTTGTTTCGCCTATATCTTAAAAAAGTCCTTCCGGCCTGTGCCGGGAGGAAGAGGTAGCGTCATATTCCTTAATTTAAAAAAGCCAGCTTATATTATTCAAACGCACAAAGCTCAATTTAGTGGAAACCGATTATATGAGATTCAATACTAATTTTTATTAATACAAAATCATTATGAATGAGAATTTAGCGAAATTAGTCAGCTTTATCTAAGCTGCTTTTATTTAAAATAACTTATATTTGGTTGCCAAATTCGGCGACACATTGGAGTGCCTGCCATTTTAAGACAACAAGGTGGATGAGGCTAACCAGTAAACTTGGTCGAGACCTTAGTAATTCCTGTGCACATGCTCACTCACATCGGAATAGGTTGATATATACGAGTGCTGTCGCAGGCAAAAAATCATATTTTTAAAAATGTCACCCGCATTATAAATTCAAACTGCTATATCTGAGCCATTTTTTAAGATAAATTCAAAACAAAAAATGCGCCGGAATCCTTATATCAAGGTCAAATACTTAAAAAAGAAACCTTTTTCAATTTCTATTTTTTTTTTCACCTTACTTTAAATATATATATATATTTTTTTACTGGCTGCCATTTTGAAACAAGATGGCTGATAAAGCTGACCAGCGAACTTGGGCAAGACATTGCTATATACTATCCACATGCCTTCTTACATCGAAATAGGTTAATAAATACACGTGTTATCGCGTGACAAATATAAGATTGTTTCAAAATATCAGCCATGCAAGAAATTCAAAGTGCTATAATTCAACCATTTTTTTAAGATATAGACGAAACAAAAACTGCTGCGGAATCTTTGTATCAAGGTCACACGCATAAAAAAAATCTTTTTCATTTTCCAATTTTTTGATACTTTTAAAATTGTTTAAATTTTTTTTTTTTAATGGCAGCCCTTTTCAAACAAGATGGCGAATGAAGCTGTCCAACGAATTCGATCTAGACATTGGTATGTACTATGTACACACCAAGTTACATCCAATCGGTTCATAAATACTCCTGTTATTGCGTGACAAAAAGCAGGTCGTTTCAAAATGTCAGCCACAATAGAAATTAAAAATGCTATAACTCAGCCATTTTTCTAGATACAGACGAAACAAAATCTGTTCCGGAATCTTTGTATTAAGGTCAAACACATACAAAAATAATCTTTTTCATTTTCCAATTTTTTGGTACCTCATTTAAAATTAAATTTTTTGAAATTTTTTTTAAATGGCCGCCATTTTGAAACAAGATGGCGGATGAAGCTGGCGAACGAACTCGGTCGAGACATTGGTATGTACTATGTATACACCAAGGTACATCCAAATCATTCATAAATACGCCTGTTATCGCGTGACAAAAATCAGGTCGTTTCAAAATGTCAGCCACGCTAGAAATTCAAAGTGCTATAACTGCTCCGGAATCTTTGTATCAAGGTAAAACACATTAAAAAAAATATTTTTTAATTTTCAATTTTTTGGTACCACATTTCAAATTTTAAATTTTTAAGAAAAAATTAAATGGCCGCCATTTTAAAACAAGATGGCGGATGAAGCTGGCCAACGAACTCAGTCGAGACATTGGTATGTACTATGTATACACGAAATTTCATCCAAATCGGTTCATAAATACGAGAGTTACAGTGTGACAAAGATCAGATATATATATATATATATATATATATATATATATATATGGATATATATATATATATATATATATATATATATATATATATAAACTTTTGAACGGAGGTTGGTTTCGGGGTCTGGTGGTCATGATCGATATATACCAAAATTTTTTGAAATCGCTTTCCTCCGAACGGCTGCAATAGGTAGATTTTTGTAATGAAAGCTACCTAAAATATGTGAGTTATAGCATTTTGAATTTCTAGCGTGGCTGACATTTTGAAACGTCCTGAAATTTGTCACGCGATAAAAGGCGTATTTATGAACCGATTTGGATGTAACTTCGTTTATACATAGTACATACCAATGTCTCGACCGAGTTCGTTGGCCAGATTCATCCGCTATCTTGTTTAAAAATGGCGGACATTTAAAATTTTAAGAAAAATTTAAATTTGAAATGTGGTGCCAAAAAATTGAAAATTGAAAAAATATTTTTTTTTCTTATGTGTTTGACCTTGATAAAAAGATTCGGGAGCAGTTTTTGTTTCGTCTATATCTTAAAAAATGGCTGAGTTTTAGCATTTTGAATTTCTCTTGTGGCTGACATTTTGAAACGTCCTGATTTTGTCACGTGATAACAGACGTATTTATGAGCCGATTTGGATGTCGTTGGTGTGTACATAGTACATACAAATATCTCAACCGAGTTCGTTGAACAGCTTCATCCGCCATCTTGTTTAAAAATGGCGGCCCGTTAAAAAATTAAAAAAAATTAAAATTTAAAATGAGATACCAAAAAATTGGAAAATGAAAAATATCATTTCTTATGTGTTTGACCTTAATACAAAGATACCGGAACATGTTTTGTTTCGTCTATATCTAAAAAAAATGGTTGAGTTATAGCATTTTGAATTGCTATTGTGGCTGACATTTTAAAACGACCTGATATTTGTCACGCGATAACAGGCGTATTTATAAACCGATTTGGATGTAACTTGGTCTGTATATAGTACATACTAATGTCTCGACCGACTTCGTTGGCCAGCTTCATTCGCCATCTTGTTTCAAAAGGGTTGCCATTTAAAAAAAAGTAATTTAAAATTTAAAATGAGGTATTAAGAAATTGGAAAATGAAAAAGAATTTTTTTATGTGTTTGGCCTTGACACAAAGATTCCGGAGCATTTTTTGATTCTGAAAATATGTTCTTTTGTTTATATCTTAAAAAATGGTTGAATTATAGCCTTTGAATTTCTAGCATGGCTAACACTTTGGAACGATCTTGTATTTGTCAAGCGATACCACACGTATTCGCCTATTTCGATGGAAGAAGGCATGTGGATAGTATACATCAATGTCTCGACCATGTTCGCTGGCCAGGTTCATCAGCCATCTTGTTTCAAAATGCCGGCCATTAAATTAAAAAATATATATATTTAAAGTGAGGTGCAAAAAAATTAGAAATTTAATAAGGTTTCTTTCTCAAGTATTTGACCTTGATATAAGGATTTAAGAGCTTTTTTGTTTGTCTTTATCTTAAAATATGTCTCAGATATAGCAGTTTCAATTTCTAATGTGGGTGACATTTTGAAAAATCTGATTTTTTGCCTGCGACAGCACTCGTATATATCAATCGCTTCCGATGTGAGTGAGCATGTGCACAGCAATTACTAAGGTCTCGACCAAGTTTACTGGTTAGCCTCATCCACCATGTTGGCTTAAAATGTCAGGCACTTTAAGAAATCGCCGAATTTGGCAGCCAAATATAAGTTACTTTAAATAAAAGCAGCTTGGATAAAGCTGACTAATTTCGCGAAATTTTCATTCATAAGTATTTAGTACTGATAAAAATTAGTATTGAATCTCCTACATTCGGTTTCCACTAAATTGAGCTTCGTGTGTTTGAATAATATAAGTTGGCTTTTTAAAAATAAACATTATGAAAGCTACCTCTTCCTCTCGGCACTGGCCGGAAGGAGTTTTGAATTTCTAGCGTGGCTGACATTTTGAAACGTCCTGAATTTTGTCACGCGATAAAGGCGTATTTATGAACCGATTTGGATGTAACTTCGTTTATACGTAGTACATACCAATGTCTCGACCGGGTTCGTTGGCTAGCTTCATCCGCCATCTTGTTTAAAAATGGCGGCCATTTAAAAAGTTTTTAAAAATTTAAAATTTGAAATATGGTTCCAAAAAATTGAAAATGGAAAAATATTTTTTCTTATGTATTTGACCTTGATAAAAAGATTCGGGAGCAGTTTTTGTTTCGCCTATATTTTAAAAAATGGCTGAGTTGCAGCATTTTGAATTTCTAGCGTGGCTGACATTTTGAAACGTCCTGAATTTTGTCACGCGATACAAGGCGTATTTATGAACCGATTTGGATGTAACTTCGTTTATACATAGTACATATCAATGTCTCGACCGGGTTCGTTGGCTAGCTTCATCCGCCATGTTGTTTAAAAATGGCGGCCATTTAAATTTTTAAGAAAAATTTAAATTTTAAATGTGGTTACAAAAAATTGAAAATTGAAAAATTATTTTCTTCTTATGTGTTTTACCTTGATAAAACGATTCGGGTGCAGTTTTTGTTTCGTCTATATCTTAAGAAATGGCTGAGTTATAGCATTTTTAATTCCTAGCGTGGCTGACATTTTGAAACGTCCTGATTTTTGTCATGTAATAACAGGCGTATTTATGAACCGATTTGGATGTACAATGGTGTGTAGATAGTACATACAAATATCTCGACCGAGTTCGTTGGCCAGCTTCATTCGCAATCTTGTTTCAAAATGGCGGATATTTAAAAATATTTAAAAATTAAAAAAATTAAAATGAGACACCAAAAAAATGGAAAATGAAAAAGATTTTTTTTGTATGTGTTTGACCTTAATATAAAGATTCCGGAACAGTGTTTGATTCGTCTATATTTTTAAAAAAATGGCTGAGTAATAGCACTTTGAATTTCTATTGTGGCTGACATTTTAAAACTACCTGATTTTTGTCACGCGATAACAGGCGTATTTACGAACCGATTTGGATGTAATTTGGTCTGTACATAGTACATACCAATGTCTCGACCGAGTTCGTTGGCCAGCTTCATTCGCCATCTTGTTTCAAAAGATTTGCCATTTAAAAAAATTAAATTTAAAATTTAAAATGAGGTATTAAAAAATTGGAAAATGAAAAAGATTTTTTTATGTGTTTGGCCTAGAGACAAAGATTCCGGAGCAGTTTTTGTTTCTGAAAATTTGTTCTTTTGTTTATATCTTAAAAAATGGTTGAATTATTGCACTTTGAATTTCTAGCATGGCTAACATTTTGAAACGATCTTGTATTCGTCACGCGATAACACACGTATTCGCCTATTTCGATGTAAGAAGGCATGTGGATAGTATACATCAATACCTCGACCAAGTTCGCTGGCCAGATTCATCAGCCATCTTGTTTCAAAATGGCGGCCATTAAATTAAAAAAATATATATCTATTTAAACTGAGGTGCAAAAAAATTAGAAATTGAAAATGGTTTCTTTCTTAAGTATTTGACCTTGATATAAGGATTCAGGAGCACTTTTTGTTTGTCTTTACCTTAAAAAATGGCTCAGATATAGCAGTTTCAATTTCTATTGTGGGTGACATTTTGAAAAATCTGATTTTTTTGCACTCGACAGCACTCGTATATATCAACCGATTCCGTTGTGAGTGAGCATGTGCACAGCAATTACTAAGGTCTCGACCAAGTTCACTGGTTAGCCTCATCCACCATGTTGTCTTAAAATGGCAGGCACTTTAAGAAATCGCCGAATTTGGCAGCCAAATATAAGTTACTTTAAAGAAAAGCAGCTTGGATAAAGCTTACTAATTTCGCGAAATTCTCATTCATTATATTGATAAAAATTAGTATTGAATCTCATATATTCGGTTTCCACTAAATTGAGCTTCGTGTGTTTTAATGATATAAGTTGGCTTTTTTTAAAAAACAAGGAATATGAAAGCTACCTCTTCCTCACGGCACTGGCCGGAAGGACTTTTTTTCTCTCAGTCTATTCTATTGGCAAACCTGCACCGGAAAAACAGAATATCTGTGAAAAATCTATTTTATTTTGTATTTCTTCCATTGTAATATCTTAGTTTACAATGTAAACCGATGGACACAGTCAGAGATTTTTCACAATTCCCCGAAAATTTGATTTTCTGGATAAGGCGAGTTTTGAAACTTACGTCTTCATATGCCATGTGCTTTTACCGGGTGTCCCAAAAATGACTGATGGATTTTAAAATTCAATAACTTGCAAACGGTGACAGATATTAAAAAACTTCTTGCAAGAGGTTTATATATGATGTCAGAAGTTTTTTTACTGTGATTCTTGATTTTAGTTCGAATTTCAAACAATAGATGGCACTGTGAGCAATAGGTGCTCAGTCCAGACCCGATTTTTGGTACTTAGGGATCCATTCTATACATTTTAATCTCCTTTTTTCGCGTGGAAGATGAGAGAGGCTGAAAAATCGAGCCTGGATTTAGCGGTTATTGCTTGCAGCGCCATCTATCGATGCTATTTGTAACTAAAACTGAGAATCGCAGCATAAAAACTCCTGACATCTTACATAACACTCCTGTTTAATTTTTTAATATCTGTCACCGTTTGCAAGTTATTGAATTTTAAAATCCATCAGTCATTTTTGGGACACCCCCGGTATAATCGTTTAATATGCTTATACAGGGTGTATCTGAAATGCTTCAACAAACTTAGGGGGATGATAGTACTCCTCAAGACGAACAAAAATGCAGTGAACACAGGGTCGCAAATCACTTATTGAGTCACAAATACAGAGGTTTCACCCTAAATGAAGTCAGCTTGTCGTTAATAATTTTGCGAAAAATTAAAATATTGCAATAAAAATATATCGATATGTTCCTTATTTTGTATGAAATGGGATAACATCACAAAAAAGTGGTAGAAGTTTCCACTTTACGCGCCAGCCGTATTTTCTGGACGCTCCCCATTTTGGACTGTAATGATCAGTTCATAGGGTATCATCGATTGTGCGAGTACCCTGTTTTTTTCAGAAATTTCTGTGATATTATCACATTTCATACAACATAAGGTACCTATCGTCACATTTTTATTAGAATATTTTAATTTTTTACAAAATTAGTACCGACAAGCCGACTTCAGTTAGGGTGAAACACCCTATATTTCTGACTCAGTAAGTGGTTTGCGATCCCATGTTCCATTGCATGTTTTGTTCGTCTTGATGAGTACTATCATCCCCCTAAGTTTGTTAAAGCATTTCAGATACACCCTGTATAGATGTGCCAGCTATTTCGGTATTGATCAAAAATGCCAATTTCTGAAATTCACTTTTCATTAGTAAGACCTTAGATTTTCAGTAATTTCCAGAAATAATAATTTCTCGTTAAAAGTAAAGGAATTACTGAGGGTTCGTAACTGTTGAAATCTATCTATGCTTATAAAAGTACGTTCCATGCCTAGAAAAGTACATATATAATGTTTTAAAATGTATTAAAAATTCTTTTGCAAACATAAAACAAGATAGTAATTTAAAGTGTTCCATTAGAGATTTTGTTTTACAAAAATAAAATAAATGACTAAAGTATTTGTAACATATCCAAAATTTAAAATTTATACAAAAAACCAGCTTAAATGTTTGCAGATATCTTGTTTTCGAAGCATCACGCGCATTATTTTGTTAACAAGTCAAGCAAATGCTCTTCAAAATATATTTAAAATTGGATATCACAGAAAAAAATATTTTTTGTCTCTGTGGAAGTTTTTAACATTTCAGAAGACGGTTGTAAGCTTTAATAGGTCAGAAATTGTACATCAAACGTGGCAAATGAGGTGTGTTCGTAGTATAACTAGTTTTAGAAATATTCAGATCTTGGTGCAATAGCTGTTGCACTCTTATGCAAAATGCATAAATACAAAATTTATTACGATTACCTATATATAGTAAATTCAGTAATAAGGAAATAATAGGACGTCTTCAATAGGACGTCATCATCATTGCAACCTATAAACATTATATATCACGGGATAGCATTGAATTAATTACGTATGATATTTTTTAACACGTTGAATGCCACGGTGACTGACAGTGAAACTGAAAAATTTATAATGTTTTAAGTAATTTTTAAGAAAGTATAATCCTGTAATAAATAAAAGGTAAGTACATTTTAAATAAATTTTCAGTAATTACTTAAAACAATATATACCGGGTGTCCCAAAAATGACTGATATGGATTTTTAAATTGAATAACTTGCAAACGGTGACAAATATTAAAAAAATTCTTGCTGGAGTGTTATGTAAGATGTCAGGAGTTTCTATGCTGCGATTCTAAGTTTTAGTTACAAATAGCATCGATAGATGGCGCTGCAAACAATAACCGCTAAATCCAGGCTCGATTTTTCGGCCTGTTTCTTCTTCCATGCGAAAAAAGGAGATTAACATGTATTGAATGGATCTCGAAGTACCAAAAATCGGGTCTCGGCTGAGCACTTATTGCTCTCAGTGCCATCTATTGTTTGAAATTTGAACTAAAATCAAGAATCACACTAGAAAACTCCTGACATCAACCATAACCATCAACATAACCATCCTGCAAGAAATTTTTTAATATCTGTCACTATTTGCAAGTTATTCAATTTTAAAATCCATCAGTCATTTTTGGGACACCCGGTATATTTTCTAGTTTTATATACTATTTTAGACCGTCAGTCGCCGGTGACTGACGTGGTGCTTAAAGTGTTAATAAAACGAAGAAAAATTTTATTAATATCTTTTTAAGTTTTGATTCGATTTTCATAAAAATTGAAATGACTCCAGAAATTTGATTGCGTATGTTAAATTTCAATTGGGTAGATTTTGCGCTGTTATAGGCAGACAGACGTACAGACAGAAGCTCGTGCCTCACGACGAGCCTGTATACTTATATAAATACGAACGCAGTTAAAAAAATGACCTATTAACAATACGCCGGTAAAAAAGAAGACGTAAACTTATGTCCTGATACCTTTTTAGCAGTGATAACACTCTTTTTTGCCGATACGATTCAAAAAGAGAAATAATTGTTGATGCAGTAAGAAGGCTTACTAAAATATAATATAACCTCTTCCAAGTTAACCAGTATTTGAAAAAGGACCTTTATCTTCAGAAACAAATATATTTAAAAAATTAAATAGACTATTTTAATGCATTTACAGCTCCTTTTAAAATAAATACTATTTCTAAAAGCTCTTCTTCTTTTGAATATATTTTATTATTTTAAATATGTTTCTATTATAGAGGTTTAAAAGTTAATTGCCGTAACCTCTATTTAGAATCACCTGGTACTTTAAGTGCAATTAGAAAAAAACAAATCTGTGAAAAAATTGTATTCTGTCGCAATATATTTTGCTAAATTAGAAATCGCCAAGTTTTCTGATTGAAAGTCTTACTGTAGACAAGTATGTAACGTTACTCGATAAATTTGTGGCAGCCTTGCTGACTCCATTTTATTGAGTGATTTAACCTATATAACTGGTGTTACGTTACACTAATGTGCAATATTACACCAGTTGTATCAGTTAAATTACCCCATTATGTAAGTGTAATTACTCCATAAAATTGGAGGCAGCATGTTGCCACCAATTTTATTGAAAGCTAGCATTGTACGCCATGTCTTCCTCATTCCTACTGATATGATGCGTGCGGTTGATAAAGCAGTGGTAAGCTTTCAGCATATTGTTGACCGACAAGGTATGCACAAAGAGCACACAGGTGTGTAAATAAATAAATTATTCTGTTATTCTTTGATTTTTGAATTTTTATCTTTCATCTTACATTGTTAAAACGCCACCTGGTGGCGAAATTTTAAACTTTTTTACGTAAACCTTGGCCGCATCATCTACATAGCATACATCTGAAGTTTCATTCGAATCCGTTCAGCAGAACCGGAGTTATGAGCGTATGAGTACCGTCAGTTTAATTTTAATCAACCTGTATTTGCAGATTTGTATAGTAATCTTAAGAAGCCTAGTAGCGCAGTGGTCACCACGCCTTTCTGCCACGCTACAGGTCGAGAGTTCAACTCCCGGCTGGGCAAGGTTCACTCAACCTTTCATCCCATCGGGGTCGATGAAATGAGGACCAAGCTTGCTTGGGAACTAAACACCAAGTGTCTCGCGGTGGGCTGACCATCCGGCCGGGGCACATACTACATAGCAACTCGGGGCCCAGGGTCAAGTAAACAGAGTTGGGCACTGTAGGTCCTGATCCTTCACTAATCGTACAGCCACAGCTTTAGTTTTATAGTAATCTTTAGTTTTGAACAGCGCCAATATCGCTCTATTATGACCATTGTTAATTTCGGATGCATCGTTATTCTATGTATTGTAAATCTGTAATAAATGTTTGTCTATTAGTTGAAAAAGTGAAAAATATTTATCTAAACAAACGACCCCACCCCCCACTCACCAGTAGCTAAGATATC